>CM031625.1:25046711-25084211 GCA_018398815.1 Conus ventricosus | reverse complement strand
TGACGGTAATGGAGGACATTCCATTCAACGTGTTTGCAGACAATTTAACCACCCTGGTGTCACTGTATTGACAATCTGTGACTTGGATACGAGTGTAGACTATACGGCTGTGTGTTTGAAACAGATTTAAGTGGCAGTGACTGAGGCAGCTAAGATGTTTGCATCGACTGGAATGTTCCCAGTGCACGCAAGTGCCCACTGTGACCAGTTGTTAGCACAAATAACAGATCAACGTACACTTTATCATCAAACCACATCTACTTCTGATCTTCTTTGCATAAAGTTTTGTTGCTGTTGGATTTGAATTTAACAACTCAACATACACTTTATCATCAAACCACATCTACTTCTGATCTTCTTTGCATAAAGTTTTGTCGCAGTTGGACTTGAATTTAACAAATCAACATACACTTTCTCATTGAACTACATCTACAGATCTTTTTTGCATAAAGTTTTGTCTCAGTTGGACTTGAATCTAACAAATCAACATACACTTTCTCATCAAGCCATATCTTCTTCTGATCTTCTTTGCATAAGGTTTTGTCGCAGTTGGACTTAAATTTTATTGATTTGTTTAGAGAAGTGGTTGCAAAGTGAGACGCCTGCAGGCGGAAATCCATTCAACGCCTGCCTACCTTGCACTGAAGAGTGAAGAAGTCGAAGCTAAGTAACAAATTTGTTCATTTTCGTTGTCATATTTGTTTGTGTCTTGCCTGAAGAAGACCTAAGAGGTCGAAACGCATCGTATTTTGTCTTGAGACTCGTTTGTCCACGTTTCTCTTGGCGGTTCGCTAACATTTATTTATGATTTGTTCGGAGAAGTTCTCCAGTTTCATGAGTTTGTCACAGTAAAGTAATAATTTAGGAATCAGTTACATATTACATCAAACAAAATAGTTAGATAAGAGGGTGATCAGGTCAAAGGTTTTGACAACTACATTTGGAGACTGTGAGGGTTTGCTATTTTGTTCACATTGCTGGTCTGATAGATCTTGTCTGGTGATCAAAGTCTCTGTGTGTGTGCGTGTGTGTGTGTGTGTGTGTGTGTGTGTGTGTGTGTGTGTGTGTGTGTGTGTGATAGTAAAAATATTTCCTAACAATAAACCTTGGATTACAAAATCCCTTAAAGTGATTCTCAATAAAAAGAAAGCTGCTTTTCAGACTGGTAGTAAACCAGACAGAAAATCGGTTCAAAAAGTACTTGCTAAAGAAATTAAAGAACAGCGGAATGTTTATAAAGAGAAAGTAGAATCTCAATTTCAACAAGGAAACATGGCTGATGCATGGAAAGGGTTAAAAACTCTCACAGGTCAAACAAAAACAAACAATCCCGCATCAGTCATGGCTTTAGAAGAACAGAAAGAGTTTTCGGAAAAGCTAAACAAATTTTATTGCCATTTTGAACGTGACGATTTGAAAGATAAGCTACAGAAAGTAACAGAAAACTTGTACGAACAGTTACATGATGATTCTAGTAGTGTTTCTGGAGAAACTGATAATGAAAGTGTAAAATTGAGGCACAAGAAGTAGAGACCCTGTTTCTTAAGCTGAAAACAAAGAAAGCTGTAGGTCCTGATAATATTGGTGGGCGGCTTTTAAAATCCTGTGCATCACAGCTGTGCAATGTTTTTAGTGTATTGTTGTCATGGTCTGTAAAAGACTGTTGTGTGCCTGACTTGTGGAAAAAATCTTTTATTTGTCCAGTGCCTAAGAAAACCAAACCTGTCTCTCTCAATGATTACCGCCCTGTTGCTCTCACTTCTATTGTTATGAAATGTTTTGAAAGATTCATTCTAAAACAAATTATTCTAGAAACTGCTCCGTATCAAGATCCAAATCAATTCGCATACAGGCCAAACCGAAGTACTGATGATGCCACTCTCACCCTCCTCCACAATGCTTACTCTCATTTAGAAAAGCCTGGTTCATTTGTTCGCATATTGTTCATTGATTTCTCTTCTGCCTTCAATACTATGCAGCCTCACTTAATGGCCCAAAAACTGTTGTCTTATGATGTTAATCCTCATCTTGTTCTGTGGATAATTAGTTTCCTTGTCAATAGGTCACAGTCTGTTCGATTTCAGCAAGCTATTTCATCTATTTGTAACACATCTACTGGCTCTCCTCAAGGTACTGTTCTTTCACCTGTGTTGTTTACTCTATACACAAATGATTGTACTGGCAATGATACTACTCCTCTTGTGAAATATTCTGATGACTCTGCTCTCCAAGATCTGTCAAACTCTCATTCTATGTACTGTGATCGTGTGAATATGTTTGCTGCTTGGTGTGAAGACAATTATCTCAACCTAAATGTTCAAAAGACAAAAGAATTGCTGATCGATTTTAGGAAAAATCCCCCAGATGTTCCAGACCTTTATATCAGCGGTGAGAAAGTTGAACGTGTGAGCGAGTATAGATATCTAGGTACAATAATTGATGACAAATTAAATTTTATAGCAAATACTAATTTTATCCACAAGAAATGTCAATCAAGGATCTTTTGCCTTCAGAAGCTCAGAAGCCTCAATGTAAATAAAAAAGCGCTGCAAGGATTTTACAGATGTTTTATTGAGTCCATCTTAACTTTCTCTTTTATCTGTTGGTATGGAAGTCTAACTGTGAAGAGCAAGAATGTGTTGAACAAGGTGGTGAAAGTCTGTAGCAAGATTATGGGCGAGAGACAGAGTAGTTTGAATGTGTTGTTTGAACAAAGAGCAGTTCGAAAGGCGCAGATGATTGTGAGCGACAGCAGCCATAATCTTAGTCGGTACTATGAACTTTTGCCATCTGGAAGACGTTATAGGACCCCAAAATTTAGACTGTGCAGAACAAAAAAGAGTTTTATCCCCATGTCCATCCAACTTCTAAACAAATGATTCTATTTACATGTGACGAATGAAAACATTGAGAACTTGAACTGACGCGCGCGCGTGTGTGTGTGTGTGTGTGTGTGTGTGTGTGTGTGTGTGTGTGTGTGTGTGTGTGTGTGTTTTGGTGCATAGTTTTGTGTTGAAGTGCATAATATAAAATGACATAAATAGAATGCTGTTTTATTGGATATGTAATTGTGTTATGTGTTTTAAAAATCAAAAGACGTTGCCACATTGAATTTCACGTTTGTGATAATAAAGTCGTTTGAATTTGAATTTGTGTGTGTGTGCGCGCGCTCGCGCGTGCACACTTCATCTCCTACGCTTGATATTTTCATTCTGAATGGATCATCAAAATGAATTTCTGAACTTGTGCAATGTCTTTCTTCAAAATAAAATTCGACAGATAAATGTTCCTTCGTCAGGAACTTCTTCCATGAGATTTGAGCAAGTGACATCCAAGATGTGACATTCCAGTGACATTTGGAAGTCACTTCTTCAAAGATGTCAGCTGAAAGATAACAATCATCAGCATGCCCTTGAACATCCCATGGATTATATCTATAGACTAGTCAGAGACCGTTCCACAGGTTTGCATGCATCATAGCCATCTCTTTCCTTTTATATGAGAATTGAAAAGTTTAAATGAAAAAAAGATTTTTTTTTAAAAAGTGTCTGAGACTATAGAAAGTAGTTGAAAAATTCACCATGATAGTGTCTTAATGTGGGAAGGGTGTGTGTGTGTGTGAGTGTGTGTGTGTGTGTGTGTGTGTGTGTGTGTGTGTGTGTGTGTGTGTGTGTGTGTGTGTGTAGTGTCTGAGACTAGAATAGAAAATGGTTGAAAAATTTATCATGCTAGTGTCTTAATGTGGGAAGTGTGTGTGTGTTGTGTGTGTGTGTGTGTGTGTGTGTGTGTGTGTGTGTGTGTCCCACTATAGGTAAGACGGTGTGTGTGTTTGTGTATGTGTGTGTATGTATATGTGGATGTGTGTGTGTGTGTGTGTGACAGGCAGTGTCACTGTGATACACTATCCCGCCATGGGTAAGGTAGTGGTGGGGGTGGGTTACAGACAACAGCTTCACTGTGATACCCTGTCCCTCTATGGGGTAAACAAGGGTAGGGTAAATGGAGGTGTTACAGACACAATTTCACTGTAATACAATGTCCCACTGTGGCAGAGATTTTTACACCATGATGCATGAGCATCACTGAATTAAATTTACTTAGGTTAGAGATAACAAAAACCAAATGACCTCCCTTGCTGTGTACATGTTCCATCGTCTCGCTGGGTAATTCTGACAGCATTATGGGAGCGCCTTTGTTCAACGAATTGTTGGCTTCCATACAATCAGATGTGATTATTTAATGTGTTTGGATTGAATTTGTATTGACAGCAGTGACAAAAAAATAAAGTAGCCTCCCCTTCAACACCTCCCCCCCCCCCCCCTTATATCCATGAAAGAGCTATGAATGTTGTCTTCATCAACTATTGATAATAGTGATAATTCTAAAGAAGTGAACTGTTTATCTCCAAAGGAATTATGTAGAGTCGGATTGAAGAATTCTTCTTCCATCATGAGTGAGAGTTGTTTTTATATGATCCTTATGTAACATGTGATTCTCATTCTGCTGTTTGTAGGTGGATCCTCATGTAACATGTGGTTCTCTTTCCACTGTTTGTAGGTGGATCCTCATGTAACATGTGATTCTCATTCCACTGTTTGTAGTTGGATCCTCATGTAACATGTGATTCTCTTTCCACTGTTTGTAGGTGGATCCTCATGTAACATGTGGTTCTCATTCCACTGTTTGTAGGTGGATCCTCATGTACCATGTGGTTCTCATTCCACTGTTTGTAGGTGGATCCTCATGTACCATGTGATTCTCATTCCACTGTTTGTAGGTGGATCCTCATGTACCATGTGATTCTCTTTCCACTGTTTGTAGGTGAATCCTCATGTACCATGTGATTCTCTTTCCACTGTTTGTAGGTGGATCCTCATGTAACATGTGGTTCTCATTCCACTGTTTGTAGGTGGATCCTCATGTAACATGTGATTCTCTTTCCACTGTTTGTAGTTGGATCTTCATGTAACATGTGATTCTCTTTCCACCGTTTGTAGGTGGATCCTCATGTAACATGTGATTCTCTTTCCACTGTTTTAGGTGGATCCTCATGTAACATGTGATTCTCATTCTACTGTTTGTAGACAGATGCTCATGTAACATGTGGTTCTCATTCCACTGTTTGTAGGTGTTGTCTTTGTTTGTTATCTACATGAGGTATGCTTGATATTATCATTGAAACTGAACAGAAACTGGCTCGTGCAACAAGAGAGAGAAAGAGAGAGAGACACAGAGAGAGAGAGAGAGAGAGAGAGAGAGAGAGAGAGAGAGAGAGAGATATCTACAGTTCAAAATGGGTAACTTTTGATCCATAGAATTTTGATTTTGCATAGAAGTTGGTGAAACTTCGTCAGCAAAAGCTTAAGTGAGATGAAATGTAAAAACAGAGAGCAAAGCCAGTATTGCAGAGCAGCAGTAGAAGACATAATAGTTCTACCAGACAGCCAGAGCTGAACAGCTAAAAGACAGGATGTTACATGAATTTTGTATCTTTATTTTAATGCATACTATGACAATCTGTAGAGAAATGAATTCAGCAAACAAAATCACGTTCACCACATACAGTGGAATCAAATTTTAAAGAGAAACCCAACTTTGGAAAAAAAGATGAGAAATTCTTCATACAAACTTTGGTCATCAAAGTAAAAACATCTCGTCTCCAAACAGGTCAAGACAGTTTGGGTTTGGGATTGAAAACACTGTTGAAACAGCATTCCAAACCACACAATATTATTCGGTAGGTCGGAGAAACTAGCTTTCTTCTGATCGTGCACTGTACTGCACATAGCGTCCATGCTGTCTTTTTTCTTGATGTGCTCAAGCTGACAGAACTGTCTCCACAAATCACAAGATCTGCAAACAATACATCAAACCCTTAAATAACAGCAGGCGTGTTTGTGTCTTCTTTAGTGTGTGGTTTGGTGCAAGTCTGTTCCTCGACATTCTCGATTTGAACCCTGTAAATTCTCTGAGGAACATCTGTTGTTAGCTCACCACATTTTTAGCACCCCTTCTCACCTCTGTCCAAACATGTGCACTAACGTGATTGTAAAATGTAAGACGTGATTGTAAAATGTAAGATTTATTGACCGTTCGAACATGGTTGTGATTGTCACCGCTACCTTCAACTGTGATAAGAGTGTAGGAGGGAGTTACACTGTGTGACTGTCATACAGTGTCCCACTGGGAGGGAAGGGGGGGGGGGGGGGCGGTCACAGAGTTTTGTCATGTGACAGTGTGCTTCCGTGAGTAAGGGACGGTCACGGACACAGTTTCACTGTGATAGTTTCCCACTGTTGGCAAGGGGCAAGGAGAGGGTGGGGAGAGGGAGAGTGTAACGCACACAGTCTCACTGTGATACAGTGTCGCAGTGTAGGTAAGGGGGAGTTAAAGACAGTTTCACAGTGAGACAGTCTCACTGTTGGGAGGATTTGGGGGGTTGGAGGCAAAGAGACTATGTAAGTAAATCATGCCAGCAGATATTAAAGTTGAGTTTTTGATACATGTTTATAAATCCGTGGTGGATTGAGTTTTGTGTATGGTGTAAGAAGATTTTTTTATGCATATGTTGAATTTTTTTTTTTTTTTAATACTGTGCAATGTAGACAAAGTAGTGAAAATTGAATTTACGGTGCTTTATATTCTTTTCTTGATGGAGAGAGGACAAACTTTTTTAAGTTATGTTTTTTATGTGGAATTTTGTGTGATGTACAATTGTTATGCAACTAATGCCTTCGGCATTTTTAGTTTATAACATTACATTTTTCCTTTTTCTACTGAATTTCTTAAAGATCACGTTTGAACATATTTGTTATTTTATTCACATTTGCTTTTTGAGTTTCAGTGGAGTTATCATGTCTTTGATCTTGTTTGCTTTGGAGCAGGGGCGGATTATGGTGTTGACATGGGGGGGGGGGGGGTTCTGGAAAATGGAATGTGAAGGCGCGAAGCGCCTGAGCAGTCTAGGGGGGTCCGGGGGCATGCCCCCCCCGGAAATTTTTTTTTTCAAGGATGCAAAATGGTGCAATCTGGTGCTATCGGACATTGAAAAAGGGCTCTGTAATAACTCCAAAACAGTCAAGAAAAATGAACGATTTTAGAGAATTAAAAAAAAACGTTTTTCTTTTTTTTTTGACAGCCGAGGGGGGTTTCCGTGCAACTGGGAAACCCCCCCATAATCCGCCACTGTGGAGTGTAAATTGGATTATTGTGTTTTTGTTTCCAGTGCAAGATTTTGTGTATTGTATCTCTGTATTTGTTTTATCTTGGTTTGCTAAGCAGGAGTCCCTGGCTCCCATGTTCCATTGCCAAAGAAAAAATGGAAAGAAGAAATGTGCGAGAACTGAAATAAATTGTTGCTTTGTCACATCTGTGTCTCTGTTCTGTGTGTGTGCGTGTGTTGTGTGTGTGTGTGTGTGTTTGTGTGTGTGTGTGTGTGTGTGTGCGCATGTGTGTGTGTGTGTGTGTGTGTGTGTGTGTGCAGAACGTTTTTTTTTTTTAGAATATTATATGTCATCCCATGAGAACTAGGTGTAAAGGGTGCTGCAAAAAGATTTTTTTTTGCTATTTTTGGAACACGTGTGAAAATCCCCCGAATTGTCTGATATCGACTGAAAAGGAAAATTGTGTAGAATAGTCCGTTAATAGTAACACCAAAAGTTTGGATAGGGAGAGTCTCCCCCCCCCCCCCCCCCCCCGGCCCCCCCTTCCCCCTTCGTCTCAATCCCCTCCCTCTCCCAACACTCCTCCGCCCCTCATCCCTGCTACACACCATTCCCACTATCCCCTCACCTACCCTCCCCCACCTCCTCCCTGAGCTTATTTTTTTCTTTCCGTCTCGCCCACCCCCCTCCCTCACCTTCCTCCCCTTCCCTCCACCTTCTCGATCTAGTGTTCTCATTATTTCTGCCACAGAAAAGACCTGGAGAAAGGGCGGAAAGAGGCATTTGTTTGAGTGGGCTTTGAAGGGTGGTTAAAGAAATCTTCCTGGCATTTTTGTGTGTGTGGGAGCAGGTACAGGTGGGCATAAAAGAGTACTCGATTAGTTATTAATTAGTACTAATTTTGTACGATTATTAAAAAATATCATCATATTAATATCGATCAACAAATTGGAAAAGCCGGCACCTTAAACATGGCCTTTGACTTTGTTGTTGTTGTTGTGCAGTTACGATTATTATTGTCATTCATCCATCAGCCAGGGTGTTCACATGATGCAGGTTTCTTTGGTTTGTTTGTGTGTGTGTTTGTGGCTAGGGAGAAAGGGGTAGGGGGTAGCGATGGATCTTCTTCTTCTTCTTCCTAAAATACTGGTTCACTCAAAACTAGTAGGTCACCTGCGCGCATGTTAAAAAGTAAAATAAAATAACATAAAATAGTGCGACTCAGTCTGTAGGCCCCTGGAGCAAATTTGGCAACAAGGGGTCGCACTGGATATTCAAAAGTTAAAGCAATGGCCAGATTCAGGCCCAGGATTCAGGATGAGGAAAAGCTATGTAGGGACCGAAAGTAAGAGGGTGTGAGAACTAACCAGTCACAACTACCAGTATTGTTACTAAGTACTGCTGCAGTGCTGCTGATACTCGTGGTACTGCTACGATTCTACAATTACAACTACTATTACTGCAACTGCTACTATTACTTCTGTTACTTGTACAATCAATTTCCAAGAAAGCAAAGGATTAAGAGGTGGGGGTGGGGGCACTACAGACCGGGAGGAAACTTAATGAGTTGCCCACAGTGAGAAACAGTCTCGTCTGGAAGGCGAGGAAACATGAGTTAGCTGAAAGTGAGCTTGTCTGTGCCGTTCTCCCAGACAATATGGCGCAAACGACGCTATCCATGGGGGGCAGCTTGGCAAGGATAGATTGTGCCGGGACACCGGTAGAGTAAATTAAGGGACTGTACTCTAAAGAAAGACAGAGAGCATGTCTTTGAAGCGAGGCAGCAGGTGACGATGTCGGACGGAACGAAGTCGCCGAGAGGCCGAGATGGGAAGTTAGAAAGAAGAAAGCCACCGTGATGAAAGCGGCAGTGTCCTTGAGCAAGCGGTCGCCCAAGTAACGGTGAGGCTGTACGGCAAAGTTTTGCGGTATGTGATGAACGTTGTGACTGTTACAAGCGCCTTTTGCAAAATGGCGTTCCTGTCTTGCTCAAACCGGGGTTTAGTTTATTTTAAAATTTAGTAGCAGGACTTCCGCCCCTCCCCCCTCCCCCCCCCCCCCCCCCCCCCCCCCCCCCCCCCATTCCACTTCAGTCCTTCCCTCTCCAGTCTTTCTTATCACATTTTCAAGCCAAGAGAATGTTTGCAAACTCTTTAGTTCGTTTTGTCTGCAGTATTGAAAAAAAAAAAGTCTAGATCAGTAGATGATAGATCTAGTTATTCAAACTGTGATATTGCATGGACATTGAAGTTTTGGGGCATGTATGGGTGTGAATTTAAATGCTCATTTACACAATCTATACACACAGGTGAAATACTCGTAATAACCCATGGTAAATCGTAACAACACATAATAACAATAATAACCCATAATAACAGTATAAAATGTGGAGTAATTATCTTTAGGAAAAAAGTTGAAAAGGGAGTTGGAAACAAAACTCAAAAGTTAGGTTTAAGACATTGTTTTGGTTCCCCTATTTTACTGAAGATGAAACTAATTTGAATTCTCAGAAACTCGTGCAAATTTGCCAACACTACCCAAAATGTATGAAAACTTTTATAAACATCATTGTTACCATTAGTATCTTTATTATCAAAGTAATGAATCAGTATTCCTGATAAAACACAACTTTAGGTCTGTTAAGCACATAGAATTCAGATTTTAGGCACATATTGCAAAAGTATTATGGGGTCAAAATGATGCACAGATATTACAAACACACAATGTCGATTGGTCTGTTTCCAAACTTCCATGATTGATTGGAAAAAATCACTGTTCGGATACTGCATACCGATTGGTTTCTTGTTCTGCACTTGAAGTCCACTTCTGGTCATTTAGACAGACCTTTAAATTAATGTCAGTTTATTTTGTGTATGAATTAGAATGTCACTTCTGCCCTGGATAACAAGCATACAAATTGAACTGACAGCAAAGTTAGTAAGTAAGAATCTTTAAAGATATAGTGCATGCCTACAACTGCTTACACATTTACACATTCACCAGATAAATTGATGGTAGTCACCTGCAATCCCCTGAAAACCCTTATGAACAGCGAATGGACTCAATGTAGAAATAGGCTTGTCCTAACCATGAAGCCCCAAAAGCTGTCATTCTCTTCGTTTCTGTTTCCAAATCGCTGTCCATCTCAGGTTCTTGGGATGTCCTTCTTGATGTGCTTTTCGTTTCTTTGGGCAAGGAGTTTTAGGTGAAGAAGCTTTTTTTTTTTCACCTTTCCCTTACCCACCCACCATGGAGTCCAACTACAGGGCCAGAGCCAAGAAGTCACTGTCTTGACCCCTTCCAGGCTTCAGGAGGCATACACGAGAAACAGAAGCATACCAACCCCCCCCCCCCCCCCCCCCCCCCCCCCCCCCCCGATCATGCTCAACTCCTGGAGACAGAGAGCTGAGCACTACTGTGGTTGCCTTGGCTAGCCAGGGAACTGCCTGTCTTGACCAAGCCCCAAGCAGGGGTAGCCAGTTGACACCTGGGCCAGGGTGTACCTCCTGTCCAGAAGAAGTCTGAGGCAAAGAGATGTGTTGAGAGCACCTGCCCTGTCAGTCACAAGGATCTCATTTCCCTCCGTCACAGGTAGCTGACTGCACAGCAAACACGGCAGATCTTAAGAGACAAAAAGAAAAATGTGGAAAAGGAAGTAGAAAGAAACTCGTGGAGAGCGTGGCAGCAGAGAGTCCTCAGAAGAGAAGCCTCCTTCAAGCAAGTGTTTCGGCGCTTATCTCCTGACACTCTAGAGGGGTTGGGATACACCCAGTTCATGACTCCGGATGTCCCTCTGCTGCCCCTTTTTTTTCCCATCTTGGGACGAGCCATGGCTGGGATTCGAACCCATGACCTGGACATGCTCATTTTCCACTTAATGACTCGCACTCTAACCACTGAGCCACAGGGACACCTGATATTTGTAGGAAATTTAAGCCTTATGAAGTTCACTTTTGTTCCTCCTTGACCAGATCCAGCTTGAACACCTCTCTGCCGCTTCCGCCATTGCTTTCAGGGCTCTGGTTTTTTTCCCTCCCTGCAACTGAGAGCTGTTTCATGAGGATGTATGCAGACATTCCTACAAACCCCCAAGCTCCAATTTCTGCAGTGAGGACTTTGACCTGATAGCCTTCTCTCCTCAGGCTGTTTGCCAGATCAGCATACTTTTCAGTCTTGTAGATTTGAGCTGCCTCCATTCTGTTCTCATATGGCACCGTGAGCTCGATCATGATCAGCTGCTTGGTTGACTGAGAGTGGACTACTATGTCTGGTCTCATGCCACTCTTGCTGATGATCTCTGGGTGACTCTTCCATTCTGGGAGGTCTGCAGTGCACTCCCAGTCATCTGCCCTGTCCAGCAGACTCTGCCTGCATGTTCCGAGTGGCACTGTTGCTCTTGGCCATGATTTGCTGCCTCCTGCCGTGAAGAATGTTGCGGGTGCTTTTGGAGTCCTGATTTTCCCTTTTTTTAGGTGTTGGTACTAGCCCAGACTACTTGTACAATCTCTTTGAGCACTTGGTTGTGCCTCCATGTGTACCTTCCTTGAGCCAGGGCTACTTTACATGAGCTTAGCACATGCTCCACTGTTTGTTTTCCATGGCAGAGGGGGCATGCAGGATCGTCTGTTTTTCCCCACTTTACCAGGTTTGCATTTGAGGGCAGAAGGTCATATACAGATCTGAGAATGAAGCTGATCCTGAGAGGGGCGATGTGCCAAATGTCATTCCAAGTGAGACTTCTTTGGAGTGCATTCTTTCATGTCCATTGCCCTTGCTGGCTCTGCTGGACTGCTTTTTGGAGTCTTCTTTGGTCTTCTTCTTTTCTCATCTCCTGAATCATCATGTCTCTTTTGGCTTTTCCTTTGGCCTTTGACCACCATTCAGTTTTGGTCACCCCCAGTCCTTGTCTGTTAGTCTGTGTGTGTCATGTTATTTCTCTGATCTTGAGACATTCTTTTGCAGAATCCATCGCCTCTTGAACTCTCCATTTTCTGCCTGTCTTCAGCTGGGGCTTGATTGCTTCTACCACCTTGTCTCCTGAGTCCTCCAGCATGCTTTGAAGTCTGATCTTCCCTGCTTTGTATTCCTCCCGGATGGATTTCAGTGGTAATTTCAGCTTTGCTTGCCGACAGTACAGTGCTATGTCAGTCAGACAGGGTGGGACACCAAGCCATTTTCTTGTGAACTTGTTGATTTTGGCTTCCATTGCCTCCACCATGCTGATGCAGATGTCGCATATCATCCGAGGCCATAGAAGCTTTGGTATCAGCATGAACTGCAGACACCAGACCTTGTATTTGCCAGGGAGCCCACACTGGTCAATGGTCTCCAAGCCTTCTTCAGACATCTGTTTGGTTTCTTTTGCTCTTTGTGTGTCTTTCAGCGTATCATCATACCACCTTCCAAGGCTCTTGACAGGCTCCTCTGTGACTGTTGGAATGGCCTGGTTGGCAACTCTGAAGACCACAGATTCGGCAACTTTTCCTTTCCTCAGTGAGAGACTCCGTGATTTCTTTGGCTTGAACTTCATTGTGGATGAGGCAACTATGTCGTCCAGCCTCTCCAGCACATGACGTGTCTGTCTTCACTGGAAGAAATCACTGTAGTGTCATCCATGAAGGCCTTGAGAGGGGGCATCTTGTATCCATCGCCAAGGTCTGTTTGTCTTGCGTTGCTTGTTGCTGCTTTCAAGATGACTTCCATTGCCAACACAAACAGTATTGGGGAAATTGCACAGCCCATTGCAATGCCCACTTCCAAGTTGATCCAATCTGTTGTGTACTCCTTGGTAGAGAACCGCATTGAGAAGCCATTGAAGTACTTCTTGAGCATGTCGCAGATGTTCTTTGGCACATGGTACATCTCAAGAGCCAACTGTATCATCTCATGGGGTACAGATCCATATGCGTTTGCCAGATCAAGCCACACTACGTCCAGGTCTCTCTTTCCTGTTTTTGCTCTTTGGAATGTGTCCCAGATCATTGTGACGTGTTCTACACAGCCAGCCACGCCTGGGATGCCATCTTTCTGGACTGACACATCCAAGTACTTGTTTTCCATGAGGTACTTGGTCAGCCTTGCTGCCATGACAGAGAAGAAGATTTTCCCTTCGACGTTCAGTAGTGATATTGGCCTGAACTGGCTGATGTCACTTGAGTTTTGCTCTTTTGGGATGTACACACCATCTGCCGTCATCCACTGGCTGCTGATCTTCTGGTTTCTCCAAGCTGATCGCAGCAGCCTGTGGAGCCACCCTCCGGGGGGTTGCGACCTTGTCGTGGTCGGAGGGTTTGCGTGGTCCAGTGATCCCTTAGGCTTTGCTGGCGGGGGCATCAATACTTGGAGATAGGCTGTTTTTTTCACACTGCTTCTAGGCCTGAGAGGTGCAGATGCTGTTTGGCCTAAGCGTAACGTGGTAAGGAGTTGATGCCCCTGGTAGGGCTTCCCATGTCAGATAGGCTAAGGGTGAGGATTCCTGACTAAGAGTAACCCGCCTTTCTCCTTTTCTTGTTTTCTGCCTCCCTTATTTGGCCCTTTTCTATCTTCGTCTCCCCTTCAAGTCTTCTTTTCCACACTCCTTTTCTCTCTGTGGTCTCCTTAAGATCCGCCGCGTTTGCCGTGCGGTGCGACCTGTGTCGGAGGGGAATGAGATCCTGGTGATTGAGAGGGCCAGCGCTCTCAACACATCACTTTGGCTCGGACCTCTCCTAGACAGGGAGTACACTTTGGCCCGGGTGTACTAATCGGCTCCCTTCTTGGGGTTGGGTCAAGACGGGCAGTTCCCCAGCTGGCCAAGTAAACCCCTGCAGTGCTCAGCTCTCTGTTCCCGGGAGTTGAGCATGATCAGGGGGGATAGGGTTGGTTGCTTCTGCTTGTCGTATGTCTCTCCCGAAGCCTGGAAGGGGTCAAGACATTGGTTTCTTGGCCCTGGCCCCTTAGTTGGGACTCCAAGGAGGGTGGGTAATGGGAGGGATGAATCACCATAAATCAAATATGGCTCTTCAAAAAACAATCCCCCCCCCCCCAAAAGAACGAGGAAGGCGGCATCCTCACTAATTTCACGGGAACGTATTCTGACAGCGAATTTCTGACACGGAAGATAACGCAGAGAACAGTTTTCTGTGCATCCTGGCACGTGGTGGAAGGGAAGCAGGAAAGACCCCTTTCAGTGCTCTGAGCCTTTTGCTATACAAAAAGGGCTTTCAAGGCTAAGAACTAGTGTGACCCTCAGTCCGTCCAAAGTTAGAGGAATGGATCGTTATTAAAGTTCACATGTCGATCAAGAAAACAATTCTGACAGCCTGTTGAGGGCAACAAAATTAGTGGATATGGAGAATCAGGTGACTCCCCATAAACAGTTAAATTCCACAAAAGGTGTGATTCGCTGCAGAGATCAAACGGGTGTCTCAGAGGGCAAAATAAAACATGAAGCTGCGTCCCAGGGTGTGAGACCGGAGGTGCGCAGGGTACAGTCAAGAATGGTGCAGAGAGAGTGGCCACCAACACCCCTTTCTGACCTTCTGCAACCCTGTGCTGCCTCCGACTTAAAGTAGGCTACCTAACGTCCGTGTTCAGGATGTATAGTCCCGTCCCCGTTGAGATGCTTCATTGCCAGAGTTTGGCACATGTCAGAGACCGCTGTTCTGGCAGAGTGTGCGTTGTTTGCTAGCAAGGCAATCCATGATGGGCCGTGCAAAGATCCGTCACATATGTGCTAACTGCAGTGGCGAACATCCATCTTTCAGAAACTGTCTCTCATTGATTCAAGAATCCAACATTCAACGAATAAAAAAAACGGAAAGAAGATCACCTTTTTTGAAGCCCGCAAGCAGTTTGTGGGCAGTCAGACTCCAACAGCTTCATATGCTGTCGGCCTTAAAGTCGGTTCCCCCAGCCGCAGTTTCCACTCGATTCAGTCTGCTTCAACGAGACTTTACATTTTCCAAAACATAGTCAAGTCTAACTGTCCAACTCTGTGGAAAGCAGTCCAGTCCACCTTCCCACCCAAAGTGACTGCCCCTGGTGGAGGCAAAAAATGCCGCCACCCCTCAGACTAGCCCAGCAGTCCTACAACATCTGCTGCTGGCAATTAAAAAACCAGCACTTCCGCCTCGAACTCTCCTAACCATGCCCCGTTGCGGGCAAGGAGTTCCACCCAATGTGTGAGACGTGGAGAATGAGAAAACAACCTCCACCATCACCCTCAACCAGACCTCGCACACCATCTCCAAAATCCAGGCCTTTTCCACCTGCGGGCAAGTCTGCCATGGGTCCACAAGACACAACACAGTCAGTGAAACTATAAAAATAAGTTCACTTTCCATTGGCCGCATATGCTGGTGAGGAGATTACCAGATCTCTCTCCTTTTTCCGCCCTCTGCACCATGGAAAATACAATAATCCCTGAAAATCCGTGTCTAAATTCCAACTTCGAGAGCTGCAGCATCTGTGTCAATCTATGTAAACCTTCTGCGTGCTCTTCAAGAAACCCAAATTCAAAGCCAGAAGACCTTTAAACTCTTTCTGGCATTAATATTCTTTTTCAAAGCCTGCACAACCATCCACGTTGGGAGGACTAGTCGGGCGGTGTTGCCATCTCCTTCACAAAACTTTTGTTTTATAGTCCAGGTCGCTCGTCTACCTCCCTTCAGCTGTAGCTCGAGAGTCACTCTCCACACGACTGTCACAATCTGTTCTCTTTACTACCTCCATCTGTCCCGATTATGTCGTCAGGACCTTGATCATCTTTTAGGGGAACTTCCTCGACCTTTTTTTGCCTGTTGGGTTACTTTAACGGTCCCAACCTCTTGGGGTATACCCGTTTCGTCATCCAGAGCTCTGGATTGAGGATGTCCATTCCTCGGATTTGGGATTTGTGTTTGTCTGACGACGGATCTGCAACATTACCTCCATTCTTCCACCGGTTTCACTTTACGGTTTAGATTTGTCGGATGTGACCCCACGCTGGTCCTGACTATGAGTGGTCTGTCCATGACCATCTGCACAAGTGACCATTTCCCTGTTTTTTACCCCCCCCCCCCCCCCCTTCTACATCCAGTAATAACTGAACACGTCTCTGTACTCATTCAGCATTTAAATTATAAGTGAAAAGCAAACAGGATCTCTTTTGCAGCCATCTGTTTCTAGGCGTTCCAGGACACTGATTTTTTTCAGAGTCCAGACCCACTGAATCACTGACTAACATTTATGATGTTAAAATTCAAAGCCTATATTCCAGTGTCTTCCCGATAACTTCAAAATGCCAAAAACACCCTGGTTCGATTCAGGAATGCAACAAATTTCTAAAGTTTAGTAAAACGGGCATCAAGCGTCAGGTATACCAACGACCTTTCGGTTTCGCCAACGCGCTCTAGCCATCAGAACACCTCGTGCTAAATCAATACACACTTTTAAAATCAGAAAACGTCGTTCCTGGGAAGCTCTGCTCCAGGCTGACATCAAAAACTTTCTAAGAAAAAAGTGTGGAACATCATTAAGAAAAATCAAAGGAAGAACACCCTGTCCCACTGACCATCTCAAGTTTTCAGATTCTTTAATAACAGAGAAGAAAGCAGTTGCTAATCTGCTTGCTTCAAACCATGAAAAGAATTTCCTCCTCTTCTAATATATCAGTCACATTTGTCCCCAAAAACAAAGCCCTAAAAGAAAAATCACCAGCAACTTTCAATCCGACAACATGGAAGACTACAATCTTCCTTTCACATTAAACGAGCTGAAATCTGCCTTACTCCATGCAGCGATTCCTCTCCAGGACTAGATGAATCATTATCAACTATTGAAACATCTTCCAAGAAGGTCGAACATCCTGTTACAGGTATACAACCACGTGTGGACTACAGGTTGCTTTCCACCCTCCTTGCGGACAGCCCTCATTATTCCCATCCCCTAAACCTGAAAAGATCTATCTAATCCATCAACCTACTCCCATAGCTTTGACCACTGTGTCAGTAAAATTGATGGAAAAAATGGTCAATGCTAAGAGCATACAGGAAAACCTTCATTCTGGCTCACTATTCGCCCTCCCACCATTTTCGTGCGAAAGTGACCCAGAATAAAGTTTTCCCTGTTTTCTGTGACAATTAAGACTTCAATAACCAAAAAATAACGATTATCTACAAACAAACATACTGTGTAGGGTTTATCCGTTTTCAAAACTAATTTACGTAAACTTGTCAATTTTAGTTTTTGTTTAATCCTGTGTTTTCTGGTCATTTTCAAAAACATCATTTTCACGCAAACATTCAATCAATGATTCTCTGTCTTTCATTGAAAATAACACTACAGTCTTTAAACTGTTCTCTAAAGTCTTTAAAACCGATTTATATTACTGGCATAAAATCCACACACATATCCCATCAAGTCATATCCGCTGAAAGCCGATCTTTGACAAAGTGTTTCTCTTTTACTATATCTTTTCCAGCGAACAGTCCTCTCTACTAAAGAGTGTCTGCTGATTCCTTCAAAACACTTTATTAAAGTATTCAAACACTCACCTCAGTTTAGTGCTAGGATAACTAAATATACGTCATGTGTTCTGTCCAAATAAACCTTCTATCATGATATGCTTTGTTCCTTTTAAGTGTGAACAGAAAATCAACAATATGATCAAAATTATAGCGATAAACTGTTTTGTAATAATTCTAAGGACAAATATTGTTTTATTTCCCCACAACCATTCAGCCCACAAATCATTGAACAAAGAGTGATTTTATCATAAAGTTTAACTGCTCCCATAGTTTTATAAAACGAACTTAATCTAATCCAGTATTATTTTTATCATAACTCATCCGACAAAAACTTGTTCCAGTGATAAATAAAACCCTATGAGCTAAATGTGTAAATTTAATCCATTCAGTTCTGTAAATTGTTTCTATTTAAGTCAACAATTGATTTTGTTGCTTGTTTTGTTATGATCAAAATATCCTCGCCATTGGTGAAGAACGACGATGGAAACGTTAAGGACGTTTAAAAACGTCTAAGTTTTGCAGCTAAATATTAAATCCTTTAATAAGGTCGTCACTAAACAGCCCACAAACCCGCCCCTCTCACAATCTTTAAAGACAGAAATTTCAAATATCATTGTGAACTGTCTCCTAATTTCTGCTTGGAAAGAACTTAATTTTGTAGAAGCTTTTGATTTTACAACTGTTTCTTTTCTGTGGAGGAATTACAGTGTTTTCCCCCTACGGCGGTTATTTCAATTTTCTTTCCGACTATGTCGTCCGCATAAGACCTTACATGTAAAGGGCCAGAGTTTTGAATGCTTTTCCTGAAACTTTTTTGACGCTAAAATATTAAAATGGGCTTTATGAATAAATTCAAATTTTAGTCCCATTCTAAATATGGTTCTAAGTGCCATTTGAGGTCAGGTTTCGAACTATTTTATAATCATACTGCCAACATTATTGCTCAAGATTGCGCAAGTTGTCTAGATTAAGGAAACCATTTTGGGGGCTGTCGCCAACCTCAATGCGTTTAAATCACCATCTTTAAGTGTACTCAAAACCATACAAAGCGCCTATCCTCACGTTCTGTTCAAAGTCCGCAACATCTGGCAAGGTCTTTTAATTCTAAGGTTATACACCTTCACAGGCGCTAATGTAACTCAACTGATCTTCTGGCCCACGCGACATTATATTTTTAGGAACGTATTTATTTTATTTCCAAAACACTGTGAGGTTACGCATTTCACAACTTTCCCCCCGCGTGTCCTTTGTTTATATATTAAATGATTCGGCCCTCCCACAAACGAATCTTTAAACTGTAAATTAGGATTGTATATTTTCAAATCGCAATAATCAGCTTTCCCTGACGGAAGAGCTCTAAAAACAGTTGAGGGCCTTCCCTCATATAATTTTCATCAGTGCTCTGCTCATCCAAATGAACATAGAGTAATGAATGTAAATGCAAGATCGAGCGGATTTTTCTCCCTTATAAGAGTTTTGTGTTTGACGTATACTCTAAAACTATGAACGGCCCCGATTGCAAGTTTAAAGCCTAACATTTTAGCTAGCTCTTTATCAAAAATAGTACCCTACTGGTCTTCTTTCGTTCAGGTT
Source organism: Conus ventricosus (assembly GCA_018398815.1). Lineage (NCBI taxonomy): Eukaryota > Metazoa > Mollusca > Gastropoda > Neogastropoda > Conidae > Conus > Conus ventricosus. The sequence goes on along the minus strand of CM031625.1, from coordinate 25,064,968 downwards.
TGAAGGTCAACATTGTTTTCAGATTCGCAATTGTTAAGTTGCGAGCAATGTCGAAGTAACACATTGCTTCTTTTAAGCTAGCAAAACCGTAATAACCATACAGGTATGGATTTAACTGGCTAACCTAATTGGCCACTATATTAACTTTTTTATCTTTTATTAATCTCCTTGGCTTGCTTATATTAAACCAACGACTTTGTAGAATATTTCATGGAGCGCGAACCGTTCTGGTTCCGCAATCGATAATATTAGCATTTTCTAAAAACGAAGGGCGGTCATTGAGTTGTTATTTTACAAACATTTTTTAAGAACAGCGTGGGCCGATTGCCAACCCCCATCTATCAAACCCAATCAACAGCAAGCCCAAAATATCTGATGGTGTGGCCGCACAACCAAAAACCCAAACAACACAACAGTCACCCCTCGACAAATCTGTGACACCCAGACTACACCTTACAAAAAAAGGTCAGAACTACCATTAGAGCAGATTAACTTAACCCCCCAGATAAAAAAGAACTAACAACGCAAAAGTTTGGTTCAGTCCTCCGATGCAAGATTTATCAGACCCAGATTTAAAACTTTGCTGTGTATTTGTGCATCACTGGGTGTGGAGTGGTCGTATGCTGATCCCTTAAATCAACCTAATGCCATTGGTAGGTCCAGTGTAAAGATTCATTTCTAATACACCTTCAGAACGTATTTTGACTGAACAGCAAGCGCCATTACCAAATGAACAAACCGTTTAAAATCCATTCAGCAACAAATAGACAATGAAGGCATTTTGAAAGAATCTGTAACGAATTCAATATTAACATCAAGACAGACTTTAGACAAAAGTCTATCTTAATCATGGCTTAGGCACCCCTATTATTGGGGCGTGCACAGAAATATAAGTACTGACTGGAAATCCTCCTTACAACAGCTTTTCTCTTCAGCACAACAGTTTCACCCTCGGTCCATAGAGCAAGAGCAAAAAACAGCATGGACAACATTTATCTTCACATCAAGGGCCTAACTAAAGCAGGAAATCACGCATAAATTTACTCTATACGTACTTTAACGTTATGGTTTTTGCTAGGTTCACAAACAGGCAAGTATCGAGCATAACTGATCTTCTACTGGCTTTGATGCACAAAAACAATCTTAGCAAATTTAGATGGATGCCATTATTCTACAGTTTGATTACCTTCAAGTATAAAAAGGTTACCAGATGTTTTACAATACGCACGATCAAAAGTAGACCTTTGCTGTATTGGCAACTGGTTTAAACAAGCTACCTTCTGAATCTCATGACTCCATGTAGGAACAATAATGAACTACAACAATGAGAAATCATCTTGTTGCAGGAAATGAACAGAAGTTGGACAAAACGACATAAAATCTGACCAGTAAATCTAGCAAGCCAAAGTTAAAAAAACAAGATGACACCCCCAAGAATAAGTCATCCAATCCCAGTCCCCGTGGCCCAAAGCCCGAAGACCGTTTAAGACGCATGCTCTGTTTCGCTGAAGTCAAAAATAATGACCAAGAATATGAAAAGACAGCGCTTGTACTTGGGATTAACTGGCCTAGGAATACTTTGTCTTTATCTTTACTAAAAATTAACCCAACAATTAAAGAACTAATGCCCATACATGCTCGGGCCATAAAGCCAACTACTTTGGCTTGCAGTAGGACAAAAGCCAGCTAACACTACCCCCTAATATACTAGGTAAAGAGACCTATACTTTACCGCTAATTTTTTTTTAATAAACCGAAGATGTCAAGTTGTTTTTATTAACCATTATTTAACAGGGGGTGATGGAGGCGATGGTGTTGGAGGCACTGCTTAGGGGGGGGGGGGGGGGGGGGGGGGGGGGGGGTGACCACTGCCTTGCCTGTAATACCAACACCAGTGTACTTATGCAAATCTAAGGCCGTTATAACGCTTGCAAATGTGAACTACTTCTTGCTCTCTAAAACATTGTACTATTCTTTTCTTCTAGCGTTGTGTCTTCATATAAAATTCTTTGGTAGTTTCTCTTATTTCCTGCTCACTTGAGTTCGAAATTGTTCCTCGGGTTAGAGACAACGCTTCTTAGGCTTGCGGATCACCTCTTGTTTCAAGATCTTTTAGTCTATTGGATTATTCTTTCTTTACTATCAGACCTAAGTTTGCGTCATCAGCTCAACGAGTTTTTTCTTTTTCTCCTTTATATATGCTCATCTATTTTCCACCCATTTTGGGGGGGCTAAATTGTTTTGTTAATTCGCCTCTAATGGTTCTTAAAGCATGATCAAGGGCCGCTATTTCTCGCATGGGTAGCGGTGATTCGTTGTAAATAGTTCTTAAATGCTGTTTCTTCTGAAACAACTGTTTCTGCCTCTATTACATTATTAATTCGTACTGCTGATTGATTTAATTCTTTAAGTTCCATGTTTTTGCATTTTGTTATCTGTTGGGAGTTCCTGCATGTGTTTTGAATTTTAGCATACTGCATCCCTATCTAATATTGTTTAGAAATACCAAAGGCCGATTTGATCGCTCACGACTGAGCCATTTGTCTAATTGTACTCTTTTTTTAAAACTATGATGAGTCCTGGTTTAGATGTAAGCTGAACAAGTTGTCCTTGGTCGCTCCTCACAAACAAATGGTCCCAACATTACTTCAAATCATTAGGTTCTATAAATTCGGGAGGTTCTTGGCCTAAACTTTAGGTATAATGATCTAACCTTACTTTTCTGTTTAATTCCACGCCGCAATGAGAGCGCTGAGCGATGCTGTGTCAAAGGGATCATTCACCAAGTCTCTCAGATCAAAAACATCATAATCTTCATCTTCACTGCCTGCCATGTTTTCTTTAATAATTAACTTTTTTATTTTGTTTTATAAAAAAATGGCACAAGCAATATGCTCGATTCTTGACGCCCGCATAGAAGACTGAAAAGCCCTTTGGCGTAAGGGAAATAAGCAGAATATTACTGTTCCAAATAATCCATCTACTAATGATGCGGATCAAATTCTTACTGTCAAAATTTCCGGACCTAGGAGCGGATTAAAGGATTGTGCCAGCTCTGCGCCTCTTACTTTCAAAATAGTACTCGCTTCAACAACAGACCCAAAACAGGACATTGGTACAGAAACTGGGGCGGGCAAATCGTTTAAGAAAATTTCTAATAAAAACTTGAGGGGCAAGAAATATTTTCTTTACAACAATGCAGACATATTTTTAACCTATTCAGATCTATGGCCTAACTCGGGGCCGGGAATGTAAGGGCTGACTTTGCGTTTCAAGGAATCGAAACTGCAGAAGCACTACATATAACATAGAATATGTGCTGGAGATACTAAAGACGGTAAAAAGTATGCAGCAGTAAAATTTGCTATGAAATCGCTTTTCTATTCCTTAGATTTTGAGTTTGTTTAAAAGCGCATCACCATTACTTTTCAAGGAGCTATAAAAACAGATTTCATATGAACAAACTTTTAATGAATACAAACGCGTTATCAAATCATCAGACACCAGAGCAAAGTACAGCATTCTTCCACCATCTTGTTAGAGTTTTGATTTGTTAGCACCCCTAATTTAAGCAAGCTGATTGAGCAACAAATCAGTCAAAATTAGCAAAATATTACGAAAGAGTGATTCATCATACAACATCTCCAAGAAGCAGGGCAGAACAATATGAATTTGTAGCATTAGTGTTGCAGCAAGATCGCTAAAGGTCTTTTATTGCTGTGTGAGATGAAGAACCGTTCGAAAGAGGAAGGAAAAGTTTATTAATCCTAAAATAACGAAAGTACAATGTTTGATTGAGGGTAGTCCTAACCAAAATCTCGCTAGCGGGCTTAAACCTTATCAAGCAATTTGATGAAATAAAAGAACACTGTTTGGAGGCGGGAGGTGTAAAAATCCAACAGTTGACCTTGTGTCTAAGATTTACATCTCCACAATGTAAGGCTTGTTGATTATTTAACAACGAAATACGGGTTTAAGGAATGACCTACGGTCAACAGAGATAATCAGTTGCATGGAAGCGGAGAAACAGGTGAGAGACGTAATAAACATTCAAATTGATAAAGAAGAATAAGCCCGATAAACCGCTTAATGCTACATTTGTTTTTAATATATGATAAGCAGCTGAATATGAAAATAACAGATAAAAGATAAAACAAAACTAAATTATATTTATTTTAATAAAAAAGCATGTCTGTTCAGTTTTATCCAAATATGTGCCTAACAGCGCCCGCAAAAGAAGAGATAGTAAGAAAACCCTAGCATAAAAAACCTCTTCAGATTAACCAATATTACAACAAATGCAACAAAAACTAGAGCAGGACCTTTCAAACTACAGGCAAAACCAAACGAAGGTATTCTGCTGCCTTTAATGCTGTTTAACTATGTTAATACTGGAACATCGTACTATAAGCGCTCTACAGCTGAACGAGTGTTGGTCTCTTAGCAACGGGCATAGGCCGCACCCGCGGCTTTACCTCTAGGCGGTTTGTCTTTAGGCTCTCGGTGTGTGTTCATTAGCCGTAGGTGCCTGCTGGAAAAATTAAAAACTAAACTCCAAAAGCAACACAGCTATGTTTCAACTGAATAACGGCTAAACTTAGTATCGTCTTAACTGACAATAAATAAAGCGCATTGATTGACTCAAACAACACGGATGAAGAATTTAAATCTTATACAGGCCGATTTTGATGACTACAAAAGACAAAAGTTTGATCTTCAAAGAAAGGCGAGGACAAGTTTTTCTCAACAGCCAGACCCCGAGCAGATAAAAAAGGAATGCTTAAAAAAAGTAAACGAGACATTAAACTCTGTTCTAAACAGCTCACAGTAACAACATCGAAGGGTGTTTATACTTTAGTTTATGAGTCCAAGCGCAAAAAGACCGTTGATATTGATTTGATTAAGTATTTTTTTTAAATTTAAATAAATATTTTGAGTTAGAAAAGAAACTCAGCATGGATAAGATATATGAAGGACCGGACGAATTGTTTGAAGGAATGCTTGAGAGAGAGCGTTTATCAAGAGCACTGAATGATATTGATCTAGAAGTCATTGATCCAACAAACGTACAGGCAAGCGTTGTTCATGCTATTTCTCAAGTTCCAAGTAAACTAACAATAGACCCGCCAGTTAAAGTAATGTTAGCTGTTTTAATCGACTATGTAACAATAAATGAAGAAAATCTAGAAGTCTGGGTCTCGACTAAACAACAGACTATTCTTTCTCATAATGACTTAACACCGGTTGGGCAGACGAACTGCTTACACAGTTTGACGCTGCCGCTGAAGAAGCCAAAATGAGAGGCTCTGGTTGGTCAGAGGGCGAAGTCTTAGAGATCAGATTAAAAACAGTCTAAGTATGCGCCGATTGTTGGCAAGGCTTACATTCTGCTGCCCCAGCATTAGTTGCAAAAAAAGCAGTTCTAAACATAAAGAATACAGACAACAAATGTTTCATGTGGTGTGTTCTCGCAAGGCTGCATTATATCCGCAAAAACGCAGAGAGAGTATCTAACTATCACCCTTACATCAATGATCTTAACTTTAGTGGGGTGTCCTTTCCTGTTAGTGTAGACCAAATTGATCAGTTTGAAGAACAAAAACAAACCAATAACTGTTAATGTATACACATGGATGAGGAAACAAATTTGGCGCCAATTAAAGTGTCCAGAACAGTCCAACAATAGGCGAACCAGACAAAAATCATGTTGACTTACTACTGATGCTTTCACCAGCGGGGCTACCGCATTACACATTGATACGCACGATGAGCAGACTAATGAAGCATACTTCAAAAGATCATGGCAAACAAGAATTCTGTAGAAAATGTTTAACAAGAATGCCATCTGTTCAAGCCGCGAGCGAACATAAGAAACATTGTAAAAGTTCTGTAGACTGTAATACAGAACTAATTACGCCCCCACCCGGATCTAAAGTTAGTTTTAAGAACTGGAAACGGATGCAAAATTCTCCATATGTTGTTTACGCAGACTTCGAATCACTCATTGTTCCTTATGAAGGACCAACCCCACAGAGACTTCCTAAAACAGCCATAGTGAGTAATCACCAGATTTGTTCATTTGCCTTCATTATTGTCAGGTCGGATGGCGCCCATTCAGCACCAGAATTGTATAGAGGCCCAGATGCTGCAGAATACTTCTTAGAACGCATGCAGAAAGTGCGTAATGGCTGTTCTAATAATCTGAATTTATCTGAAATCATAATGACGCCTGAGGCCCAACAACAGTATGACTCAGCCACTCACTGTTGGATTTGTGGTTTAGAACTTAGTGAAGAGCAACAAATCCAACAGTAAGAGACCATGATCACATTAGCGGAAAGTTCAGAGGAGCAGCGCACAGTAAATGCAATCTTCAACTAAAGTTTGATCCTAAGACATGGAAGCTGCCCATCTTCTTTCATAACTTGCGAGGTTACGACTCTCATCTTATAATGAAAGCAGTGGACGATGCCTTCAGGGTGTCATGCATTGCACAGTCATCAGAAAAGTACATGTGCTTTAATCTAAATAACATGTCTTTTTTATGACTCTATGCAGCACATGATGGGATCATTAGAGTCACTAGCTATGTCCTTAAAGTCCTGCCCAATAACGGAAGAATATTTTGACCCAACTCTCGTTAGAAAGGGCGTTTACCCTTATGAGTACATGAACAGTTGGGAAAGGTTTGATGAAGACACACTTCCTCCTAAAGGCGCGTTCTTTTCTAGTCTCAGAGGAAAGGACATTAGTGATTCTGATTACCAGCATGCTCAAGATGCGTGGCAGAAGTTAGATTGTAAAACGATGGGAGACTATCATGATTCATATTTAAGGGCAGATACATGTTTGTTGGCGGACGTCTTTGAAAATTACAGAAAGACCTGCATGAAACATTACAGTTTGGATCCTGCGCATTATATTTCTGCGCCCGGGATGAGCTGGGATGCTTTCTTAAAGTTTACTGGAGTACAGATTGATTTATTGTCGGATTTACCAATGATTCAGATGATTGAAAACGGATTGCGTGGGGGAATTAGTATGGCGTCGCATCATTACTGTAAAGCAAACAACAAATACCTAGATGACTATGATCCAAGTAAAAGGTCTAACTATCTTATGTATTTAGATGCAAACAATCTGTATGGATGGGCAATGGCGCAATCACTTCCGTTACGCAACTTTAAAATGTACACAGGCGGTGATCCGAATAATATTCAAAAGGCATTAAAGTGGTTGAGCAGTTTAACGCCTGATCAACAGCGTGGTTTCATTCTAGAAGTTGACTTAGAATATCCTCATGAGCTCCATGACCTGCATAATGACTATCCATTAGCAGCAGAAAGTCTAAAGATGGATCCAAGAGAACCGCCTAAACTTGTGCCTAATCTTCGAGGCAAAAAAAATTATGTCTGTCATTACAGACTTCTACAATTTTATTTAAGACATGGTTTGAAGTTGACGGCTGTTCATCGCATAATTGCTTTTGATCAAGAACAGTTCATGAAACCATACATCATGAAGAACACTGATCTCAGAACTAAATCCACAGATGCTTCAGAAAAAGACTTTTTCAAGTTGATGAACAACAGCTGTTTTGGAAAGACTATGGAGAATCCGCACAAGCGTAAAGATGTCAGATTAGTCACCAAAGAGAACGAAGCAATTAAGCTGACTTCTAAACCTAATTATCAGGACTTCAGAAGATTTCATGATCACCTTTTTGGCATAATGATGAAAAATAAAGAAAGTCAAATTGGACAAGCCCGTTTTTATTGGGTTTACTGTTTTAGAATTATCAAAGCTTTTGATGTTAGAATTTCTTTATGACTACTTTAAGCCCTCGTATCCTGAGTCCAGAGTACTTTACACAGATACAGATAGTTTTGTTATAGATATTCCTACTGAAGATATTTATAAAGACATGGAATTAGAAGTAGCTAAAGGAGCGAGTGGATGGTATGACACGTCCGATTATCCTAAAGATTCGCCTTTACATTCAATTACTAACAAGAAGGTTTTAGGAAAGATGAAGGATGAATTATCTGGAAAGGTGATCAAGGAGTATGTGGGGTTAAGGTAAAAAATGTACAGTATTTCGAGCCAGGAGAAAATCATTAAGAAAGCAAAGGGAATATCTCGCAGCGTTGTGCAGTCAAACATATCACATGACAACTACAAAGAAGCATTGTTTGGCAATAAGACTTTTCATCATGACAACGTAAAACTGCGATCTAATCTACATGAGATCAACACAACAGTTGTAACAAAGAAGTCGTTAGATAGAACAAACACAAAACGAGTATTTGTTAATCCAGAGTTTTCATATGCAATCGGGCACTGGAGGACCGCATAAACAGGGGGGTTTATATTTTTCATCAACTTTTGTTATAAGATCAATCATAGCTTCATCCAATTCATTTAAATCTTTTCTCATGTTTGCTTGATGCGTTCGAATTTTTTTTATTATTTCAAGATATTCTTTTTCCCAATTTGGGGGTTTAAGTTGTAGGTGATCTGGATGATTTAGCATGCATTGATTAATCCCCGAAAATGTTTCCTTAATAGCATTACACGCATAAAATGATTCCCGTATCATTTTCAAGGTCTCTTCTTTACCATTCTTGTTTCATTCTGCGCTTCCTTCTGAGCTTCCATTTTAAACTCAGATATATTTACGTAAATTAACTAAGCAACTGGAACTGTGTCTGGTGGGATTATCTGCAGTTCTTCTTTCGCAAAAGATCTTTGAGGAGCTGGTTGTTTTGTTGTGTCAGTTTCTCGTAAATAATACACGGGCGGATTCATTTTTACAATTCTTTTTATTTCATATGGATCAACACTCCAAACTGGATCTGTTGCCCTGATGCGAGTGTCCCCTTCTGCTTCCCCGGTAAATAAAGGTACCTTACTTTCAAACCAAACGGTAATAGTTTGCCGGATGAAGGCTCTCCTTCAACAACATTTATTGTTTTTCTTTTGATTGCTTGTACTGGTTTTAACCCTTTAAATTCTTCATTATTCATTGCGCGCAAAACTGAGGGCAATCTTCTAACCCATTCTGTGTTGCGAGAATTGTCAATCAGCTCTCTGTGATACTGGTAGGAGAAAAGTCTTTCGGCTAACTGTTTGTTAAAGTTTTCAACTAAAGCCTGTGATCTGTGAACTCCTGGAATGCCTCTTTTAATGGTAACTCTATGTTTCAACAATAATTGATTCACTTGGCCTTTAAATTCTTTTCCATCATCACTTGAATCATGCGAGGGTAAGTTAGCGGGCCTCGTTGGTATATCAGCTGTATGGCGACAGCAACAGCAGAAGCACTCTTTTGTGTTAATGGCTCCGCATCTTTGTATCTTGAAGCCATGTCAATGACTGTGAGTGCGTACTTAAATCTTTTTCGTCTAATCGTATCAGAGGGTAAATATAGAAGGTCCATTTGATGGGTGTCGTTCGGTATTGTATTCACAAAGTGTGGTCTCTGTATTCGTTTGGGCGCAGGTAAATAAATTTGCCAAATCGCTTGTTTAGATAACCATTCTTTTGCTGTTTGTTCACTGACTCCCGCTGCTTGGCTTAGCTTTTTAATTGCTGTGATGCCCTTCCAATATCCTTTGGGCGAATAATAGATTTTGTTCATTTTTTATTCAGCCAATATTATGTGCAACAAAATACACAACGGTCATGCCAAAGACAATAAACCCGATTTCTTGCATCTTTTGTTTTTCTGATGGTTGATAAAAGTCACTGAATTTTGGCGAGGGCAATGTTTCGATTGGTTTGCCTGTTACAAGATAATCTTCTTTTATCGCTTGGTCTACATCTTTAAATGTGTAAGCTGCTTTTTGACCAGATTTTTCAGTGTGTTATTAATAAAATCTATGCTCATTTCTTGCTTTTCCATAGCGATTTTGTGCTGCGGCTAGTTGTTCCTCCACAGCTGTGTTATGTCTTTTTTCTCTCGCTTCATCTCGCAGTTTACTAATGCGTAATTAACTTCCACTAAAAGCGGCGCATTAACACAGCGCCGCCTCTCTTCATTACGAGTGAAGCCATTTTTTATTAATGTATTTTTTCTTACATTATTTATAGTGTCCGGAATTATTCCTTGCTTAACTAGAAAGCTTTCGTTAGCAAACGAAGTGCAATGATAGCATTGCTTTGTGAATTCTCAAAGTCTTAGTTTGCCAAGATCTGCTGGGTTTAATTCTTAACATGCTTTTTCCAAGAATTGGGTTATCCTACACTTAAACCTCCAATAACAGCAGAATGGTATTACAGGTTAGCAACAGTTTTTTTCGGTGCTCAGTTTTAGATATAAAATAATTATAATTAAAAATAAAAACCATTGAACAGTGATGGTCTAATACAGTAGGGAGGCCTAAACCTTCGAACTTATGAATGATCAAGTTGATGACCACGCTATTATGCCCAATAAGGAAAAGGTTTGTATTCTTTGCGCATGTCGGAAAAAACAAAAACTTCTCGGATACTGAATTCAGCATAGAACAGATTCAACAGAATGTCGCCGCAAGACATTTTAAAGTATCATAAACAGGTATGAAGCGCAGCTGGGGTCTAGAATGGGGAAAAGTGTGGGCAAACGGTTCTTTGGTTGTACACTAAACTAGTCAGTAGATTTGCTCCCATTGATTCTGACATCGTCTTACGTATGATTTAACGCAAGATTCCATAGTTTTAACAAAAGTCTTAGAGTCTCTAGGGTGTGGATCGGTATTACAGATTTGGAACATTGTTATCGCCATTAATCTTTATGGGATTTATAACTTTTTAACAAGCATTTATAGACTTTATGTTCCTTTCAAACATGAACGAGTTGTAAAATCGCAGAATCAGGAAACCCTGAATCAGTAAAAACATTGAATCAAGTCGAGAAATGTAGACCAGTAAAAAACCCTCTCCTGGGCAGTGTTAATAAAGCAGGAAAAGATTAGCGGAGTGGAACAAACAAAAAAAAAATTAATGTTACAATTTATAAGCTCATAATGAAAACATATACGCGCAAGCAGAACAAGTTGATCAATGCCAGCTATAAAAATCCATGTGATTCAAGGCACTACAGCGCCAAAGTCTTCATGGAATATTGAACTTAAAAAACTGTTGCCATTTTTGGCGCCTTGCTGCTGTGGGGGCGGTTATTTACGGTTATAAAATATATTAAAGAATGGCAGCAAAACAAAAGCAATCAAAAAAAATTTGAACCGCTAAATACAAAAAAAACAGCATGCAGCCACGCAAATAACAAAGATCATTTTGATCATTTCAGATGGAATAATATTTTAAGAACTTAATTAAATTTTTAAATAAAAATCGAACATGTCGTATTATAAATGATGTTGTCATTAAATAAAGAATGGAGTCTATAAAAAAACATTTCCATAGACCAGATTTGGAATCAATGCGCGTCGCTTCGGATGTACGAACTTCATTAAGGTCTATGCTGACGATCTTGCGCAGGAGAACGATGAAGCAAGATTATTCTCAGTGCTAGACGCGTGTTTGAGGCGTGTGTTGTACTATATTAGGACTCTTTATTTAGACAAAAACATAGATTGTATTGTTTTGTATGTTTTTGACAAGATAACTGAATAAGAACTTGGTTGTACTTGAGGTTGACTATAGGTTATGATCTTTTGGTTAACTTGGGGATGACTTGAGGTTGACCTTCAGTTAATAACTTAAAAGTGATTGGGGTGGACTTGGGATGACTTAAGGCTGACTTAAGGGCAACTTGAACATTAACTTGAGTAAGAACTTGAGGATGAACTTAGAAGTGACTTGGGGGGTAATGCAGTTAAGAACTTGATGGATAACTTGAGAGTGCGTGCGTGGGGTGGGTTGGGGGGACATGCAGGTGCGTGGTGGGTGGGGGGGGTGGGGGTACGTGAGCGTGCGTGGGGTGGGGGTGGGGGTGGGGGGACGTGCTGTGCTTGGGGGGTGTGGGGTGGTGGGGGTGGTGGGGGACGTGAGTGCGTGGGGTGGGGGTGGGGGTGGGGGCGACGTGCGTGCGTGGGGTAAGTGGACAATACACACACACACAAACAAACAACAAACAAACAACAAACCAAACACAAGCTTTTTATGGGGCTCTACTCGCCAGTAGTTAGTACATCCGTCATTGTAATCCTAATCCATCTAGTTGATGACAGCAAACCGTACATGCATGATCGTTACTATATTTAGGGCCAGTCATTTACTTTTTTTGAAATCGTAACTGCATGATCGTAACTATATTTAGAGCCACGTCATTCATTTACTATTTTTTGAAACCGTACATGCATGATCGTTACGATATTTAGAGACACGTCATTTACTATTTTTGAAACCGTACATGCATGATGTTACTAATTTAGAGCCACGTCATTTACTATTTTTGAAACGATCCTGCATGATCGTTACTTATATTTAAACAACTTGTCTAACCACAGTGTGTTAATTTGTGGTTACGCGCATAAAGGCACTGTATGTCTAAGGGGATGGGACTGTTGGCGCTTATGTGTGAGGAAATAAGCGGCGCTTCTAACCAGTACTTTTTGTTCTCTTCGATCTGAAGCATCTCTTCAATTTGCTTCAGTTTGCTCATGATAAAACTGATTGGCAAACCAACTGTGTTAAATCGTGGAAAAGCATAAAGCAATTTTGCACAGCACGGTAGTCTACGCGCATGAACATCAAATAGCCAGTTTTTCTTATAGCCACTGAGCCCACGTTGTTGTTGTCATCTTTTCCTTCTGGTCTCTCTGCATTGTTTGCATAAAATCAAAATACTTGACCAAACTGAATGTAAATTAAGATTTGTTGTTGCGTCTGCCTTTTGTGATTTCCCCACCCCTTTTTGCCAGTCTTTCTCAATGTCTTGTTCATTTACTGCTTGTGCTAAATACGCATTTGTGAAAGCTTCTGCGGGATATAGCATGTCTAAACATCCTGCTGGTTTTGAATCAAGATACTGTTGATAAATCACTTGGAGTTGTTGGTTCTACTCTCTTTTTCTTTTCGCCTTTTTCTGTTGAAACAAATCTTCCATCTTCCTTTTTGGTTTTTTGGGTAGTCTCATTGGTCCTTCTGTTTTAGCCTTAACTGTCTGTTAGGCCATCTGCTCATAATTATTTATTCTTTCTAGTACATGCTGTTCTTCTGTTCCAAACAGAGTAGTTTTTGATTTAAATTCTTGTGAGAAGGATACCAAATAATTCTGCTTTTTCTTCACAAGAAGAAACACTATTCACCCGGCATAAATCTTTTTACAACACCTTTTTTACACTGAAAAACACCGCCGTCTTGCACCACAATCCAGACGCGTTGTTGAATTGTTGCTTCGGCCAACTTTCTACATGCAGCGCATTTTTTAGATAAGGTACCATCTCATCGATAGCAACTCGTATTGTAAACTGCATGTATCTTTGTTAAACAATATTGCCTTCAAAGTTTTCATTTCCTTAAACCAACAAACCTTTCAAGATACACAATTTTGTTTCTTCGGTAAATCCGGTTATTCGTAATAATCAAACACAGCACAGTAAAACACGTCGTGCTTGTCGGCAGTCGTGGATGAATGGGTGGTTAACCTAGTAATGTGAGCGCACCGCTGATTGGAGGGCTGTAACAGGCTCATCACCGGCGGCTGATGTAAATATGTTGTAATCGAGCATGGCTGGGGGGAAGGAGTAGGGGTAGGAGGAGGTGCGGGGCAGTATTGATTTTTGTGGCCTCCAGTTTGTTGGCGGGTCGCTAAGCTGCTGACTTGGAACCGCTGAAGACACTTTTTATTATAGATAACAGGACAGCAGAAAAATACACTTGTCAAACTGGCTTTCAGTGGAAGTCATGCAGAGAACTAATAAATAGTGTGTGGTGTGTGTGTGTGCGTTAGTGCGTGTGTGTTGTGGTGTGTGTGTCGTGTGTTAAGTGTGAGTGTGTGTGTGGTGTCTGTCTTGTTCTGCCCGCCTCTCTGTCTGTCTGTCTCTCTCTCTGTCTCTCTCTTCTCTGTATGTCTGTTGCCTGTCTGTCTGTCTGTCTCTCTCTCTGTTGCGCTGCTGCGCGTGTATGTGTGTGTGTGTGTGTGTGTGGGTCGGTACGCAGTAGGTCTATGATCCAAGCTGGCTTCTCCTCCGTGTCTAATAGAAATATTATTTAAACCCACAAGCAAATCCTTCACCGCACACGTTGGGCTGAGGGAATTGACCTTTTCGGCTTTTGCTGCGCATCTCTCTGCTCCCACGCTGTAATTCATCACTCCGTTAATCGGTAAGTAATCGGATAGCTAGTGCACCACCTTTGTTTCTGGGCGCGCTTTCAGCCACGGCTCCCTGTTTTCCCTACGTGACTCTATGGGGCAGTGTTCGTCACGGCTACTTTCCCTCGCTACTCTCTGAAACTTCCCTACGTTTACTCTATGAAAGTTTAGTAAATTAGTATTAAAACGGACACTCCTACCACATTATGTTTGTTGTGTAGGGCAGTTATTTTTTGGTTATGAAGTCTTACACAGTAATGGTTGTTTGTAGATAATCGTTATTTTTTGGTTATTGAAGTCATACGTGCAGAGATAATAAATGGCGGCTTTAGGCCACTTTCGCCCAAAAACTTTGGTGGTGGAGCAAGGGAGTTAGATATGCTTTTCCCGTTCTCTAAGGGGACAGGTGGGAAGATGATGAAATTCAGAGAGACCAAAGACCAAAACAGAAGTCAGGAGTCTGATAGGTTTATTGGGTTCTATAGGGAGTTTGTTCCAATTTCGCAGCATCACGAGTCTCTCAGTGTGTTGGTCAAGGAGGGAAAACCGGCAGTGGTCGATTGGTCAGACGCTGCAGAGCAAGCACTGCAGTCGGTTTGCTGAAAGATAGGTTCGGTCCCATCTTGAAGCTACCAGATATGTCCAAACCATTTTTGTTGCGGACAGATGCATCAGGCGGTGGGATAGGTGCAGTATTGTTGCAGGAGCATAAGGAGTCGAGTTCCCTGTGAGATATGCTAGCAGGAAGTTGACAAAGTGTGAAGAAGGGTACGCAACTGTAGAGAAGGAGTGTTTAGCTGTCGTGTGGCCGTGCAGAAGTTCCACAAATACTTGTATGGGAAAGAGTTCGTGATAGAGACAGATCACCAACCACTCAAATTCCTGCAGAGGCACAGCTGAAAAACAGCAGGGTTCTGCGTTGGGCAATGGCACTGCAGCCCTACAGGTACCGAGTGCAGTACATTCCCGGTCGACAGAATGTCGGAGCGGACTAATTTAAGCCGTGTAGTCTAGCAAGCTGCAACTCAGAGGAAGTCAGTCATATCCGGGGTGCTTTGTTGATAATAATGTGTTGATTACAGTTATGTTGATTGGATATGGGTTCATTCCCAGTTGGCTATGGCTCATATTTTTTTGTGTGAGACTTGTTCATATTTTCTTTGTGAGATTTGTTCATGTAAATGTAGTTATGCTTGGAGCATACAGCCGCTTGTGTAGTAATGCATTATTTGCAATAAGTGAGGATGGAGATTCCTCAGTAAAGTGTCATGGATCGTGATCATATTATATTGTGCTTTTCATAAGAATTGTGAAAAGGAGAGATGGCAAATCCGCAGGTATGGGATGGCATAAGTGCGCACAGAGGTCGTTATAAATGAATTGAAATAACGCAAGAGCGCACGTCAATGATAACTCATTGGAGTGGTATTCACTAATGATATATTTTATAATTTATAAACCGTTGGTTGTAAAGTAATTTTTTCAAACTTTGCACGTGTAGCTGTGTGTCAGCAAATTCGTTGTTGTTTTTTTTTGTACCGTGGTTTTGAGACGATGCGGTGCATAGTCTTTTGCAAGGGGGAAATTGTCACGTCAAAAATAGAACAACCAAGTCGTGGTCCAGGTTGTTTGGACATAAGCTCTATGTCACGAGTTTGTCACGAGGCCCTACGACGTTTGACCCATCTAGGGTGGCGGAATTATTCATTTGTTTATTGTCGTTGCTGTCGTCGTGTATCCGTCCCTTAATGTGGCTTGTGGTGCGGTTGCACCTTGGTGTAGTTCAGCTCAACTTCGGTTTGTTTTCTCTCTCTCTCTCTCTTATTCCACTGCCCGTGCTATTCATCCTGTAGGTTCACGGTGGCTGGTACCTTTTCTCTCGAACTTGCTGTCTATCGGCCTCTCGCCTGTCTTTTTACCTGTCGCACGTGCTTCATTTCTTTAGTTTGAAGTATGCTCACTCTGTGACGCAGCATGGCATGTTGGCCGCCATTGCTGAGGGAGGTTAGCTCTTCACTCGAGTGGAAGATGTCTCTGGGAGCGCCTGCTCCGGTCTTGGTTCTTCACCGTATCATCGAGGGTACAGTCTGTATCTTCAATTCCTACAGTCGGCCTGTAGGAGAGGGACATCACTTCTTCTTTCTCCGCACCTGTGCCTCTGTCCTCTCGACTGGACAGAGGGCAGAGAGAGTCGTTTGACCCGCCTCTTCTGGGTCACCCACGGGTAGCTGGTAAGCATCAGTTTCGTGGTTTGTTTGTTTTGGTTTGTTGTTGTTAGCCGGCTTATTCTTCTCTTTTGCGCAATTTTCTTTTGTTTTCAAAATTGTAAAAGAAATATTGTTTGAGACCTTTTCTCTGGTTAATTCAATCTTTAACCTGGCCATTCTAAATTATATCCAAAATTCTTTCTCCTGTTTATGCATCTTGTGATGCGGTAGTCGTGGGGATGGAGAGAACCTGGTGATTCAGGGTTGGAACTTGCTTGGTCTCGCTCGTCCGCCCCTGTCACGTTCGCCGGACTTTTATCCTTCGCCACCGTCTGTTTGTGTGTGCAAGGAGAACGAGTTTTATGTTCGCGAGCGTGCGTACGCATGATTTGTCGTTCGGATGCGTGGTTGGAGATTTGTGTTATTTTGAAATGTGGCTATAAAATGTGACAATTATGCCATTGAATTATTATTTGCAAATGTGGTGGCAGGTATAAAGCGATGGTCGCTGTGTTGGTTATTTCCTAAGAAAGGCAAATGTTTAAACGTGAGTGAGAGAAGGGTGAAGATAATTCATATTTGTTTTATAACCTGTTGATTTAATGCAGTCTTTTACCTGCATCGTGTGAGAAGACCCTAGTGAACATTCCTGATTCGATGGGTTTACTGTGTGCGTTTAGTAGACTTCCCCCTCGCCCATCATGCGAGTGGCTGTTAAGATTTGACAGCATGGGTCAGACTGTACTGACGGCAGGGTTCCAGTACCCTTCTTCCTTCCTCCTTCCTTCTTCCTTCCCTCCCTTTCTCCTCTCCTCCCAGCTACATTTCCCGCCCCCCCCCCCCTTTTCGGGGCTTCACCCGGAGTACGGACTGGATGGTGCCACGTGCTGGTTGAGGCCACGCTCTGGCTGAGACCACGGACTGGATGGTGCCACGTGCTGGTTGAGGCCACGCTCTGGCTGAGACCACGGACTGGATGGTGCCACGCGCTGGTCGAGGCCACGCTCGGTCGGGACCGCGGACTGGTAGAGGAGCCCACCGTCTTGACTGGCCGGCCCTGACCCCCGTCCAGGACCTCCAGTAACAGCGCCACGTTTCCCCCCCCCCCCCCCCCCCCCCCCCTCCGGGACGCGCTCTTCACTGCCTGCTTGTGAGTCGAGGTGTCGGCTTTAAGCGACTCCCTGCGAGAACCGACCAGGTTCGGAGCACCTAGTGCGACATGGTGCTCCCAGTAGACTTGACAGAGGCAGGGGTGTGGACGCACTCCATGGTGTTAGAAGGGATCGATGCTGGAAATGTTCTTTATAATTGTGTATATGTTATATGTGCTGGAATGCTGTAATTGTGATTGTGTACGTCGTATGGTGAAATGTTTATTTATAATCGTGCATGTTGTGGGTGTTGGAGTGCTTGATTGTGATTGTGCATGTTGTGTGCGTTGGAGTGCTTGATTGTGATTGTGCATGTTGTGTGTGTTGGAATGCTTATTTTGCTGGTGTGAATAAATGGGGTGTTGTATCGTAATCTTTATTGTGTGGTCTCTTGCGGGGCGTGTGAGGTCAGTCACTCCCTTCACTCCCACCTAGACCGATCCTGTCAGGGCAGACCTCCAGGGGTCGGTCGTGACAATTGTGGGGCTCGTCCGGGATTTGAAGGGCTCTGGCTGTCTCTCTCGTTTCGCGGAGTACCTGTTTAGTTTTGTCTGTTTTATATATGTTTAGTCAGTTTGTCGTGTTTGTTCGTGGGTGGTTGGCTGGGTGACTCTAGCATGAAGGGAGTTTTTTTTGTGGCCT
>CM031625.1:24946414-25046611 GCA_018398815.1 Conus ventricosus | reverse complement strand
CGAAAAATTTTAACAAAGTTTCTGGTTCGTTTGTAACATGCATACGAGATGTTGAAAGTTTTTTTTTTTTTTTTTTTTTTTTTTTTTTTTTTAAATGACTGGTGAGTTGATTTTAAACGTGGTGACAGCCCTGATGTGGCCCTCTGCGGTCGGCTGGGCTATAAGCAACATTATCTTATCTTATCTAGTTGCTCTTGATTAACAAGGTGCTTGTGTGAAGCACTGTCGCGCCCACAAATTTTGTTGCCAGTGTATATATTGTGTTCATTTTTTTCCCGAAATCATGAATTGTTAGTGTGCCTATTGTTAACATGACCACTTTTTGTGCCTGTTGATGTTATTCTTTTCTTTTATCTACATTTTGTTTACTGGTGATGAATTGTCAGTTTGCTCACACTTAACTAGTCACTCATCAGCTGTATTTTTTTTTGTGTGCATCTCAAAATGTTGTTACGCTCACAATTCACAAGCTTTTTACCTTTCTCAGTGTGCCCCTAGATAACAAGGTGCATTTTATTTTATGTCATTGTTTTTTTTTTGGTGTTTCTTTCTTTCTTCTTTTTTGTTTTTGTCACGAATTGTTGTTGAGGTTTCTGCTAACAGGGTATGTGTTATTTGTAGTGAATTTTGTCCTTCTTATATATCCCTTTGAACAGGACAGTAGGGTTCGTGATTGCCAAGATTTTTGTAGGTGGCCAGATTCTGTCTTAGGAATGATGCCACAAGTTTCCATATGGATTTTGTTTGCATCTGTGTGTGGCACATGTGTGAGTGAGTGAGTGTGTGTGTGTGTGTGTGTGTGTGTGTGTGTGTGTGTGTGTGAGAGAGAGAGAGAGAGAGAGAGAGAGAGTGTGTGTGTGTGTGTGTGTGTGTGTGTGTGTGTGGTATGTGTGTGTGTGTGTGTGTGTGTGTGTGTGTGTGTGTGTGTGTGTGTAAGCCATTCTACACTGGTACATGATGGCCTACAAAGGATGGAATGAGATTTAATGCGCATACACTTTCGTGTGTGTGTGTGTGTTTGTGTGTGACTGCTTATTTTGTTCATTGCATGCGTTCACAGGCCTGCATGGATTTTGCTTTAAAACATCAACTGCATTAGTGATTTTACTTTAAAATCTCAAACGAAGGAACGAACGAACGAACGAACGAATCTTTTTTAATGAGGGATAAAGAATAAGCACAATACAGGCTTTTTTACATCTTGCCCTCGATGAAGCAGAAAAAATAACAATATGTGACTTCAAAATCAACCAACCATCTTAATAGTGAAAAGAATATTAGCCTGAAATACAAAAGGCAATCCAAAAATATGACAGTCAACCTTTCACACACACACACACACACACACACACACACACACACACACACACACACACACACACACACACAACAACTTCCAGCAAATACATTTAAAAAAAAAAAAAAAAAAAAAGGAGAAGAGAAATGAAGGACGTCAATGAAAGGTGGACAGGTGAACAGTATGTCATGACAAGGTATAGAGAAGGGGTAACGAAGGAATACAAATGAACATTCAAATACATTTAAACATCATTTTTACTTAAATCAAAACAATAATTTTGAAATACGTATAAAGAAGGTTATATGATGTTCTCATTAGTCACACTGTTTAGGAAGCGTAGCATCAGATATGAGAAGTATTGTTTTTTGAAAACGTTTAGACTAGAAATTACATTAAATGAAGACACTAGGTCATTCCACAAACAACCACCAGAGTAAATGAGGCTAGATTTAAAAAGTTCAATCCTCGGTAGGGGTATCTGAATCTTTCTGATATTGCGAATCAGGTTCGTTTTAAATTTATTTTTCAAAGTTGGTGGTGCTTGATTGGACATTATCTTAAACATGAAAATTGCTTTGTTATAAGTGAGTTTCCATTTTAGAGGCAAAATGTCTAAACGTTTATAATCAGAGGGAGTTACAGTTGTAGATTTGAGAAGAACGAGTTTCACAGCCCGTCTATGAAGACTGAAGAGTGGTTTTAATACGTTATAACTGGCCGAATCCCACAATGTAGAAGAGTAATTCAAATGAGATTCAATGTACGAAGTAAAAAACAGCTTACGACAATGCTGGTCTAAGAAATATTTTAGTTTTGAAAGCTGGTGAATCTTTTGAGACAGACGTTTGCAAAGCATTGTGACATGAGAAGACCATGACAAATTATTGTCTACAATGACACCAAGGACTTTATGATGATCAACTTCTTCAACTATTTCATTATTTATACTAAGAGATAGGGAATCATAAGAAATATTTTGACGCTTTTGTCTGGTGGTTATTATCAAGTACTTCGTTTTCTGAGGATGGAGACACATGTGATTGAGTTCAGACCATATGATTAATTTGTTTATACTTTCTTGTAAACTTGCATATACATTTTCAATTCTTTTATGACTACAGTGTATTGTGGTGTCATCAGCGAACATTTCACAGAGACTATCAATGAATAGAGGTAAATCGTTTATATATATGGAAAATAAGATAGGTCCGGAGGCGGCTGGTAGCTGCTCAAATGTTGATGGTGAAGAGAACATCTCTGACCTGGCTGTCTTGACCCCCAACAAGCCCGATCTCGCACCCACCCATTCCCGACCCACTTCAGAAAATGAACCCAGGCCCGTAGAATGAAGGTAACAGTGCTTGATTCATGAGGTCAGCCTGGCCCCTTTTGATAGGGTATGCATTTTCATCGCACAGCTAGACTGTCCTGTGTTCTGTGTGGTGGACAGCGCTGGAGTTTCCAGACCAGGAATGTCGGCTGATAGTGGCGGGGATGAAGGGTAGTGGCAAGAGCCACACGGCCGACACCATCCTGGGTCTGCAGCACGACTCTAGCTTCTACACCTCCACCACGGGCTGCCAGCGACGCAGCGCACAGAGATTTGGCCTACGTTTGGAGGTGAGGCAGAATTGTTGTTTCCAGGGCTTGTTGGGTTTTTTTTTTTTTTTTTGTGGTGTTTTTTATGCCTTCAGTAAGTAAGATTTGGGGGGGAGGGGGGAGAGGGGGGGGGGGGGTGTTGTGATGGAGGGGGAGGTTGTCACACTTTAAAATGTGAATTATTCATTGTTAGCTGAATCATTTTTAATCACTTTATGAGGTTCATTTACTTTTAAACTGTTCAATTTAGAAAAAGAAATCGACTTTAAAAAAAGCCTGTGTTAAAAGTATATGTTCTCTTAAAAAATGTTTTTTGTTACAGATTATGATCTATTGGCCTTGTTTTTTTTTCTATATTTTGTGCAGGTGAAGCTGTATTTTTGTTGTTGTTGTTGTTGTTGTCGTATTTGTTTGTCAGTTTGACTGCAAAGTAGCTGAGAAACGCACACACACGCACACACACACACCACACACACACACACACACACACACACCACACACACACACACACACACACACACACACACACACACACACCACACACACACACACTCACACACACCACACACACACATCACACACACTCACACACCACACACACACACACACACACACACACACACACACACACGCACGCACGCACCGCGCACAGCGTGCGCGTGTGTACGGGTCCTCATCAGTCACAGTGTGGATTGCTGCACTTACCTAGTCCAGATTCTCTTGACTGTTTTTTTTTTTATTGTTTCATGAAGAATCATTTGATTTCAATCACTTAGGCTCATGATCTCGTGACCTACTCAGAAACAGGCAGGCAGGCGGCGGTGGAAGGGGCAACACAGAGGTACCTTAGTGGGATATTTTCCTTCTCTTTCATCTTACTGGCAACAAGGCATATCTGCCATCATGAGTTGAGAAAACTTGGAAGCTCTAAGAGTAAGTTGAGAACAGGACGAAACTGACACACCAACATGAACTTGCACCCTGGACGTAAAACCCCCCCCCCCCCCCCCCCCCACCCCTACCCCTCGGATAAACCCCACCTTACAAAAAAAACAAGCCCAAACTGTACATGGGTAAAACGTAACCAGTAAACACATGGACTCAAACGCAGCGACAAAATAAAGAAATAATCAAACGCAGGAATAAATATGAGTAGAGGAAAAGGCAGGTTCACATCAGCTTAACAGCTTGATAGCTTTCCATTTATCAGTTCTGAAAGAGCTTGAAAATAAAGATCACATTGAAATATCGGTTCTGCAATTCAACCTGATAAAGTGTTAAAAACAGAGAAAAAAAAAAAGAAAGAAAGAAAAGTTTAATTTTCATATACATTTTTTTTTTTACCTGTGAATATTTGACTTACTAAAAAAAGAAAAAAGAAAAGAACAATTTGTTTTGTTAACTTTATGCCACTAAGATCCGAGAGAAGAGAAGTGCACACAATGTATCTGTAGCTTTGGCAGAAGTGTGCCGTGGAAGGGAATGCCAACACAGTGATGAATCATTCTGTACTGTGCACTGTCTTGGGCACAGGTCATCGACACTCCAGCTCCAGATTTGCTCACCCTGCTGTTCAACCCGGAAACCGAAGTAGCCAGGTGCATGGGCCTTATTGCCCCTGGTCCGCACGCCATCGTGATAGCTCATCACGTTGAGGCAGTGAACAGGGAACAAGATGTCCATACCCAGATAGTGCGGAAGCTGGACGAGATTTTTGGATCGCAGTTAATCCGCTATGTAGTGGTCGTGTTCACCCACGGTGACCAGCTGGACAGATGGGAAGACGAAGATGAGGAGGCAGCTGTGAAACGCAAGCTGGAGGATTTGCCTGACACACTCAAAACGTTTGCTCAGGTGAGGACTTTTTTCTTTTAATTCACCTGCCAGTCTTTTTCTCTATCTCTGTCTCTCTTTGTCTCTCACAGGAGTTGTTGATTTAACTGGTCAGATTTAGATAATTTTCTGCTTGTTTTTATTTGTTTCTTTTTTCTTTACCTGTTCGCTTCCTTCTGCCCTTAAATCACTAAATCACAGAATTTTGTGTAAATCTGTCTGCACCCAACCATACTATAGATATATGTGTTCTGGATGTTTGGAATAGGATACTGTTGCTGTAGCATGTTTTTTCTCTTACCATTTTTTTCTTCGCGTTGGCATGTTAGCTTGATGGTAATGAGGATACAATCGTGGACGATTATTAGTAGCATTGAACTTTGTCAGTAAACAGTTGGTTTGTATTTTTCTGACCTATTAGGTTAGCATGGCTTGAGTTTTGTTAGTGCCTGAGCGCTGTCCTTTCCGCCATTTCTCGGTCCCTTTCTTCTCATCAAGCCCCCTTCTCCCCTTCCTCTCCAGCTTACCCCATATCCTCCCAGCCCCCTTTCTCTGCTCTCACACATGACGGGTTCGATCCCATACACACACACACACACACGCACACACACACAGCACACACGCACCCACGCACGCACACACACACGCACACATGCACGCATGCACGCACACACACAGGCACGCACGCAGGCACACACACATTGTCTAATAAGAAAATGTCTGTTGGTTTAGATGCCATTTCTAATGAAATGTTAAAACATATACCACAAAATTTTGTTTTACTTCTACATGAAATTATTAATAAATGTTGGATTGAAGGAACATACCTTCCATATGGAGAGACACAATTATTGTTCCCGATTTAAAGAATGGAAAATCAATGACAAACACAAATAGCTATCGACCTATAGCTCTTACATCTCATGTCTGTAAACTAATGGAGATAATTGTTCTAAACAGATTGACATACTATTGTGAAAAAGCTGGCATTATCCCCGCAAACCAGGCTGGTTTTAGAAAGGGCAGGTCTACTATTGATCGTCTTGTAAAGCTCACTACGCAAATTAAACACCAGTTTTCGATGTCAACAAGGCATTTGATCAAGGTTGGCATGATAGGCTTTTATATAAATTAAAAACTATAGGTCTATCTGGTCATATTTATAAATTTGTTAAAACATTCCTGACCAACAGAAGGATTCAGACAAGAATTGGTAATACTTATTCATCCAAAAGATTACTAGATATGGGTATCCCTCAAGGCTCTGCGATCGCCCCTCTTCTCTTTAATATTTTAACAAATGATTTACCTAAATACATTTAAAAAAAACTTTAACATAATTCAATATGCGGATGACATCTGCTTATGGTTGAACACCACATTAAAAAAGAACACATCAGAAAGATCTGTTAATTACATTAGAAGAATATATCAAAAATATATACCGGCCATTCGTATTTTACTCATTCCTACCTTTTAAAGAGTGAAGAAGCTCCGTGGTGCATTCCATGTCATGTGCCACTCACAATGAAACATATTCTTTTAGAGTGTTGGGACTTGCACGGTGTGAGACACAAACATTTTACAGCGGAGTCCATGAAAATCCTGTTAAGAGATGTCCCGCCTGACGTGATCTTTGAGTCTTTGAGAGAGATTAACATTTTTCATCTGATTCAAGATTTTACGGAAGAAAGATTTTTAACGAAGTTTCTGGTGCGTTCTAGAAGATGTCATTTACAGAGATGTGTGAAAGTATTTTTTAAAATTGTTTAAATGACTTGTGAGTTGATTTTAACGTGGTGACAGCCCTGATGTGACCCTTTGCAGTTGGCTGGGCTATAAGCAACATTATCTTATCTTATCCCCCCCCCCCCCCCCCCCCCCCCTCCTCTCCTCTCTCTCTCTCTCTGTAGTTATAGAATGTTTGTGTGAATATGTGAATTGCTTTGTTTTACTTTTTCGCTTATCTTCTCTCATTGTTGGTTGGCTGCTTTTTTTTCTCATTATCTTTATTATATATACATATATAAAATCAAAGAAAAAAAAAAGAAAAAAAAAAAACTTGGTGGGAAGGTGAAATGTGGCACAGGGATAAAAGTTTGTGTTGGACCTTTGGTCCAGATCCAGATCAAACTATGGATCCATGTTCTGTTCACATGATAACACCTTTTCTACTGAACATGAACAATTATTGCTGCAAAGTAGTTAATGTGTACAAAGTAACGTATTTTCGTGGAATAACACTAGAACGTCCGTGTGATATCCACATTTCATATTTTACATGCTATGCTGAAAAAAGATACTAAAGTAAGTCCCAGCCAACTAATTACTTCCCTTAGCAAGGAAATGCTTTTGTTTTTACTGATGAAGTAGTGCAAAGGCTCATCCATGATTGGTTCAGGTGCATGCTTTCCTGAGAGCCCTTTTAGGTTTTCTTTGTTTGTTTTTTTTCTTCCGTTTTATCCAAGGTTGATTGATAGAGCAGAACGCCTGACACCCGGATACAGTTTTTTCTTGCCTTAAGTAGGCTAATTGTAAATCGTTGCAGTAGGAATTGTAAATACTGTGTTGTTAGTTGTCGGTTACGTCACTGTTTTCTATGATATGATTTTTTGTGTGTGCCGACAGTCATGGGAGCAAAGCCTCTCTTACAGTGTTTTAAGCACTGTAAATGACAATGATTCAGAGAGAGATAGAGAAGAGGATAACTGGCCGATCAACATTAGAGCCTTCGACTAGCACCGATCTTCAAGCTGCACGAAGGAGGTTGAAGTTGACAGGAAGTAACTGGCCGTGACAGTAATCATCGAAGGCAGTGAGGTTTCCCAGAGTTAAAACTTTTAATAGTCGAAGGAAGACAGAGTGTCTACTCAGAGCTCAGAGCATCAGTTGTGGTGCTCGAGGTTCAGTCAGATGAAGCTTGTCCAGTAAAGATGAACAGAACGAGCCCATAACAATTCACGTGAAGAGTAGTGTGTCTTTTGCTTGTTCAACTGGTATCGCTGTAAGGCACTGTGCTGATGCTATTGCCAAGCTGGTTTGAATGTATGTGGACAAAGTGGTCATGGCTCTCTAGAGGATTGTTGCTGTGTGAAAGTGACATCAGAAGCTGCTGGACTTTTTTGATGTCCATTTGGTGCGAAGTTGTTTGTTGTTAAACAGTTATATAGGAAGTGTATGTCAATTCTGGTGGGGAAGCAAAAAGTTGGAGAGATTCAGTGTAGATGTGAACATGACTGTAGAGACTTGGTGATCGGAAGGTGTTTGGTAAGGTTAGTATGCACACAAAATTTGAAGCTCCGCCTTCGATAGTTTTGTTTCATAGCTTTTTAAATAATGGTATTTAAGAGGAAATTGTCACACTGATTTTTTTTAATTGCAGGGCTTATTTAAGGAGTCAGTGTGTTCTAGTGACATAAAATATTACCTTTAATATTTACATGCTTAAAGTATTGTACTTAAATAAATGTTTCCCCTAGTTAAAATCTTCTACGTGTTCCTTGTAGACCACAGTAAAATTCTGAATCTTCAGGTTTTTTCCAAAAGTGCGTTTTTGGACAAAATTGTGTCAAAAAACAGCATCATTTTAAAATCTAATTATTGATTTATTCATCAATTTACTTCATTCATTTATTGATTTATTCATCAATTTACTTCATTCATTTATTGATTTATTTATCTGTTTACTTATTTATTTTCTTTTGCCATAGAGTCCTGTGAACAGACACTGGTGTAAATTCTGTGTTAGTTGAGCACCCAAGTGCATACTGGTAAACCATTGTCGTTTAAAGTTCTTAAAGCCTTTTTAGAGAAGTTTCACTCCCTTGATAGATATATAGGTAGAAAGAAAGATAGGTTTGTAGACAGATAGGCAGATAGAGAGAGACTGATATGTAGACAGGTAGGTAGCTTTGTAGATACATTGTGTGATATTAAACTGAAACCGTGGCGTCAGTAGTAAATCTTCTCTCCTTTCCTTCAACAATGCATCAGCGGATCGACAACCGCTGTGTGCTGTTCGACAACACGGCCAGTGAGGATGTCAAAGCCAAGCAGGTGAAGAAGCTGATGGACACCATTTCCAGAATGCTGGCAGTGAATGGCAAGCGACCATACGACACCAATATGATTGCGCAAGTGGAGGGAATCATGCGGAAAAGAGAGAGAAAGCTGAAGGGTGAACTGCAGCAACAGGGCAGGGACTGTGGAGCAGTAACCAGTTCAGAAAGGTGAGAACGTTCACTCAGATGCCAGAATTTGTTTTGATACATTGGATGTTTTTGTTTGAACAAGGAAAGAATTCTATGTATATGCTGACATAGCCTTTTTTGCAGCGTTTGAATGGATTCATACTTTCAGGGTGGGGAACAGGGTAGCCACATTTTCAGTTTTTTTTTAAAATGAATTTATACTTTGGGGGGGGGGGGGGGGGGGGGGGGGGGGGGGGGGGGGTTAGAGGGAGGGGGGAGGTAACGTTTCCGGACTCCTGTTTCTGGTATATCTGAAAACAACGTCTCAAAAGTTGAAGTTTACCAGTATTGAAGAAGTTGGATTTGGGCAAGGATGTATGTCCCTCAGTTAGAAATCCTGACTTATGTTTTCAAGTCATAATCAGAAATCAAGGTTGTACACACTTTAAATTACGTCTGTTCAGGGTCATCATCATTTTATCCCGTAGCTGAGTTACTTTGCCATGAATGCAGTAAGCACAAGAAACAAAAACAAACAAACAAACGAAAAACCAACCCTGTCCATTGCCTTTTGTGTCACCGAAGAAAAGCAACCTGCATAGACGGGCAGTGGAGTTTTGTGTGTATGACCATTTTTTATCCCGCCATGAAGGCAGCCATACTCCATCTTCGGGAAGGTGCATGCTATGTGTAACATGTCATCCAGGCCAACGGCCAAACTGGCCTTCTCTTCCGAAAGTTGGTGATGGGATTTTACGTGTGTGCAAGATGTTGTACGTGTGTTCTCACTCGGAACCTCGGTTTATTGTCTCAGTCAAAGAAAGGACTGTATGGGGAATGGAGTCAGAACCAATGTTAACTCTTGAGGGAAAAATCCCCCGGTACCCAAATTCGAACCCGCAACTCCAGGATGACGAGTACTGCGCTCTACCAACTGAGCTATTCCGGCCCCCATTTTGAGACAAGTGACGTGAACATGCACTGCACTGAAGCTTAGTAATTCCAGTGGTACCTCTTCTTATCCAACAGACGCAGGACATCTTCTGTTCAGCCTCCTGCTAGCGACAGAAATTGCTTAGTTTGCAGAGCCAGCATGAGTGTGTGTCTCTCTGTAGAAGGAAGCTTAAGAATTTTCTAGCAACAATCTCCATGAATTGATGTCTCCGACACCAGACTCTCACCATGGACAGGGACATCAGGAGAGAAAACTGAGGTTATCCACCTGGAATTTTTTGTTGTGTTGCTCTGAAGAGGGAGTTTTACAGAGAGGTTCCACAGAGCATATATTTAATCTGATTGTAATTAAGTGTTTTCAGTGAGTTTTAATTGTTTTACACAGCCCCCCCCCCCCCCCCCCCCCCCCCCCCCCCCCCCCCCCCCCCCCCTTTCCATGGGTCTGTTTCTAGATCCATCAACTTCGAGTTGCGTGACAGAGCACGTGGCGAGTTAGTGCAAGACGAATCGGGCTCCTTGCTGGAGGAGATCAAGGTGAAGGTCCAGCCCATCATGCAACAAGCCCTGCTAAGGCTGGCTGCCACACAGTTCTCTCTTGCACCGTGAAAAGGCTCATGGCTCGTGCATCAACCGAGCCTCTTGTAACACAGTCTGAACAGTGAAAAATGTCATGGACCATGCCATCAACAAAGCTTTTTTGTTTGTTAACGTAGGCTGAAAAAGAAGCAGCCAAGTATGATGTTGTGAGAAGGAGACTGATACAAAGGGTTTATGTGAAAACAGCTTTAAGAGTCCTGTGCAATGTTACGAGAAATTAAGGAATTGTGAAACCTTGTATTGTATTTTGAGAAAAAGAAAAAGCAGTAGAAACCTGTTTTCTAATTTGAGAAAAATAACTGACTCGTTAAGTGTAAGGGTCCTGTACAACAGTGTGAGGAAGTAACTGTAAGTATAAGGGCCCTGTATGGTATTGTGAGGAAGTTAACTGACTCTAAGTATTATGGCCATGTATGGTCTTTTGGGAAAGTAACAGAGTATTAGGGCAGTGTATTTTCTTTTGAGGAAGTAACTGACTGTAGGTATTAGGGCTCTTTATGATCGTTTGAGGAAGTAACTGACTGTAAGTTTAACCCCTTCACTGCCACAGTATAATGGCACATTTGAACATCTGTATGCCGTGGTAAAATTTTGCTTTTTTGGGTAGGTTCAATAAAATGGTTACTGCTCACTTATTTCTTGACAGATCTCTCTGATTTTTTGCATGTTTTGCTCTTATGCGTTTGTCTACAATGTCCTGTCAAACTGACTTGATTATGTTGATAATTAGTATATCAGAAATTGACATAATTATAAAAATTTTACAAAAAAATAACAGTTTTCGAGTACACACAAACACACTGCGCCATATAGAATGAGTCAAAACACTGAAAAAAGTGGTCTTGCTATTTATTCAACATCAGCACTAACACATGAGAGTCATATAAATCCCAAGGAATCTTGTTCTTGATGATCATCTGCTCATAATTGGGGGTACTATTTTTTAGGTGGAAAGGGGCATAATCATGCTTTTCATGGTATGTTCACTAACATCTGCATTACTCATCCATTTGTTGAGTTATTTGTTAGATGTTTTGTGGATTACTTCCTTATACCCTTGTCTACAATTTCACATCATTCTAACTTTATTTTGGGGGTAATAATGATGGTTCACACTAATAACATATGATAAAATAGTTTTTGTTTTGTTTTCAATTTGAGAGTTTTACAACAATTCACCACATAAAAGCCCACTAAACACAGAAAAAATACCGTTTGGTGTTTGCTCAACAACATTACAAACACCTGGGATTCATATTGTTGTCAATAAATGTCCCTCTGTGTAACAATCTGTATGTTACTGGGGTACCCCAATTCTACTAGAAAGGGGCATAATTTTACTATTTGGGGTAGGTTCAGTACCTCAATCCTTGTTTATTATTTGTTGACATATGACTTAGATTGTATGGCTTCTCTTTCCTTATACTCCAAGCTATGATGCTGTATAACAGTAATGTAGTATTGTTGGCCATTTGGGATGGACAGGGATATAATGAATGGTGGTTTTACAAAAAGAACACTTTTCAAGTATACAAAAACAAATTGCACCATATAAAATCAGTAAAACAATGAAAAAGTGGTCTTGCTTTTTATTCAGCATCAGCACTAACACATGAGAGTCATATAAATCCCAAGGAATCTTGTTCTTGATGATAATCTGCTCATAATTGGGGTACTATTTTTTAGGTGAAAGGGGCATAATCATGCTTTTCATGGTATGTTCACCAACATCTACATTACTCATCCATTTGTTGAGTTATTTCTTAGATTTTTTGTGGATTACTTCCTCATAACCCTTGTCTACAATTTCACATCATTCTAATTTGATTTTAGGAAGTAATAATGATGGTTCACACGAAGAACGTATGATAAAACAGTTTTTGTTTTGTTTTCAATTTGAGCGTTTTACAACATTTCACCACATAAAAGCCCACCAAACACAGAAAAAATACTGTTTGGTGTTTGCTCAACAACATTACAAACACCTGGAATTCACATTGTTGTCAATAAATGTCCCTCTGTGTAACAATCTGTATGTTACTGGGGGTACCCCAATTCTGCTAGAAAGGGGCATAATTTTACTATTTGGGGTAGGTCCAATACCTCAATGACTGCTTATCTATTTGTTGACATATGACTTAGATTGTATGGCTTCTCTTTCCTTTTACCCCAAGCTATGATGCAATATAATATAATCTAGTTTTGTTGGCCATAAGGGGATGGACAGGGATGTACCAATGGTGGTTTTACCACAAAAAAAAGAACAGTTTCTGCACACATATGTTACAACACATAAAACCAGAGAAGTAAATATACTGGTTCAAGACCACCATTTTTATTCTGCCCTCAAACCGCCCTTTTTACATAACTTCGTTCAATTTATTGCCACTTTTTAGACAAACGCTTTTCTGTAAAAAAAAAAAAAAAAAAAAAAAAAAAAAATCAACATAGAGAAACCCCCAAAATGTCAAAGAAGGCTTTGTGGCAGAATAAAAACAGGCAAGCTTGAACTGGTATATTTATTTCTTCTCCTAGCTGAGGAAAGCACCTTAATCAACTAGGCCAAGTGATCACATACGGTCATTTGACCTAGTTTAGAGTACTTGGTGTTGCTAGAAGAATGTTAAGACTTGGATAGTTGCAAGTAACAAGACATACAAAGACACCTTTTTTTTTTATTATTTTAAATTTCATGTTTCTACATCTTCAAACTCCCCCTCTCCCTCAAGTCCAAATCTTTGCCAGATCATTACTATGAAGACAGTTCAGTTGTTGTATTTGTCTGACTTTACTCAAGTTTAAAAGGCTGTGCCAGTCTTGAATAAAAGTTACTCTGTGTTAGGTTTCCTTATGGGAGCAAAACCTACCCCACTTATTTACTGTTTATCGTGTACTGTTCCCTTACCTCATTTCATTTCCGATTTCACATTCTTGATAGTAAAAGTTAAACAGTTATATATAAACCCAGCACACTGAAAGCTTTATAATTCTATGGTATTTATGCATAAGTGTGACTGTTGTTAAAATTGTTTTTTTTTTATTCAAGCAGAGTATTTTTAAAGGTTAAAACAACAATATAATTTTATAAAGTACTTTTTAGTTACTACTTTGTGCAATATTCATATCAAAAGCTTTAGCAGATTAAACACAACTTTTAATAATCAATTCTCTCTCATTAATCTATAAATAGATAATTAATTCAGAGGAGACAATTACTTATGCATAATTAAAGGGGGACAAATCGCTTTCATTATTATTGTTTTGCTTATTATGATTGTTAATGATTATGATTGTTAATGATTATTATTATTGTTTTGCTTATTATGATTGTTAATGATTATTCTCTGTGTGAACAAGGAAGGCAAAAATCAATAATACTTTGCTAACGCACATTGCCAACGCACTCTGCTAACGCAATCAACTTTCGTTTGGTTGCATTTACTACTCTTCGCTGGCTGCTCTGGGGGTGCTGTTGGATTCTTTTTCGCACCCATGGTGGTGAGAACACCACAGTATTATGGACTGTGGTGTGTCTCTATTTGACGCCGGGAGTGCAGACACAACCAGCCATGTCTCCCTGATGAGTCCCGATCCAGCGGGCGAAAGGCCTCGGAGCAGGCAATACAAATATATCTGCCTTCAAAAGGGATTGCGATGGTTCCCTTATGCAGCTAGAGAAGAGTTTTCATATCTGTAACATTTTTTTTTTTTTTTTTTTTTTTTTTTTTTTTAATTTCATTTTCCCAGTTTCTCCATCTTCAAACTCCCCTCTCTCCCTCCCCTCAAGTCCAAATCTTTGCCAGACAGTTCAGTTGTTGGCCTGCGCTTGTTTTCCCCCACTGTTAGATTGTTCGTCTATGTGTTTGTCTGACTTTGTTCAAGTTTAAACGGCTGTGCCAGTCTTGAATAAAGGTTGCTCTGTGTTAGGTTTCCTTATGGGAGCAAAACATACCCCACTTGTTTATTGTTTATCAAATTAAATTTGTAAATATTTTCTTATTAACTCGTTTGACGGCACTTCATCAACAGAGGGAAACGCAATAAAATCAACATACTTAATGAAAATAGAATCAAGTATTGTTAGTTTGTCTTTGTCAACCTTCACAGTAACCTTGTTAGATGATAAGAAAGTGTTTATTTCATCCGCGTTTTTAGTAATAGCAATAACAAGCCTGAGAGGTCCATCCAAGTTTTCGGACGTTATTGTTACACCCTGATTAACGTATGTTCTGGCAAACTAGAAACAGACTGCCCTGGAGTGATTGATAAAATAAAAATCAAAGTAGCAATGTCAGGCAACGGTACATTGGGGTTAAATTCTAAGCCAACCGTGTCGCCCCCCACTTCAGCTAAGGGCCTCTTTCTGCTTAGCATATATTCTCTTCTGCTGTATGGCTTTATTTCTATTTGCTTTTTCTGTTGTAATCCTTGGACGAGGCTAACAAGAAGGGCTCCTGCATTCAAAGCTTTTCTAAATTGTTTTTCTTATCAAAGTATACATTAGGGCTTCCTCCGGGGTTGCAAACCTTGCCGTGGTCGGAGGGCTTGCGTGGTCCTGTGATCCCTTAGGCTTTGCTGGCGGGGGCATCAATACTTGAAGATAGGCTGAGTTTTTTTAAAACTGCTTCTAGGTCCGAAAAGCCGAGATGCTGTCTGGCCTAAGCATAACGTGGTAAGGAGTTGATGCCCTGGTAGGGCTTCCCATGTCAGATAGGCTAAGGGTGAGGATCCTGACTAAGAGTAACCCGCCTTTCTCCTTTTCTTGTTTTCTGCCTTTATTTGGCCCTTTTCTATCTTCGTCTCCCCTTCAAGTCTTCTTTTCCACACTCCTTTTCTCTCTGTGGTCTCCTTAAGATCCGCCGTGTTTGCCGTGCGGTGCGACCTGTGTCGGAGGGGAATGAGATCCTGGTGATTGAGAGGGCCAGCGCTCTCAACACATCACTTTGGCTCGGACCTCTCCTAGACAGGAAGTACACTTTGGCCCGGGTGTACTAATCGGCTCCCCTTTTTGGGGCTGGGTCAAGACAGACAGTTCCCCTGCTGGCCAAGTTAACCCCTGCAGTGCTCAGCTCTCTGTCCCGGAGTTGAGCATGATCAGGGGGGATAGGGTTGGTAGTTTCTGTTTGTCGTATATCTCTCCGAAGCCTGGAAGGGGTCAAGACATTGGTTTCTTGGCCCTGGCCCCTTAGTTGGACTCCAAGGTGGGTGGGTAAGGGAGAGATGAAACATACTAAACTAAACATGGCTTTATTAAAAAAACATCCCCCCCAAAAAGAAGAGAAAAGCAGCATCCCCTGTTTCAGGAGATCTTTATTCTGACAGCGATTCAGATACTGAGGTACGACAGAAGACAGGATTCTGGGCTTCCTGGCTCGGGATGGAAGGGACGGAGCAGGACAGACCCCTTTCAGCTCTGAGCCCTTTTGCTATTCAAAAGGGCTTTCAAGGTATAGCAGGTGACCCTCGGTCCATCAAGAGGTTGAGGAATGGTTCGTTTCTTATTCAGTGTAAATCACCAAAACAATCTGAACGCTGCTGAAGGCAACGAAACTTGTGGACAGGGAGATCAGGGTAACTCCCCACAAACAATTGAAATTCATCAAAAGGCGTGATTCGCTGCCGGGATTTATCTGGTGTATCAGAGGCAGAAATTAAGACGGAGCTGGCGTCCCAGGTGTGACGGAGGTGCGCAGGGTGACGGTAAAGAAAGGTTCAGAGAGAGTGGCCACCAACACCCTCTTTCTGACCACCTGCAACCCTGTGCTGCCTCCGGTCATTAAAGTTGGTTACTTGAATGTTCGTGTTCAGTTATTGTTCCGTCCCCGTTGAGGTGCTTCAGGTGCCAGAAGTTTGGCCATGTCAGGGACCGCTGTTCAGGGCAAGAGGTATGCGGTGTTTGCTGCAAGGCAACCCATGATGGGCCGTGTCATGATCCGGCACATTGTGCTAACTGCGGTGGCAACCATCCTCCTCTTCACGAAACTGTCCTCTTTGGATTCAGGAATCCGCTATTCAAAGACTAAAAACTGAAAGAAAATTTCTTTTTTGAGGCCCGCAAGCAGGTTGTGGGCAGTCAGACGCCGATAGCCTTCCTATGCTTCGGCTGTAAAGAAAGTTCCCACAGTTTCCTCTCGATCAGTCTGCTGTCAGACTGATGACTTTACGTTTTCGAAGACACTGCAAGTACGAACTGTCAACTCTGGTGGAAGCAGGTCCACCACCTCCAACCAAAATGACTGCCCTGGTGGAGGCAAAAAATCCGCCACCCCTCAGACTGCCCAGCAGTCTACAAACATCTGCTGCTGGGCAGATTAAAAAACCACAATTCCCCTCGAACTCCTCTGTCCAGTGCCCGTGCGGGCAAGGGAGTGCAACCCAGTGTGGAGATGGTGGAGATGAGGAAGAAACCTCCACGTCTCCCAAATCCAGACTCCTTCTTCACCTGTTGGCAAGTCTGCCAGCAGGTCTGAAGACCAACACAGTCCAGTACAAACCTCAAATAAATTTACACCTTTAGCACCAGACGTTGAAGAGGAGATGACCTGATCTCTCTCCTTTTCGCCCTCTGCACCATGGATAATACAATATTCCATGGAATATCCGTGGACTAAATTCCAACTTTGAGGAGCTGCAGCTTTGTGCCAATCTATAAAACCTTCCGTCGTGGCTCTTCAGGAAACTCAAATTCAAAGCCAGAAGACCTTTACTCTTTCTGGCTTTAATATTCTTTCAAATCTGCACAACCATCCACGTTGGGATGGTCGGGCGGTGTTGCCCTTCTCATACACAAACTCTACTGTATAGTCCTGTCGCTCTGTCTACCTCCCTTCAAGCTGTTGCTGCGAGAGTCACTCTCCACAAGACTGTGACAATTGTTCTCTTTATTTACCTCCTTCTGTCCCGGTTTGTCGTCAGGACCTTGTCAGTCTGATAGAAGAACTTCCTTCGACCTTTTTTGCTGTTGGGTGACTTTAACGGTACAATCCTCTTTGGGGTAGTGTCAGTACGTCATCCAGAGGTCTGCTAATTGAGGATGTCCTTTCGGATTTGGATTTGTGTTGTCTGAACGACGATCTGCAACTTACCTCCACTCTTCCACAGGTTCACTTTCGTGTTTAGATTGTCGGTTTGTGACCCCTCGCTGGTCCTGGACTATGAGTGGTCTGTCCATGACGATCTGCACGGAAGTGACCATTTCCCTGTCCTTCTACAACCTGTAATAACTGAACACGTCTCTGTCTCTCACCATCTAAATTATAAGAAAGCAAACTGGGATCTCTTTGCAGCCACTATTTTAAAGAGTTCAGGACACTGACTTTCTCAGAGTCCGGACCCAGCAGACATCACTGACAAACACTATGATCAAGTGTGCTAAAGTTTGTATTCCAGTGTCTTCCGATAAACTTCAAATGCCAAAAACACCTTGGTTTGATTCAGACTGCCAACAAATTTCCAAAGTTCGAAATAAACGGCTCAGCGTCAGTATACCAACGACCTTCGGGTCCCAACGCTCGAGCCCATCAAAAACTCCGTACCAAATCGAGACACACTTTTAAAATCAGTAAACGTCGGTCCTGGAGAAGCTCTGCTCCAGGCTGACATCGAAAACTTCCAAGAAAAAAGTGTGGAACATCATTAAGAAAATCAAAGGGAAGAACACCTGTCCCACTGTGAACCATCTCAAGTTTTCTGACTCTTTAATAACAGACAAAAAAGCAGTTGCTAATCTGCTGGCTTCAACCATTGAAAGAATTCCTCCTCTTCCAACAAATCAGCCACTTTTGTCAAAAACAAAGCCCTAAAGAAAAATCACCCTGCAACTTATTCGTCCGACAACATGGAAGACTACAATCTTCCTTTCACGTTAAACGAGCTGAAATCTGCCTTACTTTCTTGCAGCGATTCTCTCCAGGTATGGATGAAATTCATTATCAACTGTTGAAACATCTTCCGCAAGAAGGTCTGAACATACTGCTACAGGTATACAACCATGTGTGGACTACAGGTTTCTTTTCCACCCCTTGGCGGAAAGCCCTTTATTATTCCCATCCCAACCTGGAAAAGATCTTTCTAATCATCAAACTACCGTCCCATAGCTTTG
Source organism: Conus ventricosus (assembly GCA_018398815.1). Classification (NCBI taxonomy): domain Eukaryota; kingdom Metazoa; phylum Mollusca; class Gastropoda; order Neogastropoda; family Conidae; genus Conus; species Conus ventricosus. The sequence continues at coordinate 25,028,037 of CM031625.1, read as the reverse complement.
ACCAGCTGTGTCTGCAAATTGATGAGAAAATGGTCAATGCTAGGCTCATGTGGAAACTCGAAACCGATGGCCTTTTGGCGAAAGAACAGTGTGGTTTCCGCAAACATCGGACTACCGTTGACCATTTGATTCGTCTGGAAACTACACTTCGGAACACTTTTTTGAACAGACAGCATGCAGTGGCAATTTTCTTTGATTTGGAGAAGGCCTACGATACCACTGGAAGTCGGGGATACTTCATGATCTCCACGATCTGGGTTTTCGAGGTCATCTTCCGCTTTTTATTCAAAATTTTTTGGCAGAACGACAGTTTCAGGTCCGGGTTGGCACCACTCTCTCTGATGTCCATGAGCAGGAGTTGGGTGTTCCACAGGGGAGCATACTGTCTCCTGCCCTCTTTAGTATTAAAATCAACAACATTGTGAAATCAGTTCAGCAGGGTTCAGACTGCTCATTGTTTGTGGATGATTTCGCTGTCTACGCAACTGGAAGCCTGTACCCGAGTGTTCCAGCGCAGGCTCCAGCTTTGCGTAGATAAAATCCATCGATGGGCGGATGAAAACGGTTTCACCTTTTCTCCAACAAAGACGCAGTGTATTCACTTCCATAATTTCGTCAGTTTTTCCCAGATCCTGAACTTCAAGTAGGGAAATCTCCCATTCCAGCTGTTAAAGAGGCCAAATTTCTGGGAGTCATTTTTGACCAGAAACTCAACTTTCTCAGCCACATCAAAAACCTCAAAACTGCTTGCCAGAAAGCACTGAATATTCTGCGGGTCGTAGCGCACACCGATTGGGGCGCTGATAAGAAAACTTTGTTGCACCTCTACAGAGCCCTGGTCCGTTCCAAACTGGACTACGGTTGTGCTGTGTACGGCTCCGCACGATCTTCTTACCTCAAACTCTTGGACCCTATCCACCATCAAGGGCTTCGTCTCTGTCTTGGAGCGTTCCGCACCACCCCTGTGTACAGCCTGTACGCAGAGGCGGGTGAACCTTCACTGTCCAACCGCAGGCTGAAACTGTCTTTGAATTATTACATCAGACTGTTCTCGGAACCAGAAAACCCTGCCTATGACTGTGTCTTTGACCCTCCGTTCCAAAGTAAGTTTGAAAACAACCCTAAATGTATTCCGCCGTTTGGTCTTCGTATGCAGCCTCACATGCGGAATGCAGGTCTAGACCTAGGTGTAGTATCTGATTTTTCCAAGTTTCCGGATCAACCACCGTGGACCTTCTTCACACCAGAGATTCGTTTTGATCTTGCAGCTTTTCGCAAAGAGTCTACCAGCTCTCTGGCGTACAAGGCATTGTATGCTGAGCTATGTTTGAAATTCCCATCCTGTCAAAAAGTTTTTACTGACGGTTCCAAGTCTGAAGATGGAGTGGCTTGTGCAGCCTATTGCCCTGGGGCTCCTTCTCAGATACTGTTGGAACATATTCATTCAGATGCTTCTGTCTATTCTGCTGAACTTACTGCTCTGGTTTTGGCTTTGAAGATAATCTCACATTCTTCAAAGAGGGACTTTCTGGTTCTGTCGGATTCGCTGTCAGCTTTGGAGGCCATAGCTGGCCGCAATCTTCAGCATCCAGAACTTTTACTTTTTTTTGAACTTTTTAGTAAGTTGAAGGCGGACGGTTACAACATTACTCTTGCTTGGGTTCCTGGTCATGTTGGCATCGGCGGGAACGAAATGGTTGATCGTTTAGCCAAGAACGCCACAAGAGAGAAACTGTCCAACACTTATATCCCCTGCTCAGATGTGAAACCCAAAATTAACGATTATGCGAGAGACCTCTGGCAGGAGGATTGGAACACACAGACGAATAACAAACTCTTTCAGATCCGTCCAAACCTTAAGGACTTCCTCCTATCTACGTCGGGAGGTCGTAAAGAGGAAACGGTTCTGTGCCGGCTGCACACCGGCCATTCGTATTTTACCCATTCTTACCTTTTAAAGAGTGAAGAAGCTCCGTGGTGTATTCCATGTCATGGGACACTCACAATGAAGCATGTTCTTTTAGAGTGTTGGGACTTGCACGATGTGAGGCACAAACATTTTACAGCGGAGTCCATGAAGATCCTGTTCAGGGATGTCCCACCTGATGTGATCCTTGAGTTTTTGAGAGAGATTAACATTTTTCATCTGATTTGAGATTTTACGGAAGAAAGATTTTTAATGCAATTTCTGGTGCGTTTCTAGACGATGTCATTTAATGAGATGTGTGAAAGTGGTTTTTTTTTTAATTTTTTTTAAATGACTGGTGAGTTGATTTTAACGTGGTGACAGCCCTGATGTGGCCCTTTGCGGTCGGCTGGGCTATAAGCAACATTATCTTATCTTATCTTATATTAGGGCTTAGTAAGTCAAATTTTAAATCCCAGTCAATTTTAGGAAGCAACGCCTAGTTATTGTCTTGTTTATGAAGCTTGTATTCATGTTTGCCATAATCGGTTGTTATTAGATTTCTTATTTGTTCTAGTTTAGGGTGTTGCTGCTGTTTTTTATCTTCAATTTCTGTTCGTTTGTAAAACCCATCATCTGTGTATTCAAATCCGTAAACAGTTCCTGACTGCCCTATCAGATCAAACTCAAATGCGTCTGCTGGGTCTTTTAGCTCTACTGAAAAACATTTGGGAGCTAGCTGTACTTTTGATTCTGGCCCGCGGGACATGTTTTATATTGTGAAAAAATTATAATAAACAAACATATTGAACTGGCGGGTCAGTCCGTAAGCATAATTTAGCGTGCTTAGATTTTTCTAACTGCTCTTTTATTTTCATTAGTTCATTCTTGTCCCTCATTACATAATTTTCACAGAAACAGCCTTCAAAACTATCCTTGTCCTTAGTATAAAATAATACAACCGATTTTAACTGCGATCGAAAGTCTGTTAAGACAGCATTGTATTTTTGAGTTAAAAGCCACACAGAAACTAATGTGTGGCGGCCGCTAAAAGATAGCTTTGACAGAGTTTTTCTTTTTTTAACAATGTTTCGTTCAGTGCAGTAGTCTATCAATTATAAACAGTGTTTCAGTTCCCTCAAATAACCTATAGTATTGTTCTAAACAGTCGCTTAGCTTGTCGCTAGGATCAACTAGAAATATATTCTCGTCTGTCCAAACAGACTGCCTTTCTTTGTAAGACTTGTTATGCTTAATGGTTGTGCAGAATATAACAATGTACTCGTAATGAAACCTGTAAATTGTTTATAATAAATCAAGTATGAACACAGTTTTCCCACACCCAGTAATCCCGCAAACAAGCGAACAGTGCGGATCTTTGGATAGAAAGTTCAAACTATCCATCTGTTTTTAATAGGTCATTTCTTTTAGCCTGTTTTCTTCAATCTGTTTTTTAAAAGGTTATTTCTTTTAGCCTGTTGTCTTCAATGTTTGAGCGTCACAAACCACAAAAACGTGCATTTGTAACTGACCATTTCCATCTGCTTTCTTGTTTCTGTATGTTTATGCCATCTGCCCCTACCCTTCTTCCACTTCCATGTAATCTGTTGTCATATGTTGATCTAAAATCCAGCCACAGCCCATATTTTTTTGTTAGATATTCTTCAAGTCTTACATCATGAAAGTGAAGTTATATACATACAAGATCGGCTGTAGGATTTGTTTGTCTGCCTCCAGCAAACAACTTTCTTATGTCATCAAAGTGTTGGCGAGGTAAAAGTCCACCTGGATACAACTGAACAGGCTTGCCATCTACTGTGTAAGACAACTGCTCAATTTTTGGATAATGAAACAGCTGTTTTTCTCTTTGAAAAGGGGTTGTGACTTTAGTAAACAGCAACAAAATTCCCTTTAACGACCTGAGAGAATAACTTGGAGCTATATTCCAGACAGTGTCTTGCTTGTTTTTATTCTCTGTAATGTGGTGCACAACTCTTTCAAAATAGATAACTGTCCTGTTCAGAGTTGTTAACAACATCAAGCTCAAGAGAGATATCATTGACTGTGTATTTTGCTAAAGGGTCTTCAGATAGAATAACAGAATCGCTAGTATTAAATGTCAGTTCATAGGTAAGTTTATCTCTTAGTGCGCCTTGGTAATATGGCTGATGCGTCTTCAACAGTTCAAAATCTAGAGGAACACAAAATCTGTTGCCAAATGCCAGTGCTACTGCCTGGTCTTTATTATCATCCTCGGCTTTTTGTCTGTGTTTAAGGCCGTTTGGGCCCTGTATTCCCTGATAAATTTTGTCTTTTCTTTCTTCTGTGAGCAGCCATAGGTCAGAATAGAGTGCAGAAATGTCTGTTATTTAGTGAGAAGACTTCTCTGCCCTCCAGTTTGATTAGCATAGATTTAATGATGGCCCTACCCAAGTTGGCAACAACAGTAGCATTAGGATCTACTGAAGTAATATCTATTTTGAATGATAATTTAGTCGTGTCTGGTATTATAACATCATCAGTGCCAGGGAACCTGACTGTTAACCCTTGATTAGGCTCAACTGTTGATGGATTATTTATAACAAGCACAGTCTGCCTCATACCTTTTACACCCATGGGTTCTTTGGCTTTTCTGTGGGGATCAAGATCGTAGCCGTATGAATTCATTTTTTACAAAAATAAAAAACAATATATATATAAATATGGATGAAGATTATGACGTGCTTGATCCTGCTGAAGAAGAAGCAGGTCCTTCATTGCGTGAAGAACTTGAAGCAGCAGGTTCGCATGGAGAACTTGAAGCAGGTTCTTCGGTGCGTGGAGAACTTGAGCACTAAGCCCTTTATTGCATAGAAGACTTGAAGGATCAGGTTCTTTATCGTGTAAAGCTCGTAAAGAAGCAGCAGGTTCTTCAATCTCTAGACAACATCAAGAACTATTGCAACTACAACGTCAAGAACTATTGCAACAACGAATTCAATCATTCTTTAGAAGCATAGGGCGAGAGCCACTAGAAGGAGTAGTTGATCCTAACAATTTTGAGCAAGAAAATAATAATTTGTATATAAGGACTAGTACAGGAGACCGTGTAAGACTTACTACAAAATCAAACCCAAACAAGTTTTTAAAAATAAGCACAATTAGACGAGACCTCCCTATTGCTGACCAAGAACGATTAAATATTTCAGATCTAAAGCGTGAGGCTGTTAGACTTCTACAAAGCGTGGTGCAAAAGTTGCCAACAGAATCTGAAATGCAAAACATCCCTCTTCAAGAGTTAAGTCGACAAAGAGATGAACTGATAGCAGAAATTGAAACAAGTTTAAGTGAGGAGACACAATTAAAAACAATTGATGATTCTCCATTGCCTATGTGTGAAATTATGGGTCTTAATGCTGCTCTACGGACAATAAGGGGTGAACTATCAAACAATGTAGCAAAGCTTGGTGAGTTAGATAGAGAAATAGAAGAAGAAAAAAACCAAACTGGCTGATGCAGATGATAACAATTTAGGGCAAGAGGAAAAAGCTAGAATACGGCAGAAAATACAGGATTGAATGCTAGAAAGATCGGCCAGCTTACAGTTGTTGTCTACTAATAGAGCACATCTAGCATCACAAACAAACAGAATCAGAGAAACTATGAACAGAATACTTTATGAAAACACTACATTAGCAGAAAGAATAAGGACTCTGTTCAGAGAACAGGGGATTACAATAGTTAGTATATTAACAGCCTGTGGTTTTGCTATCTCTACACTCGTTTATGCATTAACTGGCAGTGCGCCAACAGGGCCAGTAGTGCCTCCAGCGCCTCCTCCAGAACCTGGTAAAAGTTGGATTAAAAAACAATTACACCACCTGTCAAATTTATTTAAAAAGTTAGCTGTCAAAGCGCTTGATGCTCTGCCTGGCATATTGGGCAGTGTTGTTAGCTGGGTTTTGTCTACTATAGGCAAAGTGGCTGGTTATATGGCCGACCATCTGTGGACATTGGGGGTGCTGGTTGCTGGTTTAATTTTTAGTGAAATAAAGTATAGCCAACCCAGTAAAAGTTAAAATCACTACAAGAGCTGTCTTTTCACTAGTGTGTCTGTCAGGGTGAGGTATATTAACAGGTGCTGGTGGGCTCCTTTCTGGCGGTGGGTTGCTTTCTATAACTGATGGTGGTGGGTCGCTTTCTATAACAGCCGGTTGTTCAGAGCTAGATTTTTTTTTTTAAATGGATGGTGCAGGCCTTGTGTTTAAGCCTTTATTATTTCCTAAGTTTTGGTCATCTCCAGCTATGAGGATTTCATTATTATAATTCTGTATCATGCCAATTTGTAGTCTTAAGGTCAGAGGATAGCATATATAATCCATGGCCTACAACAAAGTCAATCTTTGACCTAGCATGTGCAAGAACGTCTTGATATCTTTCTATACTAGAAGGCAAATCAACAGCAGAGTTAATAGCATCTTCTAAATTAGCCAAATATTGTTTTCTTGCATCAAAGCCTGTAGATTGATCCACTATACTTGGTCTGTGCTTGTGCTCCTAATAGACACCAAACGTATGTCCGTATGGAGTCATTAAGTCTTTGCACTCCTGGCATTGTTAGGCCTTTACTTTCATCTAAAATAAATGTTGTCCAGGCATTGGAGTGTTTTTGTTCTATTGACCCCAATCTAACTGGTTTGTTTGGCATAAAAGAGGTGTGTCCAGGCCAGTAGTCATAATTGTATTCTCTACGTTCACCCCACAAATACAATGTGCCCAATCCATGATTACGGTCTGACTTTTGTCTAAAGTCAGCTGAAAGTTTAATGTTGAATTCATTGCAGATTTTTTCATATGCATTCTTGTCCATTGGGTTGTTAAATGGAGAGGATTTATCGTTGGGGAGAGGTACTTGCAGTTCAGTTAGTATACGTCTATACTGGTAATAAACATGAAAATTATATACTGATCTTACTTAGAGATTGGGGTGGTGTAGATTGTTTGCATATGAAACACCGCAGCCAGTAGTTGAGCAGTAAACCGCAAAATTTAATTGATTTTGATAAAAAAGCATGGGCTTGACTGACCATAATTTTGGCACTCTGATCATTTTTTATTGGAGGATTTAAATATGCTTGTAGAGGATTCACAAGTCTGGCTTCAAAGCCATATGTTTCACCTACTGCAATGGTTAGGGCACTGAAGTCAATGATTTGGGTTTATAAAACGCTCCTACATTGTAAGTGGTACTTTTGTTATATTTAAAAGGTTCCATTTTTAAATAGTTTTAAAAAGGTTGCACATTTATGTAGCCAAGCAAAATGAGCGCTTGTTTTTAAAGTATCCACTTGATAATAGACGCGGTCAGCATAGGATTGCTCTTAGAGAACTTAAGTTTATAGTAAAATGGTTTAACATGTCTGAAAAAGCTCAAAATAACTGGATGGATATTAAGGACAAACAAGGTAATCAATTAAAACATGTAAAAATACCCGATGGTTACTACAATTTTTGTTCTCTGAAAGAACTATTCAGAAAATTTGGCATAATGTTAAAAGTTAATGAGGCAAATCTTAAAATTACTATGTTCCTTCCAGAACTTGAAATGGAGTAGGTTTTTCCTGGAGGCCTTGCTCGAATTTTGGGCTTTTATGATAGTGGTGAAATGTATCATATTAGAACACATGTGTACTTACAAAGTGGTCTTTATGAGTATGTAGGTAGTAGACCATCTGATTTTCTAATTAACCCAATGTTGTTTGTTCATTTAAATGAATTAAAAACAGATGCTAATTTGTTTAATGGCCAGCCATCTACAATTCTTAGAGCTGTACCATCGACTGGGGCAGGTTATTGCTATTATCAGTAAAATACAGTTGAAAGCAAACAATTTAAAGAAGTAGCTTGTGGGTGGATAAATTCATTGTGTGTAACAATAACCGACCAGGACAAAAAACCGGTTGTTTGTTCTGGTTTATTAATAGTACTTGAAGTAAGTAACAGAGTTTTGCAAAAATGTATTCTGATTTTTTTATGAATAAGCCAGAGAGAATGTCAATACGTGGACTTACCCTCCCCACATCTATTTTGCTTCACAAACCCTAACGTCATTTACTTCGTTACTTGCTGTTTTGTTAATATTTTTTTGCTAGGTAAAAAGAGGGTTATGGGCTAAAATAGCAAGAAGATGAAAAATGGATGTTGAAAAAGGGGTTTGTGAGGCAAAATAGATGGGGGGGGGGGGGGGGGGGGGGGGGGGGGGAGTCCGCATATTGACATTCTCTAGGGCCCTGTATGGTAGTGTGAGGGGCCCTGTATGGTAGTGTGAGGAAGTTAACCGACTAAGTATTATGGCCGTGTATGGTCTTTTGGGGAAGTAGCAGAGTATTAGGGCAGTGTATTTTCTTTTGAGGAAGTAACCAACTGTAGGTGTTAAGGCTCTATATGATCTTTTGAGGAAGTAATCAACTGTAGGTGTTAGGGCTCTATATGATCTTTTGAGGAAGTAACCGACTGTAAGTATTAGGGCTATGTATGATCTTGTGAGCAAGTAACTAAGTATTATGGCTATGTATGATCTATTGAGGAAGTAACAGTCTGTAAGTATAAGGGTCCTGTATGATCTTTTGAGGAAGTGGGCGTTGTATGATTTTGTTGGGAAGTAACCGATTCTGAATATAAGGGCCCTCTACAATATCAAGAGGAAATAGAGTATTGTTAGGAAATGATCGACTAAATATTAAGGCCCTGTATGATATTGTAAGGGAAGTAACTGAATGCAAGAACTAGGGCTCTGTTATGATATCATGAGGAAATAACTCACTGTATATACTAGGTCGGTTGGTGGATGCTGTCCTCTTCAGTCCCTATGTCCAGGCAATAGTGCCACACTCTCCTGAAGTTGTTCCACAGGATGGGTTTAGCTTCACTGTAGGATATCGGATGCCCCAACTGCTCCTGCCTGCTGCCGATCTTGGGACATATGGCCTGCCCCCTCATTCCATCTAATGCCACAGTGAGAAGGGATCCACTGCAGGACTACAGTAGTTCTCTGTTGGAGGAGACCGAGTTTCTCTCCGATGGCTCAGATTATCTGCTCCCTCCTGGTATCTGGAGGATCTTCAGGATGGATACACAGTCTGTCCGAAAGACTGTGTTGGTGGGGAGCCTGTCTTCCTGGTTAAGGGTCTGGGCAGCAAGGAGTAGGGCACAGGCTTCAGCTCGGTAGTTTAGGGAATATGTGCTTGTGGCCACAAACTTTTTGAAGGATAAGCCATCTGGGAACTTGATGAAAACTCCACCTCCATGGTTTTTCACAGCCTCATCTGCTGATCCATCCATGCTTGCTGTAGCCCAGGTGGTAGGTGGGTAAGAGGTGTTGAGTTTCGAGGGTCCGGGACTTGAGTTCCTCTACTGTGTGATGTGTTTTGGCTGATTATGAGGCAACCCACAGAAGGAGACACTCCATTGCTGTCGGATGACTTCAGTGGTGTTTATCTAGCTTACACCGCCTACAAGGCCTCCTGCTAATGACTCGAACTGTGTAGACGCAGAGCATGCAGTGAGCGTTTCCCTTTGAAATATGTTTTTAGTTTCAGAGTGATCTAGACAGGTGTAAGTACTGACTATGGAATGAAAATTGTAGTTTAATGATTAGGTGCATGTGGGACTAACCTGACAACAGTTTTAGTGGTCAGCAGTGTGGCAAGAGGCAACAGTAACAGTGATGATCATCTTCTGCTGCGACTTCACACAGTGTGTGGGCAGAAGACAAGCTGGAAAGAATATTTTGTCTTTAAAATGCATGAGTAGACTTGGGCTGTGAAGCAAATACCCCCACAAAGCAATGCACTGGGTGTCTGTTCATTACTGCAGACAACACACAACTAGACGCACAGGCACGCTTATGCTCACACGAGAAACTTCAATTTATTGGCAAATATTGCGTAAAAAATAGCACAGTGTAAGATCTTCACAAAAAGAGTGAGTAATAGGGCAAAGTTGACTGTCAGACACAGCCTTGGATTGAAAAACACACACACACATCCAGTAACTTCAAATGCAAGAGAAACAGATGTACGCAACAAAACCTATGTGCAGTTTTAAGTGACTGTACGCACTCGCAAAAACACAAACGTCATGTACCCATGCATAATCACAGCAATCAGTTTACTGGTGTTGGACGCAGTATGCCAGAAATTGGAAATGCGAAACTTGTCATTTGGTTGATAAGACATCTGTTTGGAGTGCATCATTTTATACTTATGATTAAGAGAAGCGCAGTCAGTCAATCAAAAGCCACGTTTTCTTTGTTCATTTCATTTTTTTTAACCAAAATCCTGAAGAAAAAAAAATCTCAGAAATTTCTGTGTCCGAAAGTTTGCTGGAAATCCATGGAAAAAGTCATTATGTTCAAAATTTCAATAAAAGAGAAAACGTCCGTGCATCATTCTTGGAATGGAAAGGAAAAAAGTGGCATGGTGCCAAAACTGTTTGGTGAATGCTGCAGCTATATTTGGTTAAAGGAAGGTTTCCTTCGGTAGCCCCATACCGATCAGTTAAGGCATTTCACAGTGACGATGATTTCAGTTAAATGCTGAACCCACTTCATATACCCCGTTTCCTGAATTTGGACTCTCAGCAGGTTGGCAGCCAGGCTTGATGCTTTCTCATGTTCAGCAAGTCTTAAAGTTGTCTGTAAAATTCACATGCCCACTCATTAAAACAAACACACTCGTAAAGTTACCGTTGAAAGCTGACGTGCCATGCTTGACCTTATATTTCAGTGTTGACCTTTAGTCATCTCGGACATTTTGGTTACTCTGTGATTGATCAGGTCCAATTGTTTGGTTGCATTTGCCCACAAGGTAATCTCTCTCTCTCTCTCTCTCTCTCTCTCTCAGAGGGCATAAGGGATTCAGCAGATGGGTGGAAGAAAATTAGGAAAAGTCAGTATGTAATAATGGGGATGGGAACTTGTTTGTGAAGACGACTTCAGTTAATGAAAAGGAGATAATCATACTTGGAACAGAAACTTTCAAAGAAGTCCACTCCTGCAAAGCATTTTCACTTCTTTTTTTTTTATAGGTTAAGATAAGTTGAAGCATCTTCAGAAACAAATTCGAATTCTCATTCCAACAAGCGTTCCAGTATATTGACATAAACATTCTCTCTTATGCTCACCTTCAGTTCTTCCACCCTCTCCCCTTTGCATGTGTACATGCATGCACACTCACAAGTGCGCTGGGGGGAAATATCCTAATTTGAGTACTATCTATTGGTTCGTCTGTCAGACATGTTTAGAAAATCTCTAGACCAGATCTATACCAAACTTAGTGGACAGGTAAACTTAGTGGACAGGTAAACTTAGTAGACAGGTGAAATGTAGCCTGAGGATGACCTCATTGAATTGTAGTGCAAATCGAAAACCAAAGTAGATCGAGCCATGTTTCTCTGTTCCTTCAACACGGTGAGAGATGGCATCCTCCTCCCACGCCCCCCCCCCCCCCCCACCCTCTGCATTTTCTAAGATTTTACAAGAAATAATGCATGAATTGAGGAGAAAAAAAATCATACTTGTATGTTTACAAACTTGTAGAGTTTGATGTGGAATTGATTTTATAGCCCAGGGTGAGCAAAATGACATGCATACAGGGGTCAGAAAGTGGAGGCAGAACATTGATTCAGTCACTGAACGGTTGCCAATTGAACGAGAAACCTGCAACTACCCCTTAACAGAGAGATTGAGTGTTCAGTTAGACGCATTAGTTTTTATGTATTGATGATAGTTTTGGAGATATACCAAGACTCATTCCATGGCAAGACCATGGCATCAAATTGTGCACAAAGGTCGCTTTGTACAGAGCTGTGGTTCCGAGTGCTCTCCTCTACTGTTGAGAGACTAGGACCATGTACCGCCAACATATCCAACAACTCGAACAGTTCCATCAACAGTGCTTGCGCAAGATCTGCAGCATCAAATGGTAAGACAGAGTGTCCAACCTACAGGTCCAGATGAAGTGTGGCCTTCCGAGCATTGAGTGTATACTCATCAAAAGCCAGCTTCGATGGACAGGGCACATTGTCCACATTGTCCATATGGAGGACAGCGGAATTCCAAAGATGCCGCTCTATGAACAGCTGAAGGAAGGACAACGTGACCAAGGAAGGCCTCTCAAGAGATTCAAATATACCTTGAAGGCCGACCTCAGAAGCTGCAACATCGACACTGCTTCCTGGGAAGATGTTGCCCTAAATAGAACACGGTGAAAAAAACGGTGTGCCCAGGGCACAAAGACATTCGAGTGCAACAGAGCAGCCGCCATCCAGGAAAAGAGGAATTGGAGAAAACGGGGCCCATCCTTGCAGGACTGCATTCCATGCAGCGTCTGTGGACAGCTTTGTGCCTCAAGAACTGGTCTCCATTCCCACATGAGGACCCACATCAGCAGATGACCTGCCTGTCTACCATCCATCTGACATGGTGGGAGAATCCGTCATCGTCCCATGGGTTCGGGTCATGTTTGAAGGAAGGTAAGACTTCAGTTGTTTGTACTCCCCTAAGTGTCCCATCTAGTTTGTTCTGCGACTGATACAGTTAAGTCTGATATCTAGTAAGAGACAGTACATAACTTTGTGAAGGGATGGGGCATACAGATCAGGTTGTCCTCTTTACATGGTTGGCACAGGTAGGTAGTGACACCTTTGAGATCTTCACAAAGTGCAGTTAAATCTTTAAATCTGCGAGATCACCTACCAATAAAATTCAACAATTCAGGTGACGGATATATTCACACCCCCAAATTAACCTTACTCTGTTATGACACCACCACCACCACTAAGGTCGTGTTTTCCCATATGTGTCGGTTGGTTTGTATTTGTCCGACTGTCGACAACCTGACACAAAAACTACTGACCAGACTTTGCCCAAACTCGGTTGAAAGATGGAATGTGGCCAATGGTGGATCAAGGTTGCCATTCAGATAGAAAATTACAAATTTTCAGTTGAATATTAACACTTTGGAAAGACTGTGGACAAATTAATAACTATGCATGGCGTAATGTTGTCACGGAACATTCAAAACTGTCTAGTGATTTAAATTTGGTATTTTCCACATTGCATCATAAAAGGGTTATTGAGCAGCTACAGTTCTAGTTCATTGTTTCCCTGGAAATGAAAATAGTTTCCACTGGCAAAAAAAAAAGTTTTCAAGGATGCGTTTGACCCTGGCGGAAGTTGGTGCTCTTCCAGTTTGCCCTAGTGGTTCCATTATTTATTGTATTTTACGCCCACTAAGATTCCATGGCAATTCCTTGTTCGTGAATCTGAGAAGAGCATTCGTGTTAAGAAAAAATACCAGTACTGACTTTAAAAAAAATCCCACAGAAATTGGGCTCATTGAAAATGTTGTGCACACACACACACACACACACACTTCACCAACATTTTTTTTTTTTACTTTGTGGACAGCTTTTCATATCCACTCAAGTTAAGTAAGGCATCTTACTCGTCACTTTTTAACTAAGCAATATACAAACCCATGTCTTTAGAACACAGTACTGTACAAGCCCCCAAACTATGCATTATTATAAGTAAAAGAATCTGCAATTAAGGAAAATTGATTGATTGAGCCAAGAAGTATGTTGGAGATTGAGCCAAGAAGTATTATGAACAGGCTACCCAAACCCTCCTTTGCTTTTTGTTATCTGAACACACTTGGGGCTGTGCTGTTATTGTAAATAACGCACCATTTGTTTCACCAGTAATGCATAATAGAATCCAAAATTACCACATGAATGGGCACCAATAAAAAAAAAAAAAGTCCTTGGCTTATTTTACACAGTGGAGGACAGTATGTCAAAGATGGACTCGAGCTTTTCATCCTCGACTCATTTCATCAGTGTAGATCTAGTTGCAAAGCCAGACGACTGCAGGCGGAAATCTAAACAAATCTTAAATAAATGTTAGCGAACCGCCCAGAGAAACGTGGACAAACGAGTCACAAGACAAAACACAGCGCGTTTCGACCTCTTAGGTCCTCTTCAGGTAAGACGCAAACGAATAAAGTAACAAAAATTGACTTAGCTTCGATCGCTTCCGAGTTCAGCACAAGGAAGAAGGCGTTGAATGAGAACGAGGCTGTTGGAAGGGAAATAATATGCGAGTCAAAGTCATGATGATAATAATATTACCGATAGGAATACTAACTAATAATGGTCAAAATATTGAAGAAAAAAAAAATTAAGACAAGATTACTACCACTCTTGGTGTCAATAGGTATGGGAGAAAGGAGAGTGGGTCAGAGGATTCTTAAACAGCAGGGTTGCCGTGGCAACTGTCCCAGAGGTGAAGGCGATGGTGATGTCAATGCTAGTGGTGGTAGTGTCAATACTAGCAATAGTATTACTGAATGATACTGCTAACAACGATAGTGAAGGTTAAGGTAATAAAAGCATGATACAGAAATATATTTAGAAAATACATTTTTATAATAATCAAATAAATGAAACATAAGTTATACAAAAAAAATACTACTCATAATGATAATAAATGCATAAATAAATAATTGAAAAATAATGGTAATAGAATAAATAGATGAAAATAATAATAAATGAAAAAAACAATGTTAATAATAGTTATGGTACTAAAGGTGTTAATTCTGATAGTAAGGAGGAAAACAAACGAACAAACAAAAGCAACAACCAAGGGGAGGAGGGAGAGGGGAGGGCAGGAAGAACAGGAAGGAGATAGAAGATATAAGTTGTGGGAAGGATGGAATCCAATAGGTATATTAATAATAATTACAGTAATAGTTTTGTTAACAAAAACTCTACAGTAATGATAGTGATGCTATAGGAGGCTAGAAAAGTGGTAAGCTGAAATGTTAGAAATATTGTAAAGAATAATGATTACATTAATGAAAGTAGTAACTATAACATTTGTAATACTAGTTATGAAGTTGTAACAAAGGTGTACTGATCAGATAAACAAATAAAGCTAGCATTCTATTTATTGTGTGTGTGTGTGTGTGTGTGTTCCATTTGTAATGTCAGCCTTAATTATTCATTGGTTACCCCCACCTCCACCCCAGCAACCTCCATACCCACCAACATCCCTACACACATCATTACTAGGGCAGGGGAGGGGGGGGGGGGGAGTGAGTAAGTCGATTGATGTAGCAAATGGAGAGACTCAGAGAGTGTAGGAAAAGGGAAAAGGATGATAGCTGCAACCTATGTCCGAGGTAAACAGTGAGAGGTAGGGTACTATGGGTGTGTGTAGGTGGAGGATATTTCAGGCTGAAGCTGCAGAGGTGGAATGGTACATACTACTTTTGGACGTCGATGCCATGAGGATGGAAGATGCCCACTTTGGCAACGAGATGAGATTCCTGCATAAGGCGTTCCAATAAGTGCCAGGACTTTGACATGGTTGATGTTGTGTTGGGCATGGTTGAAGTGTAGAGCGACTGGTTTGGGCCGATGGTGGCGGATGTCGGCCAGGTGTTCAGAGATGCGCGTCTCAAGTGTGCGAAATGTCTCACCTACATAGATCTTACCGGGTAAGCACAGCTGACAGTGGATGGCATACACAGTGTTGTGGCTCTGGCAGGAGAAAGTGCGTTTAATTGTGAAAGAGTCTGTGGGGCCATGTAGGATGGTGTCTGGTTTGGTGAGAGAGAGCAGATTTTGCAGTTGGGTTTTGAGCAGGGGAAAGTACCTGGTGGCTTAGGTGTGGAGATTTTGTTCAGCTTAGAGCGCACCAGTAGGTGGTTGGTTTTTGTCGCGTTTGAAAGTGATCATTGGTTTGGTCTTAAAGGCAGGTTTATGATTTTCTACTATGTGCCAGTTAAACTTCAGGATCCTGCAGATGGGCAGATTGTGAGGATGGAAGAGAAGGCAGGCAGTGGGTTTGTCCGTCTCTTTGGGAGGTTTAGTTTCCAGAGTAGATGTTCTGGATTTAGCTGCAGTGAGGCTGAGAGCATCATTGATGACGGCACTAGGGTATCCACGGTTGGTGAAAAAATCAGACATTTTGGCTGCTTGTATAGTGAAATCTTCTTCGCTAGAGCAGAGTCTGCGTAGGCAAAGGAATTCAGAATATGGAATGCTGTTTTTACTGGACTGGTGGTGGGAAGATGTGTAGTCCAGGTATGAGTGCGCATCAGTAGGTTTGTAGAAGACCGAGGTTTGAAGCAGTCCATCTTTGAGGGAGATGGTGATGTCCAGGAAGTTAACCGACTGTGAAATGGTGTAGGTCAGCTGGATGGATGGATGGATGGAAGGTCTGAGCAAAGTTGAGGAAATTCTGGAGGTCATGTTCTGGCACACTCCATCTGCACAGACCCCAACAAGAACCACGGACCACACGTGCAGCGAATGAGATTGACCCACACATGCAGAAACGGAATCAGGTCACGCACGCTATAAAAGACAGACAGCGTGCCCCAAAAGGATATTCTGATGAGAGCAAGAGGCTCGGAAACAAGCTTGTTGATTTTAATATTTCATTTTAACAATAGTCTTAACAGATGTTGCTCCCCAGACGGTTGAGCTTTTTAAAAAGATTTTTAAAGGACATTTTTATATTGTTCGTGATATATATATATATATATATATATTTGCAATCATTTTTTTTAATTTAGTTTCATTTATTTGTTTATCTGATCAGTATACCTCTGTTACAACTTCATAACTTGTATTACAGATGTTATATTTACTACTTTCATCAATGTAATCATTTTCGTTACAATATTTCTAACATTTCAGCTTGCCACTTTTCTAGCCTCCTATAGCATCACTACCATTACTGTAGAGTTACAATCACAATTATTAACAAAACTATTACTGTAATTATTATTAATATACCTATTGGATTCCATCCTTCCCACAACTTATATCTTCTGTTTCCTTCCTGTTCTTCCTGCCCTCCACTCTCCCTCCTCCCCTTGGTTGTTGCTTTTGTTTGTTCGTTTGTTTTCCTCCTTACTACCAGAATTAACACCTTTAGTACCATAACTATTATTAACATTGTTTTTTTCAGTTATTATTATTTTCATCTATTTATTCTATTACCATTATTATTTTTCAATTATTTATTTATGCATTTATCATTATTTTTTTAAAAATTTTTACAACCTATGTTTCATTTATTTATTTATTTGATTATTGTAAAAATGTATTTTCTAAATATATTTCTGTATCATGCTTTTATTACCTTAACCTTCACTATCGTTGTTAGCAGTATCATTCAGTAATACTATTGCTAGTATTGATACTACCACCACTAGCATTGACATCACCATCGCCTTCACTTCTGGGACAGTTGCCACAGCAACCCTACTGTTTAAAAATCCTCTAACCCAGTCTCCTTTCTCCTATACCCATGGAGTGGTAATAATCTTGTCTTAATTTTTTTTTTCTTTGTTCAATATTTTGACCATTATTAGTATTCCTATCAGTAGTATTATTATCATCATTACGACTTTGACTCGCAGATTATTTCCCTTCCAACAGCTTCGTTCTCATTCAACGCCTTCTTCCTTGCGCTAAACTCAGAAGCGATCAAAGCTAAGTCAATTTTAGTTATTTTATTTGTTTGTGTCTTACCTGAAGAAGACCTAAGAGGTCGAAACGCGTTGTGTTTTGTCTTGCGACTCGTTTGTCCATGTTTCTCTGGGCGGTTCTCTAACATTTATTAAGATTCATTTCATCAGTGCTGATTTTATTTGAAATGGGCGAAATATAACTGCTCATCAAAGAACAAAGTGAATTTTGTGAGCAACACCTTCAGAAAATGATTAAAATGTAAGTAAATGGGTGATTACCTTTGACTAGGACATTGTTTTCGCCCGAGTGACTTGTTGGAAACGTGGTCTGGATGAAAGAACAGATCTTTGATTTTTTTTTTTCCCTGTTGACAAGTGTCATTAGGTGTATTGATACCTGTCAAATAGTTAGGTGTATTGATACCTGTCAAATAATAACACTTTGGTGCTGACCTGGCTGTCAACCCAGATCCAGTGAGCAGATGCCTCCCACCTGTCCTCGTTCTAATGATATCCTCATTATTACTAGGGCTCCTAGAATGGTACAGTAGAAATCCGCAGCGCCTAAATCAGTGTTTTTTTCCCAGGGACTAGTCCAGACCTGTTTACCCATACAATTTCACTGTATTTGGGTTCACATATTTGGTGGAAAACTTTTTTAACAGTTTTTTTTTTTTTTCAAAAGTTGGGGGGGAAGACAAGAGTTCCTGAGTGGTGATTGTATTCGAGGGTGTAACCTTGACTGAGGCTTTGACCAGAGAGCAACAGCTCCTGCTAACTTACAAGCACAGAATTGCATTAGGCATGTTTGGGGTTTTTTTTTTTGTGCACACACATCGAAATTTTAGGGTAAACAGGTCTGCGAGTCAGAGATGAAATACAGACTAAAGAAAACTAACCTCTCAAAATCAAGTTGCACCGACGAGTTCCTTAAATGCATGAACCACCCTTTTTGGTTTTGCTTGCAGCCGTCCAAATTTCAACTAGAGATTTAAACAAAAAATGTACATGAACTCAAACCTGTATATCCACAAGCATTGATAAAGGTGGTGGTGGTGGTTGGTGGGTGCGTGTGTGGGGGTGGGTATGATGTGTGTGGGTGTGTGTGTGTGTGTGTGGGAGGGGGGGGTAAGGGGGGTGGGGTGTGGGGGGTAAGGGTGTGTGTGTGTGGGGGTAAGGGTGTGTGTGTGTGTGGGGAGGGTGTTGGGGGGGTTGTGGGGGCGGGGGGTGTGTCGGGGGAGGGGGGGGGGGTGTTCTGGGGTGGGTGGGTGGGGGTGTGGGCGTGTGGGTGGGGGGGGGGTGTGGGGGGGTGTTGTGGGTGTGTGGGGGGGGGTGTTGTGGGTGTGTGGGGGGGGGGTGTTGTGGGCATGTTTATTGGGTGGGGGGTGTTGGTGGGGGTGTGTGGGGGACTGGTGGTGGGGTGCGTGTGTGGGGGGAGGTGTTTGTGGAGGGGGGGGGGTGGTGGTTGTGTGTGTGTGTGCTGTATGTATGCATATTATCAGAGCAGAGTAATTTTAATAACGAGGTGTAGGGCGGGAGGACAGCCTAACTGCACATCACGGCAAACACTGGCCCAGTACCAAGAAACGGGAAAGTGCATAAACATTTCTTCACACTGTTACGCATACATGGAGCATTTCAGTTTGATTTACAGCCAAGCTGACCAAACGGGGCCATTTCAGGATGGCCATATTCACAAATGGGTAGATAATGCATATGATCAAACTTTTGAAACGAAAGTTCCTTGTTAACTGTAAATACATTCATTGGGGGAAAAAAAGTATTAAGACAGCATATGTCTGTTTTTTGCGCATTGCAGTTACAAATCATTTGATATGTAACAAGGTTTTGGAGTTTGCATCTTCCAAGGGTTTTAACAGACTGCAACAAAAGTTTTTAGTTTCACATTTCATGCAAGTGAAAAAACCCCACCCTGTTGGACTTTTTTGACGATCAACCCCACCCCACTTTTGGGAAAAGGGCAAGAAGAGAATATTTCAGTACATGAGCCTGTGAAAAATTCATCTGTCTTGATATTTAAACTGCACGTACAACTTTCCCATGATTTAAGATAAATGCATGGACAATCCGCTTCCTTTTAATACTAAATTTCATGCCAGACTTTTATGTACAGTGGCCTAGGTCTGATATGACATTCTTTTGTGTAAACTGAGAGAGAGAGAGAGACAGACAGAGAGAGAGAGAGAGGAAGTGGAGAGAGAGAGAGGCGAGCATGGCCAAAACAAGTGGAATATATCCTGTATCATTTTAACAGCTATTGCATTTGTTCATCAGAGAGCAGCATCATTTTGCATTTACATCTTCTGAGTGCTCCCTTTACCCTCCTTAAGTAACCCCCCTCACTTTCTCTCCCACCACCATGCACACACACACATACATACAGGTGCACATGCACACACTCTTTCACTCTGCAGTCTCTCTCCCTAGCATCTGTCCAGTTCCTCCCCTTAAAGTGCATATTGTGCCCAAGTATGCATACTTGCGTGTATACGCAACTAAGAAAGCGCCTTCCTTTGTGGGTTTCACCAGTAACTTAAAAAAACTTGCAAGCGGTGAATAATATGTCCAGGTTCATCTCCCTGTGCTCATGTTGCATGGAAACGCTTGGGGGAAAAAAAACACCATATTTTGTTATTAAGGTTTCACACACAACGCATGCTTGAGTGCTCCGTTCAGGGAATGGAATCGCAAAGTGGCAAGACAGGTTCACTGCTTGGGTGGTTCAAACACTGTGGAAAAGTCTGGCAGCACAAAACAGGCGGGGAGTGGCACCAGTTATGGAAACATGTAAAACGGGTGAAAGGAAAACCACGCCCTTGAACCTGGCCCAGACCTTGCATACTGTGGATGATCAATGTCTATTGCAAGGCTCACCGACGTGTTCCAGCCAGCCTTTTTCAGACGTCGCTTCATCGCAAGTCATCCAGTGGGGTTTCATCAGTGAGGCAGGCCCACAAAAACACGATCATACCTGAAATGCAGTATAGTCCCTGCGACATCTTTCATCCGGTAGTTCTTTCATCTCCAGAAGGAAAAGCACAAGAATACACAGCAGATGATCATCGAAGATGGACTGTAAGTAGTTTTCGATACATGTGGTATGAAAGAGAAATGAAGCAGTCTTGGTGTGCAACATTCCTTAGGACAAACGTTGTCTCCTGAGAGAAGGAAGAAGTTGATGAAGTTCCGCATGGATGGACCTTTACCAGCGGCTCACCATCTCCAACAGCTGTCGGACTATGCGGTCAGTAGTAGTGGTTGATCCGCTCTGGAGCCATCACAACCGTCACTCTTCTGTCACTATGAGATTCTTTAGTCTCAGCTGGCAACATGAGTACCTCAGTCTTGTGAAGGTCCTGTTCCATACTGCCCATTGGAGACAGTGGTCAAGACATTTCTACAGCCCTCTCTCCACCAGACCATCTTCCCGACGGAATCTGTGATGCATGGTGTACAGAACCACCAGGTCCTCAACACAGACAGTACATGCCCTCTTGTACAGAACGGGATGAAGGATCTGCCATCCCCCAAACACGACTTGCCCGAGCCACTGAATCACATCTCGATGCATGACTTTCTCAAAACTCGTCGGCAAAAATCAGACTGATCTGCAGACATCGTCGCTCATCTGTGGCACACCGTGTAGATCAGGGGATGCATGAACCTGATCACTCAACTCGTCGGCAAAACGTATACAAGCCATTTGCAACATTCCATGGGCAACCTCATCTGCAACATTCAGCTCGTTCCCCAAGCCGTACTTTGTCACCAACTTTCACAGGCACAGCGGACAAGCTCACAGCCTTTTTCAAAGGCCCTTCACTTCCGAGATGCTTGCACAGTGAAGCCTTTACTTTTTAACCATGTGACATCCACTGGTTTCAGGCCTCATACAATGGTACCACTGAGCCCAATGCGAGGGCGAGTCAGACTGTCTGTGCTGGAACTGAAGTCCATGTCGGCCATGGGCAAGTCCAGGGAGTCTGGGGTGCTGGCTTCAAACTCTGCGTTCCGCTCTAAAGGATGGCCGTGACTGGTGTTGACGGCTTGCAGAGACTGAGGCTGGAACTGGGAGGGCGATGCCTGAGCAGGAGCCGGGTTTTGGGGATCGGACTCGCTGTCCTCGCTGTCGTAGTAGATCACTGGAATCTGCCCACAGGCAATGTTAGACCACACCATACACAGCATGCCAGGAGAGAAAGGAAATCATGCCAGCATGTGGTGCACAATGTTAGGACATGCATGTTCATATCACATACATATATTTGTGTTGATGGATAGACAAGCATGCAGTCCTCTCTCTGTCTTTTACACACACACACACGGGCAATGTAATGAAAAATCAACGGATTCCAACGGTAAATGAAGGAACACAATTTTTTGGGAGGAGGGGGCGAGGTGTAGATAAAAAAAAAAAATCAAAATTTAAAGACTTTTTGTTGTTTTCACCCATCCACCCCTGTCTTGTGTAGCAACCTTATCTCCCTCTTTCAGACTTCAGCACATGTGGACGAGGCCATGTACGTTGATCTCGTCGGAAGGGAACCAGTTCTTGTCCTTCATACCCTCCCCCTGTCCCCTTTTCACCTCCCCATGTTTTCCCAACTGATCAACCCTTCCTCAGTATAGCCACTGACAATTTTGTGTAACACCACTAAGAGAACACGACGCGCAGACCCACCCTGTTCCCAGACACCGGCGGGGTGGCAGCCCCGCCGCTGGCCTCTTTCTGGGACGCCTCGCTCGCTTTCTCCGCTGCAGAGGGTTTAGTGGCTTTGGGGCCCCCCGTGGGTTCGTGCTCGGTGTTGGGGGCGCCGGTGGGCTCCTGCCGCTTCCGGAGCTTCTGGTCCTGCAGCAGCTTGCGTTCGTCCGTCAGCGGGGACGGCTGGGGGGACAGGGAGCTGGGTCTGATCAGATACCTGATAGCACACCAAATCCACGTCAGAACACCCTCTGTGAAAATGGTGAATGAACGCTACAGAAAACACATGATACAAGATATTTTATTTGTCCTCATAGAATACAAGGAAAATTTGTTTGTGGTGCCATTATCAAAATTCACATATTGCAACAACTTATAAACAAGTATATCATTAAAAATATTCCACTCTTTGCACTGTGCTCAGTCATTCCTTGTCAATTCATTTATCCATCTTGTGTCACTATGTACATATATATAAATATTAACACATGCACGCACACATCCTACCACCCTTTCCCCCACCCCCCAGATACACACACACACCACACCAATACAGAATCACACACCCCGCCAAAACAGTGTCATACACACAAACACACACACACAGGTGCACACATCACCAACACAAACCATCACATATGCAATATTATAACACTTAAATAAACACTCCAACTGTAAAACAGAACGCTCCAAGATAAGCTTAAAGTTAAGTATAAAAAAGAAAGAAAAGAAAAACAATAGTACCATTCAAAAGATCATTAATATTGCAAAATGTATAATTACGTAAACTGTAAAAGTAACCTGCAGAGTTAAATACAAATCAGGAATAAACTTCCAAAGGGAAAGAAGGGAGGGGCATGTATCACGGAATGGACTCATGAATTATTAATGAGCTGATTATATCGTAGAAGGGAGGTAAAAAAAAAAAATTATACTTTGTTTCAAAAAAAAAAAAAGTTGTTAAGCAATTTATCCTTCATCATCCCTTAACAAACCAATTAAATCATTCAGACTGCCATGGATAGTTGATTGTATGTCCTGTATTGTATGTCCTGTTTACAACCATGTCCGTGCTGTAACAATATACAGGAGTGAGTATGGTAAAGGTTTGATTCTGGTAAGTGTAGACTTCACATCCTTTCCAAACTTTTTAACAAGTGCAAAGGTGAAGTATGGTACAGATTGCTCAGGAAAAACCTATCAAGTTTCAGTCTTTTCATACCTGACCACTTTTTATTATGCTGAACATTCTCCAAACTTTTGAAATTACAACATAATTGACAGATTAAAAAAAAAAAAAACCCTGACATGTTGGGAGGGAAATCTCTGTTCCTCAATTTTTGTATTGGAAATCATTCTTGATGTGTTCAGGAGATTGGATTTTACCGATATGCTTTTTGACTTGGGGAATCATCGTGCTTGCTATTTTGCAGGCTGTAGAATAGTGAAACTGGTTCTTTTTGCAAAGAAAGAGCAAGTAAAGTAAATATACTGGGGGGGGGGGAATCATGACCCATGTTTGTGCTACACCAGCTTAGAATGCCTGGGACAGGAACGCCTACAGACATACCCATTAGCAACTCTTTCTCTCCGTCTCTCCGATACTATTAGAAAAGTATTTGGGCTCAGAATCAAAAACTTACTTTGAGAATATTTCGACAGGGTCGCCCTGTCTTCTTCAGCTCACTGTTGCTGTTGTGGCAGCGAGGCCTGGTGGGGCGACTGTTGTGTGGGGTGAATAGTTGTCAGGATCTGATTGTAGATGTGGGGAAGTTTGAAACCTTCATCTCTGTTCAGGCTGGGGCATCTAGTCTTGATTTCGATGGCTTCTTTAACTTTTCTTTTTGTTCTTGAGGGCTGAAACTGTGGCCTGTGCTTATAGGTGTTCGTCTATGGCAGAAGTAGATCGGTTTTGGTGTCCCTGTAGACGGGTGGTGAGTGGTCTAGCTGTGTCGCCAATGTAGTATTGGCACAGTCTTGACACCCTACCTGGTACACTACACCACACCGCTTGAGGGGGTCCGTTTGTCTTTGACATGGGTCAGTTGCTGGCGTAGGGAGTTGGTGGATTTGTGGAACACTTTGCATCCATGTTGTTGGAAGGTCCTGGCCAGACGCTCTGAAACTCTAATGTAAAGGATCCCCACTTTCAGTGTCCGTATCTGTAGAAGGGTAGCGAATTTGAGGGTTGTCCCACATCCATGCAGGGTATCCATTAGCGGAAAGGCAGTCTTGATGTGTTCTTCTTCTTTCAACTCTTCCTCCTTAGTGGAACACAGTACAGAGGCTCTGTGCATGAGGGTGTTGACAACAGATCTCTTGTGCTGGAGGGGTGGTTGGAGTCAAAGCTCAGATATCGGTCAGTGTGGGTGGGTTTCCTATAGACGGTGGTCTCCACCCTGTCGCCAGGGGTTCGGGAGATGAGTGTCTAGGAACGGGATCTTGCCTTCTGATTCAGTTTCGGAGGTGAATTGGATATTGTCATCAATGGAATTCAGGTGAGTGGTGAAGCTGTCAACCTCCGTCTCCTGTATGCGGGTCATGGTGTCATCCACATAGCGGTACCACATGCTGGAGGGTTGGCAGCGGTCTCAAGGGCTGCTTTTTCAAAATGTTCCATGTACAGGTTGGCTACCACTGGAGATACTGGCGAACCCATGGTAGCTCCTTGTTTCTGCTGGTAGAACTCATGGTCGAACGAAAAGTAGGTGCTAGTGAGGCACAGTTCCAACAGTTCTAGAACCTGTTCTGTAGTGAGTTCACACCAGTGACAAAGGTGGTAGTCATCCTCAATCTTCTCCCGAATGACTTGGAGAGCCTTGGGTACAGGATGCTAGTGAACAGTGCACAAACATCATAGGAGACAAGTTTCTCCCCCGGAGCCAGTTGCTGGTTTTCCATCTTCTGTACAAAATCTGTACTGTTGACTATGTGGTGCTCGGTCTGCCCGACTGAAGGTCCCAATATTTGTGTCAGGAATTTGGAGGCATTGTACATGACATTGCCACAGCTGGACACAATGGGGCGGAGGGGGCGTCCTTCTTGTGTATCTTAGGTAATCCATACAGCTTAGGCGTGGATTCAGAAGTGGGTAAAGTCGTTGGTAAAGACTAGGGGAGGTAGAAATCTTCTTTCTTCCATTTCTTTAGTAGATTGATAAGTTGGTTTTTCACTTTCTTCATGGGGTCAGTCTTGAGTTTTTCATAGGTGTCTGTGTCACTGAGAAGGGTCTGTACTTTCTTGTTGTATTCCTCTTTCGGTAACTATACTGTGGTCCTACCTTTGTCAGCTGGAAGGATGACGATACCGTCGTCCTGTCTCAGGTTCTTCAGGGCTTGTTTTTCCTCTTGTGAAATGTTGGACTTAAGTGGCTTACTGGACTTAATGACTTTGACCACTTCGCTCCGTAGGCTGTCTGCTGTGGCTTGGTCTTTGATCTGGCTGCACGCTGCCTGAGTGGAAGCTACGATTTCCTTGACTGGAATCGATGTGGGCGCAACACAGAAGTTAAGTCCTTTCTTCAGCACACTTGATTCACTGTCACTGAGAGCACGGTTGGAGAGATTGATAATCCATTTGTTGGTGTCTATGGCATTGGATCTCTCCAACCGTGCTCTCAGTGACAGTGAATCAAGTGTGCTGAAGAAAGGACTTAAACTTCTGTGCTGCGCCCACATCGATTCCAGTCAAGGAAATCGTAGCTTCCACTGAAGCAGCGTGCAGCCAGATCAAAGACAAAGCCACAGCAGACAGCCTACGGAGCGAAGTGGTCAAAGTCATAAAGTCCAGTAAGCCACCCAAGTCCAACATTTCACGAGAGGAAAAACAAGCCCTGAAAAACTTGAGACAGGATGACAGCATCGTCATCCTTCCAGCTGACAAAGGGTAGGACCACAGTATTGTTACCGAAAGAGGAATACAACAAGACGTAAGACCCTTCTCAGTGATACAGACACCTATAAAAAAAACTCAAGACTGACCCCACGAAGAAAGTGAAAACCAACTTATCAATCTACTAAAGAAATGGAAGAAAGAAGATTCTACCTCCCCTAGTCTTTACCAACGACTTTAACCAACTTCAGAAACCATGCCTAAGCTGTATGGATTACCTAAGATACACAAGAAGAATGCCCCCTCCGTCCCATTGTGTCCAGCTGTGGCAGTGTCATGTACAATGCCTCCAAATTCCTGACACAAATATTGGGACCTTCAGTGGGGCAGACCGAGCACCACATTGTCAACAGTACAGACTTTGTACAGAAGATGGAAAACCAGCAACTGGCTCCAGGGAGAAACTTTTCTGTGATGTTTGTGCACTCTTCACCAGCATCCCTGTACCCAAGGCTCTCCAAGTCATACGGGAGAAGATTGAGGATGACTACCACCTTTGTCACCGGTGTGAACTCACTACAGAACAGGTGCTAGAACCGTTCGAACTATGCCTCACTAGCACCAACTTTTCGTTCAACCATGAGTTCTACCAGCAGAAACAAGGAGCTGCCATGGGTTCGCCAGTATCTCCAGACGTAGCCAATCTGTACATGGAACATTTTGAAAAAGTAGCCCATGAGACCGCTGCCAACCCTCCCAGCATGTGGTACCGCTATGTGGATGATACCATGACCCGCATACAGGAGACGGAGGTTGACAGCTTCACCACTCACCTGAATTCCATCGATCACAGTATCCAATTCACCTCGGAAACTGAATCGGAAGGCAAGATCCTGTTCCTGGACACTCATCTCCTGAACACCTGATGACAGGTTGGAGACCAGTGTCTATAGGAAACCCACCCACACTGACCAATTATCTGAACTGTCACTCCAACCACCCCCTCCAACACAAGAGATCTGTTGTCAACACCCTCATGCACAGAGCCTCTGTACTGTGTTCCACTAGGGAGGAAGAGCTGAAAGAAGAAGAGCACATCAAGACTGCCCTTTCCACTAATGGATACCCTGCATGGATGTGGGATAACCCTCGCGTTCGCTACCCTTCTACAGATACGGACACTGTGAAAGTGGGGATCCCTTACATTAAAGGAGTTTCAGAGCGTCTGGCCAGGACCTTCCAACAACATGGATGCAAAGTGTTCCACAAACCCACCAACTCCCTACGCCAGCAACTGACCCATGTCAAAGACAAAACGGACCCCCTCAAGCGGTGTGGTGTAGTGTACCAGGTAGGGTGTCAAGACTGTGCCAATACTACACTGGCGAGACAGCTAGACCACTCACCACCAGTCCACAGGAACACCAAAACCGATCTACTTCTGCCATACACGAACACCTACAAGCCACAGGCCACAGTTTCAGCCCCCAAGAACAAAAAGAAAAGTTAAAGAAACCATCGAAATCAAGACAAGACGTCCCAGCCTGAACAGAGATCAAGGTTTCGAACTTCCGCCCATCTACAATCAGATCCTGACAACTATTCAACCCACACAACAGTCGCCCCACCAGGCCTCGCTGCACAACAGCAACAGTGAGCTGAAGAAGACAGGGTGACCCAGTGTCAAAATATTCTCAAAGTAAGTTTTTGATTCCGAGTCTAAATACTTTTCTAATGTCAAATCCAGAAACCTATATTCTTACCTCCGATACTAGTTCCCGTAAAATATTCTACAATGCCCACATAAAATCTCATAGTGATTATGCTTCCACTGTATGGGATAACTGTGGGGGTGTACATCGGAAAAGATGAGACTCCCTGTATCGGAGTGCAGCCAAGCTTATTTTGTTTGATCCACACCTATCGATAGAACAAAAGATGAAACAGTTACAAAAGATGAAACAGTTACACCTCCTGCCTCTTTTGGAACATCTCCACTTTAACAAAGGTATACTGATGTACAAGGTTTTAATCAATAAACTCCCGTCATATCTGTCAAAACTCTAAAACAAGTTTTTCATTCTCAGGAGCACATCTGAGGAACTCGCTCCCTATAAATGTCGTACCAACAGCTACGCTCTCCTCTTTCAAGGATAATCTTTTCAGATACTTGGTTTTAAAAACTTCTATAACCTAAACTCGAACATTATGTCTGCTTTTGTCTCTGCATACTTTTGTCTCTGCATACCATCCTGCCCTCGCCCACGAATGTGTGTGTGTGTGTGTGCATGCGCACACATGTGTGTGCATTGTTTGCATGCGTGTCTGTTGTATTTGTATGCATGTATGTGTATGAATGCAAGACGGGGAGACCTTTTAATGTGTCCCTTCATATACATGCTTTTCTTTTCTACTTCCCTTTTTTCTTCTTTTTTCCCCCCTCTTTTTTTTTTTCTTTTCTTTTTCCTCGTATGTGTCATGGAGATTCTAAAATGTTTCATGCTATTTTCTTGTCGATTGTTTTGTTGTACTTTGATTTGCTTTTTTCCTTGGTTTAATTGCTTTTGTCGTTGAATTAAATTTTTTTGTTTTGATTTGCTTATTTCATTGATGGTGTCTGCACTTGCTAATTGGTGGTGGTTTTGTTGTTTGGCTTTTGGCTTGATGCTGTGTGTAATCATGCTTTGTTGCATACATTATATCATTTAGTATTTGTTTCGAAGGATAGTAATGGCAAGTATGAAAAATGGCTATCTAAGTTAATACTTTTACCAATATAAAATAATCATTTTCATTGTCTCTGTGTCAGACATGTACATACACCAATGAACATGAGCGCAGTAAGAAAGGTGAACACTCACACAATGTCTCCCAGCTCCAGTTTGAGGTCGTAACTCGGGTTGATGATGGTGTAGGAGATAGTGTTCCTCTTCAGACTCACCTGACCTGAAAAGGATGTGATGCAATAATGAATGTAAGTAATCTCTGAAGACAAAATGTGGCTACCTTGTGAAATAGTGAGATCAAGAACCCTTTGCATACCGAGAAGACTCGCCAGTGGCAGACTTACGAGTTCTTGCCAAAGAATGACGAGAGAGAGGAAAAAATTATTACAGGTTCATTGTTTAAATCCATGGCTCAATTCATTTTAGTGCCAGAAGACAATGAGGACTGACTAAGCAACTATTCTGTAGTTTACCACAACTCGACAAAGTTTGCATAATTTACCATAACCCAAGAACGGAAAATAAGAACCCCCAAAGCAATTATTCTACGGTTTATACAAAATCAGCGTGAAAACGCCATTTCTCATATACAAATTCTACTTGGCTTACCGCAAGAAACTGAAGAATCTTCAAACACCAGCTTGATGGCTTACTCACTGACTGAAGATCCCTCAAGCAATAACTCTGTGGCTTACTAAATGAAAGTCAGCACTGCTATTAAACCAATGGCTCTTTAGCTACGGCACACTATTCGGTTATACACCATGACCATTCCTCAAGTAACAATTTTATAGCTTCCACTATACAAAACCTGACAGAAGATTCGTAACATATCCTGCAATAATTCTATGGCTTAGCAGGCTGGAGCAGTTATGGGGAGGGGGTCTGGGGATCCTTTACCAGTTAGGGTAGGGGGGACAAGTCAGAAATGACATTTTTGCCAAGCAGGAGGAGGTGGGGATGGGATTTTTCCAGAAACCCTGTAACCCCCCTACACTCCTACTGCCATATCCCCCCCCCCCCCCCCCCCCCCCCACCTCCATATCCCACCCACTTGTCTAGCCCAGCATAGCTGTCAAGTACTCCTGATGCTACAATTTTTGTTGTTTTTATGTTTTAAGGCGTTGTCTTCTTCGCCGTCTGTAAGATATTTTTTCCCCACACCATGCAGTCTGGCTCTCGCCTCCCCCCCCCCCCCTTCCCTTCCTCACACAGCCACATCTGTACTCTTAGAAAAGTAGTTGCAGACTCAGAATCAAAAACTTACTTGGAAAATATTTTGACAGGGTCGCCTGTCTTCTTCAGCTCACTGTTGCTG
Source organism: Conus ventricosus (assembly GCA_018398815.1). Lineage (NCBI taxonomy): Eukaryota > Metazoa > Mollusca > Gastropoda > Neogastropoda > Conidae > Conus > Conus ventricosus. Next base: position 24,998,006 of record CM031625.1, on the reverse strand, counting down.
TTGTGGCTGCGAGGCCTGGTGGGGCGACTGTTGTGTGGGGTGAGTGGTCGTCAGGATCTGATTGTAGATGGGGGGAAGTTCAAAGCCTTGATCTCTGTTCAGGCTGGGGCATCTAGTCTTAATTTCGATGGCTTCTTTAACTTTTCTTTTTGTGAGGAAGGGCTCTGTAGATAAGATCTTGATTTCTTGGGGGCTGAAACTGTGGCCTGTGGCTTGTAGATATTCATGTATGGCAGAAGTAGATCGGTTTGGGTATTCCTGTAGACGGGTGGTGAGTGGTCTTGCTGTCTCGCCAATGTAGGTATGGGTACAGTCTTGACACCCTACATGGTACACTACACCACACTGCTTGAGGGGGTCCGTTTTGTCTTTGATATGGGTCAGTTGCTGGCATAGGGAGCTGGGTTTGTGGAACACTTTGCATCCATATTGTTGGAAGGTCCTGGCTAGACGCTTTGAGACTCCTTTAATGTAAGGGATCCCCACTTTCACACTGTCCGTATCTGTAGAAGAAGGGTAGCGAATTCGAGTGATGTCCCACATCCATGCAGAGTATCCATCAGCAGAAAGGGCAGTCTTGAATTCTTCTTTCAGCTCTTCCTCCTTAGTGGAACACAGTACAGAGGCTCTGTGCATGAGGGTGTTGACAACAGATCTCTCGTGCTGGAGGGGTGGTTAGAGTGAAAGTTCAGATATTGGTCAGTGTGGGTGGGTTTCCTATAGACGGTGGTCTCCACCCTGTCGTCATGGGTTCAGGTGATGAGTGTGTCCAGGAACGGGATCTTTCCTTCTACTTCAGTTTCCAAAGTGAACTGGATACTGTCATCGATGGAATTCAGGTGAGTGGTGAAGCTGTCAACCTCCATCTCCTGTATGCGGGTCATGGTGTCACCACATAGCGGTACCACATGCTGGGAGGGTTGGCAAGGGTTGGCAGCGGTCTCAAGGGCTACTTTTTCAAAATGTTCCATGTACAGGTTGGCTACCACTGGAGATACTGGCGAACCCATGGCAGCTCCTTGTTTCTGCTGGTAGAACTCATGGTTGAACGAAAAGTAGGTGCTAGTGAGGCACAGTTCCAACAGTTCTAGAACCTGTTCTGTAGTGAGTTCACACTGGTGACGAAGGTGGTAGTCATCCTCAATCTTCTCCCGAATGACTTGGAGAGCCTTGGGTACAGGGATGCTAGTGGAAAGTGCACAAACATCATAGGAGACAAGTTTCTCCCCTGGAGCCAGTTGCTGGTTTTCCATCTTCTGTACAAAATCTGTGCTGTTGACTATATGGGGGTCGGTCTGCCCGACTGAAGGTCCCAATATTTGTGTCAGGAATTTGGAGGCATTGTACATGACATTGCCACAGCTGGACACAATGGGGCGGAGGGGGCGTCCTTCTTGTGTATCTTAGGTAATCCATACAGCTTAGGCGTGGATTCTGAAGTGGGGTAAAGACATTGGTAAAGATTAGGGGAGATAGCATCTTCTTTCTTCCATTTCTTTAATAGCTTGATAAGCTGGTTTTTCACTTTCTTCATAGGGTCAGTCTTGAGTTTTTCATAGGTGTCTGTATCACTGAGAAGGGTCTGTACTTTCTGGTTGTACTCATCTTTCGGTAACAATACTGTGGTCCTACCTTTGTCAGCTGGAAGGATGATGATACTGTCATCCTGTCTCAAGTTTTTCAGGGCTTGTTTTTCCTCTCGTGAAATGTTGGACTTGGGTGGCTTACTGGACTTTATGACTTAGACCACTTCGCTCCGTAGGCTGTCTGCTGTGGCTTTGTCTTTGATCTGGCTGCATGCTGCTTCAGTGGAAGCTACGATTTCCTTGACTGGAATCGATGTGGGCGCAGCACAGAGGTTAAGTCCTTTCTCCAGCACACTTGATTCACTGTCACTGAGAGCACGGTTGGAGAGATTGATAATCCATTTGTTGGTGTCTATGGCGTTGTAGGTCAGTAAGTTTCCGTTGGGATGTTGTTTCTGGCGAAAGCGTTCGAACTTGTTGTTGCCTGTTTTTGTAAACATTGAACTCGTGCGTATGCGCGAGGCGGCATGAAAGTAAAATGTCGTCTGCTATTTCCTGTGGGAGGATTCTGTGAAGCTCCTCCCACAGGAAATAGCAGACGACATTTTACTTTCATGCCGCCACATGCATGCGAACGAGTTCAATGTTTACAAACACAGGCAACACGACAAGTTCGAACGCTTTCGCCAGAAACAACATCCCAACGGAAACTTGCTGACCTACAACGCCATAGACACCAACAAATGGATTATCAATCTCTCCAACCGTGCTCTCAGTGACAGTGAATCAAGTGTGCTGAAGAAAGGACTTAACTTCTGTGTTGCGCCCACATCGATTCCAGTCAAGGAAATCGTAGCTTCCCCTGAAGCAGCATGCAGCCAGATCAAAGACAAAGCCACAGCAGACAGCCTACGGAGCGAAGTGGTCAGTCATAAAGTCCAGTAAGCCACCCAAGTCCAACATTTCACGAGAGGAAAAACAAGCCCTGAAAAACTTGAGACGGGATGACAGTATCGTCATCCTTCCAGCTGACAAAGGTAGGACCACAGTATTGTTACCGAAAGATGAGTACAACCAGAAAGTACAGACCCTTCTCAGTGATACAGACACCTATGAAAAACTCGAGACTGACCCTATGAAGAAAGTGAAAAACCAGCTTATCAAGCTATTAAAGAAATGGAAGAAAGAAGATTGTATCTCCCCTAATCTTTACCAACGTCTTTACCCCACTTCAGAATCCACGCCTAAGCTGTATGGATTACCCAAGATACACAAGAAGAATGCCCCCCTCCGCCCCATTGTGTCCAGCTGTGGAAGTGTCATGTACAATGCCTCCAAATTCCTGACACAAGCATTGGGACCTTCAGTCGGGCAGACCGAGTACCACATAGTCAACAGCACCGATTTGTACAGAAGATGGAAAACCAGCAACTGGCTCCAGGGGAGAAACTTGTCTCCTATGATGTTTGTGCACTTTTCACTAGCATCCCTGTACCCAAGGCTCTCCAAGTCATTCGGAGAAGATTGAGGATGACTACCACCTTCATCACCAGTGTGAACTCACTACAGAACAGGTTCTAGAACTGTTGGAACTGTGCCTCACTAGCACCTACTTTTCGTTCAACCATGAGTTCTGCCAGCAGAAACAAGGAGCTGCCATGGGTTCGCCAGTATCTCCAGTGGTAGCCAACCTGTACATGGAACATTTTGAAAAAGTAGCCCTTGAGACAGCTGCCAACCCTCCCAGCCTGTGGTACCGCTATGTGGATGACACCATGACCCGCATACAGAGACGGAGGTTGACAGCTTCACCACTCACCTGAATTCCATCGATGACAGTATCCAATTCACTTCGGAAACTGAAGCAGAAGGGAAGATCCCGTTCCTGGACACACTCATCACCCGAACCCATGACGACAGGGTGGAGACCACCGTCTATAGGAAACCCACCCACACAGACCAATATCTGAACTTTCACTCCAACCACCCCCTCCAGCACAAGAGATCTGTTGTCAACACCCTCATGCACAGAGCCTCTGTACTGTGTTCCACTAAGGAGGAAGAGCTGAAAGAAGAACACATCAAGACTGCCCTTTCCGCTAATGGATATCCTGCATGGATGTGGGACAACCCTCGAGTTCGCTACCCTTCTACAGATACGGACAGTGTGAAAGTGGGGATCCCTTACATTAAAGGAGTCTCAGAGCGTCTGGCCAGGACCTTCCAACAACATGGATGCAAAGTGTTCCACAAACCCACCAACTCCCTACGCCAGCAACTGACCCATGTCAAAGACAAATTGGACCCCCTCAAGCAGTGTGGTGTAGTGTACCATGTAGGGTGTCAAGACTGTACCCATACCTACATTGGCGAGACAGCAAGACCACTCACCACCCGTCTACAGGAACACCAAAACCGATCTACTTCTGCCATACATGAACATCTACAAGCCACAGGCCACAGTTTCAGCCGCCAAGAAACCAAGATCTTATCTACAGAGCCCTTCCTCACAAAAAGAAAAGTTAAAGAAGCCATCGAAATTAAGACCAGGCCCTGTATGCATGTAATTCGGAAAAGCCTGTTTCGGAATTGCTGCTATTCCCGAAAAGCTATTCAGGTAATATTCCCGAATACTGGTTATCCCGATTTCCAATGCATGGCCCGATATCCGAGTTGGAATAGCTTTCCACGAATACCGAATCTGGATAAGAGAGATATTTTTAGAACTCTCGACCTATTTCCCGTGTTTTCAATCCATTCACCGGAAAAACCGTTTCTTTTCTTTGCCGCGACGCAGTCTACTTTCTGTTCCTTTTGTGAGTACTGAAATCATGGCGGAGAAACCAGAAAAAAAGATTAAGGAAGGCGAACTTCACATAAAAGGAAGTGCAAATACTTTTAGAAGAAGCAAGTCTGGAACATACGGTTTTATTCAGCAGCCACAACCAGGCTGTGACTCAGAAAAGAAAAAACGAAATTTGGGAGAGAATCTGTGATAGCGTGAATGTGTGTGGAGTGGTAAAGCGCACAACACAAGAGTGCAAGGACAAGTGGAAAGGGCTGAAGGGGCTGTGCTGAACCGCCAGAGAGACCAACGCAAAACTGGCGGAGGACCCATACCACCTCCAGTCCCCATTGAAGAATTGATTTTAACGATCATTGGAAGAAATTCTAGTCTCATCAGTGGGATTTCAGGTAATTCAGAATTTTATTATTATTCCGTAGTTAAGTTTCTTCAACCTCCCCATCCCTCCATCCCACTCTACAATATCACAGACCTAACACTCACGCGATAGTTGGCACTCAAACATAGAAACTTACATTCAGTTTCAAAATTATTTTATTGAAATCATTATACATGTAGTTAATATGCATTATCAATTTGACTTTTGTAAGTTCAATTGATTTATTGTGCACAAAGGCAACTGCTTTGTGTTTGACAAAGACTATGAGTGTATGTGCATGTGTATATGAGAGTGTGTGTAGACTTGTGTAAACTCATGTTCTTGGTCGCTTGGAGCTTGAATCCGGATTTGTGTGCCATCTATGTAACCCACTGCATTCGGAAATCCATAATCTTGAAGAATCTGCCTTTTGCTTTTGTCGGCTTGGCGCTGATTAGGCAGTCGGATTTCCTCGCGTGCTCCGCGACACAAAGCGTCAGTGACTCGAGACACAACTCGTGATACGGTAGATTGGTCAATGCCAATTAATTCAGCACATGCATCTTGGAAACGTGATGATGCAAAATATCGCAGAGACACAAGTACTTGCAACAAGGGGGTCAGACTGCTTTCCAATTCGTGACTGTGCTATCACATTCGATAAAGTTCGTCAAATCTAGGATCTCTCGACGCCTGAATCTTAATTTTTTCACTATCTCAACATCGTCAAAAACTTCAAAGGGATGGGTTCTGTCGCGAAAAAGTCGATTTCTCCTCAAGAACCTTCTCCGTCGAAGCTGCAAAATCCAAAACGCCGCCATTTTTAGTCACGCTATGGACAGCGGTGTTATTCCACCTAGGGAGCAGGTATAACTTTATTCCCGATTCGCGAGGTCGGATAGCCTCTCCGACCTCCTATGCATACCGATTTGAAACCGTTATTCCCCAAATAGGCTGCTATCCGGGAATAGGTCACTATCCGGGAATAGGTCACTATCCGGGAATACTTTGGCTTCATGCATACGGGCCCAGAAGCCCCAGCCTGAACAGAGATTAAGGCTTTGAACTTCCCCCCCCCCCCCCCCCCCCAACCAAACAGATCCTGACAACCACTCACCCCACACAACAGTCATCCCACCAGGCCTCGCTGCCACAAGAGCAACAGTGAGCTGAAGAAGACCCTGTTGAAACATTGTCAAAGAAAGTTTTTGATTCCAAGTCTGTAACTACTTTCCTAATGTCGAATCCAGAAACCTAATTCTTAAACATCTGTACTCGTCTTTCCAGGGCCCACAACTCTGCAGCTTTCAGCACTGAAGATGGTATAGGGGATTGCGATCTACTCACCCCCACAGTAGTCCTCCAGGGGCAGGCCCAGGTTCTGCATGCGGCATTTGACCAGCTGCATGATCTCGTACTGCTCGGGGGTCATGTTGGTGACCCCGGTGTTCTCCTCGCCTGTGGCCACCGACAGCTGTGGGCAGGGGTCAGCGAGCGGCACATGGAGTGGGAAGAGAAAGATATGGTGTGAGTGTGTGTGTGTGTATGTGTGTGTGCGCGTGCGTGCATGCGTGCAAGTGTGCACCTGACTCGCGTTTTGTGGAAGATTGCAATTGGCAATATGAAATAAACACAATCATAAAAAGTTTTAGGCACCGACACTCTTAGTCTTCCTTTCACACCTTACCCTTTCCCTTTATATTATATATGTGTGTGTGTGTGTGTGTGTGTGTGTGAAACTGAATATACAAGGAATTTACCAAACCAGATCACAAAAAGGTTGCAAAACAATGTATACAGTTGATAGCAATTATGTATATAAATGAACACAACAACAAACAAAAAATAACAGAAAGAGCAGAAGATGTAAAAACACTTGATATTGTGCCTCGCCCCCTCCCTCCCTCTCCCAAACCTCCACTACTACCTCTTCTGCTGTCCCCCCCCCCCCCCACTCCCTCCTTTTCCATGATTCCCCTACAGTCTTTCCCCTTACACAGCAAGCTGAAGCAAGGAAGATAGAGACAGGGATACTACTATAAAGCAAATTTACCAAATCTTTTGATAGAGCTGAGCATAGACAAACATACAAAAGATTGACCAGAATGAAGACGAAAAAAGAGGCACAGAAATAAAGAAACAGAATGTTGTGGTAACTTAATAAATTCCACTCTAGTATCCAATATTTATAAATGTACTTGACACTCTAATCATCAATTAACAATCCCTGAACACTGTCCATTAATCATTCATCCATTTAACATTTTGTTTATTTATCAGTCCATTCAATACTCCACCCTTCACCAATCCATTCAACAATCTGTCCATTAATTATTCCACTGAACTCCATCCATTACTTGTCAATCTGTTTGATACTCTGTCAATTATTTGTTGATCTATTTGACACTGTCCATTTGAAACACTTTGACCATTAATTATCCCATCCATTGAACACCGTCCACTCCTTATCCATCCATTTCAAACTGCCTCTTTCATTGATCAATCCATTCAACGCTGTGCCCATTTCCTTATCAATCCAACCAACACTCTCTGTCATGCATCGGTCCACTCAACATGCTGCCCATTTCTTACAAACTTGATTGCCATTGTCAGCAAGTCTATCTGACACACCTTATCCATTGTTCATCAGTATATGTGACTCTCGTGTTTATTACTCATCAATGAACTGAACACTGTCCACTGCTTATGAATCCAATCATTACTCTGTCAATTTTTCAGTCATTCAATGTAATGTCCAGTAATTATCAATCCATGAATACTGCATCAAGCTATGACAAATCCACTGATTTGACTCCACATGACTTCTGCAAAATATGTTGTTGTCCCATTTGACTTTACTGTTAATTTTCTTTTTTGGGGGGGTTCAAACCTGAATGTGTGATTTATCACACACACACATGCACATGTGTGCACACACGCGCACGCACACTCACAGACAGAATGCACTCACTCATGCGCACTTTGGTCTAATATCACTTACGGTGAAAAGACGTAAAAACAAAGAACGAACACATAGGGTCTCTCCCACTCACACATACACTCGCTCACGCATTCTCTCTCTCACACACACACACACACACGCTCACGCATTATCTCTCTCTCTCACACACACATGCATTCTCTCTCTCTAACACACACGCATATGCATAAAGAGACAGAAACCGACAAGAGACAGGCTGACTGACACACAGAATCGCAGAGAAAGAGAGAGAGAGAGATGCAAAAAGGAAACGACATTTAGAGATGACATACGAGCCACCTGAGGTAAACAGATTAGTAATGAATGAGGTGGACATGGCAGGAAACTGGAAGGGGCAGTAAAGGATGGTGAAAACAAGCACAGTCGGGGCGCTGTTGGTGGGTTCCAGACTCTGAAATCAAGGAATCGGGAGGGCGGGGAACAGGGTTTAGTTGAAACAAGAACGGCTGGGGTGGGACATTTTTGACATTGCCTTGGGTTCAAGTCTTGGATGCCGGCATATTTTGACTTGCTCCCATTAAGGCGGCGATGTTGGGAAGAAGATCTCCGACAAAGATGTTCCAATCTGTGTCATTTTGGTCGTCCAGATTAAAAAAAATTTTTTTTTTAAGTCGACTCCACTTTCAAAATGGTACTTTTAGTGTTGGGCAGAAATGTAGAATTCAGTTGTTTTTTATTTTTTCCCTCTCTTGTTGAATTTAATATGTTATAGCTCAAGTCTTTTTTAAGCTCATGGTAAAAAAAAAAGAGTCTATTTCACAAGGCTGATAGTCAAACAAGGTTCAAACTGATCATGTCTTCCATATTCTTGCAAAGATGGAGATACCACAGATTAGTCATTATAAAATGTGTGAATAGACCCCAAAGTGTGTGTGTGTGTGTGTGTGTGTGTGTGTGTGTGTGTGTGTGTGTGTTGTCAAAAACACTACTAACATCACAAGCACCTAAAAATATATATATATATATATATTAATACCTTCCTTTTTGACATTGTGATGTGAAACATTGAACTGAAATTTTTTTTAAAGAAAATGAGGCAACCCCCCTCTCCTCCCCCTAATTATTTTACCTGTTTCACTTTCACAAAGATAAACAGAGAGGAGCAAAAACGAGGGGGGAGGGGGGGGGGGGGGGGGGGGCAAGAGGAGAGGGGTTGAAATACGCAGGACGAGGTGGAGGGGCAAAGCATACTTTATGGAGTTTCACCATCATCATGTTATCTCAATAATCAAGAGGTGCCACAAGCAAATATATGGATACATGTTAGAGTTATTATGATTATTCATGTCTGACAATATTGTTATCACAAACATTTGCAAATTGCATTATACACATGTTTGGATAAAACGAGATAAAAGTACAAAAGTAGTTATAATGGTGTAACATATATTTTGAAGAACATTTTCTCTAATTAGAACACAACAATAATCTATAGTCTGTTTCATTGGTCAATTAATGATACACAGATACACATAAAGTCCGATTAGTACAACAATGACCGAAAATCTATTATCTTAAAGCAGCCCATAAGTACTGAAATATACCCAGTCTCAGGAGATCATAATCTATTTTAATAACAGTGATCATCATTTCTATTTTGTACATCACTGAAAACTTATCACGTAGTACTATAATATCAGTGATTCTCTTTTGTTAAATTTTGTATATCAATAATAATCAGTTTATCTCAATTAGTTTATCGACGAATATCTATAGAATGACAAAAAGCAGAATCTACGAACATCAAAACAATGTAACTCGTACATGAGAATGAATTTAATAACAATGAAGAAAATGGCGAAAAAAGTGATCCCTATTTATATCATTCAAAAAGTATGATAAAAATCAAAATATAACAACTCCCTTTTCATTTTTTTTTTTAGTTACAGTAAAAAGATGAAAAATAAAGAATCTTTTCTTTCGGAATTCAAGAGCTCTACCTCAACCTAGGCTTTGTTTTGTATTAATTTCTATAGTCATATCTATATGTATATGGACACATGTAACTTCCTAGTAAATGTACTGAAGTTTAGACAAAAATTCTGCGGATCAATGAGGTTAAGGACGACGAAGATGACAGTACAAAGTTCCACTCTGGCCAGACTACTGGCAGGGCTGTCTGTACTCTACACTTCTCAGAATCGATCTCAACATTACACAGGCCTGAAAGACAGAAGAACCAGTAGAGTTCAGTTCGTCACTGTCGTCCAAGACAGTTTGTCACCGCTTTAAGTAATTGTCATCTAAGACAGTTTGTCACCGCTTTAAGTAATTGTCGTCTAAGACAGTTTGTCACTGCTTTAAGTAATTGTCTAAGACAGTTTGTCACTGCTTTAAGTAATTGTCGTCTAAGACAGTTTGTCACTGCTTTAAGTAATTGTCGTCTAAGACAGTTTGTCACTGCTTTAAGTAATTGTCGTCTAAGACAGTTTGTCACTGCTTTAAGTAATTGTCGTCTAAGACAGTTTGTCACTGCTCTAAGTAATTGTCGTATAAGACTGTCACCGTTTTAAACAACTGCCATCTAAGACAAAGAGGGATAATAAAATAGAAATAATATGTGCTATTAATATGTGCTATCTAAGGCCTTATATTTTTCAGATTTGTCTTGCATAATAGCTTCAGTCAATCTGGAATGTACAAGAACGTATTTCCACTGAATTATCTCGATTCATGCTGACAAAACTTGCACTTTGAATGGTACTTCCAACAAGGAGAACAGATTAGCTGACAACTTCATTTAATGAATAAACAAATATTACCATAAAGTACAATTAAACCCAGACTACAAGTATTTCTTAATAAGCTAAAATAAAGGTATAAAACTGAAGAAAACCTAGCTCAAAAAAGATTTTTGTATATAACTATTTTCTTCCCAAGAGGCATCCATATATGCCGATGTTAGAAGACCCAGAATGAATTATGAATGATTATGACATTGTACATTATACTAGTATAAGTATGATTATAGCTCCCTAGAACTGATACATTGCCTAAAACAGCCCCACTGGACATCACACTGGACCTTAAAAAAACAAATATGTAAATATATAAAATTTCATAAAACACTCGGCTTGCCTCATGTACTCTCTCTCTGTGCCACGAAAAGATGTAACCTTTTGTCTTCAAAATGTAGAATGGTATTATCGTTATGTTTAATATATCGGTTTATTCTTTATCCACCATTTGTTTGGATTTTTAATTTTTTTTTATTTTCCATAACATTGTACAATATAAACTTATTTGGATTAACAAAAATTGAAAAAAAAAGTACAATTAACCAGAAGATTGTTTAAAAGTGGAAAAAAAAGAATAAAGCATCAAAACAAATCAATGAAGGGACTACTCATACACTTGAAATATTACGCAACAGGCCCACCGCATTTTCTCTATTCTAGAAATCAGCTTTCTTTTTAAAATGTCAGACTGGTGGAAAATATAACCAAGCTGAACATGCACAATACTTCCTTCTCATGCAAAGATTAACAAACATGATCCCTAGAGATGCAAACAGCAAAATTATAGTAATAATGATAACCATGGAAAAAAAACAAATAATAATAATTAGAGCTAACTAATCCTACAGAACCGTGAAATTCAAAGAAGAGGCTCTGGTTATCAGTACACATGATCCTTCCTGTGTTCTCTCTCCCCCCTCCCCCCAGGAAAGTGCCATTTCCAATTCAGATTCTGAGAACAAGTTGAACATTTAGAAAGTGACAGTATGCTTGACGTCAAAGCAAAAGTTACAGAAAGGAAGGGAAAAAAGGCAAACAAAGTTAGAATGGGAAGAAAATAAAAGAAACAAAACAACACAGAGATATGTTTAAAAAAACAACAACAACAACATAACACACAGTGACTGAGAGCCATGCCCAAAAGCCTCCTGCGCGGGCGTTACTCACAAACGAGTTTCTAAAGGCTAAGTTGAGTGCCGATTGGTCCCGGGTCACCATGAGGGGTTCTACGAGGGAACAAAAAAGCACCACCAAAACTCAGAACCCAAGGAAAAAAAAACAAACACACAAAAAAACCCAACCACAGACACCACCACCTTGGCCTGCTTAAAGGCTGTCCACAGCTAGGTGGCCGTCACGCAAAACCGTTGCCCCAGTTGTCAAGTACAAGGCTACAAGACTGGAGGAGGAAAACAACAGTGACATTCTGCAGCTGCCAACCCCTGGAAGCCAAACTATGCCAGCAGCAGCAGCAGCAATGGTAGAAGGCAGGATGGAAGAGGGACAGAGACAGGAGAGGCTGGGAGGGTAGGTGGGTGGAGGGTGGTGTCTCCAGCTGAAGGCGCAACCTGCACATTTACACCCCTCCCCTCTCCCCCATCCTGAAGCTAAAGGCTTTTTTTCATCTTTCAGGATCAAATTTTTCATGAGGTTAGACAGAATTCGTTGACAGCCGACAGATATCAAAGATACTGATAAAAACATGATTTATTATAAACTATGCGCAGACAACTTCTGCTGGAACATTTCTTTTTTTCCATTGTTGTTGTTGCTTTCTTTCTTTTGAGCTAGGATGCATTTCCTTTGTACAGTTGTACACTAGCTCTGTGTGTCATTCATTTCCTTGATATTATTGCACATTAGCTTTGTGCATTCACAACACCTCGTTTAGTCTTTCGGGCTGTGTGCTTATGCTTGCTGTCTTCGAATTGACCATGACGTCGGTTTAAACAACAGTGCAGAGTATCAGTGACAACACCGATATATTCTAAGCCGTTGATCACCTATCTAGATTTCATGGATAAGTTTGTGCATGGTTTATAAAATTTTTTTTTTTTTTAAATATATGCAATATATTTTCTTAATTTCATGTTCCCAGTTTCTCCATCTTCAAACTCCCCCCCCCCCCCAAGTCCAAATCTTTGCCAAGTCATTACTATGAAGACAGTTGAGCTGTTGGCCTGTGCTTGTTTTTTTCCCCCACTATTAGATTGTTCGTCTATGTATTTGTCTGACTTTATTCAAGTTTAAATGGCTGTGCCAGTCTTGAAAAGTTACTCAGTGTTAGGTTTTCTTATGGGAGCAAAAGTTACCCCACTTGTTTACTGTTTACTGTTCCCTGCCTCCTTTCATTTCCAATTTTAAAAAAAGGAAAATATGGATACACAGTTTTCTTCCATTTATCTTTTCCCTGCCTGGCTGGGCATGGGGATAATGCCATCTGTTCTAAAGTAAAAGGCACTTTTCCTGTCTGGAATATTGGAAGATTGTGAAAGCGACTTCTCTTTCTATCTTTTTTTTTCTTTTGTCAGCCCATTTCCTTCTTTCGTCCATTTCTTGACAATTTCTCCGCCCTTTTTGCCATCCATTCCTCACCTTCTCTGCCCATGCCCAAGCAACCATCCAGTCCCCGCTCCTACTGCCTTGTAAGAGTCGATTTCAAGAACATGCATAGCTTATTTTTACACTTGGAAGTTGAAAATGAGATACACCCTGGCACATCCATGGAGCTTATTTTTACACTTGAAGTTGAAAATGAGATACACCTTGGCACATCCATGGAGCTTATTTTTACACTTGAAGTTGAAAATGAGATACACCTTGGCACATCCATGGAAGTTGGCAGCTACTGTTTGAGAGCAACAAGATCGATACTTTTAGTATGAAACAAACGCACGCACACACACACACGTACACACACACACACGTACACACACACACACACACACACACACACACACACACACACTCTCTCTCTCTCTCTCTCTCGTTCCCTCTTTCAAACACACACATACTCGCTCACACACATGCATGTACGCCCATACTCCCTTGCATGCACACACACACACACACACACACACACACACACTGACACCGGTATAAGATCGATATCAACAGTATCTTTGCTTAACATAAGATGTAATCATCATTTCACCTATGAAGCTAATAGATGAAATACATGTTTCTGAAAACAAATCTGCTGCTTAAACAACAAGGAACAAGGGGAACAAATCTTTCTTTCTGGCAATGTTAAGCACCTGATATCTTGTAAAACTGATCCTAACACATATTTTCCAAAAAACCCTGAAATTTTTCGGGATGATGGAAATGCAACACACATAAACCCGTGACAGTCTTTGAAAAAGAAAAGAAATTAAAGAAGCTTAAACCCACAATCAAATCATAGACAAAATCCACCATAATAGCATAAATTACAAATTAGCATGCTTCACAAAAAATAGACGCAAATATCAAAACCAAACTCATAGAAAGTTCACACTTGGTACCTCTCGCTCTCTCTGTACCTGTATGTGTGTGTGAGAGATAGAGAAGAAGGGAAAAATGTTTCCGACTGGGATTATTCTATCCTTTTATTCCTTAAACCCTAATAAATAAATCTTTTGATTAAGAATTAGGCTGAACCCATTTTCTCTTCAGACTGAATGCAAAAGCAACCGCTGATCAAGATGTACAAACATGACAATGTCTATTTGCTTTCATCACTTTAAACACAAGATGTGAAAAACAAAAATAAAATCCTTTGCTTCGAATCATTTCTGCAGGGTCTGAACAAAATAAAAATACTGTTTTGAGCTATATCCGCACGCACAAAACCACACACACACACACATGCGCACGCATAGTCAACAAATAATGTTATAATCAACAGGGAATCCCTTTTTTTTGCATAGAATACCAACAAATACATGAGAACTGAATGAGTTTATTCCACAAAAAGGGCTGGCAAAATGCAGTCAGTACGAACACGGCTGGTTAGAAAACTGAATGGGATTATTTTCACTCTACATTTTACGGGGGTAAAAAAAAAACAAAAAAACCCAGTTAAAACGACAAAATTTAACAAATTAACACCCAAAAATGTTTCCATTCCAAATTGCAAAGACATGTTTCTTTCTCATCTTATGTGCCATTTTCTATATTTCTCAAAGCGAATGTATTCTTGAGAAGAGTTAAGAACTGAAACAAATAACAAGATGACGTTTCTTAAAAGAAAAAGAAAAAAATGAAGGAGACTCAAGGGTTTGTGAATTCATTGTTTATAAATATACCTGAAGTGGAAACAAATTTGTAAATGGTAAACTTTAGAAGAATAATCTTCCTTTCTGTCTGTCAAGCTCCGATTATGAGGCCACTTGTATTTGTCCAAGCGCATGCACATAAATCTGTATTGAAACAATCGCTTAAAACGTATTGAAACAATCGCTAACTTTAATTCTTATGCTTTGCTGCTCATAATGCATGAAACTGTACAGCACAATTCATTTTTTTACACGCTTACTTACATTTTGTTACTCATGTCCATATGTGTGCTGATGTTTTCTTTAAAATTATTTACAATGATTGTGAACGCCATGGGCTGCATAACTATGCACAGCCCTGATGTGGCCCTTTGCGGTGGGCGGGGCTATAAGCAACATTATCCTTATCCTGCATAACTATGGCCATTTTTATTTGTCCATCACCACAGCTGTTCGGAGTATGTCTTATTGCCATTGAATTTAAAGGTAAAGAACACACAATACATGCTAGGAGGGCAAAGAAACACAGCTGATATCTTCCCAGCGAGTTGAACAGATCCTGCACCAGATCAGTGACAGTTCAAAATCAATCAACCTCAGAATTACAAATAAAGAACTGGCATGACTTCAAAGGGAAGTAACTATTTGGAACAAAGGAAAGTAAAATGCAAAAACCATGGAAAGTGACAGGAAATGGTTTTTAAAACCCTGCAGAATTTGCTCTTTGTGAGTTGATCTCCACTGTGCACGCATGCATGGTGTCTACTACTGACTGGGCTATATGGGCATGTCTGTCCCTCCAGGATCAAAGTGACGAAGGAAACAACCTTTAGCTTCTGCACAAATACTCACTGCTCTCTTTGTCCTGCAACTCCAGTTCCCCAACAGTGCAGAACAAACTTTCGGGTGAAAGTTATCTTCTTTGGAAGATGACTATTTGAAAAAACTCTTTCTGAAGTAGTGTTCTCTGCCGACTGAAAAAGGATTTTGTTTCTCTTTTCAAGCGCCTGTCCCATTTTGTTTTTGTAAAAAAGCGATCTTTCTTCGTTTGGTTCTGCTTAACTGTCACATCCAAGAACAGTCGCATTAATTTTGATTTACAGCCAATGTCCAGCGACAAATGTTCACTTGATTTCTTGTCTACAAGAACAGGATTTGCCAGTTGAAGTTTTGGAATACAGGCTTTAAAAGCTCGTGGCTTTTGCTGTCTGAATATTTTTCAAACTTCATGATTAATTTATCCCAGTTGTACTGTCAGTCACTGATGATCATAAACTAGTTTGACAGGACCATCTGAACTTTCTGGTGTGCTCACACATTTATATAATTATGCCTTTTACTGGTCAAAGGTTTCCAAAGTTTTTAAACATGCATCAACAATATCCTGTCCGTCATCTGACTGAACTATCCAAACTTTGGGATAAACTTTATTCACAGTTTAACTTCCGCTGACCGAAACAGTGGACACCGATGAGTTTACGTAAAGCGACGTCTTCCCCTGGCCCAGCAATATCATGTGCTTGGATCAGACTGCAACACTCACGTCTTTAATGGGCGGAATATCCCAGCTCAGAGTATCATTAGACTTAATAACCGCTTTCCACGGGCCCAAACATGGATGTTTTAAACACTAATAGCCACACTGTCACTGGCTGAAACTTGATCGCAACTTCAAAAATCATGCACGTTTTTCAGTGACCTGAACATTCCAAATTTTTAGTCGGGCTTACACATTTGCGCCCTCGCTCTTCATGCTTAAGAATCATGCCATTCCCCAACCAATGCATCCAAACTCCCGAAATCGAGTCTCTAATCACCAGAATGCCATGGGAGATCAAACAAGTTGAAACTAGTCGACTTTGTCAAAACCCCGTTTGAAAAAGTGCTGAATGTAGGAGGTATATTCCAAGAACAAATGTTCACATGAACAAAGTTTCATAATGCCTCAAAAATTTGGATGAAGTACTTGTGACAGCATACTTGTTCTGAGTTAAAAACGAAGAAGACGGCCATGGTGATTGGACAAAAAACCCAAACCCACCCAAAACCAAAAACACACATAATATAAAAAATCCTACACTTGCATTGACATAGCTATGTGAAAGATTACTCCTTACCTTGTCACGATGTTCAATTTGTTTCAACTTTGTTTTTTTCAACTGAACATAGCTAAAGTGAAAGATTACTCCTTATCCTCTTTTTCCACGGGTGTTCAAAGTTTGTTTCAACTTTGTTTCTTTCTTCATACTGGAACATACATGTAAAGATTACTCCTTAATCCCCCTTGTCACGGATGTTCAAAGTTTTTTCAAGACACAAAAAACAACACACACACTCTCTCTCTCTCTCTCTCTTCGTTCCCTCTTCAAACACACACATACTCGCTCACACACATGCATGTACGCCCATACTCCCTTGCATGCACACACACACACACACACACACACACACACACTGACACCGGTATAAGATCGATATCAACAGTATCTTTGCTTAACATAAGATGTAATCATCATTTCACCTATGAAGCTAATAGATGAAATACATGTTTCTGAAACAAATCTGCTGCTTAAACAACAAGGAACAAGGGGAACAAATCTTTCTTCTGGCAATTGTTAAGCACCTGATATCTTGTAAAACTGATCCTACACATATTTTCCAATAGAACCTGAATATTTTTCTGGATGATGGAAATGCAACACATCATAAAGCCGTGGACAGTCTTTGAAAAAAAAGAAAAGAAATTAAAGAAGCTTCAACACAATCAAATCATAGACAAAATCCACCATAATAGCATCATTACAAATTAGCATGCTTCACAAAAAATAGACGCAAATATCAAAACCAAACTCATAGCAAGTTCACACTTGGTACTCTCTCGCTCTCTCTGTACCTGTATGTGGTGTGTGAGAGATAGAGAGAGAAGGAAATGTTCCGACTCGGATTATTCTATCCTTTTTATTCCTTAAATCCCTAATAAATAAATCTTTTGATTAAGAATTGGCTGTAACATTTTCTCTTCAAGACTGAATGCAAAAGCAACCGTCTGATCAAGATGTACAAACATGACAATGTCTATTTGCTTTCAATCACTTTTAAACACAAGATGTGAAAACAAAAATAAAATCCTTTGCTTCGAATCATTTCTGACAGGGTCTGAACAACATGAAAATACTGTTTTGAGCTATATCCGCACGCACACACACACACACACACACACACATGCGCACGCATAGTCAACAAATAATGTTATAATCACATGAATACCTTTTTTTTTGCATAGAGATACCAACAAAATACATGAGAAACTGAATGAGTTTATTTCCACAAGAAGCTGGCAAAATGCAGTTCAGTACGAACACGGCTGGTTAGAAAACTGAATGGGATTATTTCACTCTACACTTACTGGGGTAAAAAAAAAACAAAAAAAACCCAGTTAAAACGACAAAATTTTACAAAATTAACACCCAACATGTTTCCATTCCAAATTTGCAAAGACATGTTTCTTTTCTCATCTTATGTGCTCATTTTCTATATTTCTCAAAGCGAATGTTATTCTTGAGAAAGAGTTAAGAACTGAAACAAATAACAAGATGACGTTTCTTAAAAGAAAAAGAAAAAAATGAAGGAGACTCAAGGGTTTGTGAATTCACTTGTTATAAATATACCTGAAGTGGAAATCAAATGTAAATGGTAAACTTTAGAAGAATAATCTTCCTTTCTGTCTGTCAAGCTCCGATTATGAGGCCACTTGTATTTGTCCAAGCGCATGCACATAAATCTGTATTGAAACAATCGCTATAAAATCTGTATTGAAACAATCGCTAACTTTAATTCTTATGCTTTGCTGCTCATAATGCATGAATACTGTACAGCACAATTCATATTTTACACGCTTACTTACATTTTTGTTACTCATGTCCATATGTGTGCTGATGTTTTTCGTTAATTATTTACAATGATTGTGAAACGCCATGGGCTGCATAACTATGCACAGCCTGATGTGGCCCTCTGCGGTCGGCTGGGCTATAAGCAACATTATCCTTATCCTGCATAACTATGCCATTTTTATTTGTCCATCACCACAGCTGTTCGGAGTATGTCTTATTGCCATTGAATTTAAAGGTAAAGAAGCACACAATACATGCTAGGAGGGCAAAGAAACACAGCTGATATCTTCCCAGCGAGTTGAACAGATCCTGCACCAGATCAGTGACAGTTCAAAATCAATCAACCTCAGAATTACAAATAAAGAACTGGCATGACTTCAAAGGGAAGTAACTATTGTGGAACAAAGGAAAGTAACTGCAAAAACCATGGAAAGTGACAGGAAATGGTTTAAACCATGCAGAATTTGCTCTTTGTGAGTTGATCTCCACTGTGCACAGCATGCATGGTGTCTACTACTGACTGGGCTAGTTATGGGCATGTCTGTCCCTCTCAGGATCAAAGTGACGAAGGAAACAACCTTTAAGCTTCTGCACAAATACTCACTGCATCTCTTTGTCCTGCAAACTCCAGTTCCCCAACAGTGCAGAACAAACTTTCGGCTGAAAGTTATCTTCTTTGGAAGATGACTATTTGAAAATACTCTTTCTGAAGTAGTGTTTCTCTGCCTGACTGAAAAAGGATTTTTGTTTCTCTTTTCAAGCGCCTGTCCCATTTTGTTCTGTAAACAGCGATCTTTCTTCGTTTGGTTCTGCTTAACTGCACATTCCAAGAACAGTCGCAGTTAATTTTGATTAACAGCCAATGTCCAGCTGACAAATGTTCACTTGATTGCTTGTCTACAAGAACAGGATTTGCCAGTTGAAGTTTGTGGAATACAGGCTTTAAAGCTCGTGGCTTTTGCTGTCTGAATATTTTTCAAACTTCAGTGATTAATTTATCCCAGTTGTACTGTCAGTCACTGATGATCATGAAACTAGTTTGACAGGACCATCTGAACTTTCTGGTGTGCTCACACATTTATATAATTATGCCTTTTACTGGTCAAAGGTTTCCAAAGTTTTTAAACATGCATCAACAATATCCTGTCCGTCATCTGACTGAACTATCCAAACTTTGGGATAAACTTTATTCACAGTTTAACTTCCGCTGACCGAAGCAGTGGACACCGATGAGTTTACGTAAAGCGACGTCTTCCACTGGCCCAGCAATATCATGTGCTTGGATCAGACTGCAACACTCACGTCTTTCAATGGTCGGAATATCCCAGCTCAGAGTATCATTAGACTAATAACCGCTTTCACGGGCCCAAACATGGATGTTCAAACACTAATAGCCACACATGTCACTGGCTGAAACTTGATCGCAACTTCAAAAATCATGCACGTTTTTCAGTGACCTGAACATTCCAAATTTTTAGTCGGGCTTACACATTTGCGCCCTCGCTCTTCATGCTTAAGAATCATGCTCTTCCCTAACCAATGCATCCAAACTCTGAAATCGAGTCTCTAATCAGCCAGAATGCCATGGGAGATCAAACAAGTTGAAACTAGTCGACTTTGTCAAACCACGTTTGAAAAAGGTGCTGAATGTAGGAGGTATATTCCAAGAACAAAATGTTCACATGAACAGAAGTTTTCATAATGCCTCAAAAATTTGGATGAAGTACTTGTGACAGCATACTTGTTCTGAGTTAAAAACGAAGAAGACGGCCATGGTGATTGGACAAAAAACCCAAACCCAACCAAACCAAAAACACACACATGAGTATAGAAAAATTCCTAGCACTTTGCACTTGAACATAGCTATGTGAAAGATTACTCCTTATCCTCTTGTCACGGATGTTCAAAGTTTGTTTCAACTTTGTTTCTTTCTTCATACTGGAACATAGCTATGTGAAAGATTACTCCTTATCCTCTTGTCACGGATGTTCAAAGTTTGTTTCAACTTTGTTTCTTTCTTCATACTGGAACATAGCTATGTGAAAGATTACTCCTTATCCTCTTGTCACGGATGTTCAAAGTTTGTTATCAACTTTGTTTCTTTCTTCATACTGGAACATAGCTATGTGAAAGATTACTCCTTATCCTCTTGTCACGGATGTTCAAAGTTTGTTTCAACTTCTTTCTTTCTTCATTCCTTAAAATCTCAAATTGAATGCCTTTTTGTTTCAATGCCTGGCAATTTTATTTTTCAAGTCGAGCAACTATCATGATTGAAAATGAATCAGATGAAAATACCACTGCAGGAAAGCAACGATTCTATTAGATCATGTTAATCACCTGTGGATGTATCACCTAAACTCTTGTAGTCAATTTTACAGTAGAGGTAGCAAAGTGGGATACCCAGTTTAGGAGACAATGTGTGTAATTGTTTAAAATGAAACTGAATTATGTTTGATTATACTGGGCAATGCAGAGTAATCCAATTCATTACAAAGCTTTCCACGTTCACAGTTCTTACTTTCCACTACACACTGTGAAATCACACAGGTATCTTGAAGCATCTAGCATCACGTGCAGTGACTCCAGTGAAAGATATGCAAGTGCAATATGCAATCACTCTATCATCTCCAAGCATCTAGTACCATGTACGATTGCTACAGTGGAAGATCTTCCCTGTCCCATATACATGCATGCATAAAAAAAAAAAAAATAAACCAAACGGGTCAAAGGATAAAATCTGAAATCCAAACCAACAGTTTTTGAGTTAAAACTAAAAAAAAGAAAGAAAAAAAAGGTTAAGTGTGCAGTCTCTCTGAAGATGCAAATCAGAGAGGATGCAGTTCCAAAGGTGCAGGTGCAGCTGAGAACGGTCACCTGGAGAACCACATGCTATATTAGAGGTGACCAGGTAAGGGGCAATCCGCAAAGAGGTTAAAAAGGTGTGTTGAGAAATTCCAAGGAAAAGAAAGCACTCAGTTCCAAAGAAGTCCATGAAAAAGAAAGCATTCGGCATGAAGTTTACTCACGCGGGTCAGGCGAGATTCTACTTGGGCCGCTGCCTGATACGCTCTTCTACGTTGCGTAAAAGTTCTTCTAATGCTGGGGCTTTTGATTGCCTTTTGAAAATAATACGTTCCACAGTCAGCCAACATAGTACCATCATCACCAGTAGGACAAACACGTCCCACTGAATTCTACTTTCATAAATAAAGAAAATGGTTGGGAAGATTCATGTCAATGTGGATTCCCAAGTCAAGGCGCATTCCCACCAGTCTTTACTGCATAAAAAAGGTGATTCTGATCAACCCTGTAGCCTTCAGAAAGATTCCATGCAAGCTCTGTCATTTCATTTATGCAGTCTGAATCAACGGCAAAAAAAGAAGAAAAAAAAGGTTCCATGTTCAAAATCTGTACACTAGAAACTGAAAGACATCTGATATAGACACACTTCCTTGTGAATTTTCATGCTCTTCTACCGTTTCATTTCTTTTTTTTTTTTTTCAAAACAGGTGATCAGCTAAAATCCACTAGAAAAGCAGCCTATGGTAACTATGTACGAGTGATCCACGAACCCACCTTGAAAGCATACGTCCGACAATCGAAAAGCTGAAAATCATAACACAATAAGGTTTTAAAAAACAAAACACAGAATTTGAGGTCACCAGCACCTGCAACAACACATGGAACATTACGATCCATTCAGACAAAACATGAGCCATGCTTCTGTCGTGTGTGTGTGTGTGTGTGTGTGTGTGTGTGTGAGAGGAGCTTTTAGCAGAACAACACTCACCGGCGCTGCCTCGGAGCCCGAGTGCAGCTGCGTTCGGTAAAATACCAATAGGGATCTGACAGGTGGTGGAACACAGCTTCTGGTACAGTCGACCGTACGTTCGAATCCACAAATCATCTGTGGTGATTTTTAACTGAAATGAAAATGATACCATTTAGCAACCTGGCTGGGTTTGCTTTCATGCAGAAACAATTTTCAAACACATCAAAGGCAGGTCAGCTAAACCTATAGACAGAAAAGTACACTGTACATAATATAGCACCATAGAATGAAATTGCTGAAGCGACTGATCACAGCGCAGTGTCTCCTGTGGCGAGTTCCCTTCAGACAACCTGAAACTGTGTAAAGAGGCCTGCCTGTACTGAAGTAGCAAATGGACGTGCTGTGTGTATAGCTGTGCATGTTGCAGCCAGAATGGTACCCAGAATCCAGAATGCTGGAGAAATGTCACCGAGAGAACACAGATAAAATGGCAAAAAAAAGCTTCATTGACCACCTTCATATCTTTTTCCTCCACTCTTCCCCACCTCTTCACAAACTCATCATAAAACACACAGGGCCGACACACTATATTCTTATTTTCACTTGACTATGTCATTGTGTGCCGACGATTTGTGTTGTTATTGACTGGAATACCGACAAGGCAGTTCAAATAACAAAACCAGTATAATACCGATTACTGCATCATAATCACACACAGACTGCAGCCATAGATACATGGTGTGAATTTTTACACAAAGAGGTTTGGCATCCAAAAGTATCAAGAACCAGGTTTAGATTGCACAAGTAATGAATTCCCCCCAAATGGCAGATCCAAACACACACACACACACACACCAAGAAAGGAAGGAAGGATATGGATTTAAACGGAGGGAGGGAAACGCATAAATGCACACACAGACACACACACACACAGAAAAGGACAGTGTCAGAGAGGGAGAGAGACGGAGAGGAAGAGGCAGGCAGGGACAGACTGAGCGACTGACGGACAGAGATACCAACACTTTCTAGATGTCCAGATCCTACAGCCTGGTCGATACCCAACAGCAGTCTGACAAAGGTGATGAGGTAATCTTGACAAAGGCCTGTAACAAACGAGAAGAGGTATGAGGCAATCTTTGACAAAGGCTTGTAACAAACGGGAAGAGGCATGAGGTCATCTTTGACAAAGGCCTGTAACAAATGGATGAGGTATGAGGTAATCTTTTGACAAAGGCCGTAATAAATGGGATGAGGTAATATTTGACAAAGGCTTGTAACAAATTGGATGAGGTAATCTTTGACAAAGGCCTGTGACAAATGGGATGAGGTAATATTTGATGAAGGCCTGTAAAACAAATGGATGAGATAATCTTCGACACAGACCAATAAAACAAATGGGATGAGGTAATCTTCGACACAGACCTATAAAACAAATTGGATGAGGTAATCTTCGACACAGACCTATAAAACAAATTGGATGAGGTAATCTTCAACAAAGACCTGTAACAAATGGGATGAGGTAATATTTGATGAAGGCCTGTAAAACAAATGGGATGAGCTAATCTTCGACAAAGACCTGTAACAAATGGGATGAGGTAATATTTGATGAAGGCCTGTAAAACAAATGGGATGAGGTAATCTTCAACAAAGACCTATGGGATGAGGTATTCTTCGATAAAGGCACATAACAAAGAGGATGAGATCACCTTTGACAAAGGGTTTTAACAAAGGAACAAGGTCATCTTTGACCAAGGCCTGTAACAAAGGAGATGAGGTAATCTTTGGAAAAAGCATGAAAAAAATGACGAGATAATCTGTGACAAAGGTGGGTGACCAAGGCAATGATATAATCTTTTCACAATGGTCTGTGACAAAGGAAATGAGGTGATCTTTGACAAAGGTAGGTGACAAAAGGTACAGACATGGATGATCAGACCTAATCAATGCATCTTATTTATACAAGAAAATGCAAAAGTAGCTGACACTTGGGTGACTGAACTGCAGGCACACATCTGATGCAGCAATGTATCCAAACTGCTGTAACTCATATGATTACACCTAATCTACACACCTGATACAGCAATGTATCCAAACTGCTGTAACTCATGATTACACCTAATCTACACACCTGATACAGCAATGTATCCAAAATGCTGTCACTCATAATTACGATTACACCTCGCCTACACACCTGATACAGCAATGTATCACACATGCTGTCACTCGTATGATTACACCTCATCTACACACCCGATACAGCAATGTATCCCACATGCTGCCACTCATATGATTACATCTCATCTACACACCTGATACACCAATGTATCCAGCATGCTGTCACTCACACGATCACATCTCTACACACCTGATACAGCAATGAATCCAACATGCTGGCACTCATGATTACACCTCTACACATCTGATACAGCAATGTATCCAACATGCTGTCACTCGTATGATTACACCTCATCTACACACCTGATACAGAAATGTATCCAGCATGCGTCACTCATGATTACACACACATCTACACACCTCACACAACAATGTATCCAGCATGCTGTCACTCACATGATTACACATCTACACACCTGATACAGCAATGTATCCAACATGCTGTCACTCACATGATTACACCTCATCTACACACCTGATACAGAAATGTATCCAGCATGCTGTCACTCATGATTACACCACATCTAGACACCCGATACAGCAATGCATCCAACATGCCGTCACTCATATGATTACACCTCATCTACACACCTGATACAGCAATGTATCCAACATGCTGTGACTCATATTACACCTCATCTACAGACCTGATAGAGCAATGTATCCAACATGCTGGTTTACATATGATTACACCTCATCTACACACCTGATACAGCAATGTATCCAGCATGCTGTCACTCATATGATTACACCTCATCTACACACCTGATACAGCAATGTATCCAACATGCTGTCACTCATAATTATGATTACACCTCATCCACACACCTGATACAGCAATGTATCCAACATTCTGTCACTCATAATTATGATTACACCTCATCTACACACCTGATACAGCAATGTATCCATCATGCCGTCACTCATAATTATGATTACACCTCATCTACACACCTGATGCAGCAATGTATCCAGCATGCTGTCACTCATAATTATGATTACACCTCATATACACATCTGATGCAGCAATGTATCCAACATGCTGTCACTCATAATGATTACACCTAATCTACACACCTGATACAGCAATGTATCCAACATGTGTCACTCATAATGATTACACCTCATCTACACACCTGATACAGCAATGTATCCAACAAGCTGTCACTCATAATTATGATATACACCTCATCTACACACCTGATACAGAGATGTATCCAACATGCTGTCACTCATAATTATGATTACACCTCATCTACACACCTGATACAGCAATGTATCCAACATGCTGTCACTCATGATTATGATTACACCTCATGTGCACACCTGATACAGCAATGTATCCAACACGCTGTCACTCATAATTATAATTACACCTCATCTACACACCTGATACAGCAATGCATCCAACAAGCTGGCTTTTACATTAAGATAACACCTCGTCTACACACCTGACACAGCAATGTATCCAGCATACTGGTTTTCATATAATCACAACTCGTCTACACACCTGACACAGCAATGTATCCAACATGCTGTCACTCATAATTAGGATAAGATAAGATAATGTTGCTTATAGCCCAGCCGACCGCAGAGGGCCACATCAGGGCTGTCACCACGTAAAATCAACTCAGTCATTTGAAAAAAAACAAAAACAAAAAAAAAAACCAACCAACTTTCACACATCGCATTAAATGACGTTGTCTAGAAACGCACCAGAGAAATTGCATTAAAAATCTTTCTTCCGTAAAATCTTAAATCAGATGAAAATGTTAATCTCTTTCAAAAACCCAAGGATCACATCAGGTGGGACATCCCTGAACAGGATCTTCATGGACTCCGCTGTAAAATGTTTGTGTCTCACATCGTGCAAGTCCCAACACTCTAAAAGAACATGTTTCATTGTGAGTGGCGCATGACATGGAATACACCACGGAGCTTCTTCACTCTTTAAAAGGTAAGAATGGGTAAAATACGAATGGCCGGTGTGCAGCCGGCACAGAACCGTTTCCTCTTTACGACCTCCCGACGAAGATGGGAGGAAGTCCTTAAGGTTTGGACGGATCTGAAAGAGTTTGTTATTCGTCTGAGTTTCCAATCCTCCTGCCAGAGGTCTCTCACATAATCGTTAATTTAGGTTTCACATCTGAGCAGGAAAAATGGACATTTCTCTCTGGGCGTTCTTGGCTAAACATCAACATCGTCGCCGATGCTGACAGACCACGGAATCAACCGCAAAAATTTTCCCCCCAAAAAGACCAACTCTTAGTTAGTGAAATACTCCTTATCCTTTGTCACGATATTGTTCAAAGTTTGTTTCAACTTTCTTTCTTTTTCTTCATTCCTTAAAATCTCAAATTGAATGCCTTTTTGTTTCAATGCCTGGCAATTTTATTTTTCAAGTCGAGCAACTATCATGATTGAAATGATATCAGATGAAAATACCACTGCAGGAAAGCAACGATTCTATTAGATCATGTTAATCACCTGTGGATGTATCACCTAAACTCTTGTAGTCAATTTTACAGTAGAGGTAGCAAAGTGGGATACCCAGTTTAGGAGACAATGTGTGTAATTGTTTAAAATGAAACTGAATTATGTTTGATTATACTGGGCAATGCAGAGTAATCCAATTCATTACAAAGCTTTCACGTTCACAGTTCTTACTTTCCACTACACACTGTGAAATCACACAGGTATCTTGAAGCATCTAGCATCACGTGCAGTGACTCCAGTGAAAGATATGCAAGTGCAATATGCAATCACTCTATCATCTCCAAGCATCTAGTACCATGTACGATTGCTACAGTGGAAGATCTTCCCTGTCCCATATACATGCATGCATAAAAAAAAAAAAAAATAAACCAAACGGGTCAAAGATAAAATCTGAAATCCAAACCAACAGTTTTGAGTTAAAACTAAAAAAAAAGAAAGAAAAAAAAGGTTAAGTGTGCAGTCTCTCTGAAGATGCAAATCAGAGAGGATGCAGTTCCAAAGGTGCAGGTGCAGCTGAGAACGGTCACCTGGAGAACCACATGCTATATTAGAGGTGACCAGGTAAGGGGCAATCCGCAAAGAGGTTAAAAAGGTGTGTTGAGAAATTCCAAGGAAAAGAAAGCACTCAGTTCCAAAGAAGTCCATGAAAAAGAAAGCATTCGGCATGAAGTTTACTCACGCGGGTCAGGCGAGATTCTACTTGGGCCGCTGCCTGATACGCTCTTCTACGTTGCGTAAAAGTTCTTCTAATGCTGGGGCTTTTGATTGCCTTTTGAAAATAATACGTTCCACAGTCAGCCAACATAGTACCATCATCACCAGTAGGACAAACACGTCCCACTGAATTCCTACTTTCATAAATAAAGAAAATGGTTTGGGAAGATTCATGTCAATGTGGATTCCCAAGTCAAGGCGCATTCCCACCAGTCTTTACTGCATAAAAAAGGGTGATTCTGATCAACCCTGTAGCCTTCAGAAAGATTCCATGCAAGCTCTGTCATTTCATTTATGCAGTCTGAATCAACGGCAAAAAAAGAAGAAAAAAAAGGTTCCATGTTCAAAATCTGTACACTAGAAACTGAAAGACATCTGATATAGACACACTTCCTTGTGAATTTTCATGCTCTTCTAACCGTTTCATTTCTTTTTTTTTTTTTTTCAAAACAGGTGATCAGCTAAAATCCACTAGAAAAGCAGCCTATGGTAACTATGTACGAGTGATCCACGAACCCACCTTGAAAGCATACGTCCGACAATCGAAAAGCTGAAAATCATAACACAATAAGGTTTTAAAAACAAACACACAGAATTTGAGGTCACCAGCACCTGCAACAACACATGGAACATTACGATCCATTCAGACAAAACATGAGCCATGCTTCTGTCGTGTGTGTGTGTGTGTGTGTGTGTGTGTGTGTGAGAGGAGCTTTTAGCAGAACAACACTCACCGGCGCTGCCTCGGAGCCCGAGTGCAGCTGCGTTCGGTAAATACCAATAGGGATCTGACAGGTGGTGGAACACAGCTTCTGGTACAGTCGACCGTAGTAACGTTCGAATCCACAAATCATCTGTGGTGATTTTTAACTGAAATGAAAATGATACCATTTTAGCAACCTGGCTGGGTTTGCTTTCATGCAGAAACAATTTTCAAACACATCAAAGGCAGGTCAGCTAAACCTATAGACAGAAAAGTACACTGTACATAATATAGGCACCATAGAATGAAATTGCTGAAGCGACTGATCAGCAGCGCAGTGTCTCCTGTGGCGAGTTCCCTTCAGACAACCTGAAACTGTGTAAAGAGGCCTGCCTGTACTGAAGTAGCAAATGGACGTGCTGTGTGTATAGCTGTGCATGTTGCAGCCAGAATGGTACCCAGAATCCAGAATGCTGGAGAAATGTCACCGAGAGAACACAGATAAAATGGCAAAAAAAGCTTCATTGACCACCTTCATATCTTTTTCCTCCACTCTTCCCCACCTCTTCACAAACTCATCATAAAACACACAGGGCCGACACACTATATTCTTATTTTCACTTGACTATGTCATGTGTGGCCGACGATTTGTGTTGTTTATTGACTGGAATACCGACAAGGCAGTTCAAATAACAAAACCAGTATAATACCGATTACTGCATCATAATCACACACAGACTGCAGCCATAGATACATGGTGTGAATTTTTACACAAAGAGGTTTGGCATCCAAAAGTATCAAGAACCAGGTTTAGATTGCACAAGTAATGAATTCCCCCCAAATGGCAGATCCAAACACACACACACACACACACCAAGAAAGGAAGGAAGGATATGGATTTAAACGGAGGGAGGGAAACGCATAAATGCACACACAGACACACACACACACAGAAAAGGACAGTGTCAGAGAGGGAGAGAGACGGAGAGGAAGAGGCAGGCAGGGACAGACTGAGCGACTGACGGACAGAGATACCAACACTTTCTAGATGTCCAGATCCTACAGCCTGGTCGATACCCAACAGCAGTCTGACAAAGGTGATGAGGTAATCTTTGACAAAGGCCTGTAACAAACGAGAAGAGGTATGAGGCAATCTTTGACAAAGGCTTGTAACAAACGGGAAGAGGCATGAGGTCATCTTTGACAAAGGCCTGTAACAAATGGGATGAGGTATGAGGTAATCTTTTGACAAAGGCCTGTAATAAATGGGATGAGGTAATATTTGACAAAGGCTTGTAACAAATTGGATGAGGTAATCTTTGACAAAGGCCTGTGACAAATGGGATGAGGTAATATTTGATGAAGGCCTGTAAAACAAATGGATGAGATAATCTTCGACACAGACCAATAAAACAAATGGGATGAGGTAATCTTCGACACAGACCTATAAAACAAATTGGATGAGGTAATCTTCGACACAGACCTATAAAACAAATTGGATGAGGTAATCTTCAACAAAGACCTGTAACAAATGGGATGAGGTAATATTTGATGAAGGCCTGTAAAACAAATGGGATGAGCTAATCTTCGACAAAGACCTGTAACAAATGGGATGAGTAATATTTGATGAAGGCCTGTAAACAAATGGGATGAGGTAATCTTCAACAAAGACCTATGGGATGAGGTATTCTTCGATAAAGGCACATAACAAAGAGGATGAGATCACCTTTGACAAAGGGTTTTAACAAAGGGAACAAGGTCATCTTTGACCAAGGCCTGTAACAAAGGAGATGAGGTAATCTTTGGAAAAAGCATGAAAAAAATGACGAGATAATCTGTGACAAAGGTGGGTGACCAAGGCAATGATATAATCTTTTCACATGGTCTGTGACAAAGGAAATGAGGTGATCTTTGACAAAGGTAGGTGACAAAAGGTACAGACATGGATGATCAGACCTAATCAATGCATCTTATTTATACAAGAAAATGCAAAAGTAGCTGACACTTGGGTGACTGAACTGCAGGCACACATCTGATGCAGCAATGTATCCAAACTGCTGTAACTCATATGATTACACCTAATCTACACACCTGATACAGCAATGTATCCAAACTGCTGTAACTCATGATTACACCTAATCTACACACCTGATACAGCAATGTATCCAAAATGCTGTCACTCATAATTACGATTACACCTCGCCTACACACCTGATACAGCAATGTATCACACATGCTGTCACTCGTAATGATTACACCTCATCTACACACCCGATACAGCAATGTATCCCACATGCTGCCACTCATATGATTACATCTCATCTACACACCTGATACACCAATGTATCCAGCATGCTGTCACTCACACGATCACATCTCTACACACCTGATACAGCAATGAATCCAACATGCTGGCACTCATGATTACACCTCTACACATCTGATACAGCAATGTATCCAACATGCTGTCACTCGTATGATTACACCTCATCTACACACCTGATACAGAAATGTATCCAGCATGCGTCACTCATGATTACACCACATCTACACACCTCACACAACAATGTATCCAGCATGCTGTCACTCACATGATTACACATCTACACACCTGATACAGCAATGTATCCAACATGCTGTCACTCACATGATTACACCTCATCTACACACCTGATACAGAAATGTATCCAGCATGCTGTCACTCATGATTACACCACATCTAGACACCCGATACAGCAATGCATCCAACATGCCGTCACTCATATGATTACACCTCATCTACACACCTGATACAGCAATGTATCCAACATGCTGTGACTCATATTACACCTCATCTACAGACCTGATAGAGCAATGTATCCAACATGCTGGTTTTCATATGATTACACCTCATCTACACACCTGATACAGCAATGTATCCAGCATGCTGTCACTCATATGATTACACCTCATCTACACACCTGATACAGCAATGTATCCAACATGCTGTCACTCATAATTATGATTACACCTCATCCACACACCTGATACAGCAATGTATCCAACATTCTGTCACTCATAATTATGATTACACCTCATCTACACACCTGATACAGCAATGTATCCATCATGCCGTCACTCATAATTATGATTACACCTCATCTACACACCTGATGCAGCAATGTATCCAGCATGCTGTCACTCATAATTATGATTACACCTCATATACACATCTGATGCAGCAATGTATCCAACATGCTGTCACTCATAATGATTACACCTAATCTACACACCTGATACAGCAATGTATCCAACATGGTGTCACTCATAATGATTACACCTCATCTACACACCTGATACAGCAATGTATCCAACAAGCTGTCACTCATAATTATGATTACACCTCATCTACACACCTGATACAGAGATGTATCCAACATGCTGTCACTCATAATTATGATTACACCTCATCTACACACCTGATACAGCAATGTATCCAACATGCTGTCACTCATGATTATGATTACACCTCATGTGCACACCTGATACAGCAATGTATCCAACACGCTGTCACTCATAATTATAATTACACCTCATCTACACACCTGATACAGCAATGCATCCAACAAGCTGGCTTTTACATTAAGATAACACCTCGTCTACACACCTGACACAGCAATGTATCCAGCATACTGGTTTTCATATAATCACAACTCGTCTACACACCTGACACAGCAATGTATCCAACATGCTGTCACTCATAATTAGGATAAGATAAGATAATGTTGCTTATAGCCCAGCCGACCGCAGAGGGCCACATCAGGCTGTCACCACGTTAAAATCAACTCAGTCATTTGAAAAAAAACAAAAACAAAAAAAAAAACCAACCAACTTTCACACATCGCATTAAATGACGTTGTCTAGAAACGCACCAGAAATTGCATTAAAAATCTTTCTTCCGTAAAATCTTAAATCAGATGAAAAATGTTAATCTCTTTCAAAAACCCAAGGATCACATCAGGTGGGACATCCCTGAACAGGATCTTCATGGACTCCGCTGTAAAATGTTTGTGTCTCACATCGTGCAAGTCCCAACACTCTAAAAGAACATGTTTCATTGTGAGTGGCGCATGACATGGAATACACCACGGAGCTTCTTCACTCTTTAAAAGGTAAGAATGGGTAAAATACGAATGGCCGGTGTGCAGCCGGCACAGAACCGTTTCCTCTTTACGACCTCCCGACGAAGATGGGAGGAAGTCCTTAAGGTTTGGACGGATCTGAAAGAGTTTGTTATTCGTCTGTGTGTTCCAATCCTCCTGCCAGAGGTCTCTCACATAATCGTTAATTTTAGGTTTCACATCTGAGCAGGGGATATAAATGTTGGACAGTTTCTCTCTTGTGGCGTTCTTGGCTAAACGATCAACCATTTCGTTCCCGCCGATGCCAACCCATGACCAGGAACCCAAGCAAGAGTAATGTTGTAACCGTCCCGCCTTCAACTTGCTAAAAAGTTTTTAAAAAAGTAAAAGTTCTGGATGCTGAAGGTTGCGGCCAGCTATGGCCTCCAAAGCTGACAGCGAATCCGACAGAACCAGAAAGTTCCTCTTCGAAGAATGTGAATTATCTTCAAAGCCAGTACCAGAGCAATGTGAGATTATCTTCAAAGCCAGTACCAGAGCAGTAAGTTCAGCAGAATGACAGAAGCATCTGAATGTATATGTTCCAACAGTATCTGAGAAGGAGCCCCAGGGCAGTAGGCTGCACAGGCCACTCCATCCTCAGACTTGGAACCGTCAGTGAAAACTTTTTGATAGGATGGGAATTTGGAACAGAGCTCAGCATACAAAGCCTTGTACGCCAGAGAGCTGGTAGACTCTTTGCGAAAAGCTGCAAGATCGAAACGAATCTCGGGTTTGTGAAAAAGGTCCATGGAGGTTGATCCGGAAACTTGGAAAAATCAGACACAACTCCTAGGTCTACACCTGCATTCCGCACGTGAGGCCGCATACGAAGACCAAACGGCGGAATACATTTCGGGTTGTTTTCAAACTTACTTTGGAACGGAGGGTCAAAGACACAGTCATAGGCAGGATTCTGCGGTTTGAGAACAGTCGGATGTAATAATTCAAAGACAGTTTCAGCCTGCGGTTGGACAGTGAAGGTTCACCCGCCTCTGCGTACAAGCTGTACACAGGGGTGGTGCGGAACGCTCCAAGACAGAGACGAAGCCCTTGATGGTGGATTAGGGTCCAAGAGTTTGAGGTAAGACGATCTTGCGGAGCCGTAGACAGCACAACCATAGTCCAGTTTGGAACGGGCCAAGGCTCTGTAGAGGTGCAGCAAAGTTTTCTTATCAGCGCCCCAGTCGGTGTGCGCTATGACCCGCAGAATATTCAGTGCTTTCTGGCAAGCAGTTTTGAGGTGTTTGATGTGGCTGAGAAAGTTCAGTTTCTGGTCAAAATGACTCCCAGAAATTTGGCCTCTTTAACAGCTGGAATGGGAGATTTCCCTACTTGAAGTTCAGGATCTGGAAAAAACTGACGGAAATTATGGAAGTGAATACACTGTGTCTTTGAAGCAGAAAAGGTGAAACCGTTTTCATCTGCCCACCGATGGATTTTATCTACGCAAAGCTGGAGCCTGCGCTGGACACTCGGGTACAGGCTTCCAGTTGCGTAGACAGCAAAATCATCCACAAACAATGAGCAGTCTGAACCCTGCTGAACTGATTGAACAAGGTTATTAATCTTAATACTAAAGAGGCAGGAGACAGTATGCTCCCCTGGGGAAAACACCCAACTCCTGCTCGTGGACATCAGAGAGAGTGGTGCCAACCCTGACCGAAACTGCCCGTTCTGCCAAAAAATTTTGAATAAAAAGCGGAAGATGACCTCGAAAACCCAGATCGTGGAGATCATGAAGTATCCCCAACTTCCAGGTAGTATCGTAGGCCTTCTCCAAATCAAAGAAAATTGCCACTGCATGCTGTCTGTTCAAAAAAGCGTTCCGAAGTGTAGATTCCAGACGAATCAAATGGTCAACTGTAGCCCGATGTTTGCGGAAACCACACTGTTCTTTCGCCAAAAGCCATCGGTTTCGAGTTTCCACATGAGCCTAAGCATTGACCATTTTTTCCATCAATTTACAACACAGCTGGTCAAAGCTATGGGACGGTAGTTTGATGGGTTAGAAAGATCTTTTCCAGGTTTGGGAATTGGAATCATGAGGCTTTCCCTAAGAAGGTTGGAAAGAAACCAGTAGTCCACACATGGTTTTTATACCTGTAGCAGGATGTTCAGACCCATTTGCGGAAGATGTTTCAAGAGTTGATAATGGATTTCATCTAGACCTGGAGAGGAATCGCTGCAAGAGAGTAAGGCAGATTTCAGCTCGTTTTAACGTGAAAGGAAGATTGTAGTCTTCCATGTTGTCTGACGAAAAGTTGCAGGGTGATTTTTCTTTTAGGGCTTTGTTTTTGACAAAAGTGGCTGATTTATTAGAAGAGGTGGAATTCTTTTCAATGGTTGAAGCAAGCAGATTAGCACTGCTTTCTTCTCTGTTATTAAAGAATCCGAAAACTTGAGATGGTTCACAGTGGGACAGGTGTTCTTCCCTTTGATTTTCTTAATGAATGTTCCACACTTTTTTCTTGGAGGTTTTTGATGTCAGTCTGGAGCAGAAGCTTCTCCAGGACCGACGTTTACTGATTTTAAAAGTGTGTCTTGATTTAGCACGGAGTTTCTGATGGGCTCGAGCGTTGGGACCCGAAGGTCGTTGGTACACCTGACGCTGAGCCCGTTTTCAACTTGGAAATTTGTTGGCAGTCTGAATCAAAACCAGGGTGTTTTTGGCATTTGAAGTTTATCGGAAGACCTGGAAGACAAGCTTTAGCACACTTTATCACAGTGTTAGTCAGTGATTCTGCTGGGTCCCCGGGCTCTGAAGAAAATCAGTGTCCTGGAATTCTTTAGAAAATAGTGGCTGCAAATTGAAACCCAGTTTGCTTTCTTATAATTAAATGTTGAGAGCAGAGACGTGTTCGGTTATTACAGGTTGTAGGAGGACGGGAAATGGTCCCCTTTCCCTGTCACTCATAATTATGATTACACCTCCATCTACACACCTGATACAGCAATGCATCCAACATGCTGTCACTCATAATTATGATTACACATCATGTACACACCTGATCCAGCAATGTATCCAACATGCTGTCACTCATAATTAAGATTACACCTCATCACACACCTATACAGCAATGTATCCACCCTGCTGTCACTCATAATTTATGATTTACACCTCATTTTACACACCTGATACAGCAATGTAATCCAACACGCTGTCACTCATAATTAAATTACACCTCACTACACACCTGATACAGCAATGTATCCAACAAGCTGGCTTTTTTCCCTTAAGATAACACCTCGTCTACACACCTGACACAGCAATGTATCCAGCATACTGGTTTTCATATAATCACAACTCATCTACACACCTGATAAAAGCAATGTATCCAGCATGCTGTCACCCATGATTACACCTCATCTACACACCTGATACAGAGATGTATCCAGCATGCTGTCACCCATATT
Source organism: Conus ventricosus (assembly GCA_018398815.1). Lineage (NCBI taxonomy): Eukaryota > Metazoa > Mollusca > Gastropoda > Neogastropoda > Conidae > Conus > Conus ventricosus. The sequence continues at coordinate 24,961,988 of CM031625.1, read as the reverse complement.
ACACCTCATCTACACACCTGATAAAAGGGTGTATCCAGCATGCTGTCACCCATGAAATTTCACCTCATCTATACACCCGATACAGCAATGTATCCCAAAAAGCTGTCACCCATGATTACACCTCATCTACACACCCGATACAGCAATGTATCCAACATGCGTCACCAAATGTTTACACCTCATGTACACACCTGATACAGCAATGTATCCAGCATGCTGTCACTCATATTAACTTAGCAACTGATACACACCTGATACAGCAATGTATCCAACATGCTGTCACTCATACAATTACAATCATCTACACACCTGATACAGCAATGATCCAGCATGCTGTCACTCATACAATAACACCTGAACTACACCCCCTAATACAGCAATGTATCCAACAATGCGCACTCATACAATTTAAACCTCATCTACACACCTGATACAGCAATTTTACCAACATGCTGTCACCTATAATTAGATTACACCTCATGTACACACCTGATACAGCAATGTATCCAACATGCTGTCACTCAAATTATGATTACACCTCATGTACATACCTGAAAACAGCAATGACCCAACAAGCTGTCACTCTAATAAGGGTTACACCTCATCTACACACCTGATACAGCAATGTATCCAACAAGCTCACTTTTTAAATTTAAAACACCTCGTCAATACACATGACACAGCAAATGTATCCAACATGCGTTAATCATAATTAAATTTCATCTCATCTACACACCTAATACAGCAATGTATCCAACAAGCTGGCTTTTATACTAAGAAAGCCTCGTCTACCCCCCATGACACAGCAATGTATCCAAAAATGCTGGTTTTTATATGATCAAAAACTCATCTACACACCTGATACAGCAATGTATTCAGCATGCTGTCACTCATATGATTACAACTCCCTCTACACACCCGATATAGAAATGTATCCAGCATGCTGTCAGTCATAATTATGATTCCACCTCATGTACACACCTATACAGCAATGTATCCACAATGCTGTCGCCCCTAAATATGAATTTCACTTTATCTATACACCTGACACAGCAATGTATCCAACATGCTGTCACTCATATGATTACACCTCAACTACACACCGATACATCAATGTATCAAACATGCCGTCACTCACATATTACAAATCTACACACCTGATACAGCAATGATCCAACATGCCGTCACTCATATGATTACACCTCAACTACACACCTGATACAGCAATGTATCCACAGGGCCGTCACTCAATTATGATTACACCACATCTACACACCTCATACGGGAATGAAATCCAGCATGCTGTCACTCACATGATTAAAACCTCATCTACACACCTCATACAGCAATGTACCAACATGCCGTCACTCATAATTATGATTACACCACATCTACACACCTCATACAGCAATGTATCCAACATGCCGTCACTCATAATTATGATTACACCTCATCTACACACCTGATGCAGCAATGTATCCAACATGCCGTCACTCATAATTATGATAACAGCTCGCAACACACCTGATGCGGGCAATGTATCCAACATGCCATCACTCATAATTATGATTACACCTCATCTACACACCTGATGCAGCAATGAAATCCAACATGGCCGTCACCAAAATTTAAAGGATTACACCTCATCTACACACCTGTTTGCAGCAATGTATCCAACATGCCGCACTCATAATTATGATTACAGCTCGTCTAACACACCTGATCCCGCAATGTATCCAACTTTCCATCACTCATAATATGATTACAACCTCATCTCCCACACCTAATGCAGCAATGTATCCAACATGCGGTCACTCATAATTATAAATTACACCTCACTACACACCTGATGCAGCAATGAATCCAAAAATCCACACTCATAATTATGATTACACCTCATCTAAAACACCTGATACAGCAATGTATCCAGCAGGGCTGTCACTCATATATCACACCTCATCTACACACCTGATACAGCAATGTATCCGACAAAACCGTCACCATAATTAGATTACACCTCATCTACACACTTGATACAGCAATGTATCCAGCATGCTGTCACTCATAATTATGAATTACAACCTCATCTACACACCTGATACAGCAATGTATCCAGCATGCTGTCACTCATTGAATTACACCTCATCAACACACCTGATACAGCAATGTATCCAGCATGCTGTCACTCATACGATAACACCTGATCTACACACCTGATACAGCATGTATCCAACTATTGTCACTCATATGATCACACCTCATCTACACACCTAAATGCAGCAATGTATTAAACATGCCGTCACTCACATGATTACACCTCATCTACACACCTGATACAGCAATGTACCCAAAACATGCTGTCACTCCAATCAATATGATCACACCTCATCTACACACCTGAAACAGCAATGTATCCGACATACTGTCACTCATAATTATGATAACACCTCTCTACACACTTGATACAGCAAGTATCCAGCATGCTGCCCACTCATAATTATGATTACACCACATCTACACACCTCATAACCACAATGTATCCAACATGCCTCACTCATATTTATGATTACACCCTCATCTACACACCTGATGCAGCAATGTATCCAACATGCCGTCACTCAAAAATTATGATTACACTCGTCTACACACCTATGCAGCAATGTATCCAACCATGCCATCACTCAAAATTTATGATTACAACCCCTCATCTACAAAACCTGATGCGGGCAATGATCCAACATGCCGTCACTCAAATTATGATTACACCTCACCTACACACCGATGCAGCAATGTATCCAAAAATGCCGCACTCATAAATAATGAATACAGCTCGTCTACACACCTGAGCAGCAATGTATCCAACATGCCATCACTCAAAAATTATAATTCCACCTCATCTACACACCTGATGCAGCAATGTATCCAACATGCCGTTCACTCATAGTTATTACACCTCATCTACACACCTAAAGCAGCAAAGTATCCAACATGCCATCACTCATAATTATGATTACACCTCATCTACACACCTGATACAGCAATGTATCCACATGCTGTCACTCATATGATAAACACCTAAATCTACACACCTGATACAGCAATGTACCCGACATACCGTCACTCTAATTATGATTACACCTCATCTACACACTTGATACAGCAATGTATCCAGCATGCTGTCACTCATAATATAAATTACACCTCATCTACACACCTGATACAGAAAATGTATCCAGCATGCTGTCACTCATATGATTACACCTCATCTACACACCTGATACAGCAATGTATCCAGCATCGTCACTCATACGAAACACCTGATCTACACACCTGATACAGCAATGTATCCAACATATTGTCACACATTTTGATCACACCTCATCTACACAACCTGATGCAGCAATGAAATTCAACATGCCGTCACTCACATGATTACACCTAAATCTACACACCTGATACAGCAATGTATCCAACATGCGTCACCCCAAAATCAATATGATCACACCTCATCAACACACCTGATACAGCAATGTATCCGACATACTGTCAACTCATAATTATGATTACACCTCATCAAACACACTTGATACAGCAAATGTATCCACATGCTGTCACTCATAATTATGATTACAAAATCAACACACCTGAAAACAGCAATGTATCCAGCATGCGTCACTCATATGATTACACCTCATCTACACCCTGATACAGCAATGTATCCAAAAATGCTGCCCACTCATACGATAACACCTATCTACACACCTGATACAGCAATGTATCCAACATATTGCCACTCATAATATCACACCTCATCTACAAACCTGATACAGCAATGTATCCAACATGCTGTCACTCATAGAATTACACCTAAACTACACACCAGATACAGGAATGAAATCCCACATGCTGTCACTCATAGAATTAACACCTCATCTACACACCTGAACAGCAATGTATCCAACATGTTGTCACTCATAATTATGATTACACCCATCTACACACCTGATACAGCAATGTATCCAACATGCCGTCACTCATACATTACACCTCGTCTACACACCTGATACAGCAATGTATCCAACATGCTGTCACTCATACGATTACCCCCACATCTACACACCTTAACAGCAATGTATCCAGCATGCGTCACTCATACGATCACACCGATCTACACACCTGATACAGCAATGTATCCAACATGCGTCACCATATGATCACAACCTCATCTACACACCTGATACAGCAATGTATCCAGCATGCTGTCCACCACATAAATCACACCTCATCTACACCACAGCAAATGTATCCAGCATGCCGTCACTCATATGATCAAAACCTCATCTACACACCTGATACAGCAAGTATCCAGCATGCTGGCACTGAACACATTTCCTGCAGCAAAGGGCAGTCGGAACATGTAAGTGGATGTTGGATCCCCGCTCTCGTTCTTTCTGCAACCATCCACACACATTCATGTCAAAATTCACCGGTAGTTTTGTTGACAACGTTTAAACCGAGTCTGGAACACACTCACTCATGAACTGTTAAGACTAACATGAGGAAGTGTGTGTGTGTGCGTGCGTGCGTGAGCGCATGTGTGTGTAGTGTGTGTGTGTGTGTGTGTGGTGTGTGTGTGTGTGTGTGTGTGTGTGTGTGTGTGTTTTGTAAGAAAGACAGAAAAAGGCGTCAGACAGAAAGCAAGCTAGCGAGTTAGCGGGGAGAGAGACAAAAAAATGGGGGGCAATAAACAGACGGGGACAAAGATAAAGCAAAGGCATTTAGAATACATATATTCAGAACTTTTTTTATACTAAACACATGACAAATATTCTTTATTACGTTACTACGGTGCATTCCATTTCTATTATCATTATTGTCAATACTATTATCATCATTAATATTACTATCATATGAATTTGTCAGAGGTAAGAAGTAAATATGTCATCAAAATACAACAACAACAAAAATAATAACCATAATAATCATATTCATAATGATGATTGTAATGATAACAATAAAAAAACAACCACATGGTGGTCACTACAATAATATAATACAACATAACATAATGTCTTGTAATACAAGAATGGTAATATAATGATAATATTGTTATAAGTTTTCGTTGGCTTATTGTCATGGCTGGCACTTTTGCTGCGGGGTGCATGTGCTGACCTTTTCCAGCTTGGAGATGGACAGAGCGTAGAGGTCATCGGCCCTGAACTGCATGAAGCGCATGTTGGAGGCCTGCGACAATTCCGTGATGATGTTGGACCTGTGGGAGGAAAGCTGGCTATCAGCCAAGACACACACACAAACACACACACACTCTCTCTCTCTTTCTCACACATACACACAGACACGCATGCACGCCTACACACATGCACACAAGCATGTGCATGCATGCACACGCACGCACACACACACTATGATGATGATGATGACGACAACGACGACGATGACAAATCGGTGGATGACAACAACAACGACAATGACGGTGATGGTGCCTTACTTTGGAAAGAGCCTGAAGATGGTCTGGACGCCGACGATGGTGTTGCAGTCGGCCAGGGTGTCCTCCTCCGCTGAATTGGACGTCTCTCTGTTGACCACCACCACGTTCTCCGTGAAGTTGATCCCGGCTTTCAGCAGGTCGTCCAAGCTGACAAGCAGGCAGGCAGGCACACGAACATGCACATATGTGCACGCACACACACACATGTATCACTTAAAGTTAAAGTGAAAGACATGAAAGTACACACTCTCTCTCTCTCTGTGTCTCTCTCACACACACGCTGTCTGATGTCACATTAAGTGAAAATAAATAAAAGTACGCACGCACACACTCTCTCTCTCTACACATACACACACACACACACACACAATGTGCCAGTTTGTTTACACACATATATGCACACAAACGCACACACATATGCACGCACGCACACACATGCATGCACACACACACACACACCTGTGTATACACATGCATGCTAATAGACTAAATTCATGGCACCACACACACTGGAATGAAGAGAGACAGACAGACAAGTAGGCAAGCACACAGGTGTACATGCAGGCACAGACAGGGAGACCGACAGACAGATCTCTTGAAGAAACGATGGTGCCTACTCACCAGTCAATGTTTCCAGTCATCCAGTAACACCAAAGGAAAATAGGACATCATCTCTAAAAAGGCTTGCTCAGGGCTGCACACACACCATAGAATACATATTTTTCAGGTCCATACTACACACCAATAAACTATGTACACAAGCTTCCTTCACCTCCCCCCCCCCCCCCCCCCCCCCCCCCCCCCCCCCCCCGGGTAACAGGTCAGTGTTGCTCCTCCTACTCCCTCCCCCCATTCCCCCCCCCCGCCCCCAACTCACCAGCATATGCCATTTTGCAGAGCTCTACAGTCTCAGAAAGGCCTGTTGTCAACATTTGCTTGCGGAGCCGACAGTCGCATGTGGAGTCAAATTTTGTTTTCTTTTCTCCCTTGAAAACCATCTCTGGTTCAGTTCAGGAAAGGTTAAAGGCGATGGAAGGAGAGGGATGGGACCTGCCATCTGTCTTGCCATGCCCTAGACACGGTGAACCAATGGTGGTTCACTGTCCCCATGGTCGATTGGCTGTGGGAACTTACATCTTTTAAACAAAACAAAAAAATCCCAAACATTCTCGGTCATGATTCAGCCATACGCTATTACTGGCACAAGCTGGAGGCAGAATAGCTCAGTTGGCAGAGTGCAGACTTGTAATCTTGGGGTTGTGGGTTCGCATTTCCGCCAGGCCGTTTCGGTGCAGTGGGATTTTTCCCTCAAAAGTTAACATTGGTTCTGACTCCATTCCCCATACAGAGATACAGTCCTTTGAATGAGACTATTAACCAAGGTTCCGTGTGTGAATGCACGCACATCTTGCACACACCTAAAATCCCATCACCAACTTTTGGAAGAGAAGGCCACTGGTATGGATGACACGTTACACACATAGCATGCACCTTCCCTAAAGTTGGAGTATGGCTGCCTTAATGGCAGGATAAAAAAAATGGTCTTACACACAAAAGTGCCAGAATAATCAACATGATGATTGTGGACACTAAAAGAAAGAAGAAAAAGAGCTCTCAAGTATTAATTGAGAACTTCTGGAAAGGACGGACACAGTCTGAAAGGAGGCTGATTAAGAAAAGTGCACACTGTCCCAGCACAAAAGAAAACACATAACAATGATGGCAAAATGAAACAAACACATGGAATCCAAATGCATACGATTTTGTAAAACTAAAAGCAGGCGACTTTGTCACTGAGAATACATTGAATGGTTCAACGCCCATTTTGCACCGAATATGAGAAGAAAAGTGGTTGCTTGTTCTTCGTTTTCATTGTCCTAAATGTTTATTTTGCCTGAAGAAGACCACAGAGGTCGAAATGCATTGTGTTTTGTCCTTTAATCCGTTTGTCTGGACTGCCTCGCGAAACTAATGACCTTTCTTTTTTTTAATTTAAGAAAAAAACAACAACAACTGATGCAACATCTGGGAAAATATTGAAATAAGATGGGAAATGGGATTGTGTGTCCGTGTGTGGGTGGGTGGGGACTGAAGGGAAGATGGGCCAATTCACAAACACACTACAACTAACGATACCGAAACTTACATAGGCCCTACAGCGTGCGTTGTTACAAGACAAATGTTACGATTTGCTGGAAACGCTTACCACTCATGTGGGGGTATGTAAAAGAAAAGAAAAAAAAAACTATGGTCACCGAGCAACTGGGATGACGCGGAAATGAAATTTCACGATGCAACCGAGGTGGTTGTTTTAGCTGCCGAAGAGACAACGACAGACAGTAGATTAGTTTTATTTTCATGGTAGCACAGCAGCGCAGATTCTACAAAATACCGCCGAGTCTTGGACCGGACACAGTCTATCGAAGTTGGTGACAGAAGTGAAACACGAGAAACAAGTCTTAGCAGTTACATTATCGCTAACCGGACAAGCTAGAGCTTTAGAGACCTAAAGTATACCACAATAAAACCACAGGTTACTCACCTACTACGAGTGCGGTGACTTATCAGAAGCAGAACAATGACTGAAGACTAACTGGAAACTGATGGATTTAAACTTGGTACTGTCTTCAGCCAGCATCCAGGCGACTAACTCACCTGCCGTGCTGGAAGGCACGATCAATAACCAAAGTAACAACCGCCGAACAGAAAACTGGAACAAACTAGTGGACTTTTCGAAACTAATACCACTGAACCACACAGACCCGTCAGTAAAGACAAATCGTGATGATTTTGACAGAGTAGTGTCCCTTAGACTTGGGTGGTTAAACAGCATGGCAACGAAAATAAAGAAAGGCGGACATCATTGTGCAGCAATAAACCGCACGATTTCGGTATGGAAAAAAAAAGATTGTAGACAAAAATCTTTTTACAGATTTCCGAAAGACCAAGCAAGGTATAGTTATGTTCAACGTGGGAATTAGTAGATTTATACACGCATAGACCATGTCTGTTTCTTAGCAAATGAGTTTCGTCTATAGACCTTTTCTGATTTAGATCTGAATGTATGAAGTAAGCTTTTGTGTACACACAGTAACACAAATGCAAAAATACTTAAGTGTGCACACACACAATTACATGCGAGCATGCATGTATGCATAGGATATGGGCGAGAGGGTTGGTGAATGGGTGAACGAATTGGGAAGGAGAAAAAAAGCACCATATTGATAGATCTGTTCACAAATAGACTAGGTCGAACGACACTGGCATAAACATACGCGTACGTCTGAGCATATACCAAGATATAATGCATGTATGTGTGTGTGCCCATGTGTGTGTGTGTGTGCGTGTGCGTGTGCGTGTGTGTGCCTGCCTCTGTGTGTGTGTGGGGGGGGGGGGGGGGGGGGGTTGTCTGCCTGTGTGTGTGTGCGCGCGTGTGTGTGTGCCTCTGCGCGCGCGCGCGCGTGTGTGTGTGTGTGTGTGTGTGTGTGTGTGTGTGTGTGTGTGTGTGTGTGTGTGTGTGTGTGTCTGCCTCTGTGTGTGGGGTGGGGGTGGGGGTGGGGGGTCTGCCTCTGTCTGTGTGTGTGTGTGCGTTTGTATGTCCGTGTGTGTGTGTATGTGTGTGTGTGTGTGTGTGTGTGTGTGTGTGTGTGTGTGTGTGTGTGTGTGTCTGCCTCTTTGTGTGTGGGCCCGTGTGTGTTCGTTCGTTCTTCTGTTTAACGTCTGTTCACTTTGAGTGATATTAGACGTGAATGAATGAAGAGAATGACTGAAGGGATGAATGATTAATTGAATAATCCCTATGCGTTATATAAGCGTGTGTGTATGCCTTTGTATGCGAGTGTATACGTGTATGTATCTGTATATGTATCTAAAGAAAAAAAATACAACCCCCCCCCCCTCAAAAAAAAAAAAGAAAAAAGAAAAACAATGTGTGTGTGCGTGCGTGCGTGCGTGTCAGTGTGCGTGCATAATTGTGTAGTGGTTGTTATGCAATCATACACATCACATGCGCACGCACGCACGCGCGCGCGCACACACACACACACACACACACACACACACACACACACACACACACACACACACGCACACGCATTATACACGTCTTTGAGTTTGTGCAAGTAGACCTGCAACACGCACGATGGGAGCGGATTGTCAGGAGGGCGGGTTGTCAGGGGTAAATGTCCAGAAGTGAATTGTCTACGATGGGCGAATTGCCTGGGGTGAACTGTCTTGGGGTGAACTGTCTTGGGTGAACTGTCCTGCTCCAAAACCGCGCTTGCAATTTTGCATACATGTCTGCGCATGCACATGTGTATGTGTGGGTGTACCTTTGTGTATTTGTGTACTTGCATGCGTATGTGTGTGCATGTGTGTAACCGTGTGCATGCATGTGCATGTGCATGCGCATATGCATGTGTGTGTGTGTGTGTGTGTGTGTGTGTGTGTGTGTGTGTGTGTGTGGTGCACGAGTGTACCTGTGTGTGTGCGCACACTCATGTGTGTATGCATTCAAATGCTTGTGTGTGTAACATGCATGCATGCATGCATGCATATGTGTATATGCGTGCGCACACATGTGTGTTAGTGTGTGTGTGTGTGTGTGTGTGTGTGTCTGTGCATGAGCTTCAGTGTGTGTATGCGCACATGTGTGAATGCATGCGGTTAAATGAGTGCAGTTTGGTGTGTTCATTTGTGTACGTTCCTGTGTGCGTGCGTGTGTGCGTATTTATGTACATGCATGCATGTGTATGAGTTGTATGTGAATGTATCAGTGCGTTTTAAACCTGAAATATGTGCTTTGAATGCAACAGCAAACCTGAATACTTTAACCACCCAGAGCAAAGGGAAGTAATCGAAATTTTGGGTTGTAACAAGATAGTAAGGGAAAGAAGGCAGTGAACTATGTGTGTATACTTAATCACTGACTGAACTGAACTAAAAGAATACAACTAATTACTCAAGAAAGTCTATGAGTACGACTCCACAACAGAATATAACAAATGCAGCAGCTACAGTACCCAGCAGGAGGAGCCTATGCCCGAAATCATCAACCCAATCACTGCTCACGCCGTATGTGTGTACTTCCGGTGCACACACAACAGATCGATGCTGCTGAACTGAACACTGCTGATGGTATGAAATATTGCAATGACTGCACTTGATGCCTTTTTTTTTAACAAGATGAAGCTGACCTAGCATACTCTGCATACTGGGATTTTGAGACATTAAGAAGAAAACGTGTCAATGGCTGAATATATCATGGAGTATGAAAGAAGATAGTGGACAAAGATGTGTTTCAACACGATGAACATGTAAGCTTACACTTGACGAATCAAAAGATGGAATCATTCCAAAAGCTAGACTAGCAGCAAGAGATTTTGAAGGAATTGGAAATCATGACATTCAGAAGGATTCACCAGCTTGTGCAAGCGATTCTTTGAGTGGGGTTCTCTCCATTTTTGCTCAGATAAAAATGGAGTGCATGCTCTATGGACATCAAGACAGCATGTCTGCAGGGAAAATAAACTGACCGAGATGTTTTGGCACGACCTCCAAAAGAAAGTCATATGGAAGGAAAGTTATGGCACCTTGAAGAGTGTGTTTATGGATCAATTTGCAAAGTGAGGCGACTGCACGCGGAAATCTGAACAAATTTGGAAAAAAAAGACAGAGAGACACACAGTGTACTTACACCCGGCCTAATAGGAGCACAATGGGGTTCAGCGATTTCTTGGGGCGTGCGTGGGAACGCAAAGGCACGATGAAGTTGTACAGACCGGAGCCCGCGTAGTCGGCGGCGATGACGATGGTGGGGTTGGGCCAGTTGTAGTCTTTGGCGTTCTTGCAGTGGTTGTGCGAACACTCCTGCCGACACACGTGCACTGAGGTTGTAATCGCTCTTTCAGTAAGTGTCTTATTCTTATTAGCGCGTGAAATGAAATTCAACACACACACACACACACACACACACACACACACACACACACACACACACACACACACAGAGGCGCCCGCGCACGTGCACGCACACACACAAAACGTACAGACTGATAGCCAGCCAGACACTGACAGCCAGACAGACAAAGAAAGAGACGGGAACAGAGACGACTAGGGATACAGAGGCACACATATATAAAGACATGGAGAGAGAAGCAAGCACGAGAGAGAGAGACAGACAGACAGACACAGAGAGAGAGAGAATAGACACACGAACAGACGGACTGACAGACGCATACACATATAAAGACATGGAGAGAGAAGCAAGAACGAGAGAGAGAGAGAGAACGAACGAACGAACGAAATGTTTAATGAGGGAAAAGAATAAGCACCAGTCAGTGGCTTTTTTTCATCAAGCCCTCAAACAATAAATAGGGGGCCGGATAGCTCAGTTGGTAGAGCGCCGGACTCGTGATCCTGGGGTTGCGGGTTCGAATTTCGGTATAGGGGATTTTTCCCTCGGAGTTAACATTGGTTCTGACTCCATTCCCCATATAGTCCTTCGAATGAGACTATAAACCGAGGTTCCGTGTGTGAACGCACGCATAACATCTTGCACACACGTAAAATCCCATCACCAACTTTCGGAAGAGAAGGCCAGTTTGGCCGTTGGTATGGATGACACGTGACACAATGCATGCACCTTCCCCGAAGATGGAGTATGGCTGCCTTAATGGCGGGATAAAAAAGGGTCATACACACAAAACTCCACTGCCTGGCTATACAGGGAGTGTCCGCAGGAGTATCAGCCTGCGTACGCAGAAAGAAAGAAAAAAAGAAACAATAAATACATGGTAGAAATCATTGCATCGAACTGCATATAAACTCATAAACAACAATGAATACATGGCAATTTAGAATAAGAGAATGCACAATATAACTAGAGGAAGAGAGTGTGGGAGAGAGGGAGGGATGGAGAGCGACACAAAGAGAGAGAGAGAGAGGTGGGGACTTGGAGACACAGAATAAAGAGACGGAGTCTCTGACACAAGGAGAGACAGAAGAAAAGGAAGAAGATGAAAAAGAAGACTGAGAAAAGGAGGAGGAGGAGGAGGAGGAGAAGCATATAAAAAATTGGCACATCAAAAATGACAAACTACAATGAAGAAGAGTGGTAAAACATCAAGTCATGGAATGAAAAAAAAAAAGCTGAAAGACACCAGACATGCCCAACTCAGCAGCAAGCAACAATTCCATACACGCCCCCCCCCCCCCCCCCCCCCCCCCCCCCCCAACTCAAGAACGACAAGAGAAGGAAGGAGATCAACATAGGATGACAAAATATGAGAGAGAGAGAGAGAGAGAGAGAGAGAGAGAGAGAGAGAAGAGAGAGAGAGAGAGAGAGAGAGAGAAAGGGAGGGAGACAGAGACAGCCAGATCGACAGAGAGAGAGAGAGAGAGGGGGAGAGAGAGACATACCAAAATTTGCCACATCACAAATGACAAAATACAATGAAGAAAGGGTAGTATCAAAATCAAGTCATGCAATAAAGAAGAATGAGCTGAAAACACCAGAATACCCATCACAGCAAACCCCCCCCCCCCCCCCCCCCCCCCCGCCCCAACATCAAACAACAAGAGAAAAGATCAACATGGGATAACAAACCCGACTCATGGACTTTTGTTTTCTAGTTCAGTTAATAATAACGAGTGATACCTTTCTTTGAACATGTTGAGACCGATATTAACGTCGATTTTTATTAATAATGGCATTCCACAAACAACTCCCTGAGTAAATCAGACTAGTTTTAAAAAGATCAATTCTGGGACGCGGTTGTACTATCCTAGACGAATGGTTATTACTCTTTGTTGGAAACATATTAGTAAGGAGTGTGGTGCTCTTCCGGACAGTATTTTGAACATGAAGACAGCTTTGTTATACTCTAATTTCATTTTTAATGGCAAAATATTCAATACCTTATAATCAGACGCTAACAGCGTCGACGGCTTTAAAAGAACCAATTTCAACGCTCGTCTATGTAGACTTACTAGAGGTTTCATGGTATTATTGCTTGCGGAATCCCAAACAGTTGAAACATAATTTATGTAAGATTCTGTGTAAGCACAGAAGAACATTTTTCGACTGTGTAGATTCAAGAATTTTTTCACTTTAGAGAGTTGATAGATCTTTTTAGAAATAATGTTACATATCCTTGTAATATGATCTGACCATGACAAATTATTATCAATGACAACTCCAAGAACTTTATGGCTATTAGTTTCTTCAATCTTTTTGTCATTTAAGTAAAGAACAGATAAATTATCAGGAAGATTTTGACGTTTTGTCGAAAGCATGAATTTCGTTTCTGTGGATGTGGACACATGTGATTTAGTTCAGACCAGTCGGCTAAGTGGTTAATATTTTCCTGAAGAGCTGTTGAGACCTCGACGACATTGGTGCTACTGATGTGTAAGGTTGTGTCGTCAGCAAATAACTCGCATTCTGCAGTAAGAACTAAAGGCAAGTCGTTAATGTAAATTGAAAATAATAAAGGACCTAGGACAGAACCTTTGTGGAACACGTAATCAACAGGCAATGCAGAAGATGTTTTTCCACTAAACGTTACTGATTGTTTTCTACCAGATAGGAAAGATGACATGAGTTCTAATGAATCAGTAGACAAACGATAGATCTTAAGGTTTTTTTTAGAAGGAGTGCATGGTCAAGTACATCAAAGGCTTTAGTGAAATCAACAAAGAGAGCACCAGTGATTTTGTCATTGTTGATATTAGTCAACCATTTGTCTACTAAGGATGTCGGTGCAGTATGGCATGAGAAGTTTGCTCCGAGAGAGAAATAGAGAACAGACACAATGACAGACAGAGAAAGGGACAGCGAGAGAGACTGGGAACGTGAGAAAAAGTAGACAGAGAGGCAGTAAGAGAGATTGGGATGGAAAGAGAGAGAGGGAGGGAGGGTGGGAGGGGAGGAGAGAGAGACGGAGAGGGAGGGAAAGAGAACGAACGGGTGGGTATGGCAGGGTTGGGTGGGTTGGAATGGAAGGCGAGAGAGAGAGAGAGAGAGAGAGAGAGAGAGAGAGAGAGAGAGAGAGAGAGAGAGAGAGAGGGATGTGGGGGCGAAAAGAGACTGAGAAACACAGAGAGACAGAACGAGAGATACAGACATAGGGGAGTGACAGAGACGGACAGACAGACAGACAGACACAGACTGACTGACTCAATGACAGAGAGAGAGAGAGATGATGATAATGATAATCTTTGATAATATTTGTCTCCAAGGGTAACAGATAAGCAAACACATGATTTTTTTCACCCAGCCTTTGCCCCGCTACGGGACTGAGAGAGAGAGAGAGAGAGAGAGAGAGAGAAGAGAGAGAGAGAGAGAGAGAGAGAGAGAGAGAAGCAGACAGACGGCCAACCAGACCGTGAGAAGGGGGAGAAGAAGAAAAAAAACCAAAGAAGAAAAAAAACGAAGAAGAACTGTGTTGTGTACTGACAAAGGCCAGCTGCATGCAGCACAGAGGCCGCTTCTCCCGCATCAGGTGGCACAGCGTGGGACTGGTCCCCACGTAGGGCGTGATGGGCGGGAACCCCCGTATGTACCTGGCCACCACAACACCCACAGATTGGTGTGAACACACACACACACACACACACACACACACACGGAACACAGATACAAACACGGACGTACACACACACACACACACACACACACACACACACACACACACACACACACTCTCTCTCTCTCTCTTCTCTCTGTCCCCCCCCCCCTCCCTACACATTCACGAACATTCTCTCTCTCTCTCTCTCTCCTCTCTCTCCTCTCTTCACTCTTCTCTCTCCTCTCTCTCTCTCTCTCTCTCCTCTCTCCTCATCCTACTCCACACACACACTCCACACACACACACCCACACACACACACACCACACACACACACACACACACACAAACACACACACAAATAATCCCCCCCACCCCCACACACACACACACACGCACGCACACACACACACACACGCACGCACACACACACACACACACACACACACCGCTACCTCACCACCACACACACTCACATTTATAATTACGGCTCTGAAC
>CM031625.1:24932225-24945152 GCA_018398815.1 Conus ventricosus | reverse complement strand
CCCAAATAAAAAGTCGCTGACAGAAACCCTCCCCCCCAGCACAGTCCGGCCACCACCACCACCAACCACTGACCACCCCACCCCACCGGGACGCAGTAAATCACCACGGACGCAGTAAATCTGTCTCTCTGCGGGTCGGACCCCCATGCCGGTGGCCGCAGGTTCCTACACGTATAAGGGACCGTCCGGCTCCGTCCGTTAATCCATTAGAGATGTCTGCGACTGCTCCCTCCCCCCTCCCCCCCCCCCCCTCATCCCCCCCTCCCCCTCCCGATCAATAGACCCCCTATTGCTAAACAGCGTTATAAAACACGCCGGGCGCGTTCAGTGCAGTAAGGTGGTTTCTGTATCCTTTCTTCCCCCCCCCCCCCCCCCCCCCCCCCCCCCCCCCCCCGCCGCCGAACTGGCCACACGCTACAGTTAGAATTTTTGCACTGCATTTCTATTTATAATCCAGGTGAGCGTTTTGAAGCCTGCCATAACTTTGAACCAGCATTTTAAATGTCAAACTGATCATTGATTTAAAGGGAAAAAAAGTTTAAAAAAACAAACTCTTGACCAATTATTTCCCTTGTTTGCGGGGCATTTCCACCGATGACGTCACATACAGCCTTCAAATACACGACCTTCCCTGTTAGTTGACGTCACATTATGACATCACATACAGCCTTCAAATACACGACCTTCCCTGTTATTGACGTCACATTATGACATCACATACGGCCTTCAAATACACGACCTTCCCTGTTAGTTTGACGTCACATTATGACATCACATACAGCCTTCAAATACACGACCTTCCCTGTTAGTTGACGTCACATTATGACATCAAATACAGCCTTCAAATACACGATCTTCCCTGTTAGTTGACGTCACATTATGACATCACATACAGCCTTCAAATACACGATCTTCCCTGTTAGTTGACGTCACATTATGACATCACATACAGCCTTCAAATACACGACCTTCCCTGTTAGTTGACGTCACATTATGACTTCACATACAGCCTTCAAATACACGATCTTCCCTGTTAGTTGACGTCACATTATGACATCACATACAGCCTTCAAATACACGATCTTCCCTGTTAGTTGACGTCACATTATGACATCACATACAGCCTTCAAATACACGATCTTCCCTGTTAGTTGACGTCACATAATGACATCACATACAGCCTTCAAATACACGATCTTCCCTGTTAGTTGACGTCACATAATGACATCACATACAGCCTTCAAATACACGATCTTCCCTGTTAGTTGACGTCACATTATGACATCACATACGGCCTTCAAATACACGATCTTCCCTGTTAGTTGACGTCACATTATGACATCACATACAGCCTTCAAATACACGATCTTCCCTGTTAGTTGACGTCACATTATGACATCACATACAGCCTTCAAATACACGATCTTCCCTGTTAGTTGACGTCACATTATGACATCACATACAGCCTTCAAATACACGATCTTCCCTGTTAGTTGACGTCACATAATGACATCACATACAGCCTTCAAATACACGATCTTCCCTGTTAGTTGACGTCACATAATGACATCACATACAGCCTTCAAATACACGATCTTCCCTGTTAGTTGACGTCACATTATGACATCACATACGCCTTCAAATACACGATCTTCCCTGTTAGTTGACGTCACATTGTGACATCACATACAGCCTTCAAATACACGATCTTCCCTGTTAGTTGACGTCACATAATGACATAACATACAGCCTTCAAATACACGATCTTCCCTGTTAGTTGACGTCACATAATGACATCACATACAGCCTTCAAATACACGATCTTCCCTGTTAGTTGACGTCACATTATGACATCACATACAGCCTTCAAATACACGATCTTCCCTGTTAGTTGACGTCACATTATGACATCACATACAGCCTTCAAATACACAACCTTCCCTGTTAGTTGACGTCACATTATGACATCACATACAGCCTTCAAATACACGACCTTCCCTGTTAGTTGACGTCACATTTTGACATCACATACAGCCTTCAAATACACGACCTTCCCTTTTAGTTGACGTCACATAATGACATCACATACAGCCTTCAAATACACGATCTTCCCTGTTAGTTGACGTCACATTATGACATCACATACAGCCTTCAAATACACGATCTTCCCTGTTAGTTGACGTCACATATGACATCACATACAGCCTTCAAATACACGATCTTCCCCTATTAGTTGACGTCACATTATGACATCACATACAGCGTTCAAATACACGATCTTCCCTGTTAGTTGACGTCACATTATGACATCACATACAGCCTTCAAATACACGACCTTCCCTGTTAGTTGACGTCACATATGACACCACATACAGCCTTCAAATACCGACCTTCCCTGTTAGTTGACGTCACATTTTGACATCACATACGGCCTTCAAATACACGACCTTCCCTGTTAGTTGACGTCACATTTTAGGCCTTTGCACTCACCCGCAACCCTATCTTTGCGTCTGGTGGTAGCCTCCAAATAGTCCCATTCTTTTTAGTCTAATCTGTCTGTTTGGAACCACCTGGCTTGTGCCTTGATGGCCATAGGAAAGACAACAAGGAGAATCAACTTTCAGACACAATGAATATCTCGAAACACTCTAATTGCGCCAGTCTATAAATACTCGACTCCTTAAGCAAGGTCATGGCTCATTATTCTGTGGTGTGCAGCCACGTCGGGTTTGTTCAGCCTTTCTCACAGCGTGCGGTAGAAGACAGCGTTGTTCAAGGACACCTTTCGGTGGCCCAGAAAAGAAGATACGCTCACAGGTTGCCAGTAGGACCCAAGAAGTACAGTCCTCAACCAGCCGGGAGCAATCCTGCACCACCCTTGAAACCCTGCGCTGTGTTCATATAGAGTGCAGGCACGCACAAGGGCATGCGTTTAAGCCATCAAGGGACATAACTGCTTCCTGGGAGATGCCATTCTGTGACCGCCGGACGGACGCAACACAACAGAACGTCCATGGAAAGCCCTCTCATGGGTACAGCAGACCCCCGTACTTCGTCAGGTTGGTTCGGCAGTTGAGGACAGTGCCTCCGGCTGGTCCAACCAATGGGGGGCGCTTCCATCGTGGTTCACTTATATCGCGTCCGGTGGTTGGTCACTCGTGCCGGCATAGCGTGTACCAGGGAACAGTGCTGTCCCTTGACGTCTTAACTTTCCCGTACTCCGTGGGTGTGAAATCACCCAGACACGTGTTTTTTGCTCTGTAACTCTAGTAATTTTGAAGCACATTCCACTTAATTTCATGACTTTGTCCCTAATATATTATACTACATATCAACTGAAAATTATTTTGTTTTATACATAAACAAAGAAATAATTAAACAATTAATGTCCCAGTACGTCGTGGGTGTGAGAACACCCATACTACCAAAGAATAAACCTTGCACGCCGTACGCCGTGGGTGTGGGGCCACCCATACTTACAAAGCTTGCGCGCCACACGCTATGGATGTGACGTCACGCGTGCATGCTACAGAGAGATAAGAGTCGCGTTGGTAAGAACTTCCTTCCTGCCCACGATGTGGAGCCACCGAGTTCCGTCTGCTTTGTCTTTTGCGGGGCGCGTACTGCCAAGTGTGAGGAATGTACGTCATAATGAAAATGATGCAAAGTCACATTACGTATTAAAAAAAAAAAAAAAAAAGAACACGTAGGCCTTGGTATGTTGCACATTCTAGGAAACGTCATACTGACAGAGGATCAAGTATTTCTAATGTTTTACCAATACACACACACGCGCGGGCCCGTGCGCGTGTACTATATAGCATAGCTCATATATCTTTCCATGCATGCACATACACACACACACACACTTTCTCTATCTCTCTCTGTTTCTCTTTCTCTCTCGCACAAACATGCAATAATGCTCACATGCACACACACAGATAAACGCACATTCATGCGGCCGCATGTGCACAGTTATTCACTGAGAAACAACAACAACGAACAACCGTTTGACGCAAGTAGCAAGACTCTCATCTCATAGAAGTCAAATTTGCATGACGTACGGCAAGGTCTTACTTCCTCGAAAAAACCATGGGTTACTGTACACCCACGGCGTACGGCGAGGGGTTAGTTCCTACACAAAAACCATGGGTTACTGTACACCCACGGCGTACGGCGAGGGGTTAGTTCCTACACAAAAACCATGGGTTACTGTACACCCACGGCGTACGGCGAGGGATTAGTTCCTACACAAAAACCATGGGTTACTGTACACCCACGGCGTACGCGAGGGGTTAGTTCCTACACAAAAACCATGGGTTACTGTACACCCACGGCGTACGGCGAGGGGTTAGCTTCTATACAAAAACCATGGGTTACTGTACACCCATGGCGTACGGCGAGGGGTTATTCCTTCTTAGAAAGCATGGGTTTCTGCACACCCACGAAGTACAGCGCGCAAAATTTTAGGCGACGTACGGGAAAGGTTAATAGAATGCCCTGTACGTGCCTGCATCCTATGTGAACACAGCGGCAGGCTTTAGAAGGTGGTGGAGGATTGCTCTTGGCTGGCTAGTTGGGCAGTTGAGGACAGTACATCTCTGGGTCCCTCTGGCATCTTCGGGTGTGTCTTTTTTTTCCCCTTTTCTCACTTTTCGGTGGCGCTGGAGGTGTAGTAGAATGGCTGTCATGGCAAAGGGTGATCAGTGCAGCCCGACACAGTGATGATCATTATGCTCTGCTTCAACGTTCTTGGGTTTCTGGGGCTAGGCGTGGCATTCAGAGACCACAGTGGATAGAATTGAGCGTTAGCATGGACACAGAGTAGTTGTGATCATCTGTCGTGTATGTATTGATGTATGGATGGTTGGATTGGTGGATGGACCTGTGCATGTATGTATGTTTGCTTTGTGTGTGTGTGTGTATGTATGTGTGTATGTGTATGCATGTTTGTATGTATGTATGTTTATATGTAAATATGTATGTATGTACGTATGCATGTATGTATGCACGTATGTATGTGTGTATGTGCATGTATATATATGTATGTATGCATTGTATGCATGTGTGTGTGTGTGTTACGTATGTATGTATGTAGCTGTCTGTCTGCTTATCTTTCTTCCTAAGTGCCCCTCTGCATTCTGTCAATCAATCTATCCAACTATCTACCTATCTGTCTGTCTGTCTATGTCTCTATCGGACTGTCTGTCTGTCTGTCTGTCTGCATATCTATCTACCTACGTATCTATCTATTTATCTATCTGTCTATCTCTCTATCAGTCTATCTATCTATCTTTTTTATACTTACAGTCGCGTACATTGTTGCGATGATGTCAACTGAGAGCAGAAGAGAACAGTTAGAGCAACATTCTAATCAATCGTAAAGAGCAGGGTTGCTAAGCTTCGGAAAGGCTTCAAAGGGAAGAAAGGAAAGTAAAAGAGAATAAACGAGAAAAATACTGAGGAAAAAAAAAACAGAAGAAAAAAAAATACATAGGAAAAGGGAAGAAAAATTAAGGGGAAGGGAGTGGGAGAAATCAGAAGAAAAAAAAATGTGTCGGAAAAGTAAACAAGACAGAAAAGAAATAGAAAAAAAAATGAAAGAAGAAGAAGGCGAGCAGAGGGTTATATATAATAATGATTATTTATGACGGTCAACCTTACATCATAAGCTCTGAGCGCTTACAAACACAGAAGAGTTGAAAGAAAGCATAAATGAAACCATTAAGAAGATGAATATTGCAAAGAAGCACCATGCACCGACAAACAAAGGTGCATATTGACACACAGCCGCGCACGCACACAAATGTATGGGGGAGAGATGGGAATGTAAGGACAAGAAGGAAAATTTGGGATGGATTTGGTTGGGAGAAGGGGGGTGGGGGTGGGGGTGGGGGGTTAAAAAGTGGCTGGTTAGAGATGGGAGGGAGGATCAGAAAAGCTAGCGAAGAGGTCCATTGAACAGGAACAATCAACGGGAAAAGGGTGAAGAGAAAATGATGTTGGACAAAGCAGGAAAGTGACTGGGGGTGTGTGTGGGGGGGGGGGGGGGGGGGGGGTGGAAGTGTCAACTATGTTAATAAAGTGAAATACTGTGAAAAGGATGGAACACCTAGCTAGACAAAGAGAACTACGAAAGGAGGGGGCTCTTTGGTGTTTGCGGGAGACGGGACGCATCTCTCTCTCTCTCTCTCTCTGCGTCTCTCTCTCTCTTTCTCTGTGCGTCTCTCTCTCTCTCTCTCTCTCTCTCTCTCTCTCTCTCTCTCTCTCTCTCTCTCTCTCTCTCTCTCTCTGTTCAAGTTTGTGTATGTTCGGTGCATGGGGAATCATAATATTTACTGTGTAGATTGCCTAGTTGCATCGCTGTTAGATTCTTCTGATCTGTTCTATCTTCTTTCCTGTCTTTTAATTTAAATTAAGATTTTCTACATATTGTCCCTTATGATATTTAGGATTTTTCTGTCTCTTAACGATTCAGTGTTGATTATGCAATCCGCCGATGTGTTTACTGTTGTTAATTTTTCCGTCACTGAGCACATCATTAGCATTTGCTTGTTGTTGCTTCAGTTCAGTAGTTTTTTATGTACACATCTGTTCAATAAAGAAATGCTTAAAAAAAGGAAAGGAAGATATTAGCCACAGACCCTCGTTCTGCTCTATGTGCCCAGTTAGCAATGCAGTCACAGCACTCGTCGTTGTCGTTGTTGTCGTTGTCGTACCCTGGCTAAAAGACTGAAGGGATCAACCGAACAGCCAAAGTACTTGAACACTATGGTACAAATGCATCAGCTGGGATGATGATTAGTTAGTTAGTTCTTCAATTTAAAGTCTGTTCACTTAAAGTGATATTAGACAAAATAATGCAGAATTGAGTGGATGAGAGAAATGGAAATAGTGTATGTAAAATGCTGGTATAGGCCTACGTACGAATGTGTGTGTGTGTGTGTGTGTGTGTGTGTGTGTGTGTGTGTGTGTGTGTGTGTGTGTGTGTGTGTGTGTGTGTGTGCGCGCGCGCGCGCGTGCGTGAGTGTGCGTGTGCGACTTTGACAATTGAATTGAAAAGAAAATACTGTTCTAAATGTAACAACTTAAAAGATAAATTACAAAGCAAAAAAACAACAACAACAAAACAACAACAACAAAACCAACCAAACAAACAAACTGGACATATTTATACAAAGGAGCCAACTGGGCTTAACATCAACGAATTTACAAATGTAAAAAAGGCGTGAAGATTCTGGAAAATGCATAGGGAATCTTTTTGTTGGGAGTTGGAGACAGATGAGTTAAAAATAGGAACAGTTAAAAAGAAAATGCGGAGCATTGAAACTGTCGACTGCTCCACAGGCACATTGTAAATTTCTGTGGAATTTTGTACGAAGAGCGTTAACTTTAAGCCTATAAAAGAGAGATTCCAGTTTCCGAAATTTGTGTACATGTACATACGTCTTTGTATACAGTAAGCTGGGGATGAGAACGTTACGTGTGTGACCGTTTTTGATTACCCCGCCACGTGGGCAGCCACACTCCGACTTCGGAGGATTTTGGAGACTGATAATGATATGCTAGGAGCTTGTCACAACTGAAGACAATCCCTGCATAACTATGCAGAGCATAACAACATTTTGATGTAGCCTTGGTGTTCTAGCCTTTGTCAGCTGGCCTGACACAGCCACACAGCACTGACGTGCCCTCAGGACACCTGATTCTGACCATTTGTAATCAATGTTCCTTAAAAGCCTAAATCCGACCGTGACTTTATTTTTGTACAGCGAAATGGAGCTATCTTTCATCTTCTTGATGATGAATGTTTTAAAAGTCAAAATACTTATTTTGTTGTTGTTTGATTGAGTTGAAAATGACATACTTCGAACCAGGTGCCCTGATTCAGCGCTTGAAGACGTCAACGGGTTGGTTAGCTTTCTCTTCAAATTAACCAATGAAATCGACTGGTAGTAGCCTGCTAACGGGCATGATATGACGTAGGAAGGACTGTGTCTGTACACTGACACCACTGGTTCAAAATTCTCCAGAAAATTCGGTCATGTTTATTTTTAGAAGACCGTCGCTATCATTCTCGCGACGTGTCCTGGGTGACAGATCGCTTGCCGCGAGTGTTTTCGCCCCTCGTCGCCGAGTGGTAAGGCAGGCGCCGCGATCATTCTCGCGGCGTGTTGCGAATAAGTTATTAAAAAAAATGGCAGATAAACAGGGACGACGTACGAAAAAGTCGAGAAAAAAAAAAGGAAGCGAGGCAAAAAGCTGAGAAGAAAAATGTAACGCAAAAGCAGAGAAAGTAGGTGAAAAGTTCGGAACATTTACAAAGAAAGCTGAAAAAAAAAAATGTTTAGTCAAGAAAAACAAACTGTTACTAATGTTACTATCAAGAGTGCTTATAAATACAAGTCATACTCGGTTGGAGGCCGAGCTCTACGTGCTGACAATCCACGCTCTCTTGGGCAGAGGGAAAAGAAAAAAAATGAGGGGGGGGGGGGGGGGGGGGGGCAGAAAATACTGTGAACAGGAGGGACATGTAAGGAAGTGTGAATATAATGGTAGGCGATAGAGGAGAAGGAAGGAGGGGGAGGGGGGTGGAAACTGTGTGTGAGATGGAAACTTGAGGGAAGGGGGGGGGGGGGGAGTAGGAGAAATAGCGGTTGTAATGTTCAATACAGGAAAAGTTGATATCAAAGTAGGACGACTGTAGAGCGGAAATTGAGACCGGTATAGAAAGAGAATTACTGTACCGCCAAGCGAAATAATAAGATAATTCAAAACAAACATCACACGTTTTGACCTTTTGGGTCAAATTAGGACCGAAAAGGTCGAAACGCGTAGTTTTGTGCAGGAAGAATAGCTCCAGCGGGCGTTCGTGGCATAGCGCAAGGAGATGTTTACAGCCCGTGCACATAAACATTGACGACCGAAGGCGGAACAACCCCCGATCAATGACGGGCGGCGTACCAACTGAATAAGCCACCAGAGAGCCCTCATGTGCAAAGCAGGCACCAAACGATGTTGTTGTTGTTGTGTAGATGACAGAGGAAAGAGCCACTCGTGTCTGTGCTTCAGCAGATATTTTGATGCAGAAGCATTCCAGAACCTTAAAAAAAAAAAAAAAAAAAACAAACAAAACAAACAACAAACAAACAAACAAACCCAGGCTGTTTTCCACGCTGGAAAAAGAGAAGGATACTTCCGAGATTGTTGCTTGATCAAAATTTCAACCTCAAGCATTCGCGCGCGCGCGCGCGCGTGTGTGTGTGTGTGTGTGTGTGTGTGTGTGTGTGTGTGTGTGTGTGTGTGTAGTGTGTGTGTGTGTGTGTGTATGTGTGTGTGTGTGTGTGTGTGTGTGTGTGCGTGCGTGCGTGCGTGCGTGCGTGCGTGCTTGCGTGTGTGTGTGTGTGTGTGTGTGTGTGTGTGTGTGTGTGTGTGTGTGTGTGTGTGTGCAGAGAACAATACATAAATCTGCGCTAAATTTATGTCTGTTCACTATTTAACATTCGGTGTTGTAGTCACAGACAACAGATTGAAACAGGCAAAGGTAACTTTAGAAACTGGACTGTACAGACTGTGGTCTGACTGTTACAGTAAAACATTTCCTTTCATTAGGAATTATATCAAATTCGATTTTCTTTAGAACGGTCTGCTGGAATTCACTTGCAACTTTCTTTTTTTTTTTTTAAAGATCTCTAGTTATCTAAAAGAAAAAAAAAATTTATAATTTGTCAAACATTTCTCAAAAAAGCGTAGGTCATCGTCAGAGTTCTCTTCCAGTTATTTGTTTTATTGATTTGATCTGTTTGATTTGTGCAATTAGCAGCATAGTATGTTAAAAGAAAATGTTCCCAGCAGTATCTTGTTCAATTCACAAAGAGGAAGGAATCCGTTTCTCGTTCTTATTCTGTCTGAATCATTTGGAATGTAGGACTGAGTATAATTCCTTCTTAATTGACATGTACAGTTAATGTGTTATCGCTTGGCTTAGTGATGACATTATGTACATTATACTTTGATCCGTGAAGCTACACTGACATTTAAATGTAAGCTTTCAGTTATAGTACTTTTTACAGCATCAAACTTTATTGCGTTCGAAGAACTTTTTTGGAAGTTCTTCGAAGTTAAACCAAAGAAATAGTATTGCAGACAACGATGAATTACAAACAGCACATTTTGCACGTGTCCAACACATAAATATAGTGTATGTTAACATCTGTGAGTCAACATTCACTAGGGTCTTTTTGCGCCGTTGAAGTTGACTTCTTTTTTGTTTGTTTGTTTGGGGTTTTTTTTTTTGCGTTCATCTTGTCATTTCTTCTTTGTTTGTTCTTCGATTGTTTTGTTTTGAGAGGCTAATGTCACCAAGAAAGAATCGATTTGATATGTGAGAACCCGCCCAGCCGCAGCAATGTAATATGAACAACACGCCGATCAGCCAGCGCTGTGATCCCCAGTCACAGCAATGTACAATATGAACAACACGCCGATCAGCCAGCGCTGTGATCCCCAGCCACAGCAATGTACAATATGAACAACACGCCGATCAGCCAGCGCTGTGATCCCCAGCCACAGCAATGTACAATATGAACAACACGCCGATCAGCCAGCGCTGTGATCCCCAGCCACAGCAATGTACAATATGAACAACACGCCGATCAGCCAGCGCTATGATTCCCAGCCACAGCAATGTACAATATGAACAACACGCCGATCAGCCAGCGCTGTGATCCCCAGTCACAGCAATGTACAATATGAACAACACGCCGATCAGCCAGCGCTGCCATCTTCAGCTGACTGCCTGCTTTACCGCAAGGCACTGGTGCCATTTATTTTCTTCCAGCCTCTGATTGATCTGCTGCTATGGAGTCTCCTTGATGACCGAGTTTTGAGTCAACTGCTGTTCCATCATTTTCCGAACGTCTCAGTAGTCTGGGTATGGTGTAACATTAAACGTTAAACCAGTTGTCTGGTTATGGACAGAGGAAGCAAAATGTTGCAGACCCGATTTTTCTTAGGGATTTTTTCAGTGAAAATGTGAATTTTATTGAAGAAAAAAAAAAGACACTGTTCTTCAGATTAAGCTTTCGTTCAGGGACCATCTAACATCTAAAACACCGGTGCGTATATATCATTAAAAAAAAGTGTCTGGCTTCATCTTTGCTTGGGCCAGCTTAATTGTTTCCTGACACTCTGACATTTTCATGCGTGATGTCTGCTAGCTGTCTCACAGTTCAATGGGAAGAACAGAACTGACAACCCCCAAAATAGCATTGAAATCATGTTTATTCTGGGCATAGTAATACTCATCTCCTGGACTGAACAACATCCCACAGGATCTTCTATTTTAGTGTGATGGAAACTCGAAAGAAACCATGACAGGTAAACTCGCCATGTAGGCGCCGTAGTTGCAAATACGTATGGCGTGACAGTGAGTCATGTTGGCAAAAAAACCAAAACAAACCCAAAAAACAAAAGATTAATTTTCGCCATGTTCGTCGTAAAACAGCAGTGAGAATAAAAGTAGCCTAGATATAAGTTGCATATCAAAATGAGTTTTCAAATTCGCTGATTCTAACGACGCGTACTATGCTCGGGCGAAAGATAATTGTGAACTCTGAACTTTATGGCCATAGGTATCGCTCCACTGATGTCAAAAAGACCTTGGGGGAAACCAGTCAGGCAAGGGAGGTAAGGCGAGAGTGATGTAAGTAGGACACGACACTGAATGTGGCACTAATCAATAGAAGGACCGCTCCATTGCTCAGCTCTGGGGCCAGAATAATGTAGGATTACAATGTGTTGTCTTGCACTGGAAATGTAGCCAAGAGAATACAAATGCTTGGGGGGAGGGGGGGGGGGGGGGGGAGTGGTGTTATTAGTTTGTAGGTTTGTTGTTTATTTTGTGTTGTTTTGTTTTGTTTCGTAGGGCTCCTTTGGTTTGTTGTTTATTTTGTGTTGTTTTTGTTTTGTTTCGTAGGGCTCCTTTGGTTTGTTGTTTATTTTGTGTTGTTTTGTTTTGTTTCGTAGGGCTCCTTTGGTTTGTTGTTTTTTTGTGTTGTTTTGTTTTGTTTCGTAGGGCTCCTTTGGTTTGTTGTTTATTTTGTGTTGTTTTGTTTTGTTTCGTAGGGCTCCTTTGGTTTGTTGTTTATTTTGTGTTGTTTTGTTTTGTTTCGTAGGGCTCCTTTGG
Source organism: Conus ventricosus (assembly GCA_018398815.1). NCBI lineage: Eukaryota > Metazoa > Mollusca > Gastropoda > Neogastropoda > Conidae > Conus > Conus ventricosus. The sequence continues at coordinate 24,932,965 of CM031625.1, read as the reverse complement.
TTTGTTGTTTATTTTGTGTTGTTTTGTTTTGTTTCGTAGGGCTCCTTTGGTTTGTTGTTTATTTTGTGTTGTTTTGTTTTGTTTCGTAGGGCTCCTTTGGTTTGTTGTTTATTTTGTGTTGTTTTGTTTTGTTTCGTAGGGCTCCTTTGGTTTGTTGTTTATTTTGTGTTGTTTTGTTTTGTTTCGTAGGGCTCCTTTTCTTTTTGTTAGAATAACACAAACGAACACGTAAAAATCAACGCGATGAATCTTTTTAAAAAAAAGTTGTGTGTGTGTGTGTGTGTGTGTGTGTGTGTGTGTGTGTGTGTGTGTGTGTGTGTGTGTGTGCGTGCGAGAGAGAGAGAGAGAGTAGCTGAGAGAGAGAGAGAGAGAGGTGTGTGTGTGTGTGTGTGTGTGTGTGTGTGTGTGTGTGTGTGTTGTGTGTGTGTGTGTGTGTGTGTGTGTGATAGTGAGAGAGAGGCATCTGAGAGAGAGAGAGGGGGGGAGGGAGAGAGAGAGAGGTGCAGATGTATGCCGGCCGGAAGATGAGTGCACAGGAAGTTTTAAAATAGTTAGCAGCAGCAGCAGCAGCAGCAGCAGCAAGAACAACAGAGCTATTAATAGTACGGTAGTAATGGTAGTAGAAGGTATATAGCATTAACAACAAAAGCAGTCGCATTTTATTGTTTCTGTTACGGTTATTTGTTATTTATGCCATGTGTCAGTATCATCATACAATGATTGCTTTTTTCCCCTTTCCT
>CM031625.1:24922225-24927225 GCA_018398815.1 Conus ventricosus | reverse complement strand
ACACAACGCACACGCACACACACACACACACACAACACACACATACACACACTCACACACACACACACACACACACACACACACACACACACACGCACACACACACACACACAAGTTTCAGTTGTTGAGCAATTTAATAGTGGAGGAAAGCAAAGTGCAAGATAACAATTTTGTCGTCATTGTATTTATGACTTGGCAAAGAAAGGAGGGGGGGGGGGGAAGTGAGGGAAATATATATTTTTTATATATAAACTTCTTTACTAGCAGATTATGTGATCTACTGTCGCCTATCTTGAAGGTAGAACCATTCATATCGCCGGTTCCAGGGCCTGTCGTCCGTTGGATCGGACTGGTCAATGAGACATGGCTGTTTGTGTCTGTGCCCCCTTATCATCAAACACAGATACCACAGTCTATACAACTCTGTAGTATTCTCACCACACACGGTTCAAAAACGGAATCCAACCGCACCCCCAAAGCAGCCTGCGAAGGGTAGAGAGAGGAAAAGAAGGGAAAAAAAAGAAGAAAGTGTGGTAAGGAAACAAGTTACTGAAAAAACTGAAATCATTATTAAACAATAGTGTAGATGTAGGGGAGTTATATGTGCGAAGAACCTAACGCTTGGGGATCCATTTAAGCCTGCAAGGGAGCTTGAAAGGTGTCAACAGTCAAAGTGGTCTGCTGTACTGTTTAACAAACCCAAGCTTTGAACAATTTAGTAGTGGGGGGGGGGGGGGGGGGGAGACAAGTGCTGGCTAACAATTCCTCCACAATTATGTTAATGACTTGGCAAAGATTGAGACAAAAAAAGGAGGGAGGGGGGGGGGGGGGGGGGGGGGGGAGGGGGCACGGACAGGGGAGTATTATGATATACAATAAAAAGAAGTTTTGAAACTTTCTTTCGTATGTTCTAACAGGTAGTACACATACGTAAATGTCCCATTAGTTTTGGAAGCATAATCCACATTTACACAGTTCTCTTTCCCAAATTTCGCCTGCCAAATTTTTTCAAGATACTTTTTTTTATCTGTTATATCTCCACATCACACACCCCCTCACCCTCACCCCCACCCGTATCCACCTGTTATTTCCTTTTGTGGAAACTGATTTTCTTGCACATGCAGAAGCAGACACGGGGTGGAGAGAGAGGGAGGAGAGAGAGAGAGAGAGAGAGAGAGAGAGAGAGAGAGAGAGAGAGAGAGAGAGAGAGAGAGAGAGAGGAGGGTGGCGATAATGTTGAGGTGTACAGCAGCATGACCGGTTTATGACCCAAACGCTGTGCACAGAATCAGTGGACGGGATATTGATTTTTTTTTCTTCTTTTTAGCACAGGTAGCTCAATTATCTTGACATGCTGCCAGCAAACCCGAACACTTGAACTCGTGTCGCTTAACCTGTTATCGATTGGATTAAGGACGCTGCAGTATATCGATTTGCCAGGCTAAGGCCCCTCTAGACCGTGGGCTTAAGGATGGATCACATGGTACTTGACTAGATTAAGGTCCCACCACACCATGACAGTGAAGCCCAGAACAGACCGTACATTCCAGGTTAAGGCCCCGCTACATGATGAGACTGAGGACAGAGAAAACGATACATGTCAGGTTAAGCCCCAGCTACATGATGCGACTGACGATAGACCAGACGGTCCTTGGCAGATTAGGGCCCCTTCAAAAATTATGAGACTCAGGACAGAGGAGACAATACATGTCAGGTTTAAGCCCCAGCTACATTATGAGACTAAGGACAGAACAGATGGTACATGCCAGATTAAGCCCTAACTACATTGTGCGACTAGGGACAGAGCAGACGGCGCACGCCAGCAGGTTAAGGCCCTGCTACATTATGATATTAAAGACAGATCAGACGATACATGCCAGGTTAAGGCCCAGCTACATTATGAGACTGAGCACAGAGCAGGCGATAGTTGATGACCATGATGATTCTCCTTGTCGATGTTGGCGTTGTCTTTAAGCCAGTGAATTACCTGGACGTATTGTCATCGTCATCATCATCATCATCATCATCATCATCATCATCATCATCATCATCGTCATCATCATCGTCTCATCATCATCATCATCATCATCATCATCATCATCATCATCGTCATCGTCGTTCATCATCATCGTCATGATCATCATCATCATCAGTCTAGTCAAGATGATCATCATCGCCGTCGTCTTCATGATCATCATCGTCGTCGTCGTCATCGACGTTGTTGTCATCATCATCAACATACTCAGCATCACCGCTACAATCACCCCCGATGAGCACCAGTAAAACACCACCCCCATCTTCATGGCCATCGTCAGTTTCGTTGCTGTCCCCTTTTCTTTATAATGTCATTGCATCCGACAAAGTTTGGGCCAGTGTCGGCATGTCTGTTATTTTTTTATCCATCGAAAAGAGGAGGAGAGAGAGAGAGAGAGAGAGAGGAGAGAGGAGAGAGGGGGAGGGGGGGGGGGGGGAGAGAGAAAATGAGAGGGAGGGGGAGAAAGACGGGGAAAAGAGAGAGGGGGGGATGGAGAGAGAGACGAGGGGGAGAGAGAGGGGAGAGAGAGAGAGAGGGATAGAGAGAGAGAGAGAGCGAGAGAGAGAGAGAAGAGAGAGAGGGGGGGGGGAGGAGGAGAGAAGACGGGAGAGAGAGAGAGAGAGAGAGAAAAGAGAGAAAAGAGAGAGGGGAAGAGAGAGAGAGAGAGAGAGATTTCTTTTGACTTTTTCATGTTTCCCTGTCATCCTCTCATCGGCCCTTTAGATAAGGGGGTACAGAATTTGTTTGATTTAATGACAAGCATGATCAACAACCACAGGCACACAACAAACATGGGAAAACACAAACCGCACATAAATCACAAAAAAATTCTTTTTTGTGTGTGTGAATTCAACTATCCAAACAAACTTTTGTTCACGAGTCCAGTAGGCAATATCCTGAAAGAGAGAGAGAGATAGAGAGAGAGAGGAGAGAGAGAGAGGAGGAGGGAGAGAGAGAGAGAGAGAGAGGAGAAGAGAGAGAGAGAGAGGAGAATGAAGAAAAAGCGAGAGTGAGAGAGAGAAGGGGGGGGGGCGGGGGGAAAGAAAAAGACACAGACACAGGCACAGAGAGGGAGAGAGAGAGAGAGAGAGAGAGAGAGAGAGAGAGAGAGAGAGAGAGAGAGAGAGAGAGAGAAAATGAATGAATGAAGAAAAAGCGAGAGTGAAAGAGAGAGAGGGGGGGGGATAAAAGGACACACAGACACAGGCACAGAGAGAGAAAAGGGGGGGGGGGGGGGGGAGGGAGAAGGGAGACTCGCACGTTTACACACGCGCAACTTGTAAGAAAAACAACCCGCCTCTTGTTTCTTCGTCTGAATCTTTCAAATTCTTCCTCCTCCATCGGCTTTACCGTCCTCCCCAAACCACAATGCATTTAATCTCCTCTTTCCAGCCTCCCCTCCCCCCTCCTGCCCCCCCCCCCCCCTCCCTCCCACCTTTCAGGGTCCCCCCCACCCCCACACCTCTTTCCTCTCTCGCTCACGTGACTTACAAACAAAAAAAACATTTAAATTGTTTGTATTTCACAAGGCAACCTTCTTCAGAACCGAAGTGAGCGAACGGAGCGAGTGCACGTTGGGGAGAGAGAAAGGGGTGTGGGGGGGGAGAGAGAGAGACAGACAGAGACAGAGAATAGACGAGAAGAAAGGAGAGAAGAGAAGAGGGGAGAAGAGAAGATAGGAAAAGAGAGAGAAGAGAGGAAGAGAGAGGAGAGAGAGAGAGAGAGAGAGAGAGAGACAGAGAGAGGACAGAGAGAGAGACAGACAGAGATAGAGAGAGAGAGAGAGGGGCGGGACGAACTCCGGAAACTGTAACCGGGGAAAAATTAATAACTACAACCCATCGACAAAAAAAAGATATCTGCCGATGTTGCAAGGGACTCAAAAACGCCACCGCCACCAACAACAACACAAAAAACGGCATGAAACTGCCGCCCCTTTCGCGTGTCCGGTGAGATCATGCAAAATTTCCTGATCGATTTCAAAAAAGCCCGCAAATTTTCCCCGGGACGGGTGATATCTGTCATCAAACTAAGGGCCCAGCACGAGGCGCGTGATTGGGCCGTGCTAAAGGGTGTGTAAAGGTTAAGGGGGTTTCTGACTTTTTGAAGCCCAGCCTACCCCCCCCCACCTGGGTGTGTTAAAGCCTGGACGTTTCTACTGTTTTTTTTCCCTGTTATTTTTTTTTTTTTCATTTTTTTTTTTAAAAAACCTTTTTCCCTTTTCCCCCTCCTTTTTCTCTCCCGGGCCCCTTGGGTTTTCCCCCATTTTTTACTTTTTTTTTTTTTTTTTCTACCGTTACAAACTTTCGGCCCACTTTTTTGTTTTTTTTTTCTTGCCTGTTCCTTTTTTTTTTTTTTGTTTTTTTTTTTTTTTTTTTTAAACCCCTTTCCCTTTTTTTTCCCCAATTTTTTTTTCCCTGTTTTTTTTCTTGTCCTTTTTTGTTGCTTTTGGTTTTCTTCTTTTTTTTTAAAACCTTTCTGTTTTCGTTTTTTTCCCCTTTTTTTTTTTTTTCCCCCCCCCATACATTTTAAACTTTTTTTACCACCTGTTTCTTTTTGTTCCTTACCTTTTTCTTTTTTTTTTTTTTTTTTTTTAAACCCCTTTCCCTTTTTTTTAAACACTATCATTTCCCCTTTTCTCTTGTACATTTTTCTTTGTACTTTTCCTGGGCTTTTTCTTTTTTAATTTCTTATTCTTTTTCTTTCTTTTTTTTTTTTTAAAAAAATGTTATTCCCATATTGTTCCCAAAAGTTTTTTTTTTTTTTATATATTTTTCCCCCGTCTTTTACTTTTTTCAAGGTTTCTTTTCTTTGTTTTTTTTTGCCATCTTTTCTTAAAGTTTCTAAAGGGCCTTTTTTCCTATTTTTCAATCCCTTTTTTTTTTTTCTGCTTTTCTCGTATTGTTTCCCCGCCCGGCCCCTACGTTTTTTCCCCCCCCCCGTTTCTTTTAATTCTTTCTGAGTT
>CM031625.1:24904725-24917225 GCA_018398815.1 Conus ventricosus | reverse complement strand
TCTGGTCTGTCTGTCTGTCTGTCTCTCTCTCTCTCTCTCTCTCTCTCTCTCTATCTCTACTCTCTCTCTCCTCTCTCTCTCATACACTCGCACACACACGCGCGACACACACACACAACACACACACACACACAACACCACGACACACACACACACCACACACCACACACTCGACACGCACGCACGCAGACACGCACGCACGACGCACATACGCACGCAACGCACGTACAAACACACACACACAAACACACACACACACACACACACACACACACACACACACCACACACACACACACACACAACACACACACACCAGTATCAAAAACGCGTGTGGATTGGTGAAGAGAGAGAGAGAGTGAGCAGAGTAAGTCGCGGGAAAAACAGAGAGACAGACAGGCATGTATGTGCGTGAGAGAAAGAGAGGAGGAGGGGGGGGGGGAGAGGCAGAGAGAGAGGGAGAGAGAGATGGGGAAGAGGGGGAGGCGAGAGAGAGAGAGAGAGAGAGAGTGGGGGGAGACAGGGGTGGGGGGGGGGGGGAGGCCGAAGACGGGTTTTACACAGGACTGAACAAGTTGCACATTGTTGTCTTTTGTCTCTCAAAACAATACAACCCACTGTTTCTTCGCTCTGTGTGTGTGTAGTGGTGTGTGTGTGTGAGTGTGTGTGTGTGTGTGTGTGTGTGTGTGTGTGTGTTGTGGTGTGTGTGTTGCGTGTGCATGCGAGTGCCGCGAGTGCACGCGTCAGTTTAGTTTATGTGGCCCCGCTACCCCCCACCCCTCTCTCTCTCTCCCTACCTCTCTCTCTCCCCATCCCTCTCCTCTCTCCCCCCCCTCCCTCCTCTCTTCCCTCACTCTCTCTCTCTCTATCTCTCTCTCTCTCTCTCTCTCTCCCTCTCTCTATCTCATCTCTCGCTCTCGCCTTCCCTTCTATCTCCCTCTCTGTCCTTCTCTCCCTCCCTCCTCTCTTTTCTCTCTCTCTCTCTCTCTCTCTCTATCTATCTCTCTTCTTCTCTCTCTCTTCTCTTATCTTTCTCCCCCATTCCACTCCAGCACTTCAAACCACGTCCTCGCCAACAATAACAAGCTGCATCGCCAACTACACATCTATCTGTGCGGCATATAGGAGCAGACGCCTCTGACGCGTAAAGAGTTCAGGACAGGACTGGTTCGTGCGGAGCAGCCAGGTAGCCAGTCTTTGATGATGTCGTTACTGGCCGCATGTGGGAGATGTGAGCGGATGTGTGTGTTGTGCGTGGGGGGGGGGGGGAGAATGGGGGGGGGGGTAGGACAGAGCGGGGGTTTGAGGCGTTTGGGCTGTTGCCGGTACTAATGGGTGGTGTGTGTGTTTTTTTCTGGCGTGGTCACCTCATTAGCTGGCTTTGGCCTTAGCTGGGTGGCATGATGCTGTGGTGGTTTGGGTAATTATTCTAAGCATCGTTTTGCTCTGAAGTGGTGTTACGGCTCCAGTGAGAGAGAGAGAGAGGTGAGAGTAGACGAGAGAGAGAGAGAGGAGAGGAGTAGGGAGAGAGAGAGGGAGGGTTGGGAGTGGGGAGGGGGGGAGCGGAGAGAGAGGAGGGGTGGTTGAAGGAGAGAGAGTCAGACAGGACAGACAGAACAGACAGACCGACAGAATTGATTAGAGAAAGAGAGATCAGTGAGACAGACAGACAGACAGACAGAGTTGAGTAGAGAAAGAGGAGAACGAGAGGAGAGGTGATGAAGGAGAGTGAGAGATAGAGAGGGGGTGGGGGGTACGAGCTGCGTTGTTACATACACATTTGTTTTTAAGTCCCAGACATTCACTTACAGCTGCTTACCCACTCGACAAATATGCAGTAACAGTGTTGCATATGTAGTGAATCAACTGAACAACCATTTCTCCCCCTTTTTGGCACACGTTGACTGTGAAATTATTTTAGGGCGTCTGTCGCTCTCCATGGCGGTAATCGGAAAGAAAGTCCACGGGAAAGAAAGGTCAACGGGGGGTTAGGGTTAGGTTAGGGTCAGGGTTAGGGTTAGGTGTTAGGGTTAGGGTTAGGGGTTAGGGTACGGGTTAGGGTGAGGTTAGGGTTAGGCTATGGTTTGGGTTGGGTTAGGGTTAGGGTTTGAGTTAGGTTACTTTCTTCCGTTGCTTTTTTCCGTTGACTTTCTTTCTACAAATCGCCATGGCACCCACCTTCTGGTGAAGTTGGAGGTACTTGGGTGCTTGCACCTGTGCGGCATATTTCAATCAGAGAGATTCGGGGGCAGGCTTGCTTATACTGAGAGTTCATTACCGAGCCAAATATACAGTGTCTCTTCCTGACTGATTATAATCGTCAAACTTATGAACTTTAGATGCTGTAATCAGAAACGTCTTACTGAGACAGGAGGTTAAAACATAAAATGTGAAACTCACGAAGGTTTTGGAAGATTGTGATGTGATGATCATTGGCGACGATAAAGGGTCATTTTATGACTGAGTGTCACGAATATGATGTATTACGAAACAGGTATTTTTCACAACGTTTATTGCCATAGAAGGTCTGTACATCATTTCTTAAACTGATCTTGGAGGTAAAAAAATAAAAGGTTCTACTGAAATTGCAAAACATTTGTGAATAGAATGGTGATGTTGTTTTATCCTACCCCACCCACTTCTTTGTATTAAAACATGATCACTTTTGAATCTGTACTTTGTGTATTTGGGCCATTGTACAGAAATGTGCACGTTCACGAAGAAACGTTTTAGTTTATGATACACGAAAAGAAAGATTTATTCTGTTGCCGCACTGACTTGTGAAATTGGTTATCCTCCGTACCCACCAAAAGGGCTTGAAGGATAAATTCTAGTTCAATTGTTGTTGTGAGAATAGGCAAGAGTCTGGAATGGTTCACCTGGTAAATCCCAAACAGTACGAACGAACTTCCCGGGCCTGAGTGGTCGGTCGTTTTTTCGTCATAGTGGCTTGTGATCAACGCTGAGATTTTCTGTATATATGATTTTTGTGTGTGTGTTGTCTATCTGGTGTTCTTGTACGTTGTGGTGTAGCGTATAAGGACAAGTCCGCACGCGTGACGCTCCTTGTGAAACTGAAACTGCGTGCCTTACAATCCCAATGATCTCCCAAACTTCTTAGCTGGCCACTCATGCTGTTGAGTGAGTCAGCTTTTCTTCGTGTATATGGTATAAAAAATGAGATTTCTTTTCTCTCTCTTGTATTTTTCTTCACAGCATGTGTGCGTACTTCAGTTTTCATACTCTTCGTAAGTATATTTGGTGGGAGACTTTTGGAACCATTAGACTGTGATCTGCGCGAAAGATGAGCGTATTGTCAGTGCAGTCTGCCATTACACTGTGATCTTCTGCACGAGAGATGAGAGGTTAGTCTGCCATTACACTGTGATCTTCTGCCACGAGAGACTGAGAGCGTTAGTTGCCATTACACTGTGTTCTTTCTGCCACGAGAGATGAGAGCGTTGTCAGTGTGGTCTGCCATTACACGGGATCTTCTGCACGAAAGATGAGAGCGTTTAGTCTTCATTAATGTGATCTTCTGCATGAGTGATGAGAGCGTTTGTCAGTGTGGTCTGCCATTACACTGTGATCTTCTGCCAGAGAGATGAGAGCCGTTAGTCTGCCATTACATGTGTCTTCTGCTCGAGAGATGAGAGCGTTGTCAGTGTGGTCTTGCCTTTACACTGTGATCTTCTGCCACGGAGATGAGAGCGTTGTTCATAAGCGTTCTGCCATTACACTGTGATTTTCTGCCACGAGAGATGGAGTTTGTCAGTGCGGTCTGCCATTACACTGTGATCTTCTGAGCACGAGAGTGAAGAGCGTTGTCAAAGCGATCTGCCATTTACATGTGATTTTGGCACGAGAGATGAGAGCGTTTTAGTCTTCCATTACTCTGTGTTCTTCTGCACGAGCGATGAGAGCCGTTAGCTGCCAATACACTGTGATCTTCTGCACGAGAGATGAGAGCGTTAGTCTGCCATTACACTGTGATCTTCTGCCACGAGGATGAGGCGTTGTCAGTGCGGTCTGTTCAGCTCCAGCTGAGTACGTTGATGTATCGGACGAGGTTATTTATGATTCACGATCATGTTCTTTGGCTCAAACACATGACATGTGACATCAAACCAGCTGCTTCTGTTGAGAGTTTGGTGCCATTCAGCTTCCCCGATCGCACTGGCTGCGAGGCTGAAGCGCTTAGGCCTGAACTCTCGGTGAAGGTAGTAAGTTCAGCTTGCTTGTCAAACACCTGGATCAGATTGGGTGGAACCACATTTTCGCGAATCTCTATGGGTCGACGATGTGTGCAGAATGTGCAGTTTTACCCGTTCATGTTGTTGAAAATGCGTGCATAAAACTGATGCGCACTGAGAAATTTGGTTGTATATGTGTGGCGTTTTGGTGGTTATGGAAATACGACAACGTCACAATGGAGTATTTGGAGTGGATAGGCCAGAGTGATGAGAGAGAGAGAGAGGATGTTTGATGAGAAGAGAGAGGAGAGAGGAGAGAGAGAGATGAGAGAGAGAGAGAGAGAGAGACAGACAGACAGTTTCGGTTTTCAGGTTTCTCAAGAAGGCGTCTCCTGCAGTGCGGACTAGTCCATATGCGCACAGCCATACGCTTAAGTTTTTTTGAAGACCACACTGCGCATGATTTAAGTGATGGGATAAATGTATCCAAGTGACAAGAGGAGAGAATTTAGAAGAGGGTCCTCAATGCTACGACTTTAGCAGTTGTCTGACCGCGTATTAGACCACCACTGCGCTGGTCTGATCTTGGGTACCTACCTACGTTGGTGTGGCATTATAAATTATCATTTTATGTGTTGTGTGTGGTCAGTGTTGCGTAGTGTGTGCATGGGTTGTACGGACCCGTGTGTATGTGCTTGTGTATGCAGTGTGCGTGTGCATGTGGTGCTGTGTGTGTGTGTGTGTGTGTGTGTGTGATGTGTGTGTGTGTGTGTGTGTGTGTGTGTGCTTGCTCTGTGTGTGTGTGTATGTGTGTGTGTCTGTGTGTGTCTGTGTGTGTCTGGGAGGGTACATATGACTGAAAACAGAAAAAAGAGACTGAAAGAAATGTGAATTAGTGTTAAACTTTTTACATATGCATGTGACTTGTAATATACTGTTTTACATATATGCATGTGAGTAGTAATAAACTGTTTTACATATATTGCATACGTTATTCCTATTCCAGGTTACAAATCGGACTCAATGTTTCTCCACTCTTCGGGTTCAGACAACTGACCAAACGCAATTTTTATGCAACCTGTTTCTCAAGTGTCTCAAACCACAGTGTGTTTCACCCGCAATCTTTCAGTGCATCGACTCTGTTGTTTGCGTTTGGTATAAAAATAATGTTTTGTGTCTTTCATTTCAAGACACGAATCCAGAACTGATGTACCCGTATTCAGCAGTTGACCTTGCAAAGGATTGATTAACAGAGTGGTGAATACCTGTGGAAAAATTACTGGTCAAAAAAAAAATCAAGAAACAGACTAGATAAATTCTATGATTGACGAGTCACACCAAAAAGCTGGTGAACATTGCTGCCGACAGTTTTCAGGTTCCTTTCATAACACTACAATGTTTACCTCTGGACGAAGATTCAAAATTCAAAAGTTCAAGACAATGAACGACATAACAGTTTTTGTTCCATTCCATCAAACTCCATGAATCATAACTTAACTGTCAATAAGAACCGGTTGAGAAAGCTTGTTTGTATATATATTTATTATATATATATATATTTATTATATATATAACAAACTAATAAAATCCAGGATAAGTACCGCGCACCGTTCCTAGCAACTACAGAGCAGCTTGGTGTTGCAATGACTGCAAGAAATATTGAATTATAAACAAAGCTTGCTCTTATGTCTTAGATTGACGAAATAGGGGGAAATAAAGCATTTCTTATCTGCAGTGGTCGTTGATTCTGCCTAACTACAGTATGTGTTGAGTGGGTGAATGAGATAAATAAAATAAAATGTTCTAAAAATGAGCCTTCAGCAAAGCTTATAAGTCTCCAAGGGGGAGACATCTCATCAATAGGGAGGGAGGAATCCTCACTAGCATATAATCCTGGTCATATTCCGATATTTCGAAACCTTGTTGTTTTCTCCTCAGTGGACCGCGGAAAGTGGTAATTTGACTCCTATGCCTTTCAGTTTATAATTATATATATATATTTATATATTATATATATTCAATTATAAACAAAGCTTGCTCTTATGTTTTTGATTGAAGAAATAGGGGTAGATAAGCATCATATCTGCAGTGGTAGGATAATTCTGCTAACTACAGTATGTGCTCGAGAGGGTGGATGGGGAATATAAAATAAATGCTTCTCAAAATGAGCCTTCAGCAGCTTATAATCTTCAATGGAGGAGAAATCTCACTAACATTATCTCCTGGTTCTTATTACAATATTTCGAAAACCTGGTTGTTTCTCCGTGACGCGGGAAGTTGGTTAATTTGGACCCTCTGCCTTTTTCGGTTTTAAGAAGAAGCTATCCAGAAAAGCTGGTGTGTAATGCGTTGTTATGTTTGTTGAGTTGTCAAATTAACCAACCAAAGGTGCCACCTAAGAAGGCAAAGAAAATGATGAAAGGCAAAACAAGCTACATTTCTTGTGAAAAGTAGGAAATATAAAAAGATAACCTCTTAGACACAAGTGCTGAGGGCCTGTTTTGGAATGATCGCAACAAGGGAACTAAATTACAAAAAAAAAAATTAATAAATTCCAAGGATAAGTATGAGGCACCATTCCAGCACTTACAGAGCGCTTGGTGTTTTCTCCTCAGTGACGACGGGGGACAGGGAGAGGAGGGACAGGGGAGAGAGGGGGACGGGAGAGAGAGGGACAGAAGCAGAGAGAGAGTGGACAGAGGAAAGAGAGGGAAGGGAGAGAGAGAGACAGAGAGAGAGTGTAAACCCAAGGGAGAGAGTGGGACAGAGAGAGAGGGGTGACAGAGAGAGAGGGACAGAGAGAGAGATGAGGGACAGCGAGAGAGGACGGGGAGAGAGAGGGACGAGAGAGGATAGAGGGACAGAGAGAGAGGGGACAGAGAGAGAGAGGGAAGATAGAGAGGGACAGGAGGAGAGAGGGGCAGAGAGAGAGCAGACAGAGAGAGAGAGGGACAGAGAGAGCGGGACTGAGAGAGAGAGAGGGGACAGAGAGAGAGGGACAGGGAGGAGAGGGGCAAGAGGAGGGACCAGAGCAGAGAGAGCAGGACAGGGAGAGTGAGGGACAGAGAGAGAGGGACAGGGAGGAGAGAGAGGGACAGGGAGGAGGGGACAGAGAGAGAGGGGGACAGATTAGAGAGGGACAGGGGAGGAGAGACAGGAGAGTGGGACAGTTAGAAGAGGGAGAGGGAGAGAGCGGGACAGAGAGGAGAGAGGGACAAAGAGAAAGAGAGAGAGGACAGGGAGAGAGAGAGAACAGAGAGATAGGGAAAAGAGTGAGGGGGGACAGGGAGAGCGGGAGGGACGGGAGGAGAGAAGGAACAGAGAGAGAGGGACAGGGAGAGAGAGGGGGCAGGGAGAAGGGAGAGTGAGGGGGGGCAGGGAGAGAGGGACAGGGGAGAGAGGGGGACAGGTAGAGGGAGAGGGACCAGGGAGAGAGAGGGACAGGGGGAAAGAGAGAGGGACGGGAGAGAGAAGGGCAGGGAGAGAGGGGACAGGGAGGAGAGGGAAACAGGGAGTGGGAGAGGGGACAGGGAGAGAGGGGGCAGGGAGAGAGAGGGACAGGGAGAGAGAGAGACAGGGAGAGAGAAAGGACAGAGAGGAGAGAGGGAAGGGAGAGAGAGGACAGTGAGAGAGAGGGACAGGGAGAGAGAAGGGGGAAGGGAGAGAGGGTGAAGGGAGAGAGGGGGTCAGGAGAGAGGAGGGGACGGGAGAGAGAGAGCAGGGAGAGAGAGAGGGACAGAGAGAGAGAGGGACAGGGAGGAGAGAGAGGAGAGGGGGACAGAGAGAGAGAGGGACAGGGAGAGAGAGGGGACAGAGAGGACCAAGACAGAGAGAGGGACAGAGAGAGAGAGAGGGACAGGGAGAGAGAGAGGGACAGGAGAGTATGGAGACAGAGAGACTGGGAAGAGAGAGAGGGACAGGAGAGAGAGGGGCAGAGATGACGAGGGGACAGGGAGAGAGGGGGACAGATAGAGAGGGACAGAGAGAGGACGGACAGGGAGAGAGAGGGGACAGAGAGAGAGAGAGGGACAGAGAGAGAGGGACAGAGAGAGGAGAGAGAGGGCAGAAGAGAGGGACAGAGAGAGGAGGGACAGGGAGAGAGGGGGACAGATAGAGAGGGACAGATAGAGAGGGACAGGGAGAGAGAGGGACAGACGAGAGAGTGACAGCGAGAGAGGGACAGAGAGAGAGGGACAGGGAGACAGGGGGACAGTTAGCTTTGGGGACAGATAGAGAGGGGGACAGAGATTAGAGGGACAGAGAGGGACAGAGAGAGAGGACAGGGGAGAGAGAGGGCAGAGTGAGGGACAGGGAGGGAGTGCGGGACGGGACGAGAGAGGGACAGGGAGAGCGAGGGACAGAGAGAGAGGGAAGAGAGAGAGGGGGACATAGAGAGGAGGGACAGCAAGAGAGGGACAGAGAGGAGGGACGAGAGAGAGGGACAGGGAGAGAGAGGGACACAGAGAGAGAGGGACGGGAAAGAGAGGGACAGAGGAGAGAGGGCAGGGAGAGAGGGACAGAGAGAGAGGGACAGAGAGCGAGAAGACAGGGAGAGAGAGGGACAGGGAGAGAGAGGGACAGGGAGAGAGAGAGTCAGGGAGAGCGGAAACAGGGAGAGAGGGACAGGGAGAGAGGGACAGGGAGGAGAGAGAGGGGACAGGAGAAGAGAGGGGAACAGGGGAGAGAGAGGGCACAGATAGAGAGGGAAGAATAGAGAGGACAGGGAGAGAGGGACAGATAGCGAGACGGGACAGGAGAGAGAGGGACAAGATAGAGAGGGAAGGGGATAGAGGGGAGATAGAGGGGGACAGAGTAGGCGGGACAGGGAGAGAGAGGGACAGGGAGGAGAGGGACAGGGAGAGAAAGGGGGACAGGGAGATAGAGGGACAGTTAGAGAGGGAACAGAAATAGAGGACAGATAGAGAGAGGGACAGGGGTTGAGAGGGACAGAAGAGAGTGGGGACAGAGAGAGAGGGACAGAGAGAAAGAGGGAACAGGGAGAGACGGACAGCAAGAGAGTGGGACAGATAGAGAGGGCCAGGGAGTGAGAGGGAGAGGAGAGAGAAGGACAGGAGAGAGAGGGGACAGAGAGGAGGGACAGAGGGAGAGGACAGAGAGAGAGAGGGACAGATGAGAGAGGGGACAGGGGAGAGTGGGACAGGGAGAGAGGGACAGGGGGAGAAGAGAGAGGGACAGGAGTGAGAGGGGACGATAGAGAGGGACAGATAGAGGGACAGGGAGAGAGAGGACAGAGAGTGAGAGAGGGGACAGATGAGAGGGACAGGGAGAGAGAGAGGGACAAAGAGAGAGAGGGACAGAGAGAGACGAGGTCAGATAGAGAGAGGGACAGGAGTGAGAGGACAGAGAGAGAGGGAAGAGAGTGAGAGGGACAGGAGAGAGAGGGAAGGATAGAAAGGGACAGAGAGAGATGACAGAGAGAGAGGGACAGAGAGAGAGAGATGAGAGAGAGGGACACAGAGAGAGCGGGGACAGGTGAGAGAGGGGACAGGGAGAGAGAGAGCGACCCGATAGAGAGGGACCAGGGAGCAGATGAGAGGGACAGGGACGAGAGAGGGACAGATGATGAGAGAGGACAGTTAGAGAGGGACCAGAGAGAGAGGGACAGGGAGAGAGGGGACAGATAGAGAGGGACAGAGAGTGAGGGACAGAGAGAGTGGGAAGGGAGAGAGAGAGGGACAGAGAGAGAGGGACAGGGAGGAGAGAGGGACAGGGAGAGAGAGCGCAGCCTTAGAGGGACAGGGAGAGAGAGGGACAGCAGAGAGAGAGGGGACAGAGAGAGAGAGGGACAGAGAGAGAGGGGGACAGGGAGGAGAGAGAGGGACAGGGAGAAGAGAGGGCAGAGTGATGAGGGGACAAAGTGAGAGAGGGACAGGGAGAGGAGAAGAGCGGGGGACAGAGATGAGAGAGAGGGACAAGTGAGAGGGGGACAGGGAGAGAAGGGGGACAGGGAGAGATGAGGGACAGGGGATAGAGAGTGGTCAGGGAGAGAGAGGGACAGGGAGAGAGAGAGGGACAGGGAGAGGAGGGGGCAGGGAAGAGAGGGAATGGGAGAGAGAGAGGGACAGGGAGAGAGACGAGGGACAGGGAGAGAGAGGACAAGGGAGAGAGATGGACAGTGAGAGAGAAGAGGGAGGAGGGAGAGAGAGAGGGACAGGGAGGAGAGAGAGTGGGAGAGGGAGAGAGGGGGACAGATAGAGGCGAGAGGGACAGGGAGAGAGAGAGAGGGACAGGGAGATGAGGGGGAAGGGAGAGAGGGGACAAGGTGGAGAGAGGGACAGGGAGAGAGAGAGGACAGGGGAAAGAGAGGGACAGGGAGAGAGAGGGACAGAGAGAGAGAGGAGAGGTGGGCCAGGGAGATGAGAGGACAGAGAGAGGAGGACAGAGAGAGAGGGACAGAGAGAGAGAGGGACAGAGAGAGATGGGACAGAGAGAGATGGACACAGAGAGAGAGAGTCGGACAGAGAGTGGAGGGACAGAGAGAGAGGACAGGAGAGAGAGGGCAGGGAGAGAGAGGGCAGGGAGAGAGAGAGGGACAGGGGGAGAGAGGGAAGGGAGAGTAGGGACAAGAGAGGAGGGCAGGGAGTAGAGAGGGGACAGGAGAGAGAGGGGGGACAGATTGAGAGAGGGACAGGGAGAGAAGGGACAGGGAGAGAGAGGGACAGGGAGAGAGAGGGGCAGGGAGAGAGAGGGACAAAGAGAGAGATATGGACAGGGAGAGAGAGGGACGGGAGAGCGAGGGACAGAAGAGAGAGACAGATAGAGAGGGACAGCTAGAGAGGGGACAGATAGGGGGGACAGGAGAAGAGCGAGGGACAGGATGAGAGAGGGACAAGAGATTTAGGAACTTGACACTTTGATATTTGGTTTTAATTACCTAAGAGGTCCTTTGACAAGGGGGGAGGGGGTAACAGAAACAACAACATTGTCCTTTCCTTTCCTGCAACCAAAATAGTACACTTCATCTAGTGTGTATCAATTCAAAGGTTAAAACAATGAATTCGTCATACATTTCCTTAGTCTCACGCACAGGGAGTAATGCAGTTAAGGTTATTTAAAGAAAAAATCATAAGATGACTCGACCTATTCAATCAATTAATGATGCACTTTGTATCTTACTGATCTTTCAGTGCGATGAATGATATTATTTATTCATGTATCTCATATAATGCATGTCTTTAATTTCACTATCTTCATCTGTCTAATTTTCAGTGTTTCCGCAATCAATTTCAACTGTTTTAATTACAAGTTCATATTGTGCTAAACGACAGCGACATTTTGTCTTGTCGCTGTATATAAACTAGAAAATACGAACAATTTGTCGCACTTCATTATAGGCAGTACAGTGGAACAGAAAGTGTTCTTCGTCGTCAATAATGTGTCTACATGCAGAAGAAGGAGATTCTGTGGATGTTTCACATTCAAACCATCTTTTGTTCGCATTAAAAATAAGGACTGAGAGAGAGAGAGAGAGAGAGAGAGAGAGAGGGACAGAGGGGGGAGAGGCACACACACACACACACACACACACACACACACACACACACACACACACACACACACACAGCGAGAAAGAGAAAGAGAGAGAGAGAGAGACAGAGAGAGACAGACAGACAGACAGACAGAAAGACAGACACACGCACACACACACAACACACAGACATACAGATACACAGACACACTCACACATACAACTCACACACACGCACGCACGAACGCTCACGCGCGCGCACACACACACACACGCACACAGGCACGCACACACACACACACACACACACACACACACACACACACACACACACACACACACCACGCACGCACGCACGCACGCACGCACGCACGCACACACACACACACACACACACACACACACACATACACGCACGCACGCACGCTCACACGCACGCTCGCACAAACAAACTAACAAAAGAACACACACATACACACACGCGCGCGCTCGCGCACACACACACACACACACACACACACACACACACACACACACACACACACTCACTTACTCACTCACTCACACACACACACACACACATACAACAGACAGACAGAGAAACAGAGACAGACAGACAAACAGAGTCACAGAGACGGAGAGAGAGAGAGAGAGAGAGAGAGAGAAGAGAAAGAGAGGGGAGAGAGAGAAAACAGACAGACAGACAGACAGAGACAGAGTCGGAGGCAGAGAAAGACCGTGAATAAATCATCCTTTGCGCGACAGGGAAGCCAGACGGGCTGAGAGTATTGTTGTTATGATCACGCAGGTGCTGTATTT
>CM031625.1:24889725-24899725 GCA_018398815.1 Conus ventricosus | reverse complement strand
TTGGACATCCTGAAAACATCCTGATTACCGACCGTCAGTTTCTTTTTTTCTTCCCAAGCATTTTTTTTTAATTAATAAAAACAAAATCAGAGCTTACAGATGCGCTGAAAGAGAACAGTGCGCTGGAGATGTCAATACAATATTGGCATATTTGTTAGTCGTACACATAATACGTGTACAATTATAACTCGACAACAAGGGAAATAGGAATATCAATTATAATAACAATACCACTACCATTACTACCATCACCACCACCACTACCACCCAACAAATCTTACACAGAAGAAAAAAAAATCCTGTGTATGCTTTCAAATAGAAACCATCGAATAAAATGTAAGGCAATGCATATATATATATATATATATATATATATATATATAATTAGAGTTAAAAAGCCACTCAGAATGTAAAGAGTGCTCCACCAAGTAGGGAGCGACATACCAGTTTAAAATAGGGTTTTAAAATGGAAAGATTAAAACCTACAAACTTGTTTCGAGCTAAAAAAAAAAATGCTCTCCTCAGGGTAGTTAGATAGCCAGTTAGATATATAGATATAAATGTCTTCTTGTGCCCAGTTAGATATGACCGTCAGTTTCTTTGCTTCATGAAAAGATATTTCTTTGATTTTCCGAATTATTCTTAAATCTAGTTGTCACTTCGGGACAGTCTTTTGAGCACAAGAGGTGGTTGCCCCCACAGTTGACCCAAAGGGCTGGTCCCTGGCAAGGCCACACATGGACTGTTTTGCAGCACGGACCACGAATCCCCTGCCCACAACCTCTGTCGCGAACGTGGCCAAATTTCTGGCAGCGAAAGCACCTCATCGGAGATGGGACTTGCAAGTCGACCGGTGTCGCGTGAAATCTGGGAACGTGATATCTGGGAAGGCTTCCCAGATATCACAGATTTTTGGGGGGAACGCGTTCCCAGAGTGTACTGTGATATCTGGGAAGGCCCGTGATATCTGGGAACGTGGTCTTTCAGAGCTCACAAGGGCAGAAAGAAGACGAAAAAAGAATGGATTTTCGAGATAAGGTAGGAAACAATTTTTAGGTGCAATTGAGATCTTTGGCCTTCTTGTCACTTTTTTTTTTTCGCATGCGTTCCCAGATTTACCGTGATATCTGGGAACCTGTTCCCAGATTTCACGACTGGAAGTTCAGGAAATCTGGGAACGCGTTCCCAAATATCACGGTTCCCAGATATGATACGACACCGGGACTCCGAAGTGAATGAATCGGATCGACTGTGGTAGTGACAGCATGGATAATGTCAAAAAGAGCGGGGTTGTTTTTTTTTCCCGTTGAAGTTCGATCCGCCCCTTTGCAAATGGTCACACGGTGAACATCGATTACTCCTCGTGGTCCTTATTCGCTCATGATCTCTGTCTCAGAAACACCTTTAAGGTCAGGACACCTGATGATGCCTGTTGACGTGTTTAGCTCTTGCTTGTGTGGAGACATCCTGACTCCTCCTGTCAACCTACTTCGTGAAGCTCCAGAGCTGTTCTGACTGGTGTGTCGACTGGCATTCGATGAGGAGAGAGCAAATTCGAAGCCTTTGGATTTGTTTAGGGCCGCTTGCAAGGGTCTGGAAGTCTTTCAGGGTAGCAAACGTGGCTCAGCGCGATTTAAAAAAAAATTCCGTCTCCGTTCTTTCCACCACAAACCTCGAAGCTCCGAAATCATGTTCTTTTTGTTTTTGTTTTTGTTTTCGTTTCTGGAGCTCAGTTGCTGTCAAGATCATAGTCTTGGGATGGTCTTGTTTTTGTTTCCCTGTACTTTCCGGTTTTGTTTATTTGTTTGTGTGTTTTGCGAGGAGGGGAGGGGGGGGGGGCAAAGGGGAGGGAGGATATTAGGGTGTGAATGAAGAAGCCATTTTGTTTGAATTTACATTTCATCCCTCAATGACCTATCACAATGGAGTCCAGCGTAGGAGCTAAAGCCGAGAAAATCATGTCCTGACCTCTACAAGGCTTCGGGAAACATATATGGCAAACAGAGGCCATCTACCCTTCCCCTTCCCCTTCCCCCACCCCCCACGATCATTCCCAGCTCCCGGGTACAAGGAACTGAACACTATAGGGGCTACCTTGGTCAGCCGGGGGGGGGGGGGGGGGGGGGGCGGGCTGCCTGTCTTGACCACGCCCCGGGCAGGGGTAGCCAATTGATGATAGACATGGGCCAGTGCGTACCTCCTGCCTACTAGAAAAAGTCCGAGCCAGAGAGATGTATGGTGGGTTCCAACTCTCTCAAGCTCCAGGAACTCATTACACCCTTCCGTCACAGCTTACGCTGCAAAAGGCAAGCACGGCGGATATGAACAAGACCGCAGAAAGAGGAATAACAATGTGGGAAAGAAGATTTTGAAGGGGAGTAGATGATGTGAGAGATCCGTTGAGAACGGCAGGAGATAGAACAGGTACTTTCTTTTTCTTACTTTCTGCGTACGCAGGCTGATACTGAGTATTGTGTGTATGACCGTTTTTTATCCCACCATTAAGGCAACCATACTCCATCTTCAGGGAAGGTGCATGCTATGTGTAACGTGTCATCCATACCAACGACCAAACTGGCCTTCTCTTCCGAAAGTTGGTGATGGATTTTACGTGTGTGCAAGACGTTGTGCGTGCGTTCACACACGGAACATCGGTTTATAGCCTCATTCGAAGGACTGTATGGGGAATGGAGTCAGAACCAATGTTAACTCCGAGGGAAAAATCCCCCTGTACCGAAATTCGAACCCGCAGCCCCAGGATCACGTGTCCGGCGCTCTGCCAACTGAGCCATTCCGGCCCCCGAACAGGTACAAAGGCGGGCTACATTTTGTCAGGGCCCCTCACCCTCGGCCTCTCTGACATGGGAACCTCTACCAGGGGCATCAACTCCTACCACGTTGTGCTTTAGGCCAGTCAGCAACGTGGCTGTACAAGTCTATAAGCGTTTTGGAACACCAGCGTTCCTTGCAAGTATTGATGCTCCTGCCAGCAAAACCTAAGGGATCAATGCCACATGCCAGCCCTCCGACCACGGCAAGGTCGCAACCCCTCTCCTCCTCCACCCAAGGGACTCTCTCTCTCACTCTCTCTCTCTCTCTCTCTCTCTCTCTCTCTCTCTCTCTCTCTCTCTCTCTGGCTCTCTCTCTCTCTCTCTCTCTCTCTCTCTCTCTCTCTCTCTCTCTCTCTCTCTTATGCTTTTTGCCGACGATGTAGCACTCGTAGCATCTACCGTCATTGGTCTCCAGCAGCAACTGAATGTTTTGTGTAGCACAGCGAAAAAACTCGATTTGATCGTTAATTTAGAAAAATCAAAAGTTATTGTGTTTAGAAATGGGGGGTATATCGCCTCAAGGGAAAGATGGTTCTACGACGGTAGGCAACTAGAAATTGTTAATCAGTATAAATATCTAGGTGTTATCTTTTCCACGGGTCTTTCTTTTTCCCACTGCCTTGAGGATTTAGCATCCAAGGCAAAACGTCAAGTCATCAATATTATAAAACTACTGTGGAAGTTTCAAAGTCTTTCCCCGAAATTGTTCTTTAAACTTTTCGACTGTCAAGTCCAGCCAGTGCTTAGCTATGGTGCTGAAGTATGGGGTTTGATTGCAAACAACTCAATTATTGAAAAAGTGCATTTGTTTGCACTCAAGAGATTCTTAAATGTGTCCATAAAAACACCCAGCGCCTTAGTCTATGGAGAAACTGGTCGGTATCCACTCTATATAAACAATTATACTAAATGTATCAAGTATTGGATACGTGTCGTTAATATGCCGGATAATCGCCTTCCTAAGAAAGCTTACAACACGTTATATGATTTGCATCATCGAGGCAAGAACAACTGGGTTTCATCAGTTTGCTCTATGTTAAACCGATATGGCTTTGGGTATGTATGGGAAAACCAGAACGTTTACAATGTCAAAGGTTTTCTCTTAGAATTTAGAAATCGGTTGATTGACTGTCATCTTCAAGAATGGTATACCCGAATGGATGTTAGCGATCGCTTTTCCTTCTATTCTTCCTTTAAGCAATTCAGACAAATACCGAATTATCTGTTTACGGTAAGTAATTTGAACAATCGTAAAAATCTCATAAGATTCAGGTTAGGCGTATCTTGTTTAAATACTCACAAACTGCGGCATTCGAGTGTTCCCCGAGAGGCACTCTGCTGTCCTTTTTGTCCAAGTCAGTTGGAATCTGAATATCACTTTTTTATTGTATGCCCTAAATATAAAGATGTTCGAGAGCATTTCATACCCACTAAATATTATGCAAGAGCGTCAGCTTTCAAGATGTCATTATTACTTGCCAATGATAAAATGGCTAAAGATGTTGCTGCTTTCATAACAAAAGCTTTTGAAATCAGATGTAAAAAAACGAATGGGACGTAAAGTTCATACATTTTATGTATAATTCGGGGTACATTTTCCTCTCTAAAAGCAAAAGAGCTTGTATGTGTGAGTGTATGTGGGCGAGTGTGTGTGTCATGTGTATGTGTTTGTGTGTGTGTGTGGGTGTGGGTGTGTGCGAATGTGTGTGTGCGTGTGTGTGGGATCATGAAAAGGTTTACAGGTTTTTTAGGCAATTACAAATGAATGTATCTTCTGTGAGATTTGTAAATGATATGCCCTAAGCTGTATATTGGTGCGTATTTTGATCAGTATGTATACATCCATGACTGAGGAGAATGTGAAAGTTACCTACCTGGCCGAGAAAGTGCATGTATACTTGCAAGGTGTTGTTATTTTGCTGTTACTTTTGCTTTTCCACAATGTTGTTGTCCTCCCCCCCCCCCCCCCCCCCCCATCCCAATGTCCCCATTGACACGGGCACGAGGCCTAGCTCAATTAAATTATTTGTCATTGTCATTGTCATTGTTGTCTCTCTCTCTCTCTCACTCTCTCTCTGGCTCTCTCTCACCCTCTTTCTCTCTCTTTCTCTGTCTCTCTCTCTCTCTCTGGCGCTCTCTCTCTCTCTCCTCTCTCTCTCTCTCTCCTCTCTCTCTCTCTCTCTTTCTTTCTCTCACTCCTACACACACACACACACACACACACACACACACACACACACACACACACACACACACACACACACACACACACACACAACACACACACACATGAGCGACCTTCTCTTGCATTAAAGATCAGAGGCAGCAGTTCGTCCCATCCCCAATGTTTTCTGGGGCATAACTAATCGGCCTGTTCTCAGGAGTGAGAACGCCGCTCCTTTCAAGTACCAATCAGAGAGCTTTACTATTTATGGTGCGTAGAAAATTCTAATGGCGAAACACGTTGGATTTGTTTTCTTTCTGACATTTTGCCTTTGAGGACAGTATTTTTTTTCAATCGAAGATAAAGTAGATTTTAACCCGTACAGAAGCTGAAGCAGAGACAAAGTTGTGTAATCGTCGTTCTTTGCCAATTGCTTCTTTTATCTGTATGTATTCGCTGAATTAGTAAACTTTCTTGTGATTGGTGCCCAGTTAGGCTGACATACACGTGTTTCTCGGAGAGAGTAGGTCGCCATTCTATATCACCATTCCTTTTGCGAACCAAAGCTGCACTCGCTTTATGGAACAGCTTTTCTTTCGTTTTTCTCCCTCCTTTCTCATTTTGTGTGCGTACAGCACATGTTTTTCTTCAACGGCAAAACACACACACACCACACACACACACACACACACACACACACAACACACCACACACACACACACACACACACACACACACAAACGTTGTTGCCTTTCTGACTGTTCTTCGTTTCCGCTATTTTTTTTTTCTATGTAATTTTACCAAGGCACCCTCAAAATGCAATTATTGCAATTCATCTGTTGTTGTTGTTGTTGTTGTTTGTTTGTTTGTTTTGACCCTATGTCTTGAAGATGATTTTGTTTGGTTTTGCTTTTTACCTTAATGCAGTCAGCAAGACTGAAAGATATATTTTCTTATTAAACATGGATACCAAATTCTATTACGCAGGTTTAACACGTGTATCAGTTTTGATACTGATGATAAGAATAGACAGCGAGATTAACGTCTTCACGGCCTGGTGCTCTTTCGGGCATTTCACAAACTATTAGTTCATCAGTTTCTGGCTACACTGTGGAACAGTCGGCACGATATATATGTGAACTGATCTGGCCGGGTAATATTCGATCAATCCACTCCAATCGCCCGACTGAAACGCCCGGAATAACAGCGTCTTTAGACACGGCACAATCCGCTCTATCATTGAAGACCGTTCGGAGAGATACAACGCAAATGAACTGCCCTTGAACTGAATCTCCCGTCAACTAGGCAGAGAGTGTTAAAGCTCTCAAATGAGAAGAGAGTGTAAAATCTCTATCAACTAGGCAGAGGCTGATCGTGTAATTCGTCAACTAGGCAAAGAGTGTAAACTCGGTCAGTTCAACAGAGAAGGGAAAAGTCTGTGAACTAGGCAGAAAATAAGCGTTAAAGTCTGTCAACTGACCATCAAAGGAAAATTCGCCAACCAGTTTGTCAACTAGGCAAGAGTGTAAATTCTGTCATCTAGCCATCAAAGAAAAATCTGCCAACCTGAAACTAATCATTAAAGGGAAATTGTGCCAACTAGTCTGTCAACTAGGCACAGAGCGTAAAATCTGTAAACTAGCCCATTAGAGGAAACTCTGCCAACTAGTCTGTCAACTAGCGGAGAGTGTAAAATGTGTGAACTAACTATTGTAGGGAAATCTACCAACTAGCCTGTCAACCAGCAGAGAGTGTAAAACCTGTAAACTAACCATTGTAGGAAACTCTGCCAACTAGTCTGCCAACTAGTCTGCCAGCTAGGCAGAGAGTGTGAAATGTGTAAACTAACCACTGACAGGAAATCTGCCTACTAGCCTGTCAACCAGACAGACAGTTGACCGGGCAGAGTAAAGTCTGACCTCAAGCCAGTGTGAAGGCTTACAACCAGGGGGTGAGAGTGCAAAGTCTGTCAACTGGACTGAGAGTGTAAAGTCTGTCAACTGGGCAGAGAGTGTAAAGTCTGTCAACTGGACTGAGAGTGTAAAGTCTGTCAACTGGGCAGAGAGTGTAAAGTCTGTCAACTGGACTGAGAGTGTAAAGTCTGTCAACTGGACAGAGAGTGTAAAGTCTGCCAACTGGACTGAGAGTGTAAAGTCTGTCAACTGGGCTGAGAGTGTAAAGTCTGTCAACTGGACTGAGAGTGTAAAGTCTGTCAACTGGACTGAGAGTGTAAAGTCTGTCAACATGGCAGAGACTGTAAAGTCTGTCAACTGGGCTGAGAGTGTAAAGTCTGTCAACTGGGCTGAGAATGTAAAGTCTGTCAACTGGACTGAGAGTGTAAAGTCTGTCAACTGGGCAGAGAGTGTAAAGTCTGTCAACTGGGCTGAGAGTGTAAAGTCTGTCAACTGGGCTGAGAGTGTAAAGTCTGTCAACATGGCAGAGAGTGTAAAGTCTGTCAACTGGGCTGAGAGTGTAAAGTCTGTCAACTGAGCTGAGAGTGTAAAGTCTGTCAACTGGACTGAGAGTGTAAAGTCTGTCAACTGGGCAGAGAGTGTAAAGTCTGTCAACTGGACTGAGAGAGTAAAGTCTGTCAACTGTCCTGAGAGTGTAAAGTCTGTCAACTGGGCTGAGAGTGAAAAGTCTGTCAACTGGACTGAGAGTGTAAAGTCTGTCAACTGGGCAGAGAGTGTAAAGTCTGTCAACTGGACTGAGAGTGTAAAGTCTGTCAACTGGGCAGAGAGTGTAAAGTCTGTCAACTGGGCAGAGAGTGTAAAGTCTGTCAACTGGACTGAGAGTGTAAAGTCTGTCAACTGGGCAGAGAGTGTAAAGTCTGTCAACTGGACTGAGAGTGTAAAGTCTGTCAACTGGGCAGAGAGTGTAAAGTCTGTCAACATGGCAGAGAGTGTAAAGTCTGTCAACTGGACTGAGAGTGTAAAGTCTGTCAACTGGGCAGAGAATGTAAAGTCTGTCAACTGGACTGAGAGTGTAAAATCTGTCAACTGGACTGAGAGTGTAAAGTCTGTCAACTGGGCAGAGAGTGTAAGGTCTGTCAACTGGGCAGAGAGTGTAAAGTCTGTCAACTGGACTGAGAGTGTAAAGTCTGTCAACATGGCAGAGACTGTAAAGTCTGTCAACTGGGCTGAGAGTGTAAAGTCTGTCAACTGGGCTGAGAGTGTAAAGTCTGTCAACTGGACTGAGAGTGTAAAGTCTGTCAACTGGGCAGAGAGTGTAAAGTCTGTCAACTGGGCTGAGAGTGTAAAGTCTGTCAACTGGGCTGAGAGTGTAAAGTCTGTCAACATGGCAGAGAGTGTAAAGTCTGTCAACTGGGCTGAGAGTGTAAAGTCTGTCAACTGAGCTGAGAGTGTAAAGTCTGTCAACTGGACTGAGAGTGTAAAGTCTGTCAACTGGGCAGAGAGTGTAAAGTCTGTCAACTGGACTGAGAGAGTAAAGTCTGTCAACTGTCCTGAGAGTGTAAAGTCTGTCAACTGGGCTGAGAGTGAAAAGTCTGTCAACTGGACTGAGAGTGTAAAGTCTGTCAACTGGGCAGAGAGTGTAAAGTCTGTCAACTGGACTGAGAGTGTAAAGTCTGTCAACTGGGCAGAGAGTGTAAAGTCTGTCAACTGGGCTGAGAGTGTAAAGTCTGTCAACTGGACTGAGAGTGTAAAGTCTGTCAAAAATAATCAGCCAGTCAGTCATTTTCGTCTAAAATATAACCTTATTTCTTTTGTTAATCGCATGGAACACATATCTTGAAACATTGTGCCTATGATTCATACTCGTTGCTTTCAACAGAACATTTACAGGCACTTTCATTGATTCTTTTAGAAATTTAGCTCGAAGGTCTATATACAGGCAACAATCAAATAAGAAATGATGCTCATTTTCAACTTGACCCTCACAAAATAAACAATTTTTATCTTCGACAGATTCACTGTACCGATGCACATTATTATTCAGAGGAAGCACGTTAAATCTTAACTGAGAAATGGCTACACGAAAACAATAGATATCCATGTCACAAACATACCTTTCTTTTTCAAAAACAGTTTTAAATGCTCTGTAAGTGCTATATCTATCCCGATCTCTGATAGTTGCGTTCCACTCTTGAATAAAGAGATCGACAATTCTTTGTTTAAACAAATTCAAAAACTGTTTAACATCACCAACTCCTTGTTGCAACCAAACAATACTGAATCCCGTTTCACACAAAGTTTCTCTCACCTTTGAAACCCAACAGTTTTTGCCAGCTCTGTCTAATTCAAGCAACATCATGTAAGCTTTATGTGGCAGTCTTTCAGCATCCATATGCAACAATTTAAACCAAAATCTTAAACATGCAACGTAAGAATTAACATACAGAGGGTATCTTCCCAGATCTCCATATACCATCTTATTTGGAGTTCTACTTGGAACACCCATAAACCTTTTACATGCCATTAAATGTACTTTTTCTATATGATCCAGTCTATTTAACCCCCACACTTCTGATGAGTATAATAGTATTGGCTGAATCTTTACATCAAAAATTTTAAAAAAGGTAATTGAACTCATTTCCTTATACTTTTGGAAAACCCTGCACAGCTGTAAAACGGCTTTCTTTCCTTTTGTTGCCAAATGCATTGTGCCTTTTCTAGCACTAATCATAGTTGTGAAATTAAACCCTAAATAAAAATAACTATTTACCACCTCTAGTCTTGTACCATCATAGAACCATTTTTCATGCTTTCCTGGGGGAAGAGAGAGAGAGAGAGAGAGAGAGAGAGAGAGAGAGAGAGAGAGAGAGAGAGAGAGAGAGAGAGAGAGAGGGGGGGGGGACTTTTATCAAAAAAAACACCACTTCATGTGCCAGCCGAGAGATAAAGCACAAGAAAAACAGATCATCTTTTTTTTAAAGTGTCAAACAAAAGAAATAGATCGCCCATGCACGAGCATCAAACACAAGAACTTAACCGTCGGACTATCAATAAAGCACGATAAACTGGCCATTCAGGTATGGACACTCAGT
>CM031625.1:24869725-24872225 GCA_018398815.1 Conus ventricosus | reverse complement strand
CACATTCTCTCTCACTCTCCTCTCTCTCTCTCTCTCTCTTTCTCTCTCTCTCTCTCTCTCTCTCTCTCCCCCCTCTCTCTCTCTCTCTCTCTCTCTCTCTCTCTTCTTTTTGTATCTCCACTGTTCTCGTGTCTGACTCGTGTCCGTCTCCGTCCTCTCTCTCTCTCTCTCTTCCTCTCTCTTCTCCTCCCCTCTCTTCACTCTCTCCTCTTCATTTCCTCTCTTTTCCCTCCCCCTCTCTCACCCCTTTTTCTTCCATATGAAAAAATTATGCGTGTACTTTACAAAGCCTTTAAAACTCGTGTAATGCGTTCTTTAAAAGAATCCGAAAGCGATTTTGAATTATCCCTGTAATTTTTTTTGTCAAAGATATCAAACTCTATTCTAATATGGTGTGTCTCTTACGTTCTCGGCGGGGGTTTCTTTAGTTGTTGGGCGAACCGGGTTTGCACAGTCAAAACGTTGCCGGTGAATCCCTGTCCCCCGCAAAAAACCGGCATGTCGCCCCCCGCGGTCTTTTTTAATGTGTTGTCGTTCTGGGATCGGCGAGTAGATGGGTTCCCCGTCTCCCTCCCCCCCCCCCCCCCCCCCCCCCCCCCCCCCTTCCCCGGGCCCCTCTCCCCAGGGACCCTCGCCCCCTATCTCTTGTCTTTCCCCCTCTGTTGTATGTGTGTGGGGTGTGTTTGGTGTGTGTGTGTGTGTGGTGTGTGTGTGCGTGCGGGGTGGGGCGTGCGTGCGTGGTGCTTTGCGTGCGTTTTGCGTGGTGCGTGGTGCTGTGTGTGTGTGTGTGGTGTGTTTCTCTCTCTTGTCCCTTCTCTGTCTTCTCTCGTCTCTCTCCTTCTGTCCCTCTCTCTCTTTCTCTCTCTTCTCTCTCTCACACACACCACCCATACACACACAAACAGACACACACACACACACACACCCCAACACACACACAAAAACCAACAACCCCAAAACCACACACGCAATTCTCTCATTTTTCATTCTGTGTCTGTCGTCTGAAAATTTCTCTCTCTCTCTCTCACTCTCTTCTCCCTCTCTCCTCCTCCTCTCTCTCTCTCTCTCTCTCTCTCTCTCTGTGCCCTTCTCTCTGTCTCTCTCTCCTGTTCTCTCTCTCTCTGTTTCTCTGTCTCTCTGTTTTCTTCTCTCTCTCTCTCTCTCTCCTCTCTTCTTTTCTCCCCTCTCCCCTTCTCTCTCTCTCTCCCCCCCTCTCTCTCTATCCCCCTCTCTCTCTTCTCTCTCTCCCCCTTCTCTCTGCTCTTCTCTTTTTCTCTCTCTCTCTCTCTCTCCCCCTTCTCTCTCTCTCTCTTTTTCTCTGTTCTTGTTTCTCTCTCTCTCTCCCCCCCCTCTTCCTCTCCTCTCTCTCTCTCTCCCCCCTTCTCTCTCTCTCTCTCTCTTTTCTCTCTCTCTCTCTCTCCTCTCTCTCTCTCTCTCTGGTGCTCTCCCCTTTTGGTGGTCTGACTGTGTTGCCTTATCCGGGAAATCGATGTGGACGTAACCCCGCTAAAATAGCCCCTGTGAAAGGCTTCATGGTGGGTTCCCCCTTTCTCAAGGAGTACAGTGTGATTCACCGACAACCCGTTCTTTGTCTTGTGGCTCCCCCTCCCCCCCCCCCCCCCCCCCCCCCCCCCCCCCCCCCCCAAACCCCCCCCCCCCCCCCCCCCCCTCCTTACCCCCCCGTTTTTCTTTCTAAAAAAAACATTTTTTGTTAGTCCCTTAGATACAAAATAAAGAATTAATGAATAAATAAAAAATAAAGAAAATGAGGGTTGGGGGGGGGGGGGGGGGGGGGAAGGGGGGCCAAATTTTCTCTTGCGCTTTTACATTTAAAGTGTAATACCCGTTCCCGAGAGTTTGTTCTGCAAGCAGGCATTAACCGTCTCCTCAACCGCCGCCGTGGTGCCGGGGGTTAGTCTATGGGACTCGTGGGCGGGGGGACCTGGGGTTCCTCACCCTCAGACCGTTGATTTGTGTGTGGGGGTTTTGTGTGTTTTGTGTTTTTGGGGTGTGTGTGTGTGTGTGTGTGTGGTTTTGTGTGGTGGTGCGTGCGTGCGTGCTGCGTGCGTGCGGGTGGTTGTGGGGGGGGGGGGGGGGTTTTTGTGTGGTGTTGTGTGTGTGTGTGTGTGTGTGTGTGTGAGTGGGGGGGGGGGGGGGGTCTGTCCCGGCCGGTTCCCGCAGATTTTGGGGCGTGGATTCCGAAGGACTCCGACGGAGAGATCGGGCGGAGTCACGTGGTTTTATTTCACCCCAAATTCTTGAATGCTGCCTGAGAGGTTTTTTTCCCTTTTTGTTTTTTTCTACACCCCAGGTGTCTGTATCACTGGACTGGATGACCGCTGGGGGTTTTTATGAAAAATCGTAGAGGACAGTCCTGTCATAGGGGATCTGGCAGAAAAAACTCCACGCCATCGTGTCATCCCGCACTGGGATTCAACCAAAAGAGATGCCAGAAATGTTTTCCCTGCAGCACAATAAAACCATGAAGCATTTTGCGTTC
>CM031625.1:24862225-24864725 GCA_018398815.1 Conus ventricosus | reverse complement strand
TTAAGTACAGGCTTTTTGTCCTTTTAGACACGCAAAAAAGGTAAGTGGGGTTATTGAATTCTAAAATCAAAAGAAAACTACATATTTTGTCCTTTTTTTTTTGGGAAGTTTTTTTAAATCCCAAAGAAATGACCCCCATTTTTTTTGAGTTATGCAGTAAAAGGGGTTGGGGGTTTTTGAAGAAAGAAAATAACAAAAAGGTACATAGTTTTGCCAGATTTTAAAAAGAACAAAAATAACAAAAAAGGTAATGTTTGCGGGGTGTTTGGGGTACTAAATTTTAAAAATAGGTCATGTTTTGCCAAGGGGTTGGGAGTTCAGAAATAATTTTAGAAATTTTTTTAATAAATTTTTGGGGGTTAATAATTTAAAAAAAAGGGGAAATAGGTGAGAAGAAATTCATTGTTCCCCCCCGAACCGTGTTTTTTTTAAAAATGTTTTAAATACTGGTTGGATGGTAAGTTGTTACCGCTAATAGGTATGTAGGAAACCCTTTGATTGTTGTTTTTAAAATTGAAAGCAGGAAATTCAACTGGGGATAAAAAGCTAGTGCACTCTAAGAAAAGGTTTTGGGATAGTTGGTTGTGTCAAAGGTTGTTTGGGGGGGGAATTTATATCAGGATTTAAGGAATTGTTGTTTTTTTTTTCAAACAAAATAGCATTCTGAAATTGAAGATAATGAAAAACTGCGGGTTCGTTTTTTTGAAAATTGCTTTTTGAAAGGGAAAGAGGTATCTGTTTTGAGATGAAATGAAAAGGATAAGAAAAGATCTAAATAAGTTTAGTTTAAAGAGCACGGGTTTATGAAAAAGTAAACGAAGTGCTGATCCCCAAAGGGGGTCACAGTAAGGAAGTTGAAAGTCCCTTTTCCCTTTTCCCTATGTTACTTCTTTAGACATTCGCGAGATATTCTTTTTAAATAAATATATTGAATTTAAATGACATTATATTGTAATTAATGTCCTTGTTCTCTATTTTTTGTTTTTTGTAAAAAAAATGGATGGCCCATGTTGTCTCGTGTGTGTGCGTGTCGTGAGTGTGTGTGTGGGCGTGTGTGTGTGTGCGTGCGTCCCCGGGTGCGGGCGTCGTGCGTGCGTGCCCCCGTGCGTGGTGCGTGCGTGCGTGCTTGCGTGCGGGTCCGTGCGGCGTGCTTTTGCGTGTGTGCGTTGCCGTCCTTTTGCGTGCGTGCGTGCGGTGGTGCGCGCGCGGCGCGGTTGGTGTGTGTGTGTGTGTGTGGGTGTGTGTGTGTTGTGTGTTGTGATAAAGAAAAAATGAAGGCGAAAAAAAATAATGTTTAATAAAAAAATCAAATTTTTTTGGGGGTTTCACGTCTTGTTGGTTCGTTGGACTTTCCTTTCTTTTTCCCTTCAATCTGGTAGGTTAAACTTACGAGAAAAACCGTGCCCACCCATATACCACGCAGACATGGTGCGAGCTCTCTCTCTCTCTCTCTCTCTCTTCTCTCTTCTCTCTCTCTCTCTTCTTATTAGGGGGATGGCCTGAAAAATTTAAAAATTTTGTTCTTGTTTCTCTCTCCTCTCTTCTCTCTCTTTTTCTCTCTCTCTTCTCCCCTTTTCTCTCTCTTTTCCCCTCTCTCTCTCACACACAAAAACACACAACCCCAACCCACACCACAACACCACATGCACAGAGAGGAGGGAGAGAGAGGAGAGAAGAGGGGATAGGGGGGGGGAGAGGAGAGAGAGAGGCCAGAAGACGGGACAGCAGACAGAAGAAAACACCCCTTTCAACAACATAAACCATGCCTTTACCGCTGTTGAACAGAAGATCTTGTAATTCCCCTCCCCCCAGGAACCCGTACCCAACCCCTTCGCAGAATGTGATTTTCCCCACAATTCGGCGGCAGTGCTGGCCCGGAAATCGCTCTACCCCTGTCCGCCGACGGGGCGCTCCGTTGCAGTAGATTTTCTTACTCAGGAGTTTTTGGTTTCTGGAAGTTGTGTGCATGTTAGACAGATGCGTGTCCTGAACTTCGATCGCGGGTCCAACAAGCGTTTTGGAAAGGGGACAAGCATTTCGTGTGTTGAAGTGTTCGCTGGGTTGTCTTTTTCATGGTTTTGGGTGGGGGGGGGGGAGGGGGGGGGGGGGGGGGGGGGGGGGGGGGGGGGCGGGGGGGAGGGGGGTTACTCAGCGGTTGATTTGTTGTCTGTGTAGCGGTGTGAGTCCCAAAAAGTGGCCTTCGACTCGGGGGTTAAACTGGGAGGTGTGCGCGTGTTTTTTTCTTGGTCTCTCTGCCCCTCTCTGTCTCTCTGTCTGTCTTCTGTCTCCTCTTCTCGTCTCTGTCTTCTGTCTCTTTGTCTCTGTCTTTGTCTTGTCTGTTCGATTGTCGGCCCCTGTCCTTTTCTCGTTGCCTCTCTCTCTCTCTCTTCTTTTCTTTCTCTTCTCTCTCTCTTCTCTCTCTTTCTCTCTTTCTCTTCCCCCTCTTCTATCTTCTCCTTCCCTCCCCCCTCCCCCCATCTTCTCTCCTTCCTTTCTCTCT
>CM031625.1:24854725-24857225 GCA_018398815.1 Conus ventricosus | reverse complement strand
ATTGCTTCCAAGATAGTTAATACTAGGCTTGGCATTTCAGCCCCAGGGTACTTATTTCGCACAGATTGCCTATAATTCGCTCTCATAGTTGGGTCAGGCGCTGGGCGTCTTATAAAAACTAACTACGTTGTCCCAAGCTAATATTATCATTCATAGGATTGTGCTATTACGTCACTCGTGTCGGTAACCACCAGTTTGGCTGTCGTAGTAGTAAAATCTTGTTTTAAAAAAAAAGGGATATAATGGCGGACGAAAAGAACACCCTATTGACCAACTCGTGAGCGTCGCTCGTGATTTAGGCTACTCGGGAGAAGAGTTGCGAGCATTCGTTGAAACACAACAAAAGATGGAACGAGATGAGCGAGCGGAAAGACGCCGTGTCGCAGTAGAAAAGGAAGAAACAGAAAGATTAAGAATTCAGGCTAACAATAATCAGGAAACGCAGGAAACAGAGAGACTAAGGAAGCACAGGAAACAGAAAGATTAAGGATTCAACTAGAGTTAGAGAGAGTGAAAATACAGAGGGAGACCACCGATGATGGTAGCTCAGTTTCCAGTGACCCTGTGCGCAGTTATGCTCCCCGACCAAAGTTGCCAAAATTCTCTGAAGGAACAGATTCGATTGATGCATACATCAGTCGTTTCGAAACGTTTGCTACCAGTCAGGGTTGGCCTTCAGAAGAGTGGGCAGTCATTTTGTCAGCGCTATTGACGGGTAAGGCATTACAGATTTTCACTGCGTTACAGCAGACCAACAATCTGATTTTGGTGCCGTGAAGGAATCATTGATGAAGGGATTTGACCTCACAGATGAAGGATTTAGAAAGAAATTTCGATCAGCTAGATTACAAGCAGGTGAAACGTGCACTCAGTTTGGTGCACGTTTAGATCACTATTTTGAGAAATGGTTAGAGTTGAGTGGTACGAAGAAGGAGTTCGCTGAATTGAAAGAGCTAGTTATGAAGGAACAGATTTTGTCAGGTTGCAGTCCAGAGTTAACCATACATTTGAAAGAGAGACAGCCAGAGACAGCAGGGAGTCGCTGAAGTTAGCAGAGGTGTATAGAGAGGCACGTTGGGCACTAAGGGGCAGGAGAAACAGGTGCCAGACGCAGGTGAGAAGAGTGCAAGGAGACTAGGGAGTTTTCTGCAAAGTCTGCAAACCCAGTGGTGGGGCAGAAAGGAGGACAAAGGGACAATAGGTGTTTCATTTGTCACAAGAAGGGACATGTGGCGAGGGATTGTTGCATGAGGTTCCAGAAGGCAGCAGCCTTGCAAGAGGTTGATAAGGGTCGCCAGGGGAAACGACCTGCAGTGGAACCAAAAGGGATCCAGTCTGAAGAGGGTGAAGTGCGGCCTATGGGTAGCACTGGACAGCAGTCATGTCAGGGATGGAGGGCACTAGGCTGAGTGGTTCGTTACCAGTGGAAGAAGGGTGGATTGGCCGGCAGAGGGTGAAAGTGTTACGAGACACTGGTTGTTCATGTGGTGTAGTACGAACAACGCTGGTCGAGAAAGGGGATTTGACAGGACAAATCCAGACCTGTACTCTAATCGATGGCACTGTGAGGGAGTTTCCAGTTGCTAAGATAGAAGTACGTACCCCCTTTCTTCTCAGGCGAGTTGTCTGCGCTGGTGATGGAGAAACCCCTTCATGATTTGATCATTGGAAATATTCCAGGTGCAAGGGATCCAGGGATCCTGAGCTGTTGACTGCTACAGGGCAGCAGTCCAAACACGGAGCAAGAAGGAGGAAAAGGTTGATAAACCGTTAGTCGTTCCAGCAAGGAAGTCAGGCATAGATGTGTCGCCTGATGAGTTTAGGGCAGCGCAGGAACAAGACCCTTCGCTCGTGAAGTCTTGGGAGTTGGCAAGAGGTGGAGAGAAACAGGTGGTTAGAGGAGGTGAGACAGAATTTCTTGTGAAAGGCGGGTTGTTGTACCGAGTGTTCACCAAGGGGAAGACAGGTAAGGTGACAACTCAGTTAGAGGTACCAGCATGTTATCGTGACACTGTCATGTCAGTGAGTCACGAGTCGCTCATGGCGGGTCATCTCGGCACCAGCAAAACAGCTGACCGAATCTTTGATGATTTTCATTGGCCAGGGGCAATGGCAGACATCAAGCGTTTCTGCATGTCATGTGACGTGTGTCAAAGGTCAGCCACAAGAGGGGTGAAGAGGAAGGCGCCTCTTAAACATCCCCCTTTAATTGACACACCGTTCAGGAGAGTGGCTGTTGATCTGATTGGCCCAATCTCGCCCTGTTCCAAAGGTGGGCACAGGTATGAGACATGCAAGTTTGCAAGGGAAGGTTTGCAGGAGGCTAGGGTCGTTCAGAAGAAGCAATATGACAGGAAGGTGATGAAGCAATCCCTCAAGGTGGGAGATCAAGTCCTGGTACTGCTTCCCACGGGTCACAACAAGCTGCTGATGCATTGGAAAGGACCATTCACCATCACTGAAAAGGTCGGTCGGGATTACCGAATTGATGTGAATGGGA
>CM031625.1:24829725-24832225 GCA_018398815.1 Conus ventricosus | reverse complement strand
GAATGAATGAATGAATGAATGAATGAATGAACCTTTGTTTTCGTGTTTACAATCTATTCACCGAGTCTGACATCAGACAAACTGTTCACCTCCTGGCATTTCCTGTTATCCCATTTTCTCGCTATCGACTCGTAGCCTTTCTAACAGGAAGCAGGGCAGCCAGCCGGGTTTGCTGATCGCCTGGATCGGAATGTAAACGCAATGGATGATAGGCTTTGTTTTCCATCAGTCCTCTGATGGATGGCTGGACAGACCTCGGGACTTTCAAGGCTTTTTCTCTTGCACAGAGCTATGAGGTTTGTCCGTTTGTTTGTCTGTGTGTTTCTTTGTTTGTTTTTGACCTGCTTACAGACCTGATGGAAGCCTTCTTGGTCGGACGGGGGCTAGAAACCTCATCCCTTCTTGTCACGTGGTTGACTGAAAGAGCTTACAGCCAGTGACAACAAAGGAAATAGGGTGGTGGTGGTGGTGGTGGTGTGTTTGAGGTGGGGGTGGGGGTGGGGGGATTAGAGCTCCGATCGCACTGTAGGTTGACCCCCCCCCCCCCCCCCCCTCCCGACTTTTACGATAGGGGTGACTGCAAAGAACACGGATGGAAGCACACTTCTGTGTCTAACAATGGCAAAGAAAAGACAAGTTGCAAAGCATATAAACGTACTCCCAGTTTATCTTCCAGAAAAAACGTCACAATCAAACATGCATCATAATGTATTTGACGTCACAATCAAACATGCGTCATAACGTATTTCGTCACTGAGATATTCCATAAAGAAGAAACCCCGTTTTGGGCCGTTATAGCCGTTAGTAACGGCTATTCTGGTAAAGTAAAACATCGGGCACCATCCGTCACCCACAATGTACATACCTACAAATTTTCAGAAAGATCGGTCCAGAAGTTTTGTCTGGAGCGAGTGGAACACGTTTTGACCACGGACACACAGACACACAGAAATTTCTTCATTCCCAATGTAAAGTAGGCTTACTTCTTGTTCTATAAGAACTGGCAGTGCAAAAAGAGTATATCCGAAGATGCCAATAGGACCCACAGATGTACTGTCCTCAGCTGCAGAACCGACCAGCCGGAAGCTATCTTGCACCCCCCCTTGTAAGCATGCGCTGTGTTCACGTAAGGTGAAGGCACTACGCACAGGGCGTTTCATTGAGACGCCAAGGGACATCACCGCTCCCTGTTAGATGCCACTGCGTGACCACCGGACGCGACACAACAGAACCTCAATGGAAGCGCCGCCGTTGGTGTATTGAGCCTTACTTCATGACTGCAGTGCCCACCGTCCAAAGAGGCCACCACTAAGCGAACTGCTGCGGGCATCCTGCAGCCCCACTCGTTGCCGTTTCGTTGACAGGTGAAGACAGCACAACTCCAGACACAGCCACGCTTTCGTCACAAGGTCTGACGTGCAATCTGAAGAGGACCCCGGGTTACAGCCTTTCCCGCTGTCAGCAGATCTTTCCTCGTTGTCGGTGGGTCTTTCCTCACCGTCATTTTCCCCAGTGTCGGCCAAGAGGCAGAAACGCCATTCTTGTTTTCTGGAACCTCTGTTCACATTAATTCTGCCCGACTCACGGACACACCGCACCATACATTATGCATACATGTGCACGAGCCATAACAACTGAAAGATCCTGACCGATGTTCTTGCATCCAGAATCAGCAGTTCCCGTTCCGAAGCTTTTTTCCGGGCGGTGGGGGTGGGGGTGGGGGGATGGAGGGGGTCGGGGGGAGGGGCCTTTATTGGCAAAAACGGCATTTCGCTGTTTTACTGTCAATGCAAGTTGAGAGGACATTAGGGGAGACGAAAAGAAGGTGGTCAGGGATAAGGCGATGGGGAAGGAGAGAGAGGGGTGGTGGTGGTGGTTCTGGCAGCGAGAATGGAAGGTGGTGGTTGTGATGGTGGAGAAGGAGGTGGGGGTGGGGAGGGGTAACAACCGTTGAAATTGCGGAGGGACGTTGAGAACATTGCTCTTTATGTCGCGTTCTGGCAGTATCACTGTTCTCCTGCACGTTTCAGCTTGTTCTTAGACGAAAAGTTTTTCTTTACGATGTTCATACGAACTGTCAAAACAAGAGAAATACCCATTTTCGTGACGCATTTGCAGAATGCTAGTAGTTTTAACAGATGACGTCACATTTTTGCCACATTGGTCCCTCCTCCCCTCTCCACCTCCTCTGTCTTCTCACCACTGGGGAAGGAGCTACAGATCTCTCTTTGTACCCCCCCCCCCCCCCCCCCCCCCACTTCTCATGTAACTGATCCGGTCGTGGATTCTATGATTCAGGTTCTTTCTGCTGACACCTATCAACCTCAAACCAAGACACGATCGATGTCGTCAGTTAGAACCACAGGTTAGGAAGACTACGAGTTCGAATTATGCTCTTGCCGTTTTTTTTTTTTCTTCTCCAGATACCATTAACAGTACCGTCATCAAGTTGGTGTTTTTGGCTGTGCGTATGAACTCGGCATACGCTGTAGTTCATACA
>CM031625.1:24817225-24819725 GCA_018398815.1 Conus ventricosus | reverse complement strand
TGGTCTGCTGGCACTGGCGTTGGTCTGTGGTTGGACTGCCGATGAAAGTGGCGCTGGCCAAGTGTGAGGTCGAACCCCGGTTCAGATAGAACAGTGACTATCAACATCGATCTGTTCTCTTTTCTTTCTTCCTGCATTAACGCATTGCACTCTCTCTCGCTCTCTTCTAGTCTGCTCTTATCAAATGGACATGGTTGCTTTTCTTTTCTTTTTTTTCTTTTCTTTCTTTTCCTCCTCATTAGTTAGCAGCTCTCTCTCTCCACATCTCTCCTCAGTCCTTCCTCTGCAGACTATCTCATGCTAATCTCTCAACTTGGTTCTCTTCTCTCCTCCCCTCATCTCTCTGCTTTTCTCTCCTCAGAGATTACACTCAGACCTCTCTCTCTCTGTCTCTCTGTTCGTTCTCCCCCATCGTTCTCTCACTCTCACATCCTTCTTATTCTGTTCCGATCTGTCCAAAAAGGGCGAGTACCATTGGTCAGTATTTTTACCCTGATACTCGAAGTTATCTCCCTCTAATTCCATTGGATGTTCAAATCATGCCAGTCATGCCTACACGCCTTACTCTCTGTGGTGGTCAATTGGTCATTTAATTGATTAGCTAGATTTTCACCCCCCCCACGCCCCCTTTCCCCCCCTTTTTACTTAAGGGCGCCGTGTGGTTAGTGTGGCATGGTCCTCAAAATTTGGGCCAGATGAGTTGGGCAGGCGTCCGACGTCTGACCAAACCTCCCGAGCCCTGTCGGTCCAGCCACTCAGACTGTCTCTGTCCCCTTGTGTGTTTTTAAATTGGCCAGGAGACGCAGGGGCCCGTCTTCGTGGCGCAAGATGTCTGCTTTTGGATTTATGTCCGTTGAAGTGGCGGCGACGGACCACACTTTGGTTGTTTTAAATTTTTGACCGTGAAAATTTTCCCCCCTTGCAAAAGACTTGCCCCCGCATTGCCCAAAAAAAAACGGTACAAAAAAGACAAAAAACCCGAATTTGCTGAACCACGCCCCCGTGCAAGTTTGAAAAAAACTTTACAACCAAAGGTTTATAAATTTTAAAATATTCATTGGGTCCACTCCAATGAGTTTCATTGACGTGCGCTTTGCGTTATTTTTAACTTTTATAACGACCCCGTGCGCACTTTGCAAATTCCTACCTGCGGATTTTCCATCTTCCCCTTTTACACTACTTTTAAGAGACAAATCTTTGATCACGATCCCTGACACTTCACTGAGGAATTTCCATCCTCATTTTTGCAATAATGCATCATAACAAGCGCTGTTGCTCCAAGCATAATACATTCCATGAAATTTTCACAAAAAATATGACCTTTGCAACTGGGGTGAACCATGCCCAAACAACATAAATTAATCAAACTATTATCAACAAAGACCCCCGGGTATGATGACTTCCTCGAGGTTTCGTGCTAGATACGCGATTAAATAGCAGCTCCGAATTCTGTCGACTGGAATGTATGCACTCGAACCTGTAGGGCTGCAATGCCATTGCCCCAAAGCGAACTCTGCTGTTTTTCAGCTGCGCCCCGCAGGAATTTGAGTGGTTTTTGATCTGTCTCTATTTACGAATCTTTCCCATAAAGTATTTGGGAATTCTGCACGGCCCCCCCCGACAGCTAAAAAATCCCTTTTTCCACCCTTGCGTACCCCTTTTTCAACTTTTGTCAACTTCCTGCTAGATACCCCCAGGGAAAACCCACCCCCTTGTGTCCTGCAACAATACTGCACCTACCCCCACTGTGCATCTTCCCAAAAAAAAATGGTTTGGAATATTGGAGTTCAAGTGGGACGGGAACCCAGTCTTTCCAAAACCCGTTGCAGTGCTTGCTCTGCAGGTCGACACGACCACTGTGGTTTCCCGCTTTGACCAAATCCGAGGGACTCGTGATTGCTGCGAAAATTTGGGAAAAAACTCCCCATAGAAACCCAAAAAAACCCAGCAGATCCTGATTCTGTTTTGGTCTTTGGTCTTCTGAAATTTCATCTTCTCACCTTTTCCCCTTTTTTGGCTGCTTTGTGTCGCCTCGACAACAAAAAACCCGGAACCTACGTCAGCCCCCTTCTTTTAGTGACACATCCTGTTGACTCTTGGAACTTAGGCAACAAAAAATTCCCCTTTTCTGCTGGGCTCTTTCCCTTCAATGATTGCTGCTGCGCCCATGTGCTGAGTTCAGCTGAAATATTTAGAAAGTCGTCTGCTAGGCGAGGGCCGTTTGTCGGAACCACTGGCGAGCAGATTTCAGAGTAAGTACCGCTTGCTTCCGAGATTTTCCGACCAGCATTTCGCCATCAACGATTTTTGGGGCTGTCGTAAGGACTTGTAAGGACCTTGATGCTAATATAAGCACTTGTAAGGCCTTACTTGAGGTGTTTCAAAATGTAAGGATCTGTAAGGACCGGTAAGGACCCTACGAACCCTGTTATTAGTGATGCCAGCGTCGATCTCCTCAGCTGAATCACCTTCTTTAAGATAGGACATTCTCACGGTTTCC
>CM031625.1:24806272-24817125 GCA_018398815.1 Conus ventricosus | reverse complement strand
TATCGACAGTATGGCCTCTGTCACCCTCTGCATACTCTGGACAACTTCATCTCGGCTTTCTGGGTCATGATGTGTATGGAAAGTGACACGAGTTTGTCACGAGGCCTCGACGATTTGACCCATCTGGGTGGCGAATTATTCCATTTTTTATTGTCGTTGCTGTTGTCCGTGATCCGTCCTTAATGTGGCTTGTGGTGCGGTTGCACCATGGTGAAGTTCAGCTCAACTTCGGTTTGCTTTCTCCTCTCTCTACTCTAATTCCACTGCCTGGTTAGCTATCCATCTGCAGGTTCATGGTGGCTGGTAACCTTTTCTCTCGAACTTGCTGTCATCGCCCTCTCGCTTGTCTTTTTTACCTGTCGCACGTGCTTCCATTTCTTTTAGTAGAGGTATCACACTCTGTGAGCGTAGGTGGCATGTTGGCCCGCCATCGCTGAGGACGGTTACTCTTCACTCGAGCGGGAAGAAGTCTCTGGGAGCGCCTGCTCCGTCTTGGTTACTTCACCGTACCATCGAGGGTACAGTCAGGTATCTTCAATCAACAGTCCGGCCGTAGGGAAGGTGGACATCACCTCTTCTTTTTCCGCACCTGTTCCTCTGTCCTCTCGACTGGACAGAGGGCAAGAGAGTCGTTTGCCCCGCCTCTTCTGGGTCACCCACGGGTAAGCTGTAAGCATCAGTTTCGTGGTTTGTTGTTTTGGTTTTGTTTTTGTTAGCCGGCTTAGTCTTCTCTTTTGGCGCAATTTTCTTTTTGTTTTCGAAATTGTAAAGAGTAATATTGCGGGAGACCTTTTTTCCTCTGTTAATTCAATCTTAACCCGGCCATTCTAAATTATTTCCAAAAAATTCTTCTCCTGTAGATGCATCTGTGATGCGGTAGTCGTGGGGATGGGCGAGAACCTGGTGATTTCAGGGTTGAACCTTGCTTGGTCTCGCGCGTCCGCCCCTGTCACTTCCGCCGACTCTTATTCTTCGGCCACCGTCTGTTTGTGTGTGCAATGTAGAACGAGTTTTATGTTCGCGAGTGTGCGTACGGCATGTTTTCGTTCGAGGCGTGTTGGAGATTTGTGGTAGTTGAAAAGTGGCTAAAATGAGGACAATATGCCATTGAATTATATTTCAAATGTGGGTGGCAGTTTATTAAGCGATGTCGCTGTGTTGTTTATTTTCCAAGAAAGGAAATTGTTAAACCGTGAGTGAGAGAAGGTACGATATTCATAATTTGTTTTATAGCCTGTTTGATTTAATGCAGTTCCCTAACCTGCTTCATGTGAGAAACTTTAAACGATTTGATTGTTTACTGTGTTATTCTCAGGTCTGTGTTGAGTCTGGGGCTGTTGGTGCGTTTTTGATACCCTTCCCCTCGCCCATCATGCGAGTGGGCTGTTAAGATTTAGCCATGGGTCAGACTGTACTGACGGCGGGGTTCCAGTACCCTTCCTGCCTTCTTCCTTCTGTTCTTCCTTCTTTCCTTCCCTCCCTTTTCTCCCTCCTCTCCGGCTACTTCCCCCCCCCCCCCCCCTCCCGGGGCTTCACCCGGAGTCTGGACTGGATGGAGGCCACGTGCTGGTTGAGGCCACGCTCTGGCTGGGACTGCGGACTGGA
This sequence comes from Conus ventricosus, assembly GCA_018398815.1. NCBI lineage: Eukaryota > Metazoa > Mollusca > Gastropoda > Neogastropoda > Conidae > Conus > Conus ventricosus. Next base: position 24,815,520 of record CM031625.1, on the reverse strand, counting down.
TGGTGCCACGTGCTGGTTGAGCCACGCGCCTGGCTGGAAAAAAAACCCGGAACTGGATGGTGCCACGTGCTGGTTGAGGCCACGCTACTGGCTGGTACCGCGGACTAGGATGGTGCACCGTTGCTGGTTGATGCCACGCTTCCTGGCTGGGACCGTGGACTGGAAGAAAAGCCCGCCGGCTTGACTGTCCGACCCTGATCCCCGTCCAGGACCTCCAGTAACAACGCCACGTTTCTCCCGCCCCCCCCCCCTCCGGGACGCCTCTTCACTGCCGTGTCTTAGCGTGTCGAGGTGGTCGGCTTAGAGCGCCTCCCTTCCAGAACCAACCCGGTTTCGGAAGCACCGTAGTGCGACAGGGTCTCCATATACTTGACGGAGGCAGGGTGTGGAGGCATTCAGGTGTGGGAAGTGGATGGATCTGAAAATGTTTCTTATAATTGTGTATATGTCATATGTGCAGATTGCTGTAAATGTGATTGTTACGTTCGTCTGGGGAAAGTTTATTTATAATTGTGCATGTTGTGTGTGTTGAGTGCTTATTGTGAGTGTGCATGTTGTGTGCGTTGAAATGCTTGATTGTGGATTGTGTATGTTGTGGTGTGTTGGAATGCTTATTTATGACTGTGTGTGTTGGTGTGAATAAATGGGGTGTTGTTAATCGTAATCTTTCTCGTGTGGGCTCTGCGAGGCGTGTGAGGTCAGGCCTCCCTTCCACTCCTATCTAGACCGATCCTGTCAGGCAGACCTCCAGGGTCGGTCGGACAATTTGTGGGCTCGCCGGATGTGAAGGCTCGACTGGTCTCTCTCTTTTCGTCGAGTACCTGTTTAGGGTGCGGCAGTTGTGGTATCATTTTAGTTAGTTTTGTCGTGGTTTTGCCTTGTGGGTGGGTGGCTGGGTGACTTCAAGCGTGAAGGAGTCTGGTGGCCTATGGAACGTCCGGTGTGGACCGTGGGGTCGAGGTGAGACCGAGAGGGATGTCGACCGCGTCCAGACCTCCTTCCGCCGGGTACCTCACGCAGGTTACGGCCGTAAGTCTTTGCCTTTCTTGTTGCCGCTCAGCTTCCATTCCTGTTTTTGTATTATAGCCAGTTTCTTGTTTTTTTTTTTTTTCTCTACGGTTATTGAGTACATGGGTTAGTATCGACGTTAGTGTCCCTTTTTTTCCTCGCTCCGGATTCCGTCTGCTAGTTTGGGGGGGGGGGTTTTTTCGCCAGCCCCACCGCACAGTTGCTCGTGCTGTGGAGCGCGGTGTTTGCAGAGTGGGGCAGCCGGACATAGTTTTTTTTTTATTTTTTTTTCGGTGACCCCCACCGCACTGTCGCTCGTGTTTGTAGAGCGCGGTGTTTTGCCAGAGTGGGGGCAGGCGCGACATAGGTTTTGGGTTGTGTTTTTTTCGGTGAGCCCCCCACCGCACTGTTGCTCGAGTTGTAGAGCGCGGTGTTGCCAGAGGGAGGCAGCGGAAACTTGTCCCACACACGCACACACATACATACACACATAAACACACACCCCTAAAATATTTTGTTTTTCAGTGAATTGACCTTTCCCCCGTATTTGAATAACTGTGTATGGTATCATAGTTGTCATGCAACGTCGGTGCTGGTGGTATGGCTACTCGGGCGTCGAAGAAGAAGGGTCCCAATCTAAATTTAGTCCCCACTATAAGTAACCTGCACATCGACTACAGTGACTTCCATTATTCCAGTGCTGTAAGCCGATAGTCCAGCGAGTACTTTCACGTCCTTCTTCGCTAGGGTTTTTTCCTGCTGAGACCCCGACTGGCACTTCCGCTCGGAAAGCGTCAGAGTATGAGCGAAGCATACTTTGGGCTTCTGTTGAGTCGCAGAAACCAAAGCCCCCTATTCTCCATGCTTCCCCTCGTAAGGAGTGTATCCCCGGGACTTTCTCATGGGGAAGGTCGAGACCCAGGGGAGGGTACAGACGGGGTCATCCTCCAGTGTCGGGAGTGGTGAATCTTCCCAGGACATCACCCTGGTTCTATGTTCCTAGGCAGCAATAACCGACGATAGGATGCCTTCCAGGCAAGGAAGCCCTTCCGAAAGGAAGAGCTGAGCTCAGCGTAGTAAAGGCCGCTAGGCAGAAACTCTGCGAAGGGAAGAGGCTGCCTAGCAGGAAACCTCTGCGAAGGGAAGGAGTTGGAAAGGATAGAGGCCCTGCGCAGAGAGGAACTGACAGACAGAGATTCTGCATAGGGAAGAGGCTATGCTGCGCAGAGAAGAGGCTGCTCGCGTAGGGAAGAGCTGCACAGCGTAGGGAAAGGCAGCTAAACAGGAGGAACGCGTAGGAAGAGACTGGCCAGCATAAGCCCTCCGTAGGAAGAACCGAGACAGTATGGAGGCTCTTGCGTAGATAGATGGCACTAACTCTTTCGCGGACTCCCGCATCTGTAAAGTCATGGGGTTATTCACCATGTCAGGAGATAGAGTTAGAGGCCCAAAGTTAAAGCTTCCCAGAGTTCAGACCTAGTGAGGACATTGATATTGTTCCTGAGCATTTTGACAAGGTTGCTAGTTTCCTACCAATTGCTGAGGACAAAAGGCTATGCACCTTTTTCTGATTATCTGGTGCTGCAGGGATGTGTGCTCACTCTAAATTAAGGGCGTCTTATGCAGACATGCAGTTGGCTCTGCGTAAGCGTTCCAACCTACACCAAGAGACGTACAGTGAGGAAGTCAGGTCATTGAAGAAAAAATAACGACGAGACCTTCGTGCAGTTGGGATAGCTGCGCAAAATCGCTAGGGTACTGGCGTCAGTTGGCTAAGTAGGAGCTGGAGGATCTGAATCCTCATGAACAGCTCACCAACACTGTTCCCCAGATTGAGGACTCGGATAGGCGAGACTGCACCTCAGGATTTCGCGGCTTTGCGATTCACACCGCTGAGGTTTTGCTGAAGCTCGCAGGCTTATGGCATCGCCCCAGATACGGAGAGGAAGCCCCCACAGGTTTTTAGCGGCAAAAGGCTCCGACACTGTAGCGGGGTGAACAAGGCAGGCAGATCCTCGGGGATATCAGCGCCCCGACTGTGTTTCTTGTGGTCTCCCGGCCACATAGAAAGACTGCCCTAAAGCCGCTGGTAGTCATGGGGCTAGTCCCTTCCAGCATCCTCGCGCCTCGGTAACAAACGTGGTCCCATCCAAGCTTCTGGTGGTATCAGAGTGTCCAGTGTTTCTTTCAGTTGTTGGTCATCCTTGTCCGACACCATCAGGGATTCGGGAGTCATCACACTCTTTGTGGATAAGGTTTAAGTTTCCCCTAAAGCCCGCGGGGCGCTAGTTATAAGTGTTCGGTTTGTAGGCTGGTTTTACCTCCAGCCCACCTTCTGTCCTCGTTTCTATCCTCCACCCCCTACTTCGTGGCAAAGTATGGGCCATCGCGGTGGAGCCGACCTCTTCTTCCTTATCGTAGGGAATACTAATCACCTTCGCAGACTGGCGCAGTCAGTCCGTGGTCACGGATTTGCCGTACAGCGGTGTGGGAGGTCACCACACGCGCCAAGCTAAGAAGCAGGAACAGAATAGGCGTCCCTTTCTTCAGCCGATCACTGACGAGTTTACTGGCAAGGGCCGATCCTGCAAGCATTATCCGTCCTTCAGGCCAGGGACTTGGATGTCCACCGCCTGCCCCCCCGGGGGACAACTGGTAGATCGTCCCCCCCGCTCAGTCGCCCGACACGCCAAGGTATGCTTCAAACTCCACAAGGGGATCCACTTTAGGTTTTCACTCAGGCATATATGTGTGGCCAAACAGCTTGTGTTCGCCCAAAGCTTGAGAGAGTCTGTTTCTCCGCAGGCCCACGATTCCCCCATGGCATGTCATATGGGCTCCAAGCGACTCTCGAGCGAGTCAGACAGGACGTCTTTTGGGCAGGGATGAACTCACGTTAGTCAGTACTGCCAGCAGTTTGCGATTCTTGCAACGGACAACGCCTAAGGGTCGCTTGAAGCGGTTCCCCTAGGGTCAGGCCACAGGGTTGGGGACCATTCATCAAGGTTGGGGTCGACCTGGTGGGACCCATTAATCCTCCATCCCGATCGCGGGTCACCGCAACCCAAACCCCTTTCGTAGTGGTAGAATCTCGAGTCGTACCCAGGGCTGTCCTTGGGACTATCGATGCCCCTACTGTTCTGAATCTCTCAGGCAGATTTGGACACGCACTGTTGTGGCCAAGAAGAAGTACGGCCGGAAGTCAGTACTGGAGAGCGATCATCATCCTCCTCCTGAGCCTGGACCGGAGCCGGCCATCAGTTCCATCGACTCATAAGTTTAGGCAGTGGAACGGCAGGAGTCCATGCGTTCACTTTCCGTCATATCAAGGGTTCCTGTAATACGGATGCTGAGCGATCTAAGCCGAGCTCCGTAGTCAGCAACATTGGAAAATCGTCAGAGGGACACATGTCCCCTCATCCAGGGTTATAACCCCTTTTGGTCTTCTGTATCAGGTGGATAGTGACCAGTTTTCACTCAGTGTGTTAACGTAGTGAATCACCATGGTTCGGATTGGTTTCGTTTCAGTGGAAGGTTTGCTTAGTTTTTTGATAAATGTAGTATTATTATTTCCCTGTGTGATTCATATGTATATGTTTGTATTGGGTTCATCGTAACTCTGCGATCACAGAGAGTTTTGGTTCGGTTCCATTGTTTGTAAGATTGGCACATGCGCAGGTTCAAAGGAGTCACTGTAATCTCAAGAAACAGATGCTTTTAAAGGGGGGTTTGTCACGAGTTGGTCACGAGGACCCTACTACGTTTTGACCCATCGGGTGGCGGAATATTCATTTGTTTATTGTCGGTGCCTGTTGTCTTGTATCCGTCCCTTAATGTGCTTGTGTTCGGTGCACGTTGTTGTAGATTCCTCAACTCGGTTTGCTTACTCTGCTCTCTCTCTCTAATTCCCACTGCCCGTGCTATTCATCCTGCAGTTCACGGTGGCTGTAACCTTTCTCTCGAACTTGCTGTCTATCGGCCTCTCGCTTGTCTTTTTACCTGTCGCACGGTGCTTTCATTTCATGTAGTTTGAGGTATGCTCACTCTGTGACAGTAGGTGCATGTTTGGCCGCCCATCCTGAGGGATGGTTTAGCTCTTCACTCGAGCGGAAGAATGTCTCTGGGAGCGCCTGCCTCCGTCTGGTGCTTCACCGTAACATCGAGGGTACAGTCGGATCTTCATTCCTACAGTTCGCCCTGTAGGAGAGGGACATCACTTCTTCTTTTTCCGCACCTGTGCCCTCTGGTCCCTCTCGACTGGACTAGAGTCAGAGAGATTCCGTTTTGACCCGCCTCTTCCTGGTCACCCACGGGTGCTGGTAAAGCATCAGTTTCGTGGTTTGTTTGTTTGTATTGTTGTTGGTAGCCGCTTAGTCTTCTCTTTTGCGCAATTTCTTTGTTTTCGAAATGGTAGAGAAGAAATATGGTGGGAGACCTTCCTGGTTAATTCAATCTTAACCTGGCCATTCTAAATTATTTCCAAAATCTTTTCTCCTGTTTATGCATCTGGTGATGCGTAGTCCTTGGGAATGGGAGAGAACCTTGTGATTCAGGTTGGAACATGCTTGGTCCTCGCTCGTCCGCCCCTGTCACCATTCGCCGGACTCTTATTCTTGCGGCCACCGTCTGTATGGTGTGTGCAAGGAGAACGAGTTTTAGGTTCGCGAGTGTGCGTACGCATGATTTGTCGTTCGGATGCGTGGTTTGGAGAATTTTGTTCTTTTGAAATGTCTATAAAACAGTGACAATTATGCATTGAATTATATTTGCAAATGTGTGGCAGTTTATAAGCGATGTCGCTGTGTTGGATTATTCCTAAGAAAGGAAGTGTTAAACGTGAGTGAGAGAAGGTGGAAGATAATTCAATATTTGTTTTAATAGCCTGTTATTTAATGCATCCCTACCTGCTTCATTTTGAGAAGACTTTAACGATTGGATTGGTTTACTGTGAGTTATGCTCAGTCTGTGTTGACTGGGCTTTGGTGCGTTTTGATAGCCTTCCCCTCGCCCATCATGGCGAGTGGCTTTTGTTAAGAGTTTAGCGCAAGGTCCAGACTGAAACTGACGGCGGGGTTCCAGTACCCGTCTCCACCTTTCATTCCCTTCTTTTTCTTCTTCTTCCTTCCCTCCCTTTTCTTCTCTCCCTCCCAGCTACGTCCCCCCCCCCCCCCCGTCCCGTGGGCTTCACCCGGAGTCGGGACTGGATGGTGCCACTGCGAGGTTGAGGCACGCTCTGGCTGGGACTGCGACTGGATGGTGCCACGTGCTGGTTGAGGCCACGCATCTGGCTGGACCGCGGACGGGATGGGTGCCACGTGCTGGTGAGGCCACGCTCGGCTTGGACCGCGGACTGGATGGGTGCACACGTGCTGGTTGAGCCACGCTCGGCTGGGACCGCGGAATGGACAGAAAAGCCCTCCGGCTGACTGCCGACCCTGAACCGCCGTCCAGATCTCCGTAACAAACGCCACTTTCTCCCCCCCCCCCCCGCCTCCGGTACGCGCTCTTCCCGCCTGCTTCGTGTCGAGGTGTCGGACTTAGAGCGACCCCTTCCAGAGCCAACCCGGTTCGAGCACCTAGTACGACAGGTGCTCCAGTAGACTTGACGGAGGTCAGGTTGGAGGCCACTTCAGGGTGGGAAGGGATGGATGCTGGAAATGTTTCTTTTATAATTGAGTATATGTCATATGTGCAGGAATGCTGTAATTGGTGATTGTGTATCGTATGGTGAAATGTTTTATTTATAATTGTGCATGTTTGTGAGTGTTGAGTGCTTGATTGGTGATTTTGTCATGTGTGTGGCGTTGGAATGCTGATTGTGATTTGCATGATGGTTTTGTTGGAATGCTTAATTATGACTGTGTGTGTTGGTGTGAATAAATTGGGGTGTTGTATCGAATCTTTCTAGTGTGGGCTCTTGCGGAGGCGTGGGAGGTCAGTCACTCCTTCACTCCCATCTAGACCGAGCCTGTCAGGTCAGACCTCCCAGGGGTCGGTCGTGACAGTATGTATAGACACTATGCAAGAATGTCCCCACAGCTTCTGTATACATGGAGTTGACGCGTCTACATTGTTTGCGTGTGGGGTGGGGGTTTGAGTTGGGTGGTGGTGTAGGTGGCGGTGGGGGGGGGAGCATGTGCATCCATACAGCCAAGAAGAGACAGCCACACACACACAGAGAAGAAGCCACACCGTGTATGTATTCCCGCATTGAGGCTCCAAGGGATTGCGCCCGCAAGTTCAAGGTTACAACGCGTGAAGCACCGTGCAAACGGAAAGGATGTTGATTGAAAAAAAAAAAAAGAAACAATTTCCAAAAGTCAAACCCAACGAGTTCCCAGCACAAACTCTACTTCATATACAAGAGCGGACGCGTGTAAAGAAAAAAAACCCACATTGATTACCCCAGACTCGTTCCCAGCACACCACACCATCCACAACACCACACACACAGACCCACTACACACACACACAGAGAGAGAGAGAGAGAAGAGAGAGAATGTAATCGTAAGGCCATCAGCCCCTTAGAAAGTGATGTACATGAAAAATACATACAGGCTTATGAATAGTGTATTATTAAGTTACATACAAACTTCTTCTGTCAAATGCTCAGTTCAAATAATGCACGAGTTTGCTTTGATACAATACTCTCATTTCTTGATCGACATTAACAGAACAAGTTAGAAGATAAGCATGGCTAATGAAAATATTTATGTGGAATGAATTGTTCTCTGAGCTCACGGAAGTTGTGGACAATGAAGCACAAAATGACATACGTCTTCCTTTGGACCGCCACATAAATGAGTTGGCAAAAAAAAATGACGATTCGTTGACTGTCAGTAGCGTGAAAATGAACAAAATGTCAAATAGCAAAACGGAATTTTGTCATCATACGCTTCCATCTCTTTAACAGGCGATTGACATGAACATGACACACCAGGTAAGCCCTTTACATTCTATAAACATCAGATCTATCACGTAGTCTAATGCGGAAGGTCCCGCAGTCTTGCAATCCTACAATCAATCCTTGCACGAAATACACGTACAAAGGCTTTCACATCTCCAACATCTGACTCAGCCTACAACACCAAATCCACATTCATTAGTCTTGTTTCGAAACAGTTGGACACCCCATTTTTTCTTTTACCCCTACAATCCATTCTAACAACATTCTGTAACCTTGTAGGGTAGTCTATCAACATTCATTTGAGTTAATTTTAACCAGTAGAGAGAGAGAGAGCGAGAGAGAGAGAAGAGAGAGAGAAGAGTGAGAAGGAGGAGAGAGAGTGAGAGAGGGGGAGAGAGAAGAGAGAGAGAGAGAGAGATAGAGAGAGAGAGGAGAGAGATGAGAGAGAGAGAGAGAGAGAGACAGACAGACAGACATACAGACAACAGACAGACAGCCAGCCATGCCAGCCAGCCAGCCAGGGACAGAGAGACAGAGTTCCAGCGACACCCCTCCATCCACAGAGAGAGAGAGGAGAGAGAGAGAGAGAGAGAGAGAGTAGAGAGAGAGAGCGAGAGAGAGAGAGAGACATCAAAGAAGATTGAAAGAGGAGAGAGAGAGCGAGAAATAGAGAGAGAGAGAGAGAGAGAGATGAAGAGAAGAGTAGAGAGACACCGTGGGGGGAGGACCAGCTGAAGACCTATTGGAACATCAAAACACCTTTTCTTCGAAACAAATCGCCTTTGGGCATTGCAGCAGTGAGGACTGGAGTTTTTGGCAACAACCTCACCTAAAGACCAAGGCCTTTACAGATCTCAGTAACCTGATTTTGAGTGCTTGACTGTTCGTTCACACTACTGTTCTTCTCTATCTCTCTCTCTTTCTCGGCTCTCTCTCCTCTCTCTCTCTCTCTCTCTCTCATCTCCTGAGTGTGTGTGTGATGTTGTGTAGGTGGTGTGGTGTTTGCTATCGTGCGTGCATGCGTTGCGTGCTGAGTGCGTGTGAGTGAGTGCGAGTGTGTCCACACTTAGTATTGCAGTAGTGGAGGTGGTGGTGGTTGTGGTGGTGGTAAGTGGGTGTGTGTGTGTGTGTGTGTGTGTGTGTGGTGAGTTGGTGTGTGTGTGTTGTTGTGAGTGTGTGTGTGTGTGTCGTGGCGTGCGTGCGTGTGCGTGCGTGCGGCGCGCGTGATGTGAGGTTTTGGCCATAGACGTAAAACCCATATACTTTTCATAAGAACGTCATTGTCCCTTATAAACACCATCTTCTGGTGATGACGGAAAATCCATCAACTGTG
>CM031625.1:24790227-24795272 GCA_018398815.1 Conus ventricosus | reverse complement strand
TTCTCCCTCATCTCTTCCCTCACTCACTCTTCTCTCTCTCCCTCTCTCTCCCTCACTCCTCACATCTTCTCTCTCTCTATCCCCCTCTCCCCTCCTACTCACTCCTCCTCTCCTCTCTCCTCTCTCCCCTTTCTCTCTCTCTCTCTCCTCTCTCCTCTCTCCTCCCCCCCTCTCTCTCTCTCTCTCTCTCTCTCTCTCTCTCTTTCCCCTCTCTCTCCCCCCCCTCTCTCTCCCTTTTGTCACAGACTCACCAGTTGTTGTCCATGATGACCCGAACCACATACAGAATGCAGGTCAGAAGTTTGATCACCAGGTTGAAGATTCGTATCCGTAAACCTGAAACACATGATAATATAATACAATACAATGCAATGCAATACCAATACAATACAATACAATACAATACAATACAATACAATACAATACAATACAATACAATACAATACAATACAATACAATACAATACAATACAATACAATACAATGCAATGCAATGCAATGCAATGCAATGCAATGCAATGCAATACAACGCAACGCAACGCAACGCAACGCAACGCAACGCAACGCAACGCAACGCAACGCAACGCAACGCAACACAACACAATACAATATTTATTGCTTTTGCCCCTTTTGGGGTATGGAGGAAGGGTGTGTTTAAAGCAAGAACAGGAAAAGGAAAACGAAAACAAGCCAAAACAAACATAAACTGCTGGTCAATGCTGACACAGACCACAAGCCAAAACAAAACATAAACTGCTAGTCAATGCTGACACAGACCAACAATTTACAAGACTTGAGATAATCTGGTATACTTTGACAATAGAAGCATTTGTTTTCGATTAGAAGAAGACATCGTTTGACAAAAATTGTAGACAGATTTTGGGGAGAGAAATCTTTTTTTTGGCAAATACGTGTTGCGCAAAGTAACGTATGATGAACAGTCCATGATATAATGAAATTCGTCACCAGTTGCAGACATGTCACATTTAGTACATAAACTTTCTTCTTTTGGAATACCCAATCGACGATCTACTTCAATTGGCAATTTATGATTAGAACAACTAAATTTGATAAGAGGGTAAATATAAACATCTGGTAAACTAGAAATATATTTCTCCTCCTTAAAATAAGATTTATGAAATTTGTAGAAAGAACATTTACTGCTAGTTTCGATGTTATGTTGCCACGTTTGACGAAAAGAGCATTGCAAACTATTTTTGACATTCCTACATAATGTTTTGACATCTGTAAAAGATTGATTGCTCCACACACACACACACACACACACACACACACACACACACACACACACACACACACACACATATACATACACACACACACACGCGCGCGCATACACGCACGCACGCACACACGCACGCACGCACGCACGCACGCACATACACACACATATCAGTGCTGGGCACTTCATCTGACAAGATCTATTTATTTACGAAAACACACACACACACACACACACACACACACACACACACACACACACACACACACACACACACACACACACACACACGCACGAACACACCCACACACATACATACACAAACACACACACACACTCTCTCTCTCTCTCTCTCTCTCCTCTCTCTCTCTCTCTCTCTCTCACACACACACACACACCAAACTCAAACTCAAATAGTTTAATTGCAAAGGCCACCGACCTATCTGCAATGAGGTCTAGAACAAAAGTAGAACACACACGCGCTCGGCGCATATACTGAAAATTGTGAAAGAAAATATTTGCATAACAAAATGTTCCTCCTGAAATTACTCTGACATTTGTGTGTTAACTGATAGCAGTTCCTCTCTTCGTTTAAGTGCTTTAAAAATGAACATAGCTACAGAGCGAGTTACAATTCTCTTTTCATTTTGCAGTAAAAGAAGCAATGACATTTGGTGAACATTTCTAGTTTGAGGCAAAATGTATTCATCTCTTAAATCTTTATAGGATGGACAAACAATAAAAAAAAAAACCCTGCATTTCGTCCTCGATTTGATTACAGAAAGGACAGTTTTTGGAGTTTAGTGTATATCTTCGATGGACATTCAAATCACTAATACCAAGTCGAAACCTCACGAACACTTTGCGAAATTTAGGAAATGAAATATGAGTTAAATATTTCTCAGGTTACCATAAGGATTTGAAGGAACGATACGTTGAATATCTGTCACTATTAAGTATTTTACTATCCCAATTTTGTCTATAAAAGTCAATCATGCGTTGTTTAAGTTCACGTAACAACAGAGAGAGAGAGAGAAGAGAGAGAGAGAGAGAGAGAGAGAGAGAGAGAGAGAGAGAGAGAGAGAGAGAGAGAGAGAGAGTAGACCAAATAAAACCATTCAATACTCAAAAATCTCATCTGAAAGAACGAGACTGACAGGACAAGGCAAAACAAGACAAGATAAGACAAACACAAATCTTTTACTAGAATATCCCAAATAGGGTATATGAATTTGAGCAACACAATACAACTCACTCATCAGAATTCCCAGCACACACACACACACACACACACACGCAGTTTTAGACACAGTACGCGGTCGGGACGGATCTCATCCACACTCACTTGTAGTAGCTGTTCCTGGCTACATGTTTAGTTCGGTAGGTCTTACACATTATTCATTATGACATGCGATTTTGTTTTCAGCGAGTACATTCTTTTTCTTAGTATCACACAATTCGAGGAACTTAGGGTTTGTTCTCTAACGTTTGTGTGGTTGCGTAATATCTACTTTGGACATAAAGTAGGGTTTGTTCTGTAATCACGAGAGATCAGGGTACTTGGCGAGTTGGTGAAGTAATGGCATTTAAGAACCTAGTGAAATTCATCTCTCCTAGAAATTGGTCCTCATGGTGTCTTTTGAAAAGTGTTGACGTCGATGGTCATGGAAACCCCGACACATTGTAAACATGCGTGTCGTACATAGCGAAGGATTCATCTTTATGGTAAGGTACAATAAAGCATCCCACCTCCCCCGCCCACACCTTTGAAAAGATACGCGCGCGCCCGCGCGCTCATGTGTGTGTGTGTGTGTGCGCGCGCGCCTGCCTGCCTCATGCTTAGTTTGTCTTCTTCATCTACTGTGTGTGTGTGTGCCTGCGTGTATGCGCGAGCGTGCCCGCGGCTTGTGTGTGTGTGTGTGTGTGTGTGTGTGTGTGTGTGTGTAAAGAGTGGTGTGGATGTAATCGATACACAACACTGTTTCTACGTTAAGGTCACTGAGCAGCAGATGGTTGGGGCTCTTTCAGGTTTAGACCAACCCGAACAAAAGAAAAATAATTGTCATCCATTTGTGTGTTTGTGGAATATGTACCATGGACATATATCGTTTTCTCTCTCTCTGTATTCTATATATATATATATATATATATATATATATATATATATATATATATATATATATATATATAAATAAATTCCAAGGATAAGTACCGAGCACCGTTCCAGCAACTTACAGAGCAGCTTGGTGTTGCAATGACTGCAAGAAATATTGAATTATAAGCAAAGCTTGCACTTATGTCTTAGATTGAAGAAATAGGGGGAGATACGCATTCATATCTGCAGTGGTAGATGATTCTGCCTAACTAACAGTATGTGCTTGAGTGGGTGAATGGGGAAAAATAAAATAAATGCTTCTCAAAATGAACCTTCAACAAGCTTATATTCTCCAAGGGGGAGACATCCTCCAATAGGGAAACTCACTAACATATAACTCCTGGTCATATACCGATATTTCGAAACTTGGTTGTTTCTCCTCAGTGACCGCAGAAAGTGGTTATTTGACTCCTCTGCCTTTTCCTCTGCTGTTTTAAGAAGAATGCAATCCCAGAAAAGGCTGGTGTGCAATACCGTAGTATGTTTGTTGAGTTTTCAAAAAACCAACCAAAGGTGCCATCTAAGAAGCAAAAGAAAATCATGAAAGAGCAAAACAAGCTACATTTTCTTGTGAAAAGCAGAAAATATAAAAAGATATCCTCTAAGACACAAGTGCTGAGGGCCAGTTCTTGGAATGAATCCGCAAGGGACTAAAATACAACAAACTAATAAATTCCAAGGATAAGTACCAAGCACCAATTATACATATATACATAATGCTGAACAAATACGTAGTGGGGGGAAAACAAGTGTAGGTTAACAACTCCTCCATCATTATAGTAATAGCTTCACAAAGATTTCAAAAACTAGAAAAAATGGGGAAATGTTTATCATAAAAGTGAAAACCCTTCACCAACTGCATGAAGGAACCATCACAATCCCTCTCGAAGGCAGATCTATATGTATCGCCTGCTCTTAGGCCTTTCGTCCGCTGGATCGGACTCATCAGGGAGACACGGCTGGTCATGTCTGTGCTCTTGGCGTCAAATAGAGACACACCACAGTCCATAATTTTGCGGTGTTCTCACCACCAAGGGTTCAAAGAAGATTCCAACAGCACCCCCAAAGCAGCCAGCGAAAGGTAGTAGAATAAAATAAAACGAAAGTGTGGAGAGGTAAAAAAGTTGCTGACAAATTAGAAACATTATGCAAACAGTATAAAATGTAGGGGACAATCTTGGAGCCTATGCTTGAGGATCCATTTAAGGATGCAAGGGAGATAAAAAAAAAAGTATGGAACAAAAAAGGAGGATGTCTCCCCTTGGAGACTATAAGCTTGCTGAAGGCTCATTTTGAGAAGCATTTATTTTATATTTTTTTTCCCCATTCACCCACTCAAGCACATACTGTTAGTTAGGCAGAATCATCTACCACTGCAGATATGAATGCTTATCTCCCCCTATTTCTTCAATCTAAGACATAAGAGCAAGCTTTGTTTATAATTCAATATTTCTTGCAGTCATTGCAACACCAAGCTGCTCTGTAAGTTGCTGGAACGGTGCTCGGCACTTATCCTTGGAATTTATTAGTTTGTTGTATTTTAGTCCCTTGCGGATTCATTCCAAGAACTGGCCCTCAGCACTTGTGTCTTAAGAGGATATCTTTTTATATTTTTTACTTTTCACAAGAAAATGTAGCTTGTTTTGCT
>CM031625.1:24777727-24780227 GCA_018398815.1 Conus ventricosus | reverse complement strand
TATACACACCTGCATGCACACACACTGGCATGCCAACCAACATACATACACACCTGCATGCACACACACTGGCATGCCAACCAACACACATACATGAGTTCTGGCACCAAGGGCGAGAACCATGAATTGTGTTAATTGCTCTGAGAGGCAGGTTACACAATTAAAACGTGACTGAAAACATGATTGTATCCTTAACTGTTTTGCTGCTGCAGATTTAACATTCGAAATGCCATCCTGTTTAGTAAGTGAAAGTATTGGTTCACTTTGTTTTGAACAATAACATCCTGTGCATTCCGCACTGCGTTTGATTCTGGGGCTAAACAGGAAATCATTGGGTTCTCTCTGACACAATGTCGGGAACTGGACTCTCTCTCTCCAGGCTGGGGTAAACTGATCTCTCGTGAAGAGGAAGGAGTGGATAAAAGGGCGGTAATTCAGAATGCTGAGCATGGGCATTAATCAAGGGGGGGATAGTGGCCCATGGACCCTACAGAGGGAGGAAAGAGTCCATGATCAAGACCACTACCGGAGCTGTTGAGTGAGGGGAATACTCTGTGTCGGTGCCCTGCTCTCTGTACCGCCGTACTGTACAGGGGCTGCCCTGAAATTGCCTGGCCAGCCCGCATCATTATCAAAGTGGGCGTAGGGGGGTCATGGGAATTATGGTTACCACGATCATGCGCGTTGGTGGTTTTTTTTTGGATCATAGCCACCTGATTCAACCCGAACTGTAGGCACACCATAAACAGACGGGTGCACCACCATGGTCAGGTCTATTGGCACCTGACGTTTGCCGGTCTGTACCCATGGTGCGACTGTACACACCGCTACCTGGCTGCAGGCCACCTGTGAAACCATGTTCTGCAGGGACAGTTTATTTTTCTGGGATGGGAAGAGTCTACAATCCAGTTAATTAAAATGACTCTGACATTGGCAGTCAGCCAGGCAATCCCTTTAAGACTGTGATGAATAAAGTCCATATACCTTGTCCCTCTAAGACTGTGATGAATAAAGTCCTCATACCTAGTCCCTCTAAGACTGTGATGAATAAAGTCCTCATACCTAGTCCCTCTAAGACTGTGATGAAAAAAGTCCTCACACCTTGTCCCTTTAAGACTGTGATGAATAAAGTCCTCACACCTTGTCCCTCTAAGACTGTGATGAAATATAAAGTCCTCATACCTAGTCCCTTTAAGACTGTGACGAATGAAATCCTCATACTTATGAAACCTGGGAACACCTGACATAGCCACGAAAGAATCAGTGTTGTTAATAAATGCTATACCATTGGAGCTGCATGCGATTTTAAAATTACGGTTTGAAGGAATGATGGGATTGTTAAAATCATGTCTGCTCTTGGCTGGTATGAGCAAACTGAAAGCAATCTTTGCAAAAGGAAAACTCTGACGACATAACTGAATAATTCTCTCCTATTGTTTAGGAGGTATATGTCCCGTGGAACGACTATTGACCTCAAAAACGCTTTAATGTTGTTGTCGGGTGATTATTGTGAAAGCCAGCGTTCTAAATCAAAAGTGCACATGCCAGGAATACAAAGTTTGCACAAGCTGTAAGAGCTAAGAGCTAGTCTTGTGGCTCCACGTGTTTGATAACAGAATCACCAATCAACAGCACCGTCGCTCGGTCATTCACAGACACAGTACTGACCACTTCAGAGGGAGAACGTTTTTGGCTTGTATCCTGAGAGCTGGCAGGAGGTTTCCCGTCGTGCCTGATACTTTCAGTGGGAACATGATTTTCCTCAGCCGGACTCCGGTCGCACAATGCCAGGTCACCGAGAGGTGCGAACCGATTTCTGACAGGGATGGAGCAGCTCGTAGCCAGGTCCTCTGAAGAGAGCTTGTCCTCACAGCTGCCAGACTGTAGAGGAAGTTCCTTCAGGTATGAGGGCGGAGAATCATTGCCAGGGGCTTCCGTGGGTCCGCTACCTGGATACTCCAGCCAGGCATCAATGGTCAGGGACCTCACAGACTGGTCACCTCAGGTGCAGTGTCACAGCACGGGACCTTTGAGGGCTGACTCTGACAGTCCTGTGTTTCACCGTTTAATGCCAGGACCTGACGGAGATGGTGCACGTTCAGTTTCAGAGCTCGGAGAGGCTGGCTGATCACGCTCGAAAGTTCCAGTCACTTCAGCAGCAGTTGGCGTGCATTCCAGAGCTGGTTCGTCGTATTGAAACTGTGTGCCGGTATTGACTGCAGTAGGCCTTGCTCTTAGATACATCACATCGTATCGTAGATGTCCTCACTGAGGTCGGAGAGACTGGTTGTCACTCTTCAAAGATTCGATGGATGCTGTCGTCTGAGACCATTTTACTTCCAGGTCTTCAATTGTGGAAGATGCAAGGTTTATTTTCGACTTGATGGCAACGTTCATTTCATTTTTAATAACAGTTTTGGTATCCTCAGTGACTGATATGAGCGTGTCTTTCATCTCTTGCTGTGAAGTCATCCAATCATCCACCGTTCCTTTTAACTCC
>CM031625.1:24744073-24751573 GCA_018398815.1 Conus ventricosus | reverse complement strand
ACACACAACACACACACACACACACACACACACACACACACACACTCCTACCTATCGCCGCTTATTCTATCAACGTGTGTCTTTGTTCACCCACAGCTGATGTTTATCAGGTGACAGCCCGTTGTTCCCACAGTTTCTTTGCGCGCGCTAAGTTGATGCGTCACAAGAAGCCTTCTCGTGTTGTTTGTTTGTTTGTTTGCTGATCAGAAAGACTAGCACTCATACCTAAGTCCTTTGTGAGGACGAAGGAAAGCCAAACCAAAGCAAAACCAAACCAAACCAATGATCTATCTTCAGCAATCGTCAGTGTCTGTTCCAAAGTTCTCTGTCTTCTCTAATAATCTTCTGCAAACTGCAGTGTCATACGCCAAGGTCTGTGTCTTCTCTATCTATCTTCAGAAACACCAAATGATCTGCTCCAAATATTTCATCAAAATTGTTGGGGTGTCTGCTGCAGCATCGACTGATACACTATGTTGTTTTGTTCATGGAGAAATATGTCCGTGAGTGCCAATTGTCAACCCCACGGCGCCTGAAGCAGCGCTGTGACACATCATCGCCAGTAAACTGTCATTCTGTCTGTCCTGTCTGTCTTACAAGCACACACACAAACACACACCACACCCCTACACACACACACAACAAACACACACACACACACACACACACACACCACGTGCATACGTGCGTCGTAGGTTGTGCATGTATGTGTGGGATGTGTCCTGTGTGGTGTGTTACCCGTTATCCATGTTGCCTGGGGCATAATTCCTCACTGCGCAAAAATTATGCATCTGCCTAGTCTAAGGTGTGATAACGATGTTACATAGATAATGAATGAATGACCCCCAGAACAAACAACAACAGGCCCGGCTGGAACCCCCCCTCGCCCCTCCTTCCCCACGACCAAAACACACATCGACCACCACAGTGGGGGATACGCCACCCGAGGTCACAACCGTGTGTAGGCAAAGCAGGAGAGAGGGGGGAAATGGAAATAAAGGTGAGGGACAAAAAAGGGCGTACATAACGGAACAAAACACGTGCCGACCTTCCGATGTTATTTGGCAAATGTGCAGAAACAGACCCTGGTTTCCCGAAATTGGTGAAAAGGGCTGCAGATACGGAAGGCAGCGTCTCGGGCCTGGCCGTAAGCGTTCCCATGTCCGGTGTTCCCGCGATCCCCAAACCAACGCCTGGCCACCTGTTACAATCCTCCGACCTGACGATGGCAGCCCCATCCTCTACCCTACATCCTCCCTCCTCCCTCCCTCCTCCTCCCTCCCTCTCTCTCTCTCTCTCTCCGTCCCTCCTCTCTCTCTCTCGTCCCCCCCCCTCTCTCTCTCTCTGTCATCTTCTCTCTCCTTTCTCCCTCCTTCTCTCTCTCTCCTCTTTCTCCCTCCTCCGTCCTTGTGCTCTCTCTCTCTCACTCTCTCTCTCTCTCTCTCTCTCTCTCTCTCCATCCTTCACTCTCTCTTTCCATCATTCCTCTCTCTTTCTCTTCTCTCTCTCTCTCTCTCTCTCTCTCTTTCGCTCCATCCTTCTCTCTCTCTTCCCCTTTCTCGCTCCTCTTCTTTCTCTCCATCCTTCTCGTCCTCTCTCTCTTTCTCTCCAACCTTCCCACCTTTCTCCTCTCTCTCTCTCCCTCTCTCTCTTCTCTCTCTCTCTCGGGCTCTCCTCTCTCTCTCTCTACGTCCCCTCCTCTCTCTTCCGTCCAACCACTCTCTCTCTCTCTCTCTCGTCTCTCTCTGCCTCTTTCTCTCTCCTCATCCTCTCTCTCTCTCTCTCTCTCTCTCTGCCTTTTCTCTCTCCCTTGTCTCCACCCTCCTTCTCTCTCTCTCTCTCTCTCTCTCTCTCTCTCTCTTTCTTCTCTCTCTCTCTCTGCTCTCTCTCTCATCTCTCGGTGCTCATCTCCTCTCTCTCTCTCTCTCTGCTCTATCTCTCTCGGCTCTCTGCTGCCTCTTTCTCCCGTCCCTTTCCTCCTTCTCTCTCTCTCTCTTCTCTCTCGCTCTCTCTCTCTCTCTCTCCTCTTTCTCTCACTTCTCTCTCTCCTCTCTCTCGTCTCTCTCTCTCTCTCTCTCTCTCTCTCTTTCTCTCCCTCGCCGTGTCCTTCTCTCTCCCTCCTCTTCGTCCAGACCTTCCTTCCTTCTCTCTCTCTCTCTCTCTCTCTCGTCTCTCTCTCTCTCTCCTGCCTCTTGTTCCTGCTCTCTTTCTCTCTCTCTCTCTTTCTCCCTCCTTCTTTCTCTCTCTCTCCTCTCTCTCTTTATTCGCTCTCTCTCGCTGTTCCTCTCCCGTCCGTCCTTGCTCTCCTCGCCTCTCTCGTCCAACCTCCTTCCCTTCTCTCTCTCGTCTCTCCTCTCCCTCCTCTTCATAGTCTCTCATCTCTCTCTCTCTCCTCTCTCTCTCTCTCTCTCTCGTCTCACTCTCTCTCCGGTCCCTCCTTCTCTCCTCCTCTCCCGTCCCTAGACCTCTCTCTCATCTCTCTCTCTCCGTCCCTCCTGCTCTCTCTCGCCGTCCCACCTTCTCTCGCTCTCCGTCCCCCTCCTCGCTCTCTCTCTCTCTCTCTCTCTCTCTCTCTCTCTGCCACTTTCTCTCTCCTTCTCCCATCCTACTCTCCGATGTCTCCTCGTCTTTCTCTCTCTCTTCTCTCCCTCCGTAGTATCTCGTCTCTCTCGCTCTCTTTCCTTCCATCCTTCTCTCTCTCTTTCCACCACCTTCTCTCGCTCTGTCCACCTTTCTCTCTCTCTCGCTCTCTCTCTCTCCTCTTTCATTTCCATCCTTCTCTCACTCGCCACCTTCTCGCTTACTCTGTCCTCTTCTCTCTCTATCTCATTCTCGTCTCTATCTCTCTCTTTCTCTCCAACCTTCTCTCTCCCTCCCTCTCTCTCATCTCTCTCTCTCTCTCTCTCCTACTTCCTTCTGTCTCTCCCTCCTTCTCTCTCTCTCTCTCTCTCTCTCTCTCTCTTTCTCTCCATCCTTCTCTCTCTCGTTCCACCTTCATCTCTCTCAACTTCTCTCTCGTCTCTCTCTCTCTCGTCTTTTCTCGCCCAACCCTTCTCTCTTCCCTCCTTGCTCTCTCTCTCGTCTTCTACTTCCTTCTGTCTCTCCCTCATGTCCATCTCTCTCTCTCTCCGCCCGCGTCTCCTCTCTCTCTCTCTCTTCTCTTCCAATTTTTCTCTCTCCCTCTTTCTCTCGTCTCTGCTCTCTCTCTCTCTCTCTCTCCTACTTCCTTCTGTCTCTCCGCTCCTTCTCTCCTCTCTCTGCTCTCCCTTGTTTTGGTTTGCGGGTGTGGTTGTGGTGGTGGTGGTGTGGTGGGGGTGGTAGGGCTGTTTTGTTTCGTTTAGTTTTGTGTTGCATTGCTTTGGGCTGTTTTGTGTTTTTTTGGGGTTGGTGGGTGGTGGTGGGTGTGGTGGTGTGGGGTGTGACGTGGTGATGGTGGGGTGGTGATGGTGGTGGTGGGGGGTTTGTGGTGGTGATGGTGGTGGTGGGGGTTGTGGGTGGTGATGTTGGTGGTGGGTGGGGGGGGGGGTGTGGTGTGATGGTGGTTGTGGGGGGGTTGTGGTGGTGATGGGGTGGTGGTGGGTGGGGGGTTGTGGTGGTGGTGTTGTGGTGGGGGGGGGGTTGTGGTGGTGAAGGTGGTGTGGGGGGTTGTGGTGGTGATGGTGGTGTGGTGGGGTGGGGGGGGGGGTTGTGGTGGTGAGGGTGGTGGTGGGGGTGAGGGTGGGGTGGGGGGTTGTGGTGGTGATGGTGTGTGATGATGGTGGTGGGGGGGGTTGTGGTGGGGATGGTGGTGGTGTGGGTGGTGTGGGGGTTGTGGGGTGATGGGTGGTGGTGGTGGGGGGGGGGGTTGGGTGGGGGGGGGGGGGGGGGGGGGGGGGGGTTGTGGTGGTGATGGTGGTGGTGGGTGGTTGGGGGGGGGGGGGGGGTGGGGTTGTGTGGTGGTGGAGCGGTGTTGATGCTAGTGGGGGGAGTCTGTCCGGGAGAGTCCGGCTTTTGTGGTTGTATACTTGCTGCTGGTTTCCTTGTCGTCGTCTTGTCTTGTCTGTCTTGTCTTGTTCACATGTCTTGTCTTGATTGCATTGTAATTGTAATGTGCACCGCATTGTAATGACTACGCATTGATCTGTTCGCTCTTTCGGTATTGTATTTCACACTGTGGTGTTGTATTGCTAGCATGGTTGAAGAACTTCGTGTTCGCCAAAGATTTTTTGTCTTTTTCTTTTTTTTTTTTTTTTTTTTTTTTTGGGGGGGGGGGGGCCGCGGTGGATGAAACCCAGCTCTTCTCGCGGGAAGACAGAGCTTCGCCGTGGTACCGCGCCGCCCACTGCCCATCTCACTCCTCTTCATTTCACCCCCCCCCTCACAGCACACACACACACACGCAACACACACACACACCACAGCACACACACACACACACACACACCACACACACACACACAGAGTTCCTACCCTCGCCGCTTATTCAATCAACCGTGTGTCTTTTTCACATAAGACGCAAGCACGCACTGCAACGCACGCACGCCGCACACACACACACACACACACACACGACACACACACACAACACACACAGCACACACACACAACACACAACACACACACACACTCCTACCTATCGCCCGCATATTCTATCAACGTTTTGTCTTTGTTCACTGGCCGACAGCTGATGTTATCAGGTGACAGCCGCCTGTTCCCCAGGGTCTTTGGCGCGCGCTAAGTTGATGCGTCACAAGAAGCCTTCTCGTGTTTGTTTGTTTTGTTGTTGCTGATCAAAAGACTAGCACTCATCCCTAAGTCCTTTGTGAGAACGAAGAAAACCGAACCAAAGCAAACCTAACCAAAAACCAATGATCTATCTTCAGCATCGTCAGTGTCTGTTCCAAAGTCTCTGTCTTCTCTAATCATCTTCTGCAAACTGCAGTGCCAACGCCAAGGTCGGGTCGTCTCTATCTATCCTTCTAACATCAATGTCTGCTCCAAATATGTGTCTGGCAAAATTGTTTGTCTGTTTCATCAGCATCGTGACTGATTACAACTATGGTTGTATCATGGAAGATGATGTCCGTAGTGACAATTTGCAACCTGCGCGGCCTGAAGCAGCGCTGGACACATCATCGCATTAAACTTGTCTGCTGTCTGGTCGGCTGTCTTACACGCCACACACACACTCACACACACACACACAACACACACAACACAGACACACCCACACACACTCCACACACACACACACACAACGTGCATACGTGCGGTGCGTGTTTTGTGCATAGTATGTGTGGATGTGTCTGGTTTGTGTTACCCTTATCCATGTTCCTGCATAATTACACGCACTGTGCAAAAAAAATTGCATCTGTCCATAGGTCCCTAGTGTGGATAAAACGAAGTTTATATAGATAATGATGAATGACCCCAACAAACAACTACAGGCCTGGCGGGAACCCCTCCTTCCCACGACAAAACGACACATCGACCACCACAAACGCCACCAGGTCACACTGGTAGGGCATGCGTACATAACGAACTACATAGAAGCCCAAGTCCTCACCCTCCATCCTCTCCTCCCATCCTCCCTCTCGTCTCTCTCTCTCCGTGCTCTCTCGTCGCGCTCTCACTGGTCTCTCTCTCTCTCTCTCTCTCTCCGTCCTTCCTTCTCTCTCGCCCGATCCCTCCTTTTCTCTCTCTCTCTCTCTGCCTCTTTCTCTCCTTCTCTCCCTCCTTCTCTCTCCTCTGTCTCTCTCTCTCTTTTCTCTCCCTCCGCCTTCCTCTCTCTCTCTCCTCTCGCTCTCTCACTCGCGCGCGCGAGACTTTCTCTCCTTCCTTCTCTCTCGTTTTTCCAACTTCTCCTCTCTCTCTCTCGTTCCTCTCTCTCTCTCTCTCCTCTCACTCTCTCTTTCTTCGTCCATCTTTCTCTCTCTCTCTTCTCTCTGTCCACCTTCTCTCTCTCTCTCTCGTCTCTCTCTCCCCTCTCGTTCACCCAACCTTCCTTCCTTCTCTCTCTCTCCCTCACTCTCTCCTCTCTCTCTCTCTCTCTCTCTCCTTCCCTTCTCTCTCTCTCTCATCTCTCTCTCTCTCTTTCTCTCCATCCTTCTCTCTCTTTCCACCTTCTCTCTCTCTCTCTCTCTCTCTCCTCTCTCTCTCTCTCGCTCTCTCTTTCTCTCCAATCCTTCTCTCTCTCTCTTCCACCTTCTCTCTCTCTCTCCCTCTCTCGCTCTCTCTCTCTCTCTCTCTCTTTCTCTCCAACCTTTCCTTCCTCTCTTCTCTCTCTCTCTCTCTTCTCGCTCTCTCTCTCTCCTTCCTTCTCTCTACTCTCTCTTCTCTCGTCTCTCTCTCTCTCTCTCCATCCCTCCGTCTCTCTCTTTACTTCCCTCCCTCTCTCCTCTATCTGCCTCTGTCTCTCTCTTTCAGGGGGGGGGGGGGGGGGGGGCGGGGGGGGGTGGGTTGCAACCTCCTTCTCTCTCTCTCCTCCTCTCTCTCTCTCTCTCATCTCTCTTTCTCTCGTCCCTCCGTCCTTCTCTCTCTCTCTCTCTCTCGCTCTTTCTCGCCAACCTTCTCTCTCCCTCCTTCTCTCTCTCTCTCTCTCGGCTCTCGTAGTATCTTCCTCTCTCTCTCTCTTCTCTCTGCTTCCTGCTGTCTCTCCCTCCCTCTCTCTCTCTCTCTCGAGTCTCTCTCTCTCTCACTCTCCTCTTCCTCTCTCTCTCTCCCCCTCTCTCTCTCGTCTCCTCGCTTGTCCCCCAACGACACAACATTCTACCGTCTAGCGTAGTCAACAGAAGCCTAGACCTTCTACTGACGCAAAAGTCCCGAATGAAGGTGTATAACGATTCACATTATAGTCACCATCTGTGAGTCCAAGGCTGGCCGCCCTGGAGCCCTGACAGGTGGAACAGGGCGACGACAATCGTCAACTACACCAGGGACACGCTGCCACTCCTCCGCTGCTTATTTGCATGATTGGAGTAGTCGCACGACAGACAAACGTGTGAGCAAGCGCCCAGGCTGCAGGCGCTGTTGGACTAGGTTTAGTACTTTTCTAGCTCACGCCAGCGTGTAGTTACTTTGCGCGCGTGCTCTCTCCTGAGCGCACACGCGGTATGCTCTGCTCTCTCTCTCTCTCACCTCTCTCTCTCTCTCCTCTCTCTCTCCTCTCTCTCGTCTCGTCTGTGACCTTGTATGACTCTGACTTTACTGAGGTGAAGGAGATAAAGGAACGTACACGACATTACGCACTCATTCGTGCGCGTAGCTCTCTCTCTTCGCATTCTCTCTCTCGCTCTCTCTATGTCATGCTCCTCATCTCTCTCTCTCTCTATCTTCTCTCTCTCCTCTCTCTCTCTCTCTCTCTCGTCTCTCTCACACACACACACACACAACACACACACTGTGTCTCCTTCTTAATAAGTAGTGTAAATAATTAATAATTGCTTAAATTGTTCCTTTCGTGTGGGTGCTAAATGCAACAGAGCGAAAGTAGTGTTCAGCACACTAAACATCAACACATTA
>CM031625.1:24739073-24741573 GCA_018398815.1 Conus ventricosus | reverse complement strand
CACACACACAACACACACACACACACACACACACACACACACACACACACACCACACAACGCGCGCGCGCGCCGCGCGGCCCGCGCGCCACGCGCGCTCCTTTGGAAGCCATCCCTCTTTATCCTGTCTCTCTGTCTGTCTGCCTGCCTGTCTGTCTGTCGGTCGGTGGGGGGGCTAACTGTCGGTCGGTCGCTCTCTCTCTCCTCTCTCTCGTCTCTCTCTCGCCTCTCACTTCTCGTCTCTCTTCGTCTCTCTCTCTCTCTCTCTTTCTCTCTCTGTGGGGTCTCTTTTCTCCTGTCTGTGTGTCTCTGTCTCCCTCTGGCCGGGGGGCGGACTGTCGCTCTGGTGTCTCTGTCCTGTTGCTCTCTTCTGTCTTTGTCTCTCTCTGTCTTTGTCTCTCTCTCTCCTCTCTCTTCCCTCGCTCTCATCTCTCTCCTCTCTCTCTCTATCTTCTTCATCTCTCTCTCCTCTCTCACGGTGTCCAGAGACCAGAACACACCTGATGACTGGGGAAACTGCGCGAACCTTCAGAGGCTGAAAATAATGGGGGTTAAGTAAGTCACCGTATCAGTTAGCTAACGCGGTGCAAGCTGTTACTCTCTTAAATTAATCAATGTTGGATGACGACCGTCCCGCATAATTACCAGTTTTTCACAACACACACAGACACACACACACAAACACACAACACACAACACACACACACACAACACACACACACACATGTTGAAAGTGTGGTAAATAACCCTTGGCTTTTTTATATTGCTTTGGTATTGCTCAGTCCCCCCAGTTGCAAAACAAGTTGTGAAAAAAGCATTTGAGATATGTGTTGTAATAGTGGTGGTGTGTTTTTTTTGTGTTTTTTTTTTTTATGGGGGGGGGGGGGTGCGGTGGTGGGAAGGTGCTGATAGTACAATGGAATTTACATTGCAGTTTTATATTCTAAGATCACTTGCGATGGAAAAGACTTAAATAAAACTACTGAACTGAACTGAACTAAACACACACACCCCCACACACGGCACACACAGCACAGCACACAGCACACACACACACACACCACACACCACCACCACCACCAACCACCACCACCTACCACCGACCACCACCCCCCCACACACGACACACATCACACAACACAGGACCACACCACCACCACCACCATCAACTGAACACACACACACACACAACACGATGCTTGGGAACGACACGACACACTACACACACACACAACCACACGACACACACACACGCACGGGCACCACGCACGCACGCACACCACACAGGCACACACACAAACACACACACACACACACACACACACACACACACACACACACACACACACACACACACGCGCGCGCGCGCGCGCACGCACGCGCACACACACACACACACACACACACACACACACACACACACACACACACACACACACAGTCGCGCGCGCGCGCGCGTGAGGGAGGGAGGGAGGAGAAGACATGAAAGAAACGGTTGTAGTCTACAATCCTCCTCGGCCCAAAGTTAGCCGTTGACATGTGTTACACAACTGATGCCACAGTTAGTCATAATATCGGCACACATTCCAATCAAAAATCGCTCACCCTACCAAGGGCAAAAAGAATGACTTCTGCTCCCATTATCGACATGGTCGCTTTATTCCGCGTCCCAATCCCAGCGCTTAATATACCGTATTCTTTTGTTGTTAATATTTTCTCTCTCTCTCTCTCTCTCTCTCTCTCTCTCTCTCTCTCTCTCTCTCTCTCTCTCTCTCTCTCTCTCTCTCCCCCCCCCTCTCTCTCTCTCTCTCTCTCCCTTTTTTTTTTATTCTCTTCGCATAATTTAGCTTAGCGAGGACAGATTGGAAGAATAGGCTCTGCCTAAAATCTCAATCCTTGATCGAATGAAGGCTTTCTGAGTTATGAGTTCTGAGCTCTCTCTCTCTCTCTCTCTCTCTCTCTCTCCCCTCTCTCTCTCCCCTCTCTCTCTCTCTCTCCCTCTCTCTCTCTCTCTCTCTCTCTCTCTCTCTCTCTTCCCCCCCCCCTCCGTCTCTCTCCCCTAATCCACAATTACGACCAACAAATGAGCTGACACGATAGCCTATTTCTCATCAAAAAGAGGTACCAACATTTTTCCTTTCTAATCGATGTTGTTTCGCCAAGTTTGTGGCAAACTTCATTCTAGTAAACTCCCGTTCGTGAGAGAAGATCCCAATCAAGCCGAGTGGCAGTGCCATCGAAGAAGTGATGGTGTCCTTACAACTACAGTGTTGTTTTGAATGTTGCTTTCTTTATCATGAGAATACGTAGACTGATTTTGAATCTGACAGCTTTCTTCAACAGGTCCAAACCAAACCTGATGCCAAGTATGATCAGGTGTCATAATAAGACTTCCACGTTTCTTTTGTGTATGTCACCATTAAAACAGTGAACAGCTCACCTTACCAGAGAGTCATCAAATGTTAAGACAAAATTTGATGACTTGGGACTGGGTTTTTGTT
>CM031625.1:24701230-24721230 GCA_018398815.1 Conus ventricosus | reverse complement strand
CAGACTGGAGACGATGTGTGGCGATGAGGATGCTGAAGTGCTTGATAAAGTGATGGAAAGGAGCAGTAAAGACGGTAGACGTGTGATGCAAAACAACAACAACATACAACACAAAAAGATGACAGGAGTGCAACAATAAAGAGTATCGGGTGATTTGAGAGGCTGTAGAAAGCATGACAGTACAGACTGTAAACGTGTGGCGATGAAGTGCTCGAAGTGTTGTACTAAGCACGAGATGGTTTGTGTGTGTGTGTGTGTGTGTGTGGGGGGGGGGGGGGGGGGGGGGGGGGGAGGGGCAAGAAAGACTACAGGCAGGCAGCGGAAATAGCTCTATGGACACCTTCTCCGTGACGCCGGCGTGAAAGTCAGCCAGTGCACAGTCCACGGAAGCTGATTAGTATCGACCGGCGAGGGCAGGAGGAGGAGGGGAAATCCTCTTTCCTCCAGCCCCGTCACACAGACTGCCTCCCGACACTCAGGTCCCACACGTCCACCAGTCAAACAGACCGACCGATGACTGTCCTGGCGCTGAGCACTGAACTAGGCCATTCCTGGCGCTGAGCACTGAACTAGGCCATTCCTGGCGCTGAGCACTGAACTAGGCCATTCCTGGCGCTGAGCACTGAACTAGGCCATTTCTGGCGCTGAGCACTGAACTAGGCCATTCCTGGCGCTGAGCACTGAACTAGGCCATTCCTGGCGCTGAGCACCGAACTAGGCCATTTCTGGCGCTGAGCACTGAACTAGGCCATTTCTGGCGCTGAGCACTGAACTAGGCCATTTCTGGCGCTGAGCACTGAACTAGGCCATTCCTGGCGCTGAACACTGAACTAGGCCATTTCTGGCGCTGAGCACTGAACTAGGCCATTCCTGGCGCTGAGCACTGAACTAGGCCATTTCTGGCGCTGGACACTGAACTAGGCCATTTCTGGCGCTGAGCACTGAACTAGGCCATTCCTGGCGCTGAACACTGAACTAGGCCATTCCTGGCGCTGAGCACTGAACTAGGCCATTCCTGGCGCTGAACACTAAACTAGGCCATTTCTGGCGCTGAACACTGAACTAGGCCATTTCTGGCGCTGAGCACTGAACTAGGCCATTCCTGGCGCTGAACACTGAACTAGGCCATTCCTGGCGCTGAGCACCGAACTAGGCCATTCCTGGCGCTGAGCACTGAACTAGGCCATTCCTGGCGCTGAACACTGAACTAGGCCATTTCTGGCGCTGATCACTGAACTAGGCCATTCCTGGCGCTGAGCACTGAACTAGGCCATTTCTGGCGCTGAACACTGAACTAGGCCATTTCTGGCGCTGAGCACTGAACTAGGCCATTCCTGGCGCTGAACACTGAACTAGGCCATTTCTGGCGCTGAGCACTGAACTAGGCCATTTCTGGCGCTGAGCACTGAACTAGGCCATTCCTGGCGCTGAGCACTGAACTAGGCCTTTTCTGGCATTGATAAATCTCTGCCATTTCTGGCATTGAAAGATCTGTGCCCTTTCTGGCGCTGAACACTGAACTAGGCCATTCCTGGTGCTGAACACCGAACTATGCCATTCCTGACACTGACAGAACTATGCCTTTTCTGGCATTGATAGATCTCTGCCATTTCTGGCATTGAAAGATCTATGCCATTTCTGACGCTCACAGAACTACGCCATGTTTGGCACTATGCTGTTTCTGACACTGACAAAACTATGACCTTTGTTTTTTGGTGCCAGTGACAGAACTCTGTTGCACTGACACAACTATGACATTTGTGACCAAAAAAAACCAAAACCATTATATATATATATATATATATATATATATATATATATATATATATATATATATATTTATATATATATATATATATATTCTATTCTAACAGAGCTATGACATTTCTCATGCAAACAGAATTGTAACATAACTAGGACCAGCATACCCATGGCATTTCTGCCGCCCAATTAGCCGCCTAATCTTTTCCAGACGATCGCAGCAGTGCGGCACCATTTGATGCCAGATTCATGACAGTCTCCTCTCAGCATCAAGCACGCGTGATTATCCCCATAACCATCATCTCCCCTTCAACACAATGCGCTCACGATGAAGCGAGAGTAAACAATGGTGTAAGAAGAAAGCCAGGGAGTGGGGAGGAGACGGCGAGGGGGGGGGGGGGGGGGGGGGAGGGTGAGCAACTAAAGTCTGTCTGTCTCTCTCTGTCTCTGACTCTCTCTGTCTCTCCCCCTTCTCTCTCTCTCTCTCTCTCTCTCTCTCTCTCTCTCTCTCTCTCTCTCTCTCTCTCTCTGTCTCTCTACTCCTTCCCTCTCTCTCTTTCTCCCCCTCTCCCTCCCTCCCCACCCTCCCTCTCATACACGTTCTTGTTCCCTTTCCCTGCAGGAGTGTGCTTTCATCCAAAGGTCATGGCACCTGCTTTTTCATGGTAACAGTAATTAGCCTCTACACAGTAATCATAACAACGCAAAAAGATAAACACCGTAAGAAAATGATAATTGCGACGTAAAATAGTCACCTTCACCATACGATAACTTTTTTTTCTATTTTTAAGAGTGCTTTTGACGCTGTTAAAGCGAGAAGGATGAAGCGAAAGAACGACAACAAGTAGTATCTTAATGACCCTAACAGGCCGTGAATCATGAAAATAGTCAATCATGGGGGTTGTTATTTCCAGCCTCCAGACCCTTTGGGCCTCTGCCAAGCAGCAGTCTGTTAAAGGCAGAGATTTATGACATACCATTGTACATGCACGCGAGTCATAATAACCCTTTCTCATCAAACTATTCGTTTTCATGAGTCATAATGCTAGTTTTTGAATTTGATCACGCTGAGCGGTCATATCAACCCCCCCCCCCCCCCACTCCACCCCCCCATCCCCCCCCCCCCCCCCCGCTAACCCCACCCCCACCCTCCAGAGAAAAGGTAAGAAAAGGAGTGATTATAGTGCACATGATGATGGATAATCACCTGAAAACTTTTTTCTTGGGGGGAGGGGGGGGGGGAGGAACAGAAATGACTCATCCCTAAGACAGTAAACGTTTGAATCTGCTGATCAAGCTGAACAAGAGCCCACACTGCCCGGCGACCAGATCAACGGTGCTGAAGGAGGGCGAAGGTGGGGATCGTGGACCAAGGATGCTGGCTGTGAAAAATTGCAGGAGAGTTCGCTCTGTTTTCTTGCATTGAGACAGAGTAATTATTATACATGTATGAGATGTACTTAGATGAGAGAAGAAAAAGGAGAGAGAGAGAGAGAGAGGAGAGAGAGAGAGAGAGAGAGGAGAGAGAGAGAGAGAGAGAGAGAGGCAGAGACAGAGGCAGAGAGAGACAGAGAGAGAGAGACAGACAGACAGATAGACAGAGACAGAGACATAGAGAAAGAGAGAGAGACAGAGGCGCGAGAGAGAGAGAGAGGCAGAGACAGAGGCAGAGAGAGACAGAGAGAGAGAGACAGACAGACAGATAGACAGAGACAGAGACATAGAGAAAGAGAGAGAGACAGAGGCGCGCGCGGAGAGAGAGAGAGAGACAGAGAGAGAGAGAGACAGAGAGAGACGAGAGAGAGAGAGAGAGAGAGAGAGAGAGAATGAGAAAGAGGGAGAGAGAATGAGAGAGAAGAGAGAGAATGAGAAAGGGGAGAGAGAGAGAGAGAGAGGAGAGAGGGGAGGGGAGAGAGAGAGAGAGAGAGGGTGGGAGGGGGGTGGGGAGAGGTCGAACGGTTGAATACATATCCCCAAGGTGGCAATTATCCTGTCTACCTCACCGGCTGACGTAATGGACACCAGGCACATAACACACACGCGCCAAATTGCCCTCTCTTCCGGTATCAGCCATTCTACACGATGATCGGAAATCAATCTTTAGGAGGTTCTGGAGAGGTGAGGGGGAACATCTACTTGAGTCTTTGTCGTCGGGTAGCTGAACCTGTCGTCAAACTGAAATAGCATCGCCTTTTCGTTCTTGAACCGACACATGAACTAAATGCAAACGAAGGAATAAAGGGACGAAGAAGGAGAACAGGAATGGATTCTCCATGAACATCTTGGGAGACCTTGATTGGCAGTCAACCAGGAAGTCAGTCAATCGTGGCAATTAGGTCCAGCTTCGGGAATGTTTGCATCTCTCTCTCTCTCTCTCTCTCTCTCTCTCTCTCTCTCTCTCTCTCTCTCTCTCTCTCTCTCTCTCTGTACTGAAACGGGCGGCGAAGACTCAACCAGCAACCCTAGGATTACCAGGATTACGAATCAGATGCTCTGAACACAAGCCAGGTGTTATGCGTGCATTCACACACGGTATCTCAATTAACAGTCTAATTCGAATGAGTTTTCGGGAAATGAACCGATATTCACTACGGGGAACACACCTCTCTCTCTCTCTCTCTCTCTCTCTCTCTCTCTCTCTCTCTCTCTCTCTCTCTCTCTCTCTCTCTCTCTCTCTCTCACTCTCTCTTTCTCTCTCTCTCTCTCTCTCTCCTCCTCTCTCTCTCTCTCTCTTCTCTCTCTCTCTCTCCCCACCCTTTTTCGCATCTCTTCTAAGCCAGTCTTTAAAGGCAGAGCTTATTGATACCAGTGCGCAGATACGCGAGTCGTGATAACCTTTTTGAAAATAAAATAAAATAATTTTCGTCCGTCAAAATTGCGGTTTTCATGTTGATTACGCTGGATCACCAGTTCAAGCCCCAATCCCCCAAACAACAACAAACAAACAAACAGGCAAAAACAAAAAAGAAAAACAAACAAACAAACAAACAAACCTAAACCAGAACCAAGATCAAAACAAAACGAGAAACAAGAGAAATAGTAATTACAGTGCACATTATGGTGAATAATCACATGAGCATTTTTCTTTTCGTGAAGAAAAACCACAAACCAAAAAAACGAAACTTTCTGATTTCACGAAAGGAAAAAGTTTGTCTGTGCCACTGAAGCTCAAAAGAGACCATACCTCCAGCGATATCAAAGGTATTGAAGGGAGATAACGGCGGATCGTCGAACAAGGTTGCTGCTTTGAAAACCGCCAGATCGTTCGCCTGATTTCTCGCCGCGCAGAGACTGAGTAATTATGAATGAAACGGGGTGTACTTGCACACAGCGAGAGAGAGAGAGAGAGAGAGAGAGAGAGAGAGAGAGAGAGAGAGAGAGAGGGACGGGCGGACGGACGGACGGACAGAGATACAGACAGACATAGACAAAATGTCAACGCTTCATTCGCCAGTCTATGACCGCTCATTTGGGGTGAACGAATAAATCTCTTTATAGCCATTTTGGAGAGAGAGAGAGAGAGAGAGAGAGAGAGAGAGACAGACAGACAGACAGACAGACACACAGACAGACAGAGACAGAGACAGAGCAACTTAGGTTCTGACGACTCCTACACCTAACTAACGCTGTTCGGTATGCCACGGGCTCCAATGGACAAAGTGGAATCATCAGTCTGGTTTCCACCACCCAACGAATGCATCCCATAGAACGTTGCTCAGATTTCTGGACCAACACTGCAGGTGTCTGTATCCCTCGGACCTGATTGACGCCGCGCCCGGGGCACGCGGCATGAGTGTAGAGAAGAGCCCCGCTCTGTAACCCAAATTAGATTCTCATTGATCGCCCACCTTGTTTGGGGTTATGTGGCCTTTGATGCCTGCTCCCGTTGTGACCTGTGTTTCGATTTCCTCTCTCTCCTCTCTCTCTCTCTCCTCTCTCTCTCTCTCTCACTCTCTCTCTCTCTCTCTCTCTCTCTCTCCTCTCTCATCTCTCTCTCCTCCTCTCTCTCTCTCTCACTCTCTCTCCTCTCTCTCTCTTTCTTTCTTTGCTCTTCTCTCATCTCTGTCTCATCTCTCTCTCTCTTTCTCTCATTTTCTCCTCTTCTCTCTCTCTCTCTCTTGTTTGTTTTTGTCGTTTTGTTTGTTCATTTTCATTTTGCATTGTTCTCTTTTTTTTGCTTTTTTTTGTGTTGTCCCTCTTGGCGAGGCTGATTAAAAAAAAAGGATGAACTTGCTTATCCATCACCCTCGAAAATAAAGAATTTGTCTTTTCTCTCTCTCTCTCTCTCTCTCTCTCTCTCTCTCCTCTCTCTCTCTCTCTCTCGTTTCACACACACACACACACACACACACACACACACACACACACACACACACACACACACACACACACACACACACACACACACGCATCCGTACTCTTGGTCAGATCGATTAAAAGGGAAAATAGCGGGTGATGGAGGAAGGTAGTGGAAGAGTGAGGGATGGGGGGCACATTTTCTTCACATTTATGATCATTACGCTCAGAATGGAAGAACACACACACACTACACACACACACACACACACACACACACACACACATATATATATATATATATATATATATATATATATATAATATATATATATATATATATATATATATACATATATATATTATATATATATATATATATATATATATATATATATATATATATATAATATATATATATATATATATATATAAAACACACACACACACACACACACACACACACACACACACACACACACACACACACACTTTCTGTTCTGAGATCGTATATGTAGACTAACAGTGGATGATGGCGGAGGGCGGAGGTGGTGGGAGCGAGGAGGAGAAGGATGGGGCCTATGTTCTGAACATTTAGGATCGTTACGCTAGCTCACAACGGGAGAAGACAAAAGAACCAGGCGTGCGTCTCTAGCGCTTCTGTCGATGAAAGGCCGCGACTCAAAAAGCAACGTTTATCTTCTTCTCACGTTTTATTGAGATCATGCTTCGTGATGGATATGGAGCGGGAAGTAGATTGTCCATTTGTCCAAAAGTAAAATCTTAAAAGCGGCATAGATACTTGATGGAAATGAACCACACGAATTAGAGCCGGAATAGCTCAGTTGGCAGAGTGCCAGACTCGTAATCTTGGTGATCCTAGGGTTGCGGGTTCGAATCTCAGCCGGGGCGTTTCGGCGGTACAGGGGGGATTTTTCCCTCGGAGTTAACATTGGTTCTGACTCCATTTCCCATACAGTTCTTCGAATGAGACTATAAACCGAGGTTCCGTGTGTGAACGCACGCATAATATCTTGCACACACGTCAAATCCCATCACCAACTTTCGGAAGAGAAGGGCCAGTTTGGCCGTTGGTATGGATGACACGTTACACATAGCATGCACCCTGCGTGAGAAATGGAAAGAATGAAGGAAGTAAGGAAATTGAGTGAACGATATTGAACGATACTGACTGGATGACACGGGAAACGACTGAATGAAGCGCCAGCTGGCAGCTCTTCGGTGTGGATTGTAAAGCGCTTAGAGAGTGGTCTCTAGCCGAGGAGAGGCGCTATATAAGTATTCATCATCATAATAATAATGGTCATCCCAGGGGTCCCCATTCCCCTCCCCCCCCCCCTTCTTTTTTAACGAGGTATATAATAATGTTAAATATCATTATTTTCCTTGCTCTTTTTCTGCTTTGGATTTTCATTTTACTTGTTTTCTTCTTTTTCTTTCTCATTGCATTTTTGCCTTCTTCATTTCGATTTCTCCACATTTGCTACCATACACAAAGGTAGCAAAAGAAAGATGTCTCACTTACTTACAGAACCAGACCTTTCAGGAAGTGGATGGGTCACCCAGGAAATCACAAACATCCTTCAAGACCAAAACCGATCTTAGAAACTTTATTCTTCAGCCAAGGGAAGTTATACAGTAGGTATGGACTGCAAGAGTTGCTTCTCATGGATGGGAAATGGAAAATGCGAAAGGTCAACGCGGACGTTTTATCACAAAACTGTTTTCATTTTCCGTGAAACATAATTATTACTTCAGCGATAGTTATCGAATCGTAAACTTACTGCACACAGAGTTTGTGTTCAGAGACATTGTCATACATTTCCTGAACGGATCCCAAATCCAATACTTGATCCGGATGGGCATCAATAACGTGCACAAAAAAATTAACATTCTGTCTTACAACCAGGTAGGGTTAAAATCAGCTCAGTATTTCTTTTGTGTGTTGGTGTAATCTTGTAGAGCCATACAAACGAATCCAAACACAAATAAAACAACAAAGAAACGAACACGGATGAAAACCATAACTTACTCAGACCGGAAGTAGTTTTGAAGGAAAATCGGGAGAGCGCAGACCTCTGCAAAGGTGGAACAGATCCTGGATCCGTCCTTTGATCGGGATCCGCCCCAAAGTTTAATGGGTTTGGTCCTGTCCCGTATTCTATCTTTCCGCGAAGTTGCAATACAATCTATTCCAGGGCTTTTGTGGTCATCTTCTTGATATCACCACAAACAAACAAACAAACAAACAAACAAACAAACAAACTCAGGAGAGATGGCTGGCTACATAATATGCATGCTGGAAGTGATGGCCCGCCATGTGTATTGATCTGCTAGGTGCATTTCTCTGCCCTGTACATTAAGTGAACGTCTCCCTAAAACAGTTCTGACAGTAATAACAGCGATAGGTCATCATCCAGTATCGGTTTGAGCAAAAAGGCCATTGTTTGTTATTGTGAAATCTCGGTTTACTATTGATTTCAGGGGAAGATTGTGCTTTCGGACGGAGAATAATTGCGCCGCGCGTGCGCGCGCGCGCTCGCTCGCTCGTGTGTGCGTGCGTGCGTGTGTGTGTGTGTGTGTGCGTGCGTGCGTGCGTGCGTGCGTGTGCGTGTGTGTGTGTGTGTGTGTGTGTGTGTGTTTGCTGATCTATTCCGCTGTTACATTTAGTTGACTTAGCCCGCGTCTCGTTCACTTGTTTTCCTCTTCTTTTTTTTTCTGTCAACGAGATAACGCAGAATCTAATGAACCAATTTTTCGCCAAAACATAGCAGTGAAACGATGGAACATGGACCAGTCCTTTGGATTTGAGTGAAGGCTTTGCAACCCGGGATCAAGAGCAAACTGCCAACGTAGGATACGTCCAGAAAGATGACTACACACTTCACTGAACTGATATTACGCGTGTACCACCAGCCAGTAACCACCCATGAAGTACAAGGCTTTAAAGAAGAATGACACTTTCTAGTGATGTAAACGTTAAGACTGTGTGCATAGTGCGATTGGAACCGTGATTTTGTCGGTCGTGCAAACGGATGGAACGCGGCCGTACTTTGCATGGTACGGCCGGCCGGGTCCGGGTCCGGGTCCGGTGTCGCGTGAAATCTGGGAAAGTGATATCTGGGAAAGCTTCCCAGATATCACAGATTTTTTTCTGGGAACGCGTTCCCAGAGTGTACTGTGATATCTGGGAAGGCCCGTGATGTCTGGGAACGTGGTCTCTCAGAGCTCAGAAGGGCAGAAAGAAGACGAAAAAAGAATGGATTTTCCAGATAAGGTAGGACACAGTTTATTTAGGTGCAATTGAGATCTTTGGCCTTCTTGTCACTTATTTTCCATTAATTTCTTCGCATGATTTTCACAAAGTACTCTCTTTCTGAGGCCTTCTTCGCGAAATTTCAACAACTTTTCACAAAATAGAGGAATGAAAAACTATTTTTTTTCTGAGGCCTTCTATTGAGGCCTTCTTGGCGTGATTGCAAGAGAAATTTGCATGAAAAATCAAAGATCAACAATATTCTTGCTTCTGAGACGTTCCCAATTACACACCAGTTCCCAGATTTCGCACCAGTTCCCAGATTTCACACCAGTTCCCAGATTTCACACCAGTTCCCAGATTTCACGACTGGAAGTTCAGGAAATCTGGGAACGGGTTCCCAGATATCACGGTTCCCAGATATTATACGACACCGGGTCCACTATGCACGTAGCCTAACAGTCCGTGTTTATCATATCCTGCTTAGAAAGAAAAAAAAAGCATGGGAAGCATTTCTTTACTCCGCACATACTGTTCCTTTCTCTGGCGTAGGGGTGGGGGGGGGGGGGTAAGAGTAGTAGATATTCATGAACTGATTTGTTCATTTGCTCACAGAAGTGAGAAAAGAAAGAATAAGAACACTTGCGTACCAACCTTATTTTCTTGATCATGTTACAGTGGAAAGACTTTTCTCTTCGCTTTACATTCCGGTGCGGATCTGGATCAAAGAGCAGATTCCGGATTCGTCTGACAGTGACCGTGGTCTGCGCTCACCCGAGTGCCCTTTGACCTTTTGACAATGTGTGTGTGTGTGTGTGTGTGTGTGTGTGTGTGTGTGTGTGTGTGTGTGTGTGTGTGGTTGTGTGTGTGTGAGTTACGTGTGTGTGTGCGTGCGTGCGTGCGTGCGTGCGTGCGTGCGTGCGTGTGTGTGTATGTGTGTGTGTGTGTGTGTGTGTGTGTGTGTGTGTGTGTGTGTGTGTGTGTTACGTGTGTGTGTGTGTTGTGTGGTGTGTGTGTGTGTGTGTGTGTGTGTGTGTGTGTGTGTGTGTGTGTGCGTGCGTGTGTGTGTGTGTGCGTGCGTGCGTGCGTGCGTGCGTGTGTGTGTGTGTGTGTGTGTGTGTGTGTGTGTGTGTGTGTGTGTGTGTGTGTGTGTGTGTGTTAGAGAGTGAGAGAGAGAGAGAGACAGAGACAGAGACAGAGAGAGAGAGACAGGTGCAACAGATAGGCAGAGACAGAGTCAGAGAGACAGATAGAGAGACAGACAGACAGACAGACAGAGACGAATATTAACTACACACACACACACACACACACACACACACACACACACACACACACACACACACACACACACACACACACACACAGATTGTGAAACGTTAACCATAAAATAACAATGACACCACACAAATCAAAGAAAGAGAAAGAACGAATAGGAGCTAAAGAAGAGGAGGGAGGAAAGGGGGGGAGGGGGGGGGGGGCATACCGCCAGACAAATGGACTCTGGGTATGTATCTCTCTCTGCATCCTACCCCCCCTATAGAAATAATGTCACACCTCAGTGGAACACCTCAGTACAAAGGTGTACAGACAACGGAGGACACTTGCTGACGGTTCTTAAATCACATGACCCACCCCCTCTGCCGTAAGCTTAATTCTGTTTCTCCTTTTCCATGCCATGCTGAGCGGAGTATTTGTAGTGAGCAGCCCCCCCCCCCCCCCCCGCCCCCCCCCCCCCCCCCCCCCCCCCCCCCCCCCCCCCCCCCCCCCCCCCACCCCCCCAAGACAGGATTTTCTTTCGGGGTTCTTCAGTGAAATTGGGCTTTTGGTCAGCCGCCCCGAACACTTTTCCCTGCCCACTTTTTTTTTTTTTTTGGTGGCCGTTGTTTTTCTACCCCAAAACCCGCTAAAATTTAAAAACCATGTATTTCCCCTTTACCCTTTCTATATTTTTCCCCGGTGTTTTTAGGATCTTTGGGGGGCCCCACAAAAAGTTTTCGCGCCAGTTTCTCTACCCCTCCCGGTTCTCAAAACTCTCTTAGACAGTTGGGGGGGTGTGGGCCCAGCCCCATGAAATGATTTTGGTCCCCCCATTTTTTCCCCCTGTTTTCCCTCTCCTTCTGCCCCCTCGCACGTTCCTGGGGAAAGGGTTTTTGGCAATTTTGGATTTTTACACTCCCACTGTAGAGCGGGGACAACTAAAAAAAAAAACAAGTGACCCAAATGACCCTCGTGAAGGGATTAGATAAAATTAAATTTCCAGAAAATTTTTTTTTTTTTAAAACCCGGGTTTTTTGTTTTTGGGGCCCAAGGGGAAAACAGACACTAAGATCAAAAAGGTAAAATTGAAGTTATTTTCCCTTAGCTTATCAAAAACATTCAGTGAAAAAAAACACGCTCTTTTTACACCACGAACGTGATTTTTTTTTAAACTTGTTGGGTTTTCTCAGGTTTGTTAACCCGGGGAAGTATCATATTTCTGACAGTGCCAAAAATATCATGAAATTTGTAAGAAACCAAAAACTTCAAAGTCATTTTCTAGCCTCAAAAATTTTCCTTTTCCCTGTCAGCCCCAAAAACATCTAATCTTGCCAGCCCCAGAAATATCCCCAAAAAAGGGTTAAATTTCCAGAAAAAAAAAAACATAGTAACGTTAGAATAAAAAACACATCACGTCCTATCAGCGCCGAAATATCAG
This sequence comes from Conus ventricosus, assembly GCA_018398815.1. Lineage (NCBI taxonomy): Eukaryota > Metazoa > Mollusca > Gastropoda > Neogastropoda > Conidae > Conus > Conus ventricosus. Next base: position 24,709,198 of record CM031625.1, on the reverse strand, counting down.
GGGTTTGTCAAGCCCAGAAAAAACCGACAGGAAGATTCCCCCAAAAACCACATTTCCTACCCAGCCCCGAAATATCAGAGCTATGTAAAAGTCCGGAAAAACCGACGGGAAGTTTGGGAAACCAAAAAAAAAACCCACGCCCTTTCAGCCCCCCAGAAAATCCCAAGTCCAGTAAAGTCCAAAAAAAAACCGACAAGAAGTTTGGGAAAACCAAAAACAAAAATTCAGTCTTTTTAGTCCCAAAAAACGCATGGCTTTGTTTCTGGCCAGAACGGGCATAGTTTTGCAGGGAAAACCGACCGCGCCATGTTGGGGTTTCTAGCTGTAGACAGAAAACGGGGCCCGGAAGGAGAGGCCTTTCCCTTCCTTCCTCCCCAGTCGATGCTAATCAGCTTCCTTGGGAACAACCCAGGCGCCAATCCCTCCCCATGAGTCCAGTTTGAGGGCAGCAGAGCCACCCCAGCTCCCCCTATGAAAGGCCACCCCAAATTGGCACGGGGTTCGTCGGGGGCAGGAAAGTAATGGTTTCCGTCTCGGGGAAAGAAAAATTCCCGCGTTTGTCTTCTTTACCAGTCCGGGTTTAAGAGAACAATTGGATGGTAATGTGAGGAGCGGGAGGGGAAATTTTAGAGGAGGGGGGGTGGGGGTGGGGGAGAGGGAAATTGGGGGAGGGGGGGGGAGGGAAAAGGGGGAAGGTGCGGGTTTTCAATTTTATGCACGGAAGGCTGCCCCCAAAGAATTGGCCCCAAAGCCTTCCTTAAGGAGGGGGAGTTTATTATTAGCCCTGACTGGCAAAATCTGATTTTTTTTGGGGAATTTGTTTTTAACTCTTCTGAATTTGGATTTTTCCTATGTTTTTTCCCTTAGGCCCTATCGAGTTACAAAAAGGGGGTTTTTCCAAGCAGACAGGGGTAAATCTAAGGAATGGGACTATTTGGCGCAGGGGATGGGGTTTCCGGTGAGAGCAAAGTCCTGAAATGGGGACGTAAACCCTAAGGGGAAGGTCATGTCTTTGAAAACTGTATGTAATGGAATTGGGGTGGGACACCCCCCCCCCCCCCCCCCCCCCCAAAAAAAAAAAATAAAAATAATAAATAAAAAATAAAAAAAAAAATTTTAACAAAATATAACCGGGGAAAAAATTGGTGGGAATTTGGTTCTTTTGATCAATTATAAAAAAATGCGGTCAGATGTTTTGGTTGGCCTAAAAACGCCCCACTTTGGTGATTTCATAGTGTTTAGTGAAAACCCCCAAAAACTGGTGGCGTTTGGCCGGAAGGATAGGAGGGGGGAGGGGGAAAGGTAAAACGTCCATTGAATCTGAAGTGCCCGGTTGCGACCCCGAATGCCTAAGGCCCCCCCCCCCATCCCCCCTTTTTTTCCTTCCCCCTCCCCCCACTCGGGTCCCATTTCGTTTCCCCTTCCTTTCCCCCCTCCCCCCCCCCCCCCCCCACTTTTCCCCCTTCTTTTGCCCCCCCCCCTCCCGCCCCCCCCCCCCCCCCCCCCCCCCCCCCCCCCCCCCCCCCCCCCCGCCCTTGACGGGCTTCATGTGATGATGGTAAAAGCGGGTTTATGGGTGGGGGGCCCTAGTGAAGCTTTTGGGGCCCCCAAGGTGCCACATTTTTGACCGTAATCTGAAACCGCCATGTTTGTTTGATATTTTGTTATGGTGAAAAGGGCCCCACCCGACCGCAAAGAAAAAAAAAATCAACAAAAAGTGAGAGAATTGAGATTAAAGGGACAGATGAAAGAGGAAGAGAGAGAGAGAGAGAGAGAGGAGAGAGAGAAAAGGGGAAAAACGAGCAAGCGAAGAGGGGAGAGAGAGAGAGAGAGAGGAGAGGGGACACAGAGACAGGGGACAGAGACAGGGTGACAGGGGGACAGAGAGAGCAAAGAGAGAGAGAAAAGGACAGAGAGTGAAGGAGGGGAAGGAAAAAGGAGAGAAAGATTTGGGGGAGGGAAAGGAGAGAAAAGGGGGAGATGAAAACCCCCGAGCAAGCAAAGCGAGAGGGGAGGGCGGGACAGACAGCCGGGACAGCCCGAAACGGGAGACGAGAGAGTAAAGGGACGGAAAGAGACAGAAAAAAAAGGAAATGGAGAGGAGAGAGGAGAGGGGAGGAGAGAGAGAGAGAAAAGGGGCCAGACAGAAAGACAGAGGGGAGAGAGGAGAGGGAGAGAGAGAGAGGGAGAGAGAGGAAAAGGAGAGAAAAGGAGAAACAAAGAAGCAAGCGAGAGAGAGGAGAGAGAAAGACAGACAGACAGACGGACGCCGACCACCCCGGGGACAGAGCCCAGAGGAGAGTCAAAGACAGAAAGAGACAGAAAGAAAAGGATGGAGAAAAGAGAGAGGAGAGAGAGAGAGGAGAGGGACAAGGAGAGGGAGAGAGAGGACAGGAAGACGGGACAGACGGGACAGACAGACGGGCCCGGACGGGAGACGGGAGTAAAAGACGGAAAGAGACAGAAAGAAAAGGAAAAGAGAGAGAGAGAGAAAGAAAAAAGAGGGGAGGGGAGAGAGAGAGGGAGGGAGAGAGAGAGAGAGAGACGGGAAAGGGCCAGACAGAAGACGGGCACCCCGAGACAGAGACAGAGAGAGTAAAAGACAGAAAGAGACAGAAAAAAAAGGAAAGGGAGAGGGGAGAGGGGAGAGGGAGAGGAGAGGTGAGAAAAGGGGACAGACGGGACAGACAGACAGACAGGAAACCCCAGACAGAGACAGAGAGATTTAAAAGGGACGAAAGAGCGGAAAGAAAAGGATGGAAAAGAGAGAGGAGAGAGGGAGAGAGGGAAAGAGGAAAAGAGAGGGAGGAGAGACGACAGACAGACAGACAAAAGGGACAGCCCAACCCCCGAGACAGAGCAGGAGAGCAAAGCCCGGGAAAGGACAAAAAGGGAAAAAGGAAATTGGGGGAGGGGAAGAGAGAGGAGATGAGAGAGAGAGGAGGAGAGAGAAAAAAGAGAGAGAGGGGACGGGGACATAGAAGGGGACAGAGAGAGAAGAGACAGAGACAGAGAGGAGAGAGAGAGGAGAGAGAGAAAAGGAAAGAGGAGAGTAAGAGAAAGGGAGGGGGGCAGAGAGACAGAGAGAGAGACAGAGACAGAGAGAAAAGGACAGAGGAGCCCAAGAGACAGGGGACAGAGGGAGGGGAGGAGAGAGGGAGAGATTTGAGAGAGAGGGGAAAGTGAGAGAGAGATTGGGAAATTTGGGGATTGGGATGATTTATTAATGGGCCTTACCCCTTTTTATGAAGGGGGGGAGGGGAAGCATAATATAGGGAACTGAGTTAAATGCTCATGATTGTCAAACATTCCAATTATATCATTTTTTGACTTTAAAAAGTAACTGTTTCTCTAATTCTAAATGCCTTTTACAAAAAAAAATGAGAAATTTCGAAAATTTGGTGAGGTGACGGGAAAAAAAAAATAGCCAAAATTTTGATAGGGAAGGCTGTCTGTAAAATTTTGCTGAATACATTCGGGTTTAAAATTTTTCTTTAGGCCCCGGACAGCAAAGAACAAAAAAGATTTTTATTTTTTTGGGGACTCCCTTTTCAAAACAGACAATCAAAAACATTGTCATCAACAAAAAGGTTTTGTATCTTAAAATTGTTTTCTGCCAAATTTTGGTATTCCAAAATTAAAATTTTGGGCATGATTTATTTCAAGTGCCTGTACATTTTTAAAGTTAGTTAAAGGGTTTTAGAAACATGAAAGCTGCAAACATTTCTTTAGAAAAACCAAAAACCCCTCACTTTGCTGCACTTTGGGCTGGGCAACCTTTTTGCCAAGTGCCCGGGCAATCAATCGTTGACGAAAAAAAAATGTAAAAAATTTCTTAACAAATTTCCCAACACCTTGCCCTTTAAACCCCACGAAACCAAAGATATTTTAAAAAGGGCAAGTTTCGAACTTTAATAACCCCGTTGTTTTTTCCCTTTGGGTTCAAGCCATTTAAAAATGTTTTAAGCTTTGCGTGGTAATCCTGGTCCTCCATATGAAGTAAAATTTTAGCCAATAACGAATGAATTTTTTCTGCTGAGACTATTTTAATTGGGGGTTTTTTTCGTATCACCTTTAAAACAAGTGTTGGCGTGCGCCTGTCCACCCCCAAGAACCCCTTTTTAAAGCCCAACAGGTGCACGAATTTACAGTATACAGCCCGCGCCCTCTCCCCCATAATTCAGACCCTTTTGAAAAAATTTGGGTTTTAAAATTGATATCAAAACAACTTGGAAAAAACATTAAAAAAAGTATTATTGAGAAAAATAATTTCCCCATAATACGAAATAAAAAACATTTTTGGGGTTTCTAGCAAATCCCTTTACGGAAAACCCAAAAAAACTTTGGGGTAGGGGAAAAATTTACCCAAAAACTTATAAGCATTCACAACGGGATTGGGGTTTAAACAACATAGAACCCCTCTTTTCGCGGGGACTTAGAAAACCACCCCCCCCCTTTCCCCCCCCCCCTACAATGATGTTAAATTTTGGGGCCCAAATTTTAAACCCCTTTTTTGGGGGGGATCAGCTGCGGTTTTTAAAATATTTTAGTTGGTCTGTAAACCAATAAAAAGTCTCCCATATCAAAACCCTTTTCTGCTAAAAAAAGTATAAACAAAATTTAAAAGCATCCGTGTCAGCAAAGCCCCATGTCTTTTTTTGTTTTGGTTTTTCAAAAGGTTATTTTATTAAAAAAGAGCGAAAATTTGAACCCGGGCTGGGAAGCATCCCCTGCCCAAACCCGCTGGGCAGTTTAAAAAAATCTGTCAGTTTTAGCGCCCAAAAACGTATCTAAACTTTAAATACATTATCAAAGCTCCCGATACTTTGTTTGAGTTTACCCCTTTTTTACCGTTTTTAATTTTGGGCGGCCCAAAAAGATTTTTTTTTATGGAATTTAACGCTTTTTTTTAAGTTATAAAAGCAAAAAGTACAATTTTTGAAATTTTAGGAAAAATGTTTCTGAAAAGTTTTGCCCCTTAAAGTAAACTGGGGGAATTTTAAAAAGTCGAAAAAACCTTTTTTGAAAAACCCGCTTGGTGATTTAACCGTGGGTGTTTTTTTTTTCCCCTATCCCTTCTTGCAAACCCATTATTTTATATCATTCCGTTCAGTTTACTATTATTTTTTTTAGGGAGGAAAGGCCCCTTTTTTTATTTGGATTATTGCCCTCACCCCTTTTTAAAAAATGGGCCCAAAATTAGGGTTTTTTTTCCCGGGTTTTTTGGAAAAAATTTTCCATTATCAAAAAATTTTTTAACAATTTTACACAAAATTTCACAAACCCGGGCAGAAAAGGGGGTTTTAAACAGTTCACCATTAAAAGCCCTCGGGGCCCGCTGCCCTTTTCGGGTTTTTTAGTTTTTTTAATTTGGGAAATTATTTCTTTCTTCACAAATGGGGGCGGTTTTTTAATTTTGCTATCAGAATCATCTTCAAACCCCCCCTAACCCCCCCTTGGGTTTGGGGTCATTCTCAGTATTTTAAAAAAAACCAAGGGGTTGAAATTTTTTGAAACACCCTCCTTTAGGAAAAAGTTGTTTCTAGGCTGAAGTTCTTTTCGGGGATATTTTTCGAATTTCGACCAAATTCTTCTGAGACTTTAGGATGTTTCTAATTCATTATTAAAAAACTTTTTTATATTCCCTTTTTTATTTTCTCTTTAGTAAATTGGGTTTTTATTTTACGTCTGGGGTATAACGTATGCAGGTTTTGTCAGGTCCCTCAACCCAGCGGCGGGCTTATTGCCAATTTTCTCCCAGTCTTTTTTTTTATTAAAAGAAAATTCATGGTCAAACCCGTTTTTTGAAATTCTTCCCTGACCGTAACCCTTTTTTTATACCCTTCAGCACATCCCAAAAATACATTCGTTTTAAAAATTTTTAAGGCTAGATTTTCATCAGTGGGCAGAGGAGAGGAGAGAGTTGGAGAGAGAGAGAGAGGAGAGAGAGAGAGAGTTTCCCCACTACCTGTTATCTTCCCTTCTCCTCTCTTCTCTCCCCCCCTCCCCCCTCCCCTCCCTGCCCCCTTCCTTCTTTCTTTAACCTCTCCACCCACGACTGTTGGAGAGACTGTCCGGTCCGGTGCCACCAGCTGGAGGTCCAACCAACGGAGACTCAACCCAACTATCATGACGGCTGTAGGGGACGTAATTCAAGGATCCCCCCGCAAAGGCTTGTTCACCTGAGCGACTGAGGCGACAGGTTGTCGTAAGAAGCATTCGCTTGGAGTGATGGGGCGTCTGTTTATTTCATCGAGGGAGCAAGAGTGGACCCCCTGTTCGTTCTTTGTTTATTGTTCAGTGTTCCCCTGACTCATTCCAAATATTTCCTGTTGACTGAGGAGCCAGGGGAGCTAAAAACGGGGCGCCGGTTTATACAATCCAGACAGGAGCTAGGAGCAACGATTACTTCCACCACCACCACCATCACCTCCCCCCCCCCCCCCCCCCCCGTCTCTCAAACCTCCATCCTGACCCCCACCCCCACCTCGCTCTTTCTTCAATCCCCCCCCCCTCCCACCTTGTCAAGGACCATGCTTTCAAGAGGTCAGTTCCTTTCTGTCTACTTTCCATCACCAGTTATTGATTTCACCAAGAACACTGGCGCCACTGGATTCTAATGACGAGAGAGAGAGAGAGAGAGAGGAGAGAGAGAGGGGAGAGAGAGAGGGGAGAGAGAGAGAGAGAGAGAGAGAGAGCGGAGGGGAGAAGAGAGAGAGAGAGAGAGAGAGAGAGAGAGAGAAAAGTGAACGGTCATCGTTCTCTCAATCCGCTTTTTTTTTTCTGGCACTGTTGCTCTAAGAGGACGACCCCCCCCACCCCTCTCCTTCCCCACTCCCCCCCCCCCCCCCCTGTCACTCTTCCGTGTGTGAGAGACAGCTCATTTCTGCATTCTGTCCATCGAGTTTAAGATTGGTTGATTCATAGTGAATATCCAAAATGCTTTAGTTTTCAAAGTGATGTGACTGCAGGCGTAACTCCGCTAGTGAACATGGACAAACAAATTATAATACAAAACACTACGCGTTTGGACCTCTTAGGTCTTCTTCAGGCAAGGTAGACAACATTCAGGACAACCAAAACTGTCCATTCTGTCCATCGGAGTTTAAGATTAGTTGATTGATAGTCATACCCCAAAATTCTTGTTTTAACGTGAGCTGACTGCAGGCAAATTTGATACAAACTGTAAGAGTTATTCTAAGTAACTCCCCGCCGATTAACATGGACATGCAAATCACAAGACAAAACACGACGCGTTTCGACCTCTCAGGTCCTCTTTCGGCAAGGCGAGCACCTTTCGGGCAATGAAAGCGAAGAACGAGGTCAAACCAGGCAAAAAAAAAAAAATGCTGCAGTTCGATCAACATTGCAAGCGAGTGTGTTGCTAAACTTCCCGATCTCACTGGACAGAAAGGGACAGCGTCAGAAGAGAATCAAAGGCTCTTTTCTTTAGTTTCTGTGCGATGATTTATACAGTGAAGGTTTGTGCGGTCGATTTTCTCAGGGAAAGCAAAACATGATCGACCACTCCCCCGTGCAATGAGGGATGAAAGCGATTATCTCCCTTGAGAGAAAAACCTGTTGTCAACATTTCTGGCGGTCAGAGAGGTTTATAGGCCTGCCGTGGCCACTGATTAGTCTTCCTGGCTGGGCGAAGTCTTATCGTTCATTGTCAATATCAACTGCTCATAGAGCTGGATTTTCGGGGTCAAATCATGCTGTTAGTATGAAAATGGAGGACAGAGAGAGAGAGAGAGAGAGAGAGAGAGAGAGAGAGAGAGAGAGTGTGTGTGTGTGTGTGTGTGTGTGTGTTGTGTGTGTGTGTGTGTGTGTGTGTGTGTGTGGAGAGAGAGAGAGAGAGAGAGCGAGAGAGAGAGAGAGAGAGAGAGAGAGAGAGAGAGAGAGAGAGATTCAGATTCAGATTCAGATATTTTCTTCATATATAGGCTTGGTCCCTTATGACGGGTA
>CM031625.1:24676230-24681230 GCA_018398815.1 Conus ventricosus | reverse complement strand
TTAATAGACAAAGGAAGAAGGTGCAGGAAGAGGAGTGACAAAGGAAGAAGGTGCAGGAAGAGGAGAGGAGTGACAAAGGAAGAAGGTGCAGGAAGAGGAGAGGAGTCACAAAGGAAGGAGGTGCAGGAAGAGGAGAGGAGTGACAAAGGAAGGAGGTGCTGGAAGAGGATAGGAGTGACAAAGGAAGGAGGTGCAGGAAGAGGAGAGGAGTGACAAAGGAAGAAGGTGCAGGAAGAGGATAGGAGTGACAAAGGAAGGAGGTGCAGGAAGAGGAGAGGAGTGACAAAGGAAGGAGGTGCAGGAAGAGGAGTGACAAAGGAAGAAGGTGCAGGAAGAGGAGAGGAGTGACAAAGAAAGGAGGTGCAGGAAGAGGAGAGGAGTGACAAAGGAAGGAGGTGCAGGAAGAGAGATAGGATGACAAAGGAAGGAGGTGCAGGAAGAGGAGAGGAGTGACAAAGGAAGGAGGTGCAGGAAGAGGAAGTGACAAAGGAAGAAGGTGCAGGAAGAGGAAGGAGTGACAAAGGAAGAGGTGCAGGAAGAGGAGTGACAAAGGAAGGAGGTGCAGGAAGAGGAGAGAGTGACAAAGGAAGGAGGTGCAGGAAGAGGAGTGACAAAGAAGGAGGTGCAGGAAGAGGAGAGTGACAAAGGAAGGAGTGCAGGAAGAGGAGAGGAGTGACAAAGGAAGGAGGTGCAGGAAGAGAGAGTGACAAAGGAAGGAGGTGCAGGAAGAGGAGTGACAAAGGAAGGAGGTGCAGGAAGAGGAGAGGAGTGACAAAGGAAGGAGGTGCAGGAAGGAGAGGAGTGACAAAGGAAGGAGGTGCAGGAAGAGGAGAGGAGTGACAAAGGAAGGAGGTGCAGGAAGAGGAGAGGAGTGACAAAGGAAGGGGTGCAGGAAGAGGAGTGACAAAGGAAGGAGGTGCAGGAAGAGGAGAGGAGTGACAAAGGAAGGAGGTGCAGGAAGAGAGATGAGGAGTGACAAAGGAAGAGGTGCAGGAAGAGGAGGTGACAAAGGAAGGAGGTGCAGGAAGAGGAGATGACAAAGGAAGGAGGTGCAGGAAAGGAGAGGAGTGACAAAGGAAGGAGGTGCAGGAAGAGGAGAGGAGTGACAAAGGAAGAAGGTGCAGGAAGAGGAGTGACAAAGGAAGGAGGTGCAGGAAGAGGAGTGACAAAGGAAGGAGGTGCAGGAAGAGGAGTAGGAGTGACAAAGGAAGGAGGTGCAGGAAGAGGATAGGAGTGACAAAGAAGGAGGCAGGAAGCAGGAGAGGAGTGACAAAGGAAGGAGGTGCAGGAAGAGGAGAGGAGTGACAAGGAAGGAGGTGCAGGAAGAGAGAGGAGTGACAAAGGAAGGAGGTGGCAGGAAGAGGAGAGGAGTGACAAAGGAAGGAGGTGCAGGAAGAGGAGTAGGAGGTGACAAAGGAAGAAGTGCAGGAAGAGGAGTGACAAAGGAAGGAGGTGCAGGAAGAGAGAGGAGTGACAAAGGAAGGAGGTGCAGGAAGAGGAGAGGAGTGACAAAGGAAGGAGGTGCAGGAAGAGGGAGTGACAAAGGAAGGAGGTGCAGGAAGAGGAGAGGAGTGACAAAGGAAGGAGGTGCAGGAAGAGGAGGAGACCAAAGGAAGGAAGGTGCAGGAAGAGGAGTGACAAAGGAAGGAGGTGCAGGAAGAGGAGTGACAAAGGAAGGAGGTGCAGGAGAGAGGAGTGACAAAGGAAGGAGGTGCAGAAGAGGAGAGGAGTGACAAAGGAAGGAGTGCAGGAAGAGGATAGGAGTGACAAAGGAAGGAGGTGCAGGAAGAGGAGAGGAGTGACAAAGGCAGGAGGTGCAGGAAGAGGAGAGGAGTGACAAAGGAAGGAGGTGCAGGAAGAGGAGTGACAAAGGAAGGAGGTGCAGGAAGAGGAGTGACAAAGGAAGGAGGTGCAGGAAGAGGAGAGGAGTGACAAAGGAAGGAGGTGCAGGAAGAGGAGAGGAGTGACAAAGGAAGAAGGTGCAGGAAGAGAGAGTGACAAAGGAAGGAGGTGCAGGAAGAGGAGTGACAAAGGAAGGAGGTGCAGGAAGAGGAGAGGAGTGACAAAGGAAGGAGTGCAGGAAGAGGAGTGACAAAGGAAGGAGGTGCAGGAAGAGGAGAGGAGTGACAAAGGAAGGAGGTGCAGGAAGAGGAGAGGAGTGACAAAGGAAGGAGGTGCAGGAAGAGGAGTGACAAAGGAAGGAGGTGCAGGAAGAGGAGAGGAGTGACAAAGGAAGGAGGTGCAGGAAGAGGAGAGGAGTGACAAAGGAAGGAGGTGCAGGAAGAGGAGTGACAAAGGAAGGAGGTGCAGGGAGAGGAGTGACAATGGAAGAGGTGCAGGAAGAGGAGAGGAGTGACAAAGGAAGAAGGTGAAGGAAGAGGAGTGACAAAGGAAGGAGTGCAGGAAGAGGAGTGACAAGGAAGGAGGTGCAGGAAGAGGAGAGGAGTGACAAAGGAAGGAGGTGCAGGAAGAGGAGTGACAAAGGAAGGAGGTGCAGGAAGAGGATAGGAGTGACAAAGGAAGGAGGTGCAGGAAGAGGAGAGGAGTGACAAAGGAAGAAGGTGCAGGAAGAGGAAGTGACAAAGGAAGGAGGTGCAGGAAGAGGAGTGACAAAGGAAGGAGGTGCAGGAAGAGGAGAGGAGTGACAAAGGAAGGAGGTGCAGGAAGAGGAGTGACAAAGGAAGAAGGTGCAGGAAGAGGAGAGGAGTGACAAAGGAAGGAGGTGCAGGAAGAGGAGAGGAGTGACAAAGGAAGGAGGTGCAGGAAGAGGATAGGAGTGACAAAGGAAGGAGGTGCAGGAAGAGGAGAGGAGTGACAAAGGAAGGAGGTGCAGGAGAGGAGTGACAAAGGAAGGAGGTGCAGGAAGAGGAGAGGAGTGACAAAGGAAGGAGGTGCAGGAAGGGGAGAGGATGACAAAGGAAGGAGGTGCAGGAAGAGGAGTGACAAAGGAAGGAGGTGCAGGAAGAGGAGTGACAAAGGAAGGAGGTGCAGGAAGAGGAGTGACAAAGAAAGGAGGTGCAGGAAGAGGAGAGGAGTGACAAAGGAAGGAGGTGCAGGAAGAGGAGAGGAGTGACAAAGAAGGAGGTGCAGGAAGAGGAGAGGAGTGACAAAGGAAGGAGGTGCAGGGAAAGAGAGGATAGGAGTGACAAAGGAAGAAGGTGCAGGAAGAGGATGGAGTGACAAAGGAAGGAGGTGCAGGAAGAGGATAGGAGTGACAAAGGAAGGAGGTGCAGGAAGAGGAGAGGAGTGACAAAGGAAGAAGGTGAACATGGAAGAGGAGAGGAGTGACAAAGGAAGGAGGTGCAGAAGAGGAGAGGAGTGACAAAGGAAGGAGTGCAGGAAGAGGAGAGGAGTGACAAAGGAAGGAGGTGCAGGAAGAGGAGAGGAGTGACAAAGGAAGGAGGTGCAGGAAGAGGAGAGAGTGACAAAGGAAGGAGGTGCAGGAAGAGAGAGTGACAAAGGAAGGAGGTGCAGGAAGAGGAGAGGAGTGACAAAGGAAGGAGGTGCAGGAAGAGGAGAGGAGTGACAAAGGAAGGAGGTGCAGGAAGAGGATAGGAGTGACAAAGGAAGGAGGTGCAGGAAGAGGAGAGGAGTGACAAAGGAAGGAGGTGCAGGAAGAGGAGAGGAGTGACAAAGGAAGGAGGTGCAGGAAGAGAAGAGGAGTGACAAAGGAAGGAGGTGCAGAAGAGGAGAGGAGTGACAAAGGAAGGAGGTGCAGGAAGAGGAGAGGAGTGACAAAGGAAGGAGGTGCAGGAAGAGGAGTGACAAAGGAAGGAGGTGCAGGAAGAGGAGTGACAAAGGAAGGAGGTGCAGGAAGAGGAGAGGAGTGACAAAGGAAGGAGGTGCAGGAAGAGGAGAGGAGTGACAAAGAAGGAGGTGCAGGAAGAGGAGAGGAGTGACAAAGGAAGGAGGTGCAGAAGAGAAGAGGAGTGACAAAGGAAGGAGGTGCAGGAAGAGGAGTGACAAAGGAAGGAGGTGCAGGAAGAGGAGAGGAGTGACAAAGGAAGGAGGTGCAGGAAGAGGAGTGACAAAGGAAGGAGGTGCAGGAAGAGGAGAGGAGTGACAAAGGAAGGAGGTGCAGGAAGAGGAGTGACAAAGGAAGGAGGTGCAGGAAGAGGAAGGAGTGACAAAGGAAGGAGGTGCAGGAAGAGGAGAGGATGACAAAGGAAGGAGGTGCAGGAAGAGGAGTGACAAAGGAAGGAGGTGCAGGAAGAGGAGTGACAAAGGAAGGAGGTGCAGGAAGAGGAGAGGAGTGACAAAGGAAGGAGGTGCAGGAAGAGGAGTGACAAAGGAAGGAGGTGCAGGAAGAGGAGTGACAAAGGAAGGAGGTGCAGGAAGAGGAGTGACAAAGGAAGGAGGTGCAGGAAGAGGAGAGGAGTGACAAAGGAAGGAGGTGCAGGAAGAGGAGAGGATTGACAAAGAAAGGAGGTGCAGGAAGAGGAGAGGAGTGACAAAGGAAGGAGGTGCAGGAAGAGGAGTGACAAAGGAAGGAGGTGCAGGAAGAGGAGAGGAGTGACAAAGGAAGGAGGTGCAGGAAGAGGAGGGGAGTGACAAAGGAAGGAGGTGCAGGAAGAGGAGAGGGGTGACAAAGGAAGGAGGTGCAGGAAGAGGAGTGACAAAGGAAGGAGGTGCAGGAAGAGGAGAGGAGTGACAAAGGAAGGAGGTGCAGGAAGAGGAGAGGGGTGACAAAGGAAGGAGGTGCAGGAAGAGGAGAGGAGTGACAAAGGAAGGAGGTGCAGGAAGAGGAGTGACAAAGGAAGGAGGTGCAGGAAGAGGATAGGAGTGACAAAGGAAGAAGCTGCAGGAAGAGGAGAGGGGCCAGTGGACGGCATTGCACCCATAGTCTATACAGGCTATGCACACAGTCTATACAGGCTATGCACACAGTCTATACAGGCTATGCACCCATACTCTATACAGGCTATGCACACAGTCTATACAGGCTATGCACCCATAGTCTATACACAGGCTATGCACCCATACTCTATACAGGCTATGCA
>CM031625.1:24666230-24671230 GCA_018398815.1 Conus ventricosus | reverse complement strand
TGGGGTTCCACCAGAGCGCACTAAACAGCGCAGGCGGAACCGGACTGAATAATTGATGCTAAACGCCGTGGCTACCGGGAAAAAATGAGCACAGAGGGCCGGGAGTCGACAGGTGGTCGAAGCCTACACGGCTTCTTGGACTGGATAGAGCTCACAAGGTTTCAGGATCGGATAAAGCTACTAGGCTTTTTTTGGACTAAACAAAACCTACCAAGGCATAAGGACCGGATAGAATCTCTAGGCTTTTGGGGACTGGATAACAAGGTTTAAGGATCGGATAGATTTATAGACATTCTGAACTGGATAAACCTATCAAGGGTTTTAGGATCGTATGAATTTACTAGTTGTTTTTTTTTTGTACTGGATAAAGCTAACGTGGTTTTTAGGATCGTATAAATCTATTAGGTTTTGTTTTTGTTTTTGTTGTTGTTGTTTTTTTTGACTGAATAAAGCCAACAAGGTTTAAGGACAGGATAAAGCTACACGGCTTTTTTGACCGGATGAAGCTAACAAAGTTTAAGGATCGGCTAAAGCTACTAGGCCTTTTGGACTGGATAAAGCTAACGCGGTTCAAGGATCGAATATAGCTACTAGGCTTTTTTTTTTTTTTTTTTTTTGACTGAATAAACCTATCATGCAAGGTAAAAAGATTGAGTAGAATTACTAGGCTTTTTGGACTGGATAAACCTGTCAAGGTTAAAGGATCAGATAAATCTACTTGGCTTTTTGGACGGGATAAATCTGCTAAACTTTAAGGATTGGATAAAGCTACTAGGTTTCTTGGCAGGGTAAAGCAACCGCGGTTTAAGGATCGGATTAAATGACTAGGCTATTTGGACTAGATGAACCTATCAAGTTTTAAGGATAGGAAAATCTATGAGGCTTTTGGGGACTGAATTTACCCACCAAGGTTCAGGGATCCGATAAACTAACTAGTCTTTTTGGACTGAATACACATACCACGGTTTAGGAATCGGATAAAATTACTAAGCTTTTTGGATTGGATAAACCTACCCAGTTTTTAAGGATCGGATAAATCTGCTAGGTTTTTTTGATTGGGCAGAGCTACCGAGGATTCAGGATAGGATACAATTACAAGGCCTTTTCGACTGGATAAAGCTAACAAGATCTAAGATTCGGATAAACCTACTAAGCCTTCTGGAATGGATAAAGCTACCAAGGTTTAAGGATCGGGTAAACCTACAAGACGTTTTAGACTGATAAACCTACCAAGCTTTTAGGATCGGATAAATCTACTAGTTTTTTTTTTTTAACTGGGTAAACCTACCAAGGTTTGAGGCTCAGATAAACCTACACGGTTTTTTTGGACTGGATAAACCTACCAAGGTTTAAGGAACGCATTAACCTGCCAGGCTAATTGGACTGGTATAACACTAACAACATTTTAAGGAACGGATAGACCGACCAGACTTTTTGGACTGGATAAACCTATCAAGGGTGAAGGGTTAGATAAACTAATTAAGCTTTTTGGCATGGATAACCCACTAAGGATAAAGGATCGGATAAATCTGCATAGCTTTTCTTTTTTGCTCTTTGGTCATTTGACCCTGCATCAGTGCTTTGAACGAGTAATTATGGAAGGTAACAATCTGGGTAAATCGAACAGCCTTTTTTTTTTTAAAGTTTTGTTCAGTGCAAAGAAAAAAATACATGCATCATAATAGTCGGCGTAAATCTACCGTATTTGTCAGCACAACTTTCTTCAGAAGGTAAAATACAAATAAACACTCAACAACAAGGCGTTAAGTAATGCATGTCCCATATCAATGAAGACAAGCTGATTGTTAACAAATAACTCCTCTTCAGACGCTATCAAAAGCAGACAAAGATGCACAAAATGATACTCTCCTGATCGTAATCAACAAGAGATTTTTTGTTTGTTTTCGTTTTTTTTTCCTGTCCCGTCCTCTGTGCCACCTCAATGGCATTCTACCCATGTCCTTCATTCGGACTCCTCGTCCACAGCCACGGCCTGGCCCGTCACCGGCACAATCCACAGGGAGCAGTCAATGTCAAACTGTCATGAAGCTGCCATCTGTGATCCTACAATTATGCAAGAAACCACCCTGTAACCTCCCAGCTGACGGCAATAATGGCTTAGTCTCGGGGCCAGCGTGAGTGAGTTTCCCCCCTGGAGGGCGCCCCATCTCCCCAGAGACTGCCCCCTGAAGTGACCGTCCCCGGTAGCGACAAAACCCCTCCCAACCCCAAAATCAGAGGCCCATGAGAGCAGGGTTGAAGAGTCACAGTTTTTGGACAGGAAAACGATGACAAAATGATGTAGGGTTTTCCCCCCCCGCTGAGATGCGGGAAAAGGCTTACTCTGCACTTCACATATAATCCTGGTTAAACCACCCCGGATATGCAGATCCCTGCATTTTGGGCCCCCCGGGAATTTGAGCCAATCGAGATGCATCCATTGGGGGGAAAAAGTCGACGAGTGGTCCCTTTTCCCCAAATCGACCCCACGCAAAAAATCTTGGGGGAAAAAGAAAAATCCAAACAAACAAATGCCGGTGGAATCGAACCCACGTCTCCCCCAGGAGTTCGTGACGCTAAGCACTTCCCCAGGGTTTGGCTGGTCAGCATGAGGTCATTTTTTTTTTTTATTTCTTTTTTTTTTGCGTGATCAATGGCCTACACACGGCCCAAAATAATCTAATAAATTTCGAAGCTTTCTTTGGCTTCACTTTGTTGGCGGTTTCGAACTAGAGCAGGGTTGATAAATCATAGGTGCAATTTTTTAAAGTGTTTTCTCTTGATTTTGATGAGGGTAAAAAATTGCAAAGATTGACTGGATGAAACGGAAAAAACTGTGAGGGGTTTGCTCTCTTAGTGCAGTGGGGGATTTGGGCAATGAAAGTAAAGGGTTTAAGGGGCAGTGGGTGATTGGTCAATGAATGTATATGGGGGTTTGGGGGCAGTGGGGTTTTGGGCAATGAATTTTTAGGGGGTTTAAAGGGGGGGTGGGAGATTGGCAATGAATGTATAAGGGGTTAAAGGGGGCGTGGGGGGTTGGTCAAAGAATTAAAGGGGTAAGGGGGGAGGGGTGATTGGTCAAGAATGTATATGGGGGTTAAAGGGGGGCCGGGGGGGGATTTTGTCAAGAATGTTATAGGGGTTTAAGGGGCCGTGGGGGATTTCAATGAAGTAATAGGGGGTTTAAAGGGGGGTGGGTGATTATCAAAGAATTATATAGGGGTTAAGGGGGGCCTGGGTGATAGTCAATGAATGTATATAGGGTTAAGGGGGCCCTGGGTGATTAGTCAATGAGGATAAGGGGTTAAGGGGGGCCGTGGGGTTTTGTCAAAGAATGTTTTTTTGGGGTTTTAAGGGGGGGAGTGGGTGTTAGTCAAAAAAGTTTAAAAGGGGTTAAGGGGGGGGGCAGTGGGGATTGGTCAATGAATGTAAATTTTGGGGTTTTAAAGGGGGCCCGGGGTGATTAGTCAATGAATGTATAAGGGGTTAAGGGGGGCAGTGGGTGATTAGTCAATGAATGTTTAGGGGTTAAGGGGCGTGGGTGATTGGTCAATGATGTAATAGGGGTTAAGGGGGCCGGGTGATTAGTCAATGAAGTATAAAGGGGTTAAGGGGGCCGTGGGTGATTAGTCAATGAATGTATATAAGGGGTTAAGGGGGCCGGGGTGATTAGTCAATGAATGTATAGGGGTTAAGGGGGCCGTGGGGGATTAGTCAATGAATTATATAGGGTTAGGGGGCCGTGGTGATTTAAAGATGTTAAGGGGTTAAGGGGGCCGTGGGGGATTTAGTCAATGAATGTATAAGGGGTTAAGGGGGCCGTGGGTTAGTCAATGAAGAATATAGGGGTTAAGGGGGGCCGTGGGTGATTGGTCAATGAATGTAAAGGGTTAAGGGGCCGTGGGTGATTAGTCAAGAATGTATAAGGGGTTAAGGGGGCCGTGGGTGATTAGTCAATGAATGTATATGGGGGTTAAGGGGGCCGGTGGGTGATTAGTCAATGAATGTATATAGGGGTTAAGGGGGCCGTGGGTGATTAGCCCAATGAATGTATATAGGGTTTAAGGGGGCCCCGTGGGTGATTAGTCAATGAATGTATGAGGGGTTAAAGGGGGCAGTGGGTGATTAGTTCAATGAATGTATATAGGGGTTAGGGGGCTGGGGATTAGTCATAATTTTATAGGGGTTAAGGGGGCCGGGGGTGTTTGGTCAATGAAGAAATATAGGGGTTTAAAGGGGGGCCGTGGGTGATTAGTCAATAAAATGAATATAGGGGTTAAGGGGCCGTGGGTGATTGGTCAATGAATGATATAGGGTTAAGGGGGCCGTGGTGATTAGCAATGAATGTAATAGGGGTTAGGGGGGCCGAGGGTGTTTAGTCAATGAATGTATACGGGGGTTTAAAAGGGGGCCGTGGGTGATTAGTCAAGAATGTATATAGGGGGTTAAGGGGGCCGGGTGGGGTCGGGTGGGGGCCCTTTGGGTTGTGCGCCAAGTATACCTTAAAAGGGCATGCGACAGAATGTGATCTGCAAGTTACAATATGAGCAAACACCCCACACACAACACACACACACACACACACACACACACACACACCACACACACACACACGCACCGCACGCACGCACGCACGCACCCACACACACCCCACCACACACACACCACAACACACACACGCACAACGCACACACCATACACACAAAAACATAACACGCACACACACACGCCTACGCACGCGCACCACACACCAAAAACAACACACACACCACACACACACACACACAACACACACACACACACACACACACACACACACACACACACACAAAAACCAGCGCGTACATAGTCAACACACACACACACACACACACACACACACACACACACACACAACACAACAAAACACAACCACACACAGATAGACAGACAGACAGACAGATACAGATAGTACATACAAAACAAACAATTCAGAATCTTCATAAAAAAAAGAAGTTAGA
>CM031625.1:24648730-24651230 GCA_018398815.1 Conus ventricosus | reverse complement strand
AGTGGCGTGGCGCTCACTGACCCAGCTAGCTTAAAGTGGAACTAGGTATGAAATGGATGGTGGACTAGTTTCAAGACATTCATCATCATCATGATCATCACCATTATTATTAATATTATCATTATCATTATTATTATTATCATTGTTGTTGTTGTTGTTGCTGTTGTTACTATTATTGTTGTAACTACTACTACTACTACTACTACTACTACTACTACTACTACTAGCTAGCAAGCTAGCTAGCTAGCTAGTAGTAGTGGTAGTAGTATAACTATCATCATCAACATGATAATGGTGATGATGATTGTTGCTGTTGTTTTTCGTAACATCATCATCGTAATCATCATCATCATCGATGATAACACGAAAACAACAGCAGCAATCATCATCATCATCATCATCATCATCATCATCATCTCTATTAACAGTTCGTATACTGCGCCTAACCAAACTGTAAGCGCTTTATACAAATTCATTCTCGTTTTCACGACGCCCTGCCTACCTGGGTAGAAGCGATTGAAGAGCTGTCTGCTGGCGCTACAAGCAGTACGTGTCCAGTGTCATTCAAACGAAATGCAATGCACTCAGTTTATCATTCCTTCTTTCACTCTTTCAGTGCATGCTGTTTGGGTATGGCCAAACTGTTCTTTCCCTTTTCAGAGCTGGTGATGGGATTTTACAGGTGCGCAAGGTGCTACAAGTGTGTTCACATACAGGGCCTCGATGTATGCTCTATCCGAAAAACGTCCCGGCAACGGAGTCAGAACCAATATTAATTCCAAGAGAAAAATCCCCCTGTACCAAAACAGCCGAGATTCGAACCTGCAACCCCAGGATCACCAGGATTACGGACCGGCATTCTACCAACTGAGTTATTCCGAGCTCTACTCACATAACTTGACAAACTGAAGAAATCAAGTATATTCAATTTATCATTAGCCTTTTGAAAATCTTGAAGGTTTGAAGGAGATCACCCGTGATTCTTCTTGCTTTGAAAGTGGGTAATTGGAGATAGCCTAGCCTACGTGACTTATGAATAATTTAGAGTCCCATGTACTAATGATTTTTCCTCATCTTTGCACCTTCTTAACTCATCAAGGCCTGACTGCCGTTTTAAATATGGATACTCAGTCGTGTTACCGTACTCCAGATGTGGTTTCACAAGTCCCTTGACTAAGCTGACAATTGCGACCCTCTTTAAGAAAGACATGGTTCATCTCATCATCATTCCTATCATTTCATTCGATGTCAGTGTTGACAGCGTTATGGATATGGTGGTCAAACACCAAATCTACGTCAGATATGAGCCCGAAGTCCTTCTCATCTGCGCATGTTAGAACTGTTGTCTTAATGTTTTGGGCCACACGCCACAATGAAGAGTTTGCACTAAAACGCAATAATAATGGGACATGTTGGCGTTTGAGGCCTACCATAAATTTGAGCCAGCATTTACCGTTAAAATGATAATTGAATCAAAAAACAAAACAACAGAGAAAGAAAAAAACCTTCTCACCAATTTTTTTCTTGTGGTTTGAGGGATTTTCACCGACAAAATCACAAGCAATCTACAAAAACATGAACTTCCCCTTAGCTGACGTCACATTTCAGGCCTTTGCACTCACTGGTGATCCTACATTTGCGCCAGCCCAAAGCGCCCAAATAGTCCCATTCCTTTGATTGAAACTGTCTGCTTGGAACCACCAGGCTTGTACCTTGATGGCCGTATGAACCACCTGGCTTGTACCTTGATGGCCATATGAACCACCAGGCTTGTACCTTGATGGCCATATGAACCACCTGGCTTGTACCTTGATGGCCATATGAACCACCAGGCTTGTACCTTGATGGCCATATGAACCACCAGGCTTGTACCTTGATGGCCATATGAACCACCAGGCTTGTACCTTGATGGCCATATGAACCACCAGGCTTGTACCTTGATGGCCATATGAACCACCAGGCTTGTACCTTGATGGCCATATGAACCACCAGGCTTGTACCTTGATGGCCATATGAACCACCTGGCTTGTACCTTGATGGCCATGTGAACCACCTGGCTTGTACCTTGATGGCCATATGAACCACCAGGCTTGTACCTTGATGGCCATGTGAACCACCTGGCTTGTACCTTGATGGCCATATGAACCACCTGGCTTGTACCTTGATGGCCATATGAACCACCAGGCTTGTACCTTGATGGCCATATGAACCACCTGGCTTGTACCTTGATGGCCATATGAACCACCTGGCTTGTACCTTGATGGCCGTATGACAGAAAAGAGAGACGAGTCAACTTTCAGACACAAGAAACATTCTCAAAACAATCTGATCGCGCCAGTCTTTAAATACTCGACTCTTTAAGCAAGGCCTGAGCACATTAATTACTGGAGTGCAGTATTCATTCATCATGGCATTAATATAGACAGCCATGATTTTCCCGCCATGATGATCATAAACAGCACCGTCCTATGACTGATACAGGCTACACACACACCACAAC
>CM031625.1:24636230-24643730 GCA_018398815.1 Conus ventricosus | reverse complement strand
TGTGAGGGAGGGATGGGGGGGGGGGGGGGAGTGAGGCAAAGCCTGAACCATTGATTGCCTGCTTTCTGTGAGGGAAGGGTGAGGGGGGTGGGGTGAGGCAAAGCCTGAACCATTGATTGCCTGCTTTCTGCGAGGGAAGGGGGGGGGGGGGGGGGGGCGAGGCAAAGCCTGAACAATTGATTGCCTGCTTTCTGTGAGGGAAGGGGGGGGGGGGGTTGAGGCAAGCCTGAACCATTGATTTGCCTGCTTTCTGCGAGGGAAGGGGGGGGGGGGGCGAGGCAAAGCCTGAACCATTGATTGCCTGCTTTCTGCGAGGGGAAGGGGGGGGGGGGGGTGAGGCAAAGCCTGAACCATTGATTGCCTGCTTTTCTGTGAGGGAAAGGGGGGGGGGGGGAAGTGAGGCCAAAGCTGAACCATTGAGTGTACTTTCTGTGAGGGAAGGGGGGGGGGGGGGGGTGTGAGGCAAAGCCTGAACCATTGATTGCCTGCTTTCTGTGAGGGAAGTGGGGGGGGGGGTGAGGCAAAGCCTGAACACATTGATTGCCTGCTTTCTGTGAGGGAAGTGGGGGGGGGGTGGAGGCAAAGCCTGAACCATTGAGTGCCTGCTTTCTGTGAGGGGAAGGGGGGGGGGTGAGGCAAAGCCTGAAACCATGATTGCCTGCTTTGAGGGAAGGGATGGGGGGGGGGGGGGGTTAGGCAAAGCCTGAACCATTGATTGCCTGCTGTCTGTGAGGGAAGGGTGAGGGGGGTGGGGTGAGGCAAAGCCTGAACCATTGATTGCCTGCTTTCTGTGAGGGAAGGGGGGGGGGGGGGGTGAGGCAAAGCCTGAACCATTGATTGCCTGCTTTCTGTGGGGGAAAGGGGGGGGGGGGGGGTGAGGCAAAGCCTGAACCATTGATTGCCTGCTTTCTGTGAGGGAAGGGGGGGTGAGGCAAAGCCTGAACCATTGATTGCCTGCTTTCTGTGAGGGAAGTGGGGGGGGGGGGGGGGGGGTGAGGCAAAGCCTGAACCATTGATTGCCTGCTTTCTGCGAGGGAAGGGGGGGGGGTGAGGCAAAGCCTGAACCATTGATTGCCTGCTTTCTGTGAGGGAAGGGGGGGGGGGGGGACGGTGAGGGCAAAGCCTGAACCATTGATTGCCTGCTTTCTGCGGGGAAGGGGGGGGGGGGTGAGGCAAAGCCTGAACCATTGATTGCCTGCTTTCTGCGAGGGGAGGGGGGGGGGGGGGTGAGGCAAAGCCTGAACCATTGATTGCCTGCTTTCTGCGAGGGAAGGGGGGGGGGGGTGAGCAAAGCCTGACATTGATTGCCTGCTTCTGTGAGGGAAGGGGGGGGAGTGAGGCAAAGCCTGAACCATTGAGTGCTACTTTCTGTGAGGGAAGGGGGGGGGGTGAGGCAAAGCCTGAACCATTGAGTGCTACTTTCTGTGAGGGAGGGGGGGGGGGGGGTGAGGCAAAGCCTGAACATTTGAGTGCTACTTTCTGTGAGGGAAGGGGGGGGGGTGAGGCAAAGCCTGAACCATTAATTGCCTGCTTTCTGTGAGGGAAGAGGGGGGGGGGGGGGTGAGGCAAAGCCTGAACCATTGATTGCTGCTTTCTGCGAGGGAAGGGGGGGGGGGGGGGTTGATGCAAAGCCTGAACCATTTATTGCCTGCTGTCTGTGGGTAAACTGCAAGTTTCATTACTCTCCATTTCTTTGCCCCCCCCCCCCCCCCAAAAAAAAAAAATGCAGTTACAGCAACAGAAAGGCAAAGATCAAAATTACATAATGAAAATCTCTCTCTCTCTCTCTCTCTTCTCTCTTCTCTCTCTCTCTATACTCACACAACACAACACACACACACACACACACACACACACACAACACACACACACACACACACACACAGAGTCTCTGTCTAGCCAACTCCTCTAAATTACTCCATTCTGTCTCCCTCTCCCGCTCCCCTACCCCCACCGCCGTACTTGGCGAAAACACAGACGAACGATCAATACCTCATGTCCTTAGCTTCGCACACTGCCGCCTCCCCCCCCCCTGTCTCTCTCTTCCCCCCCCCTCCCATCCCCGCCCCTCTCCGCCAGCCTTCCCCTCACATACATGCTCACTATCACTCACTTTACAAAGAGAACAGGGTTAGCGGAGGTGGATGGGGGTGTGGGTGGGGGCGGTTTGTTGTGGTGTTGGGGGGAGGGGGGTAGATGGGGGGTGGGGTGGGGTGGTGTGGGGGGGAGGGGGGAGGTTGTTGGTGTGATGCGGTGAGAGAAGATTAAATGAAATTTATTGTTGAAAGAAAAATTCTCTTTTGAGCACACATAAAGTAAATTGTTTTTATTTTTTTAAAAGAAAAGAAAATTCAGTGGTAAACATTGAGAGCGTGCACAAAACATCAACAGTCCCACATACAATCACATGCCTTCTAATCACATGCCTTCTAATCACATGCCTTCTAGTCACATGCCTTCTAATCACATGTCTTCTAATCACATGCCTTCTTATCTCAAGTTCATCGGATCAAAAGTTCAGAGGAAGTAAATCATACAGACAACAACAAAAAATCAGTGTCACATTGTTCCAATATTTCCCGAGGTCACGGACAACATGTAAACAGAAAAGAAAGAGATATATAATATGTACAATAATCATTCACCCTTTTAGTTTAATATACGGGGGGACCATTTTGACTGGCACCTTGCATTGTTTGTCTGAATCAAGAACATGTATATTTCTCCATTTTATACGTATAGCCCAGCTCCTGAATTTTTTTTTTTTTTAGGTTAGGTGTCTTTTTTTTGCTTTTGTTTGTTTTCATTATTTGTGTGCTTGTTTGTTTTTAGTTGCAATAGTTAGGGGGACTGCAGACGGACATTTAATTAAAACAAATCTTTAAAGTGTTTGACATAACTCGCCAAACAACAAGGACAACGAATCACAAGACAAAAAACACAACGCGTTTCGACCTCTTAGGTCTTCTTCAAGGAGGATAAAAGCACTCAGGACAACGTAAATGAAGAATGAGCAATCAATTATCTTGTCAATTGTTAGTTGTTTTTTTTTTTAAATGTCAATTCTATATTTATAAATGAAACAATTTTTTTTCGATTAGGTTCATCGAATCTAATATTATCATCAGTATTTTTTTTCTCATCAGTGCCAAATGATATAATCAGCACATTAAGAGACAGTCTCTCACAGAATAAACACGTAACTTTCAAAAGTCTCTCTAGTCTTCCCAGAAAGAGCGAACTGACTTTCCCACAGATAGTGATCAATCAAATTTTTTCTCTCTGTAACAGAAATGCGTAGGTCAGGCATCTGCTAAGTCGTAGCCACGAGACCTTCTTCTTAAATACTCTCATCTTAGTTATTAATTCATGTATCCATCAGCTTAAAATCATGCTTTAGTGTGGTCTCAAAACCTAGCGGATGTGGTGTAGCGTATATGGACTAGTCCGCTCGCAGTGACGCCTCCTTGATGAAATTGAAAATGAATCTGTAAAAGAAATGGCATTTGTCGCTATTGATAAATCCATGCTTTTCAAAACACTGCTCGTTACCAGAATTCTATGGCATATTTTCAGCTCTCTCTCTCTCTTCTCCTCTCTCTCTCTCTCTCTCTCTCTCCTCTCTCTCTCTCTCTCTCTCTCTCTCTCTCTCCGTCTCTGTTTCTCTGTCTCTCTCTGTCTCTCTGTCTCTGTCTCTGTCTCTGTCTCTCTCTCTCTCTCTCTCTCTCTCTCTCTCTCTCTCTCTCTCTCTCTCTCTCTCTCTCTCTCTCTGTATGTGTGTGTGTGTGCTGAATTTCTGTTGAATAATGTGTTTTTCAAAGGTCCGTGTGTGTGTGTGTGTGTGTGTGTGTGTGTGTGTTTACTAAATGCTTGTCGACTAATTCTTGTTTTTCATCGCTCCAGGCGCTGTCCTGCACGCGCTGTCCACCTCCGAAATCCGTGACGTGGACAACAGCTTCGAAGGCACTCAGCTCAAACTCATCTTCACGCTGGCCGGAGGACAAAGGGTCGTCTTTAAACCCAAATGGTCTGCAACGTCTCTGTCTGTCTTTAAACCCAAATGGTCTGCAACGTCTCTGTCTGTCTTTAAACCCAAATGGTCTGCAACGTCTCTGTCTGTCTTTAAACCCAAATGGTCTGCAACGTCTCTGTCTGTCTTTAAACCCAAATGGTCTGCAACGTCTCTGTCTGTCTTTAAACCCAAATGGTCTGCAACGTCTCTGTCTGTCTTTAAACCCAAATGGTCTGCAACGTCTCTGTCTGTATTTAAACCCAAATGGTCTGCAACGTCTCTGTCTGTCTTTAAACCCAAATGGTCTGCAACGTCTCTGTCTGTCTTTAAACCCAAATGGTCTGCAACGTCTCTGTCTGTCTTTAAACCCAAATGGTCTGCAACGTCTCTGTCTGTCTTTAAAACCCGAAATGGTCTGCAACGTCTCTGTCTGTCTTTAAACCGAAATGGTCTGCAACGTCTCTGTCTGTCTTTAAACCAAATGGTCTGCAACGTCTCTGTCTGTCTTTAAACCCAAATGGTCTGCAACGCTCAGTAGTGGCGGCCTGTCTCCGTCTGTCTCAATCTCTTTTTTTTCCTTGCTAGTACACACACACACACACACACACACACACACACACACACACACACACACACACCCCACACACACACACACACACACACACACACACACACACACGATTAGACATACATACACACATACATGGAGTCTCTCTCTCTCTCTCTCTCTCTCTCTCTCTCTCTTTCTCTCTCTCTCTCTCTCGACTGGTCGTTATAGTCTTTATATTGACTGCACACTAAGAGCACTTAGCTATTGGTTCTCTTTACAACAGATGGAACTAAATAGGATACCCAAACATGCATATCTTTCCTTGATTAACAGCTTTATGAATAGCACTGATGGTAGAAGGATATAAATTAAAATTGGGCATATGTTATAACACGCGTTGTCTTGATAGATACGAGTTTTCTGAAGTATGGTTAGTGGGTGGGGTCGGAAATGCTAATATGCTCAAGAAGAGTTTTTAGGCAAAGGATGGCAGACTGTTATCAGCAAGATTGGGTTAGCAAATTAAGTTCAAGTGATCGTTTCAATACCTATGATTCCTTTAAGTCTCTGTTACAACCAGAACCTTATCTAACCTGTTTAACATTTAAAATGTGTTTCACGAGATTTCGTTTTGGCTTAAACGACCTGAATATAATTAGCAGATACAACGAAAATATCAGAGCATGTCCTTTTTGTAACAAACTTTAGAACGAACTCCACTTTCTATTGAGATGCAATGCTTATATGTCTTTCAGAGAAAAATACATACTGAAGCACAGAAAATTTCAGAACGGGAACTCGTTTAAACTAAAAACAATTATTTCCCAAACAAAAAATGTGAAAATCAAAAAGAGATCTTGCTTGTTTATTTAATATGCACGGGAAAAAAAAAAGAGAAAAAATCTTTATCCCACTCAGTATGAAAAATTAGTTACCCTCATGACTTAGCTTTGTTAGTACTTTGGGAAAATATTTTTTGTTGTCTTTTCTTTTTTTTTTTCCTCTTTATGTGGGAAATGCACCGGGACTTTTGTTATGGGCCCGGGGGGCCGGGAAACATTAAATTTTTGTTCATTTGGGCTCTCTCTCTCTCTCTCTCTTCTCTTCTCCTCTCCTCTTTTCCTCTCTCTTTCTCTCTCTCCTCTGATTTTTTGAGCAAAACCTGTACAGGTTTTTACCAGGAAAAGAGAGGGGGAAGGGGAG
Organism: Conus ventricosus; assembly: GCA_018398815.1. Classification (NCBI taxonomy): domain Eukaryota; kingdom Metazoa; phylum Mollusca; class Gastropoda; order Neogastropoda; family Conidae; genus Conus; species Conus ventricosus. The sequence continues at coordinate 24,637,965 of CM031625.1, read as the reverse complement.
GAAGGGGGATAAAGAGAGACAAAGGGGGAGGGGAGAAAAGGAGAGGGGAAGGGGAAAGGGAGGAGGAGAGAGAGATTAAATGAGAAAAGGATAGAGAGGGGAGAGTTTAGAGAGAGGAGAGGAGAGAGTCCACGTGGGTGTATGTATGTGTAGTGTGTGTAGTGTGTTTGGTGCTGGGCGTGCTTTCCCTTTGCGTCCCGGTCGTGGGGGGGCCCGTGCGTGCCCCGCGGGGGAGAGAGAGGAGGGGAGAGGGGAGGAGGGGATGGAGAGAGGAGGAGAGGAAGAGGAGGGGAGTGAGAGAGAGAGGGGGAGGGGGACGGAAAGGAGAGGAGAGAGAGAGAGTATTTCTGGTGGTCTTTTTTCGCATGTAGTGAAAAACTAACATTTTAGACAGCAAAAAATTTCTCGTGGTTTTTTTTTTCACAATTTCGTTCGGAGTTTCCCAGTGGAGCCAGGGACACAACCAACCAAAAATTTGGATAGTCATTATCGTTTTATCATCATCATCCTTGGCTTTTTTCAAAAAGGCTTGGATTTTGGCAACAATAAAAAACGGATCATCGTTAAACCCAATAAACAAGGGGGGTTTAAAACTGTTTATTGTTTATTTTTTAAATTTTTCCCCTGCCCTCATTTTTTTTTTCAACTTAAAGTAATCGTTGTTTTTTTTTTTTCCGCCTTTGTCTCGTTGTAAGGTTAAAAAAATTAAATTTAAAAAACAAAATTTTTTTTCCCTATAGTCTTTTTGTGATGATAATAAATGCCCAAAGAAGAACAGAAAGAAGAAAAGAAAAAAGAGAAGAAGAAGAAGAAGAAGAAGAAAAAGGGAAAAAGGGACGAAGACGAAAAAAAAAGAAGAAGGAGGAGCTGGGAGGGGGAAAGGGGGGGAAAAAGAATGAAAAAGGGAGGGGGGGGGAGAAGAAGAAAAAGAAGAAGAAGGGGGGAAAGGGTAAAAAGAAAAGAAGAAAAAAGAAAGAAAAAAGAAAAGAAGAAGAAGAAGGAAAAAAAAGGGAAAGAAGAAGAAGAAGACAAACGCGACGACGACGACGACGACGAGAGGGACGCGAAAAAGGAATGAAGAAGAAGAAAAAGGGAAGAAGAAGAAAAAAGAAGAAGAAAAAAGATGATGATGATGATGATGTTGATGATGATGATGATGATGATGATGATAAATTAATGAGGAGGAGGAGGAGGAGGAGGAGGGGACGGGGACGACGACGACGACGACGACCGACAACGACGACGTTTGATGATGAGATGTTTGGATGATGGGGTTGATGTGATATGATGATGATGAATATGATGTTTGATGATGATGAGGAAATCCCCCCTTTTTCCTCCTCGTCTTTAAAGCCCGCTCGTCGTCGTCGTCATCTCTTCTCTCTCTTTTCCTCTCTCTCTCTCTCTCTCTCTCTTCTCTCTTCTCTCTCTTTGCATTTGCCCGGGAAATACCCCATAAAAAAACCAGTTTATCCCACCCGAAATATCATGGGCCTTTTTTTCCGCATTCAGATTTGGTTTCGCTTGTGATTTCTGACGCGAAGAAAGTTATGCACAAAACTTCCCATCTCTCTTTAAAAGGCATTCCAAATCCCCCCATTTAAAACGGAAACCGGACAAATATCCTTCTCCTTTTTCTTTGTGTAAATGTTTGTAGATTTTTTCCCTATTCACGTTGAAATGTTCTCCTTTGTGTTGTGGGGGAAGTATATTTCTAGATAACCCCCACCCCCCA
>CM031625.1:24598730-24626230 GCA_018398815.1 Conus ventricosus | reverse complement strand
CCATTTATTGTGTTATCTCAGTGGCTCCTTCCGATTTCCCCGTCTACAGCAAAAGCTAGCCAGCTGGCTCGGCCCGGCCCGCCGCAGCCCCGGCACCGGCAATCCACAGGGAGCAGTCAACGTCTCTAGGATCTTGTTTGCTCGCTACCTACATAGAAAGATTAAGAGTTATGGAAACAAATTGGCTGTTCATTTGAAGCAATAGATTATTATCTTTATGTAGTGGAGTAACATTTTGATTAAAACGTTCATCTTGGCCTCCTGCTTTTAACAAATTGTGGCTGTTGGAAACTGGGGGGGTGGGGGGTGGGGGGGGTGGGGGGCGGGGGGGGGGGGGGGAGAGAAAAAGAAAAGAAGAAAAAAGAAACCCTGAAGCTATAGACACCAAAATGACGCTTATAGAGAATGGTTATATATTTCAATTACCCTCCCTCTACAATTATTGACCAGAAATTCCGAGTGAACAATTCTGATTTGGTGCCTGAAACCCATTATAGCGCCTGATGGGTGCGTGGGACACGCACGCGCGCGCGCGCGCGCACGCACACACACACACACACACACACACACACACACACACACACACACACACACACACACACACACACACACACACACAGCACACACACACACACACACACACACACACACACACACACACACACACACACACACACACACACACACACACACACACACACACACACACTACTATTTCTGGAAGTGAGATACGACATGTCTGATGTCTCTAAGCTGGCTGGAACTGTCTGTTTCGGCTTGGGAAAAACCCTTTCCAGGACGACCGTTCTACCCGGGGAAACCCCGTTTTCTCCCAAAAGGGCTGCGTTTTAAGCTCCCGGGTGCCTGTGACTAGGGTTTTATAGGACCCCCTCCCCCCCCCCCCCTTCCCCTCCCCCTCCACCCAGTTTTCCCGTCTCGCTCGCTTTAGTTTTTTTGTCTTTACCCTACGTATATATTTATCTATTCTTCCCATTATTTATTTGTTTAAAAAATTTTATTAAATCTATTTTTCAATCTTTCATTTATTATTTTGTTCATTTTTTTCATTTAAAATTCATGTCTGTTTTTTTGTCTTTTTTTTTCTTCTCGGGCCTGTCACCCAAAGTTTGGGGTGCCAAAAATGTCTTCCTTTTTTATTTCTCTTCGAGCTGGCTATCTTTCTTTTTCCTATGCCCTAAACAGGTTTTACTGTCCATTTCAAATTTTCACTGCCCCCCCCCCCCCCCCCCACCTTCCCCCCCCCCCACCCCCCCCCCCCTTACCTTTTTTCCCCTCTTTTCCCCCATTTTCCTGTCCTCTTAGCTGCTGTCTTCCCCAACCTGGCTGTCCTCCTCCCCAAATTCCTTCAGACGGCTCTTCCCCATTTTGGGTGTCGAAAGGAAAGCCGATCTGTTTTTTTTGACAGCTCAGTGGGGGGTTTACAGCTCTTGACACCAGAAAGGTCCGGCGGGGCGGGGTTCTAAATCCTCTGGGGGCTTTCCCTCCCCCCCCCCCCCAAAACCCCACCCCCCCCCCCAACCCCCTCGTCCCAAACCCCCCTCCAGCGGAGCAAGGGTTTTTACTCTTTTGTCACAATTTTTGGGAAGTCTTTGGTTACACTAAAAAGTTCACAACTTCTACAGTAATTTTTTTTTTTTTTTGGTCCCCGTTTAAAACCGTTTTCTTTTTTTTTTTTTGCCCCAACCTCTGCGCCACCTTCCCCCCGGGAGGAGTGCTTTCCACCCCGTCATTCCGACACCCCGTCCCACCCAAACCCCTGGTGGGCCCCCCCGCCGCGGCCCCGGCCCCGGGCAACCCCACAGGGAGCGGGTCAATGGCAAGTGGGTCAAGAGGCAACCCACCGGAGGGGGACACAGCACTGTGCGAGTAACTTCGGTGGTTTTTCAGTGGCGCCTGTTTAAATCTAACATACGCGGGGAAACGCCCCCTTCTAACCCCCCCCTACTGACGACAAAATTTGCTTATTTTCCGGGGCGGCGTAAATTTGAGCTCCCCCTTTCCGGAGGGAGCCCCCAAAGTCCGTCCAACGCACCCCCAAGGATCGCCGAACCGGGCCCCCGAAAAAACCAAACCAAGGCCCCGAGTGGAGGGGGTCTTTCAAAATTTGGGTCCCCCCATGAGAGCAGGGCATAAAGGGGCCCTTTTGGGAAACATCCTGAACAGCAAAATCCGGACGCACGCGATTTTTTTATCCCCGAAAACTGTTTAAATTTTTTTACCCTCTCGGCCAATTCACTTTAAAAGTCATCAGGGTTTCTAGGTTTTTTGGGTTTTGCTGTTGTCAATTTCCCCTTAAAGGAATTAAAAATGTCTGTTCTAGCCCCCCCCCTCAACGGGTTTGGGGCCCCCGGTGGACTCTAAAAACAGACATTTTATAGTTCTTGACAAGAAACACTTTAACAACGAATTAAAATAAAAATCCATAAAACCCCTTTCTCTTTCTATAACCAAAAAAAAAAAACATTTTTTACAAAAATTTTTACTGTGTGGGGGGTTTTCCCGGGTTTTAATATAATTTAAAAAAACTTTTGGGGTTTTTAGTTTTTGCTTTTTTTCCTATGTTTTTCCTAAACTTTTTTAAAAAAAATTAAAAAACTCTTCGCATCTGGCCCCCAATTTTTTGATCCCTCTGGATCTCACTTGGACCCCTTTGGCCCCCCTAGGGCCCACCCAAACCCCGGGAGGGTAAAATATAGCACGGCCAGATGTAAAGGGGTTTTTGAAAATTTTTGCCTAACAGTGTATACTTTCTTTTTGGTTGCCTGTCGCTTTTTCAAATTTTTGGGGCAACCCCCCTCCCCCCTTTTTTAGTGATCTTCAGTTTTGGGTTTTGGGGGTTTTCTACCCGGCCAGTGCCCCCAAAACACTTTAAAAACCCCCAAAAAATTGGTTTACGGGCTTTTCATGGGCCCGCCAGTAAACCAAAACACAAAAAGGGGAAGAGATCACTTGGGGTAAAAAAAAGGGCCAAATTTGGGATTTTTTTGCAATACCAGGAAAAACAAGAATTTAAACTACCGCAGGCTATTTCAACTTTTATTTTTTTTAAAGGATTTTTATATTTACCTGGCACACAAAAAGTTTAAACAATTTCTATGGTTTTAGTTCCCTAGTGTAAAGTTGTTTTTTTTTTTTTGTAAAAAAAAATTTAAAAAGCTTTTTAACAAAGTGCATCTTACCTTACTTTTTAGTAAATATTTTTTAAATAAAATTTATTTTAAATACTTTATTAGATTGAATATAAAAATGGGCTTTTAATACATAAAATGTGAAAATTTTTCTTGAGGGCGGGGGGGGCCCAAAATTTAATTGTGGAAAACTCCGCAGGCATTTTCCCTAGGGGTTAAATTTTTGTTTTTTGGACATGGCACGCGTCCCCGCCCTGGTTTGAATTTTTGTGAAATTTGACAGGGCTGATTTGCTTTGGGCTGGTTTCCCCTATTTGGAAAAAGTGAAAAATGCGTTGCCCCCAAAAATTTCTGAATTTTTTTTTTTTAAAAAAGGGCCCGGTTTATTAAAGGGGTTTCCCAAAAAAGGGGAAAGTTGGGTAAGGGAAAAGAATGTAAAAAAAGGGGATTGTGTTTTTATTTTACGTTTAAATCAAGTCGCTTTGGTTCTTATTAAAGGGTCGCTTCAAGTCGTTTTTAAGTTTTAATCAAGAAACCCTCTAAGTTCTTAATCAAGTCACCCCAAGTTTTTAATTTAAAGTTCCTTACTAAAGTCGCCCCAAGTTCTTAATCAAGTTAATACTCAAGTCCCTAAGTTCTTAATCAAGTTTTTGTTCAAGTCACCTCAAGTTTTCCTAAATTTCCCCCCCAAAGACTGAAATTAAGTCCCCTTTAAAGTAAACCAAGTTCTTATTAAAGGGTTATCTTATAATTATAAAAAAAAAACAAATCCCAATCTTTTTTTTTGGGCAAAATGGGAGATGTCTTTTATTGTACAACACCCCCTCAAAAAACGCCTCATTTTTGGAGGTTTGTCTTGCTCGCGTCCTTGGCGCGAAATGGGGTCAGAAATAAATTTTAAAGGGGGGAAGTTTTAAAAAAATTGTAAGCAACCGCATTGATTAAAAATTTCCCCCGGGTCTTTGGAAATGCCCTTTTTTTAGACCCCAGGGTTTTATTTATTGTTCCACCATTTTAAAAAAATTAAAATCCGCCCATGATCTATTTTTTCAAAAAAAAAAAAAATTTTAAAAAAAAAATTTTGTTCTTAAAATATTTTGGCTTTTGAAATGGATAAAAATTGTTCTTTTTTTGTTGGCGGTTTTTTGGCATGCTTTTGTGTTCGGCTTCTGTTTTTTGTGGCGGGGGATTTTTTGGATTTTCCTTGGTTTTTGGGTCGTTGTTTATATTTTTATAATCTTTAAAAAACCGCCCCCAGAGCAGCAAGGGCCCCAAAAAATGACAACATTTTTAAAGTTAAATATTCCATGAAGATTTGGTGCTTTTGGGGCCCTTGGGTTTAATTTGGTTCTTGTTTTTTGGCGTTTTTTTTAGTGGCTTTGAATCAACTTGTTCTGGCGTTGGCGGTGTTTTGTTTTTTTTTTGGGAGTTATATTCTTTTAAAAAAAAATTTTTTGTTCGTTTGTTCCACTTGTTTAATTTTTTTCCTGCTGAAAACCCCCCGGATAAAGGAGGCTTTTTACTGGTCACTTTCTCCACCTGATTCGGGTTTTTTTTTGATTTGTGTTTTCTGGCTGGGGTTTTTTTGAAGGCTAAAAAAAAATCTATATGTTTAAAAAGGAATTAACCCCGCGACCCTTGGAAAACAATAATTTTCCCCCAAATCTGAAAATACAGATCCCCACCCTAGAGCTCTAATGACTTATTAAAAAACTGGACCCTGTGTTAAATCATACTTTAAAATCTTGTTCAAAATTCAAGGGGTGCAAATCTAAAAAACCGGGTTTAGTGTAAAAATTTAAAAAACCGTTTGTCCTACACTTTTTCCCATTCTTGTTCCTATTTGCGTTCAAAACCGTTGTGATACAAAAAATGCCCTTGTGGCGACTTATTTTGGGAATTGTTCTATGTAAATTTCTTTCGAGGTACGTTTTGTTTTTCCAAAATGTGCCAAAGAATACAGCCTTTCCTTTTTGGACAAAATTAGTTTGGGGTCACCCAATTTGGATCATTATAAGTTCAGGAAGGTTTGGTTTCCTGTAGCGGTAGTAGATATTAAATGTTCATGTTTTTTTTTTAAATTTTATAATTATTTTTTTTTTTAAAAATGAGCATCGAAAAAACGGGTTACCAACCTTTTTATACCTTTCTGCTGTTTTGGGGGGGCCAAAGGTAGGTACCCCAATGTTTGGTTTAAAACCCTGTTAAAAAAAAAAAACCGGAGTCTTGGAAAACGAGATTTTAAAGGGACTCACCCAAAGCTGATTGCTGTTTTTTAACACCCTTCATTTGCTCCCGAAAATTTTCTAGTTAAGAAAGAAAAAATTCCAGACAGTTTTCAATATTTTTAAAAAAAATACTTTTAAAAAAAAATTTGGCTTCGCTCGTAATGATGATTGAGGGTGCTGGGTTTTAATGCGCTTGCTTTTACCCGGAAGTAGAAATTAAACGCTTTTTTATTTAAACGGGGGGGGATGCGGGGAGAGAAAAAGCCCATAAAAAAGTTTATGGAGCATACTAGCCGCCACCCACAAGATCACTTGAAAAGAGGGGAATTGAGCATTTTGGATTTTTTTAACAAACCCTGATAAAAAAAAGGGGCATCCCCAGCTTCCCTTTTTAAAGAGTTGTCAAGCAAAAAAAGGGAAAATATCGTAAGGGAAAACCCAATCGGGGCCCTTGCCCCCCCCCAAAAATTTCACCCCCCCCCTTTTATCAAATCAGAAAAACAAAAGATGCAAGAAATCGCGTTTATTGTTTTTGGGAATGGTTGGTATTTTGTTGCACTTTAATATTGGCGGGAATTTAAAAAATGAACAAAATCTATTATTCCCCAAAAGGATATTGGAAGGGAACCCCCCCCCCCCCGGCAATCAAAAAACTAAGCCAAGCAGCGGGGGCCCGTGAACAAAAGAAAAGGGAAGGGTTTTTATCAAAACAAGCGATTTGGCAAATTTATTTCCCAGCGCCTATACGAATAAAAAGCCCCACACTTTGTAAAACACAACCCCAAACGACACCTCAAAGGGTTCTTCTATATTTCCCCCTTGTTTCGATTAGCGAAAAAGTTTTTAAGTACGCACTTACGTCATTGCTTTGCTTCAAGATAAAAAAAGATGCGGAAACCATTAACACAAAAGAGTGCTTCGCTGTTGCTGTTGCTATAAAAATGAAATATCAACGGGGGCCCCCTTTAAACTTTTTCCTGATGATTAAAGCCGATGATGGAAAAAAATTTTTAAAGGCCGAGTGAATTTAAATTATTGAAAAAAACATAGATTTAAACCTTTAAAAAAGGACGCATTCCGGGAGTTCACAGTTCACAGGTTTTGGGTTAAAAAACTTTAACAAACGTTTTTCGGAAAGGCTTTTCTCCAAACCCGTTAAACAGGGAGCTGATTGAAAATTTCTGGGAAAACACAGAATGGGTTAGAAAAATGCCCTCATTTTCTCCGTGCAATGAATAATAAAGGGGAATTTTAAAAATTTGGGGTTTTAAAAAACCAGTACAAGAAAACCAAAAAACAAAAAAATGCTGTTGAAGGAGGTCTTCATCCGAAAACTATTACCTTTTGGGTTTAAAAAGAAAGGGTTTACCTTTATTTTCCCGGGGGGAAGCGGGGAAGGGGACACTCGTTTCGGGGCAACAGATCCATTTTGGGGGAATGTTACTAAATATGAAAAAAAAAAGAATTGAAAGATGAATCCGCTGTGTATTTTTACGAGAAACGGGAAAACAACAAAAACAACCGGGCCCCTCAAAAAAACTTTTGTGAAGGAAGAATGCAAATAATCCCGCCAGACACAGCCCGCTTTAACTGATTTCCCGTAAATATTTTTTTGGGTTTTAAAAAAGGGAACCCCCAAAAGGAAGGCGAATGATCCAAAAAATGAAAAAATAAAAAGCCCTTTGGGAAAATTTTTTTGCGGGAATATAAAATATGAATTTTGCTTTTAAAGGAAACGGTTTGGGGGGAATTCTTCGGACATGGAAATGCATCCAGATCCCCTTTACAACCCAAAACCCCTTTTTTTGATTTTAGGATTAAAAATATCTTGAAATGATAAAAAAAAATTCAAGCACATCAACCCAAAACTTGAAAAAAAATTTTGTCTGAATTGGATATTGATTTGATTGGGGCCTTCTAGAAAAAGGGTTAAAGGAAAACTATGATATGATTGGGGAAAAAAATATGAAGAAGATTTTTAATTATGCTGTTTCCAATGCCCAATTGCATATAAAAATCTGGATTAACAAATACTTTTTTTGGGGTTTGTTTATCTAATGTTTTTTTGTGACAACGGGTTGTTTTGGGATTCAGGTAGTTTAGACCCGTAGTTTTACGTGTTCAGGATAAAAAGTAGGTTTATTAACAATGTTTCTTTGTAGTTGTCATGCGTTATGTTTAAATGCACAACATCCCGAGATTTTCCCCTTTTGGGCCTTTTTTGTTTTATTTTCTCCGGGGCCGAAATACTTTTCTTTTTTTGCCCTTAAAACCCAACAAACCCCTTTGATCCCCTTTCCAGATATTTCATCCTTAAATCTTTCCTTAAAAACCTTTTGTTAACGGTTGAATGCAAAGGCGAATCTTTAGGAAATCAGAGGGTCTTTCCACCCCGCTTGCCCCTTTAGTACTTCAAAATTCCATGTCTTTATAGTTTTTTTCAGTAGGGAAAATCTTTAACAAAACTGTCTGTTTTCTTTTGTAAATTTACGGGGGACTCAGGATACGAGGGTTTTAAAGAAAGTCTTTAAAGAAATTCTAACTTTAAAAAGTTTTGGGGATAATTCTAAAACCCGAAAACCCAAAAAAAACCCGGGCTTACCCAAAATTTGATTTTTTTTTTTTTTCTTTTCATTATCCCCAAAAAGCGGATCATAAAAATCTTTGAATTTCCTGTTTAATTGGGTTTTTGAAGTCGTTTAAATTTGGCATTTTTTCTCTCTGGTGCCCAAATTCTGACATCTTTACGTTTGGTGCGGATTCCCCTTTAGTTTTTCCCAAAAACCCGGGCTGTTGTTCATCATTTTGAAAATTTTTTTTCAAAAGATCTGCGGTTTTAGTTTTTGGTTCCCGTATTCTTCAGGATTTTGGGGTTTCATGAACTGTTCTTGATCAAAAGAAATTTATACGTTGCAGCTGTCAACTTAAAACCATGTTTTAAATTAAATTGCAAAAGGGCCCTGTTGACGACATAATTTTTTTTTCCTCAAGATTGGGAAACAATTTTGGGGCGGTTTTGGGGTTTTTGCCTCTTTGGGACTTTCTGTGCTAAGGATATTTTTTTAAAGAAAGTTGGAGTTTTTGGGTTTTTTCTAAGTCAACTTCTAAAATTTGTACCCCTGTGGTTGATCTGCCCTTTTAAACTGAAAAACCCCTTTTTTAATGCTTTTTTGAATATTTTTTGGTTTTTTGGCTGTGAGCATTTTAAAGTTGCGTAATGGAGCGTTTGGCGCCATTGCCCACCCCCAAAACAGTTTTGTTTGCATTAAATACTGGATCGTTAGCCTTTTACTTGGATCTTAGTCGCCCAAGTATTTGTTGTTTGCTTTACAGTAATGATGGGGAACCCCATATTTAATTCCCATGAAATCCGTTTTCAATTTTCTTGAATCTTTGGGTTTAAATCAGACAATAAATCAATTTGTACTCCAGAAAATTTTTTAAAGGGAAAGGGCGTCCCAACTCACCCCCCGGGCGCAGAAAATTTTAAAGCGCAGGATCCAAAAATGTAATGTTTCATGGGTCTGTCTGTAATTTTCAAAGGGCGTTTGCCAACAAACATAATTGCCCTCAAGTATGAATAAAGATAGTCTCCCATTGTTTTACCCCTCTAAATTCTGCCACGCTCTTTAGGGATGCTGGGGAATTTGGAAATCACCCCCTTTTTCCCTTTTCCCCTGAGCTAGAAAAAGAACGCCCCCCCCCCTTTTGGAGGGGGAAGGGGTTTCATAAAAACCTTTTTCCCAAATGTTCATGTATTCATAAGGGAAACGCCCTTTCTTTCGAGTGTTTGGGTCAAAAAAATTCTTCCGGTTTTTGGGAGGATTTTAAGGACATTGCTGTGACTCTAAAAAATCCCATCATGTGTGATAGGTCATAAAAAGACATTTTTATTTAAAAATGAAAAAAACATGTACTTTTTTGTTTACGGTTTCAATGGGATGGGGGCACCCCAAAGGGGTCGGTTACGGGTTTTCATTTTAAGGTGAGGTGTTTAAACCCCGCAAGGTTTTGAAGAATATTTGGCAGCTTCCATGTCTTTTGGGTTTAAAAATTTTTGTTGAAAGGGTTGATTTTAAATGTGTGCTGCTCCTCTGAAAATTTCGCTAATGTGCATTTGGGCTCTTTCTGTTTGGATTCGTTCCCATGTTAGACATTGTTTTTAAAAAACCCACCCAACAATTGTGGCTGAGTCTTTCTTTTTGGTTTGGGCTTCAGGCGTTTATTATGATTTAGGGTAAGTTTAGATTTTTAGAACAGTCATTTGCATTTCTGCATGCGTTTTTTAAAAGTATTCTGCAGCTTTTGGTCCTCTTTACAATTCTGGTGTGAATTTGGGGGCCATCGGGTCCTGACAACAATGAAGGCAAATTTAACAATTCGATGTTACTCTTAAGATGTTTTTTGAAATTTTTTGGGGGCGCTGGCCTTCTTTAAAGGGAAAAATAAGCGACCGAAGTTGCCCTAAACAACATATGGGAAATTTTTTCATCCGTTTTTCCCGTTCTTAAAAATAACTTTAGTCCCGGTGGGGGGGTTTTAGTTCGGGGTTTCCCGTAATGGGGCCCATCAATGTTTCTTTTGTTCGTTGCTTTCTTTAACGGATGGAATTTTGTTTTAAAATTTTTACGAATTTTTTGGGTTTTTTTTGTGTTTTTTTGCAGTATGCGCCAAAAATCTACTAAATTTGCGTTTCATATGTAAGGGGGTAGCCCTGCTGGGGTTAAAGATCCCGTATTAAGTCCATTTATTTTTTTTTGGCTCGCCCCAAACGTTGGGCCCGTTCTTAGACACTTTAATGGGGGTGAGATTTTTTTTTCCTCATCCAGTGTAAAAAATTAAAAGTTAAATTTTTTGGGTTTTTTTTGTTCTTCAAACTGACAATTTGTCTACGCTAAAGGAAAAGGGTATTTATTTAAAATTGGGGTTCTTGGGTGTAAGGTTCATTTTAGCCACTCTCTCTGCGTGGGTTTTCGGAAAGTGAAGCAACCCTTTCAAGAAAAAAACCCCATGAAAACCCTTTGTTGTCTGTATTTTGTATGGTTTGAAGGTCTTTTTTGTACCAATGCTGGGGGGGCGGGAAAGTAAGCCTTGCCTAAATCGGTGCATATTAGCCTGTTTTAATTTATCTCTAGGACTTCGCCCTCTGGGCCAGCCAGAGCCTCTAATTTTTTGGTTCTTCCCGCAGCTTCATTTTTAAAAAGTGTTAAACAGTTCGTCTGCCCAAACCGGGGGGTTAAAATCATTAGAGGGGAAAAAATAGTCTTTTTTTTTTTTTGTTTAGTTTAGACCCAGGGTTCTAGATTTTTTTTCAAATTTTTTGTTATATAGTCGATTTAAAACGCTAAAATTAACTTTAATGGGGGTCTATTTTTAGTTTTTCTTGGAACTTGAGGGGAAAAAACATGTACAACGCTTTTCCGTACGTTTGCTGGGTCAAAGGGCTTCTAAAAACAATTTTCTTTCAGGGGCTCTTTACCCCCCCCCAACGTTTCCTTTGAAACATTCCCTTTAAAAAAATTTTATCTGGGCCTTCATAATTTTTTTGCCATCTGTCTTTCTTTTCTAAGCCAACATATTTTTTAAATTAAAAAAAAAACATCGCACCAGGGTTTGTCTTAATCAGATTCAATATCAAAAGGGCTTTTTGTGTTGGACTCATTAAATAAAATTTTAAAAAACCCTTTGGCGTTGTTTAAAGTGAGGGTGTTTAGAAAAAGAGTTTAATGTTTCGTTTTTCTTTTTTTAAACATTCCTTTTTTATTTCTCAGTGTCTGGCTGTTGAGAAAAACTTTTTCCTTGCCCTTTCTTTGAAGTTTAAACTTTTGTCTTTTTTAGTCATTAAAATCAGCCTGGGAAACGACTAAATTCTTCATCCTGATGTTTGGAGTCAGCTAGTGCTTTATTTTTTATCAGATTGAAGGAACTAAGTTTTGCCCGTTTTAGGAAAACCCTAGCTGTGCGCTTTTGGAGTTTAGTTTTTAATTTTTTTGCAGAACCTACAGCTAATTTAACACAGGCCAAGAGCTAAAACAAAACCCCTTTGGGTAAAGCTGCCCGGGTGCCCCCTTGCCCCTTTCTAAGAGCCAAAAACTCGTTCCCGCTGATGCAGCGGGTTAAAGTCGATGCTCCAGTATTAACATAGGTAACAGCATTAAAAAGGGAGCGAAAAACCCTTTGTTTGGGTTTTCTGTATTTTGAAAAGGGCTTTTCTAGTAAATTTTCGGGATTTGTGTAATTTTTTGTTAATTGAAGGTTTTTATGTCCCGGGTTTTTTATATTTCCCCTTTTTTTGGGACTCTGGCGTTGAGGCGGGTTTTTTGGGTAATGCTTAGTAGGCATGGGTTTTTAAAAAATTAAAAAATTTAATTTTTTTTTTTGTATATTTTCTAATTTTGTTATCTTGAATATTAGTGCGATCATATTTTAAAAACAAAAAACACATTAAGTGGTTTTTCGGCCTCTTTTTCCCTTTTTTAATTTTAATGTTTATTAAAGTCTCTAACAGTTTTTCCCCCTTCCCTGTAACTGATTATCCTCCGTTGACCCTTTGGTCAATCCAAAAAAAAAAAAACCGTATTTCGTTGTTAAATAATGATCAAGTCTAAAAACTGTTGAAGATGGAGTTTTTTAGACACAAAGGGCAACTGTTGGAATTTTTACACCTCCCCCCTCCAAAACATTTTTTTTATTTCACAAATTTTGATAAGGTTTAAAAACCCCCCTAGCGTAGATTTGGTTGGATACCCCCCAATTGTACATTTTCACTTTCGTTTTTTGGATTTCAAAATTTTTTAGTTTGTCTTTTGGGAAAGGTTCTTCCCCCCTTTTTTTTTCCAGCAATAAAATACTTTTAAACGGGTCTTGCTGCCCCCGGCCCCCCTAAACCCCCCAAAAAAACCAAAATAGTGTCTGCCCCGCTTTTAGGATATTTAAAAATGAAAAAACACCCCTTTCGTAAAATTTTTTGGGTAATTTTTTTTTTACGATATTTTTGCGGGGTCAACCCCGCTAAGTTAGGGTTGTAACGGTCAAACTCTAACGGGATGTCAAAAAATTTCTTTTACCCTTTTTTTCGGTGTCGGGAGTTAAATTAAACATGTTTTTGTCATTAAAAGTTAGTTATATGACAATCTGTTTTTTTAATGCTCCTTTAAAGTATGGGGGATGCCGGTTTTTTTAAAAACTCAAAAATCTAGGGGTATGGAAAAAACGATTTCCATTTCGCATAATTACCCGGGGGTAAAACCTTTTTTCCTTTTTTAGCATCTTCGGCCTATTTTTATGTTTTTGTGCTTTTTCATTTTCGTTCCTTTGGGAAAGGGAAGTCGGCCTTTTATTCCGGTTTGAAGATCAGAATAGGTTAAAAATATTTCTGCATTGTGTAAAGAAAAAATTTTGCCCCCCAAGTTTTATAAAATTTTCTTAACGATTTTCCCGCCCCCGATTCTGCACAATGTGATGTTTGGGTTGTTTTTTTTTATGCGAGTTTTATTTTGAAAGGGAAGGCGCAAGGGGCCGGCACCAAACACTTCATCCGCTCCTTTGGGGCTGGAAAAATTTAAAAATAAGAATTTGATCTGGGAAACAATAGTAGATGGATTATTTGGAACCCCCAATATTCCCCTTATTTCCCCTTTACACCAAAGGGGCTCTTTCAGTTTCTATGGGGTCAAAAATCGAGCCATTTGTTGTTTACATTTTTTATAAATCAAAATAAAAAAAAATTAAAATTTTTTAAAAATGCAGGGATTGAAAATGAAGATTTTTGATTTCCCGGGGGGGGGCGACATGAGTGAAATGGGGGCCTTTGTAAGCATCCGCTTTGGGCGCTTCTCCCTTGCTTTGGGGAATTAACAGGGAAAATAAGGTTAGTTTATTGTACCAAAGGGGTTTTGGGCCTTTTAAACCCCCCCGAATTTATAGCCCCCCGATGATTTTTTAAAGATGATGTTTGGCCCCTTTGTATTTTTTAAAGCAATCGAGGAAAAAAGTTTTTAGCTTACGAAAAAAACGAGACTCAAACAAAGTTTGTAGGATGAA
Source organism: Conus ventricosus (assembly GCA_018398815.1). Lineage (NCBI taxonomy): Eukaryota > Metazoa > Mollusca > Gastropoda > Neogastropoda > Conidae > Conus > Conus ventricosus. The sequence continues at coordinate 24,612,810 of CM031625.1, read as the reverse complement.
TACAATTAGACAAAAAAATTTGGGGGGAAGATCGAAAACGCCTTGGGAATTTCTAAACCCCCCCCAAAATTAGGAAAGGGGGGGCAGTTGCTAAAATTCAAAAAACACTACAAAAAACTCCCAACAGATAGCCAAATACAAAAATGGAACTTCAAGATTTTAATTTAAAAAGCAGATTTAAAAAAATAAATGCAATAGAAGCAGAAACCAGTTTGTCAGAAGAAACAGTTTCCAAAAAAATAAACACGTCCCCCAAAAACCCCCCCGAGAAAACAGAGGCCCTTTATCGTGCTTTGAAAAATGTTTGAAGCGAATTAACAAAAAAGTATAGCAATACTGAGTAAACAGATGGGGGTATAAAAAGAAAAAAAAAAATCGCTGAGGCCCGATGACGCCAAAATTTGGACCCGATGTTAAAGAAAAAAATTTAAACCCCAAAACTAAAAAATTTTGAAAAAACGGAATTTGAAGTTTTGTTATACCCCAGAACAATTCGAACTCAAGACCAGAAAAAGGAAACTATCCGAAGAATTTTATATGAAGACACGACATAGAGAACGAATAAAAACACTGTTCAAAAGAGCAAGGGGTAAATTTGCGAAACGTTATTTAAAACCTTAGGGGGATTTGCAAAAAGTACACTGGTGTTGGGATTACAGGTGGGGTGGGGTCATAGTTCAAATTTCCCCCATCGCCTTTCCCCCCCTCCCACCTGTTTTAAACATGGGTAAAAAAACCCAAATTGGGCCATCTTGCGGGTTTTTTAAAAAAAAATTTGCCAGTAAAGCCCCGGGGCGCTTTACAGGTATATTAGGAGGTATTGTTAGCTGGGTTTTTTTTACTGCAAGCAAAAAAGTTGGCTTTTGGCTGAGCCTTATGGGGGATTAGTTGCCTTAATAGTTGGGTTTTCTCTTTAGGAAAAAAAAGAAGGGTAATCCCAGGCCAGTTAATCCCAAAAACTAGCCCCTGCTTTTATATTATGGTCATTATTTTTTTTTTACTTCAACAGCTTTTGGGGGGTTTTGGGGCCCCGGGGATTAGATTTTACTTAATCTTGGGGGGTCATCTTGTTTTTTTTTTTTGTTTGTAAATATTACAGGCCCCGAATTTTTGTCGTTTTGTCCAACCTGTTCATTTTGCAACGAGAAATTTTATTGTTTTTTTTAGAAATTTTTTTTATTGTTTTCCCACCTGGGTTGGGTCAGAAAGGGAGCATGTATAAACCCGTGCCAAAAAGCAAAGTTTCCCTTTTGTTTTTGCGAAGGGAAAACATTTTGGTAAACTTTTTTAATTTTTGAAGGCAAAACAACGGGAGAATTTAATGGGGTCCTCTAAAATTTGGGCCCAAATATTTTTTTTGTGCATCAAAAACCAGTAGGGAAAGGAAACAGTTATTTCTCGATCTTGCCCGTGCTTGCGAACCCAGCAAACACCAAAAGTAAGTACGAATAGAGTCGTTTATTCGTTCTATTCCTGCTTTTTGTTAGGCCCCTTTGAAGTGTTTTAAGATAAATGGTTTTCCATGTGATTTATGTCTTGCTCTATGGACCCGAGGTGAACGCCTTGTGCCCGAAGGGGAAAAAATGTTAAGGAGGATTCCAGTCATAGTTATACTTTCTGTGCACGCCCCAAAAAAAGGGGTGCCCAAGCCATTTTTTAAGGTCCAACTTTTTTTCTAAAAATCTTCCTTAACATTTTTTAAATTAAAAACCCTTTCAATTTCCCTTTTAAAAAGCCTTCATGTCTATTTTTTTTTGCTGAAGGGATTAAAAAGGGGTTTTTATTTTGGGAATTTTGGGGCTTGCGGGTTTAGTCCAAAATACGTTTTTTGAAGGTGTAATAAAAAAGAAATCTATTCACTTGGACCTCACCAAAGGATTGGATGTTTTTTATGATCGGCATTCCCACACTCCCCTTCCTGTTGTTGCACAAAAAAACAGCAAAAATTTAACTGTTCTGATAAAAAATGCATCGGTTGGGCTAAACCACACTGTTGCGAAGTAGTCTTTTTTAATTTTTGGGGGGTTTAAAATAAAAAATTTTGTTTTTAAAGGCGTACTCACCTTTTCTTGAAAGGGGGGTTCCCCCCGGGCTGGGTCCCGAAAAGACAAGGGCCGGTCAGGTTTTTATTTTTTAAAATTGTAGTGCGGCCCCCAACAAGGGAAAATTTTGAAATTGTATATTTGGGAATTTCACTCATTTTTTTAAATTTTTTTTAAAAAAAAGTTTGTAAAAATAAAAATCAAGACAAGGGGCCCTTTGTTTTTTTTTTGGGGTATGCTTTTGATAACGAATGCGGAAAACCCCCCGGGTTGGGACTCCCTGAAAATTCTACAAAAATGTATGGTTTAAATTTAAAAGAATCCAAGAAAAAATAAAGGATTATAAAAATTAACAAATTTAGGGACCAAAATTAGCCAAATTAACACTACCTGATTGGGTTTTTTCGGGTTTTGCTCACCCAAAAGAAAACAATGGGGTAACTTAGACCCTTTTCTCTCAACTTAAAAAATGCAATCTGAAAACCCCCGTTTTAAAGGTTTAAGCCTGGGAAAAAAAAGAAGTGGTTATATCTTTTATAAAAAGGTAGCTTTTAAAAGGGTTTGGCTTTTCGTAAAAAATATTGATTAGAGTTACACCGACAAAACTACTTATGAAAGGGGGGGGAAAAAACCCCCCGATCTTGCTTTTCATTTCATTAAATCTTTGTTCATTTGGATGGCTGGGGCACTGATGAAAAATTATTTTGATGGAAGGCCCTCAAATGTTTTTAAGAGCTCTTCCATCAGGGAAAGGTGCATATTGCGGGGTTTTTGAAAATTTTTACAATTTTCCCCAATTTACAGTTTAAAAGATTAGCTTGCGGGGAAAGGGCGGATCATTTAATGTAAAAATCACAGACAAAACAGGGGGAAAATCGTAAAAAGTGATAACCCACAATTGTTTTGGGAAATTAAAAAATAAAAAAACTGTACTAAAAAAAAATGTCGCGCGGGCCAGAAGAAACAGGAGTTTCATTAGCGCCTGGGGAGGTGTTAAAACCCTTTGAATTTTAAAAAACCTTGAGACGTTGCGGATTTTAACAGAATGGTGGATAGGCGTTTGTTTGGTTTTGAGTTCACCCAAAGTTGGTTTATTATAAACGCAAAGGGGGTTTAGCGACAACAAAAAATTTTCCCAAACTAGAACAAATACGCTTAGAAGCAAATAATGTTGGCCGTAGAAAAAAATAAAATTGTTCCCCAAAACCTGACAGCAAAAAAGGCCTTAGAACCATTTTTAGAAAAGGGGGCATTTAAAAATTTTAATTCTTAAGGGCCCCCCTTCATTTTTTGGGCCCCTCAAAGGGAAATTTCGAAAAGCTTTCCAAAAATCTGGTCCTTTTCATAATTTTTGTTTTTTGCCAGAGGACAATTTGGGCGGAAAGAGATCGAAATAAAAGCATAAACGGAAAAAAACGTTTCATTCTCCACAGAAAAAGAAAGGTTTTAAAGAAAGCTTTACAGAATTTCAGTTCATTCCCCGAAAAAAATTAGGAAAACCCCTTTCCCAAAGATATTTGAAATTTCTGTCTTAAAAAATGAGGCAAGAAAAGGAGTTTTGGGAGTCAGTGACAAATTTTTTGAAAAAGGAAAATTTTTATTAGTGGCCAAAAAATTAGGGCGTTGAAAAAAATTAAAATTACTGTCGTGGGTTTTCAAACGGCGGGATATTAAGGCCCCAAAAACAGCGACAAAATTTATAAATTTGTAAAATAGAAAAGAAAATTACAGGGAATGAATTGGGTTAATTTTTTTTCACATTTAGGCCTTAAAGGATTTTTTTACTTTAAACCCGTTCTAACAGAGAAGTTGATTTTAAAAATAAAAACTGGATTAGATTAAAAATTTTGTTATAAAACTATGGAGCAGTTAAACTTTTTGGCAAAAACCCTCATTGTTCATTAATTTGTGGGGCAGATTTTTTTGTGGGGAAAACAATATTTATCCCAATCTGTTACAAACAGTTTTTGTTATTTAATTTTTTTATTATTGTGATTTTTGCCCCAAAACTTTAAAAAGGAACAAAGCTTTTATGATAGAAGGTTTATATTGGGGGGATGTGCCATATTTTTAGTTGATCCCGCAATAAATTGAGTGAGTGTTTAGAAAACCTTTGTTTTGATTGTTTGAGGGGAAGCAGACCTATTTATTATAGATAACTGTTCAGCAGAAAGAGACATAGTTAAAAAAAGAAACGCTTTGTCAAAACTAGCTTTCAGCGGAAGACATGCTGGGATAAGTGTGTGGATTTTATGTCAGAAATATAACTCGGTTTTAAAAGACTTTAGAGAACAGTTAAAGACTGTAGTTTTATTTCACATGAAAGACAGAGACGCATTTGATGAATGTATGCGCGAAAATGATGTTATTGAAAATGATCAGGAAAAACACAGGATTAAGCAAAAACTAAAATCTGAAAAGTTTAGTAAATTAGTATTGAAAACGGATAATCCTACCCAGTATGTTTGTTTGTAAAAAATCGTTATTTTTTTGGTTATAGAAAGAGAATGTGTGATGGATTATTATTTTTAATTCGTTGTTAAAGTGTTACTTGTCAGAGAACTATAAAATGTCTGTTCTAGAGTCATCCGCCCGAAACTGGTTGAGGGTGGATGGGCTAGAACAGACATTTTATAGTTCTCTTCCTGACTCCACCGATGGTGCAAAGACTGGGAAAAGGGAAGGTAAAAACAACACCAACAACAACAGCAACAACAGCAGCAGCAACAACAGCAGCAACAACAGCAGCAACAACAACAGCAACAACAACAACAGCAGCAACAACAACAACAGCAGCAACAACAACAACAACAGCAGCAACAGCATTAGCGTCTCGACCTAATTTGAGTTTTTTTCTTGTGTCTGTGGCCATGGAAAACCACGGTAAGGATCTTAGCGGTGTTTTGAAAGAAAAAAATGGTGATACGATTTAGAGAAGAACGTTGAAGAGAGACACGGTAAGACTGCTTCAGATTTTCTGAACGTATTTCCCCTCAAGTCGTGTGTAAGGGAGATAAATATTAACGAAACACATGGCTACAAGCCTGGTTTTCCATCTGTCCGTTATTTTCTGGACTAAGTTATCGCCCGTGGTGGCCCCCTCTCTCTCAACGGTGCTACCAATGTTTGGACTCAATTATGGTCAGCATTTCAACCGGACTGAAAATACCCCTGCAGTTTAAAACAAAAATTTATTTTAAAAAAGTTGAAAAGTCGCATGCTTTGTATATTTTTACACTTAAACGAAATGGAAATATGAACTCACAGTGATATTGAACCAGGTGTTCGTTTGCTATCTTTAAACCCCCCCCCCCCCCCAAAAAAAAAAATCTTACCTTTCAACCATGACGTGAAGGGTTTGTTCTGAGTCAGACAGGCCCCCTAGCCAGCAATAAAGCATCACAACTTCAACAAAGTAATGAAGACACGTAACATTGCCCCTGAACCAACATTAAGGCATCTGAAGACACGTACATTGCCCTGACCCAACATTAAAGCATCAGAACTTCAACACAGTAATGAAAACACGTACTTTTTTTTTTTTTTTTTTGCAGCATATAAATCTTTGGGATGGCGCCATTCCCGAAAGCTGGCGAACAGTTGGCCACCAGTCCGTTGATCACCCTCTCTCTCTCATACAACCCAGATGTTGTTGATTATTCATTCTTCTTTACGAAATCGACAGTTACAGACCCCTGACCGTAGAAAAAGGCCATCAACATGCGTGGAATGTTCTATGAATTATTAGTGGAATCTTTCAGAACGTTTTGGGGCCATTCTGAAGCAGCTGGTACTCTGATATAGTGCATTGTATATGGGTAAGTTAGTAGGTAAAGTAATCGTCACCTGGAATGATTGCGCAAAGTTTACATAATCCTTGTTGTGAGCCAGTCCAAGATCCGAGGCAGACTTGATCTGTTTGCAATGAAAGTAAATATGACACGAGGCAGACTTGATCTGTTTGCAATGCAAGTGAATATGACACGAGGCAGACTTGATCTGTTTGCAATGAAAGTAAATATGACACGAGGCAGACTTGATCTGTTTGCAATGCAAGTAAATATGACACGAGGCAGACTTGATCTGTTTGCAATGAAAGTAAATATGACACGAGGCAGACTTGATCTGTTTGCAATGCAAGTGAATATGACACGAGGCAGACTTGATCTGTTTGCAATGAAAGTAAATATGACACGAGGCAGACTTGATCTGTTTGCAATGCAAGTAAATATGACACGAGGCAGACTTGATCTGTTTGCAATGCAAGTAAATATGACACGAGGCAGACTTGATCTGTTTGCAATGCAAGTAAATATGACATGAGGCAGACTTGATCTGTTTGCAATGCAAGTGAATATGACACGAGGCAGACTTGATCTGTTTGCAATGCAAGTGAATATGACACGAGGCAGACTTGATCTGTTTGCAATGCAAGTAAATATGACATGAGGCAGACTTGATCTGTTTGCAATGCAAGTGAATATGACATGAGGCAGACTTGATCTGTTTGCAATGCAAGTGAATATGACACGAGGCAGGGAACAGTAAAGAAGAAACAGAAAACAAGTAGGGTAACTCTTGCTCCCGCAAGAAAACATAACTCAGAAACGTAAGCATACGGCAGTGTGTAATATGTTATCCATGTGTTTCATAAACATACGGCAGTGTGTAATATGTTATCCATTTGTTTCATAAGCATACGGCAGTGTGCAATATGTTATCCATGTGTTTCATAAGCATACGGCAGTGCGTAATATTTTATCCATGTGTTTCATAAACATACGGCAGTGTGTAATATGTTATCCATTTGTTTCATAAGCATACGGCAGTGTGCAATATGTTATCCATGTGTTTCATAAGCATACGGCAGTGTGTAATATGTTATCCATGTGTTTCATAAGCATACGGCAGTGTGTAATATTTTATCCATGTGTTTCATAAGCATACGGCAGTGTGTAATATGTTATCCATGTGTTTCATAAACATACGGCAGTGTGTAATATTTTATCCATGTGTTTCATAAACATACGGCAGTGTGTAATATGTTATCCATGTGTTTCATAAGCATACGGCAGTTGTGTAATATTTTATCCATGTGTTTCATAAGCATACGGCAGTGTGTAATATTTTAATCCATGTGTTTCATAAGCATACGGCAGTGTATACTATTTCTTCCATCTGTTTCATCAGTGTACGGCTGTGTATAGTATTGCTTCCATCTGCTTCATAAGCATACAGCAGTGTATAGCATTTCATCCATCTGTTTCATAAGCGTAGGGCAGTGTATACTATTTCTTCCATCTGTTTTATCAGTATACAGCAGTGTATAGTATTGCTTCCATCTGCTTCATAAGCATACAGCAGTGTATAGCATTTCATCCATCTGCTTCATAAGCATACAGCAGTGTATAGCATTTCATCCATCTGTTTCATAAGCGTAGGGCAGTGTATACTATTTCTTCCATCTGTTTTATCAGCATACGGCAGTGTATAATATTCCTTCCATCTGTTTCATAAGGTACGGCAGTGTATACTATTTCTTCCATCTGTATCATCAGCATACGGCAGTGTACAATATTTCATCCGCCTGTGTTATAAGTACACAGCAGTGCATAATATCATTTCTTCCATCTGTATCATCAGCATACGGCAGTGTACAATATTTCATCCGCCTGTGTTATAAGTACACAGCAGTGCATAATATCATTTCTTCCATCTGTATCATCAGCATACGGCAGACGACCTGGGAGAGGCTCAGACTGCTACAGCACGGCGTTCTGAGCAGTGTCCTGAGGGAAGTTCTTAGAGACGAACCCCTACACCCGGTCCTCACAGAGCAACATCTTCAGGCGTTGGACCGCCGCCTGGACAAGGTTATGCAAGAGCTCGACCAGTGCATAGAGCAGCATGGACTGTCTTCGGTAGTGGTGCAGGAGCACTGACGGCAGAGTCTGACCAAAGCTTTATTCGTCCTGCCAGCAGTATTGTGTTGTCAGTCACCTGCGTGTGTTGGTCTGTTTGTTAGCAAAATGACGTTCAGATCTCCTAAACCGGTCCTACGAAATCTAGTAAAACGATACAAAGCGGGCCATGGAATCCAATAATTTATGCTGCGGATCCAAATCAAGTGTTGGATTCAGGAATTTCTCAACATTGTGAGATAGGGCATTTCTAGACATCCTCTCTCTCTCTCTCTCTCTCTCTCTCTCTCTCTCTCTCTCTCTCTCTCTCTCTCTCTCTCTCTCTCTCTCTCTCCTCTCTCTCTCTCTCCTGAGATGGGGCATTTCTAGACATCTCTCTCTCTCTCTCTCTCTCTCTCTCTCTCTCTCTCTCTCTCTCTCTCTCTCTCTCTCTCTCTCTCTCTCCCTCTCTCAATTTGTCAAGAAATTATGCGCGGACCACGATGAGAAAAAGAAGTCAGAGTTATCAGTTGTACAGGGGCTGTGATAGCTCTGTTGGTAGAGCTCTGGACTCGTAATTCTGGTGATCCTGGGGTTGCGGGTTTGAATTTCTGCCGGGCCGTTTCAATGCAGTGGGATTTTTTTCCTTGGGAGTTAACATTGGTTCTGACTCCGTTTCCTGGGAAGTCCTTGGAATGAGTGAAGACATCAAGGGTCCATGTATAATTAGCGCACGCAGTAATAATGATAACGACGACGACGACGACAATGGCAACGAAACGACAGCAACAACAACAGCAACAACGACGACGACAACCACAATAACAACAACGACGATGATGATGATGATGATCAAATAAGAAGAAGAATCGTAATTAGAATAGTTATAATACTGACAATCTAAAACCTGTAAGATTTGGTGTACATTCTGATGAAACCGCAGATCCAGTAAGCCGCCCATGAGCAACCCTGGTCTGAAATCTTTGGAATGTAATCTGGGTCGGGGTTAGATGAAAGTTATATATACAGCTTTTTCATCTTGATGGACATGTTTACGCCTCACAATTCACGCTATCGTTTACACAACAGGCTGTCTACCTGGGCAGAGCCGACAGACGAGCTGCTTGCTGACGCTAATCATTTGTATTTTGAGTCAGTTTTACATCAGTTACTAAGTTCTTCACTTATTTCGTCGATATGTTTTTTTTGTGTTTTTTTTTTCCACTGAAGATGCACAGCATATGTTCAGATGTCGCCTAAACCAACAGCCAAACTGGACTTCTCTTGCCAAAACTGATTTGGAGATATTAAGTATGCACAACATGATATGTATGCGTTCACACACGCAACGTTGCTGTGTAGTCTCATTCGAAAGACTGAATACTTTCCATGCCACTGCAGAGTATATAAAAATGAAATTGAAAAACAGTCCTTTGTATCTGAATGTTTTCATGGTACCATGCATTTGATTTTTTGAGGATAAGTAGTCAAGTCCCGTTGTACCCGCATATCTTGCGCTTAATATCAACAAGTAATAAATAAGGCGTTCAGTTATTTGCAGTTTCGCCTTTTCCATGTTTTGTATTTCCTTATCTCTTTTGTGCACGCGCCTTTTCATTTTTTCTTCTGTTTCATTTAAAACATGTATTCCTTCCTCTCTTTATTATCTTTTTCCCCTTCCGTCTTTTTTCATATTATTGCTTTGTGCCTATGTCTTGTGTTCACATTTATCTATTTATTAATTCGTTTGCATGTACCGAATTTATATATTTATTTCTACTTTTTCTTCTTCTTCTTCTTCTTCTTCTTCTTCTTCTTCTTCTTCTTCTTCTTCTTCTTCTTCTTCTTCTTCTTCTTCGTCTTCTTCTTCTTCTTCTTTTATCATTATCATCATCATCAACATCATCATCATCGTCACCATTAATATAATTACTATCATCATTATGATTATTGTCACTATAATTGTCATTATCATTATCATTATTATTACACGTATTTCTATTATCATTATTATTAATATTATTATTACTATTATCATTATCATTATTTCGTGTCTTTTTTGCGAGTATAAAGTAATAACACCGGTGATCGATCCTACTTTGTATGCCTTGCGATTAATATTCAAAACGCTACACTGTTACGGGTTTGGAAATAAAGATGTTTGCACAGGCCGACATGTGTGTGTGTATGTGTGTGTGTGTGGTGTGTGTGTGTGTGTGTGTGTGTGTGTGTGTGTGTGTGTGTGTGTGTGTGTGTGTGTGTGTGTGTGTGTGTGTGTGTGTGTGTGTGTGTGTGTGTGTGTGTGTGTGTGTGAGAGAGAGAGAGAGAGAGAGAGAGAGAGAGAGAGAGAGAGAGAGAGAGAGAGAGAGAGAGACGTACGTGCGTGCATGTATTTGTGAATGTGCGTGCGTGTGCGTATGCGTATGCGTATGCGCGTGCGTGCGTTCGTGTGCGTACGTGCGCGCGCGCGCGCGCGTGCGTGCGTGCGTGTGTGTGTGTGTGGGTGTCCGTGAGTACGTGCATGTGTTTGTGAATGTGCGTGCGTGTGCGTGCGTGCGTGCGTGCGTGCGTGCGTGCGTGCGTGTGTGTGTGTGTATGTGTGTGTGCGTGCGTGTGCGTGTGCGCGTGCACGAGCACTGAGCATCATAGACGTTTGTATCGTCTTAACTCGAAAGCACGAGTGAAGAATCACTAAGTAGACTTTTTTTTCTTGTAATTCACTCCTTAATATACTGGCCAGTTTGCCACTAGCTACATTTTCACCAGTGGTAACATTTACGTCGTTCTCCTATCTATATATTCAACAGGAGTTTGAATATGAAATGAACTGAATCTTCCTATTTTTTTCTATTGGCGAAAATCGATGTCTGTGCACATGCGTTGGAGATCTCCCCCCCCCCCCCTCCTTTCCCAGTCCCCCGCATTGTGCGAAAACATTCCTATAGGCTTCAACTTATTATACTGATTTTTGTATTTTTACAATATACTAATTTATTTTTCTCGTTAAAAAATTTAGTTTTTCATACCGTGAAATGATTATCAAAGAACCCTAGTTGTAGCTCTTTTGAGAACACTTCTTCATTAATTATACGAGATATCCGAACTTCGGTATGTCCATTATAACACAATGTGCTACTAACGTTGGTCACCAACGTTATGGGGCCTTTCATCTGATTTAATGATAAGAACTGGAGATGAAAAACGTAAGTACTCAAGTACTGTACTGATTTTTCATTGATGAACGATATTTATCTTTGCATTATACTTTTTTCATGGCATCTCGAGCACATTGATGATTATGCTTAACATGTTGAAGCGTGTATATTTATGCTCACGATAAGTCTCTCTCTCTCTCTCTCTCTCTCTCTCTCTCTCTCTCTCTCTCTCTCTCTCTCTCTCTCTCTCTTCGATTTTATATATATATATATATATATATATATATATATATATATTATATATATATATATATATATATATATACAATCAAAAGAGAGAGAGAGAGAGAGAGAGAGAGAGAGAGAGAGAGAGAGAGAGAGAGGAGAGAGAGAGAGAGAGAGAGAGAGATACAATCAAAAGAGAGAGAGAGAGAGAAGCCGCTTGGGTTATTGAACAGCAGAGCTGACCACTCAGACCGTTCCCTATCTTTTGATCTCCCTTTTCAGCAACTTTTTTCTTCTCCACACTTTCGTTTTGTTTCATTTACTACCTTTCGCTGGCTGCTTTGGGGGTGCTGTTGGATTCTTTTTTTAACCCTTGGTGGTGAGAACACCACAGAATTAGGAGACACTCTATATGACGCCAAGAGCACATACAACGGATCGCGACGATTTTCTCATGTTGTTAGTGAAGGGGTTTTAATAATCCCAACACATTTTTAAAAAAAAATTATGTGTGTTTTTCTCATTTTCAACTTTCCGGGGTTTTTTTGTTGTTGAAAGTTTGAATTAAGGCGTAGTTATGTTATTACTATGCAAAGGAAAAGATTGTTAGCCTGTGCTTGTTTCTACCTCCAAAGGAATTAATTGTTCAGCATTAAATAAATACAAATGTGTTTGCGCGCCGGCGTACATGTAGTGGATTTTTGTGACAATGCCTTTTCGTCAGTTAAAATTTATGTCGTTTTCGTAGGTACTCTCTCTCTCTCTCTCTCTCTCTCTCTCTCTCTCTCTCTCTCTCTCTCTCTCTCCTACATACAAGTCAATTTTCTCTTTGAATTCGAGACAAAATATTCACTCGAGTTGATTCACACATTCCCTACCACTCCTTTCTGTCGAACGAAACGTCGAGGTCATTAGGTCCACACATTTTATTAATGCAGTAAAGACCACGACAGAGTTCATTCAAAACACGTGAAGTCAGCCAGCTTTGTGTGACGAATGTCCCTCTGTGTTTTTAGGCCATTGTGGTTACAGCGGAATCTTGACAGCTCCGTGTATGATCTGAAAGAAAGTGGAAGTGAAAATTAACATCCTCACCATGATCATCACCCTCTTCCCCACGGTCATCATCATGAACATCACCATCATTATCAACCTCATCATCATCATGGCCGTCATGATCACATTATCATCAATGGTGTTTTCATCATCAGCATCCTCATGACAAATCGTGTTCCTCCATCACAACTATCAACATCATTTACTGAATGTTATCCTAATCCGACAGTTCTGGTGATGAATTATCCGCCGTAACGAACAAAGAAGCGTGCAAACAAAGAAAAAAATAAAGCAAAAGAGAGTTCCCACAGGCATTTAGACAGAGGGTCTAAAACACAGACATACCGACAGATACTTATATAGAGAGAAAGACAGGATGACAGGCACGCAAGAAGAAGAAGAAAAGAAGTTCGTGAACATTTAGAAAACGGCTATCCAAATCATTTAAAAGTGTTTACAGATAGGTCGGTAATCGAATCCTCTGACAGTGGTTCTGGCTTTATAGTACCAACTTTAAATGTCAGGAAATCATATCATTTAGAAAAGGGGGTTTTCAATTTATACCTCAGAATGATATGCAATACTGAAGGCTTTGATGTACATACATGATACAGCAATTGCTTTATATAAAATCTTACTGTGTGTTGATCCCAATTCTGTTTTACCATCAATAGAGCGCTGGGACGGAAAAGCTAGAAAAGATTTGCTTTTTGAAATAAAACATTTACTGCATTGTTTCGTAACTCTAGGTATAAGAATTGATTTTTGTTGGATCCCATCTCACTGTGGTATAAAGTGGAATGAAATAGCAGACAGTCTTGTAAACGAAGGAGTGAAAAGAAACGCTGAACATTTATCCAAAAAATCCCTTAGATTTGTCCTCTTGTGAATTAATCCAAATTATGGGAAAGTATATACATAAGCAGAATTTTAGTCAAAACATGGCTACTTTACCGTTGTGCCCAAGGCACATTGTTAGATTGATTCATAAATTAAGGCTGAATACTTGGAACACTAAATATTCTCATGGTATTACTTGTGTCTGCAGGGAAAACATTTCTGTGCGTCATCTTTTGTTTGAATGCTCAGTGTTGACCTCGCTCTATCAGGAGAAAGTATTGAGATGAATAACTTTAATACTGTCAGTACTGTCTTATATGGTTCATGTGTTGCTGAAATTGCCGTGGTTATTTCGCAGTCACAGGTTGCAACATTTTTGTAAAGATCACAATTTCGTGTACCACTAGGATATTTCACTTACGTAAATATGCACATATCAGATCTGGCTTTGCACGTACTAGATAAGTTGAGTGTGAAGGTTTTTTTTTTTTCTTGTTTTTTTTCCTTAAATATTTGTTACGATTTTTTGAATGTTTATTATTAGCTTTTTGTTTCTCCTTTTCTCGCCACCTTTTCTCACCATCATCCCCTTGCCTCCAGTCTCTCTCTCTCTCTCTCTCTCTCTCTCTCTCTCTCTCTCTCTCTCTCTCTCTCTCTCTCTCTCTCTCTCTCTCTCTCTCTCTCTCTCTCTCTCTCTTTTCGGTACTCAGGAGTCTTTATTGAAGGATGTGCTATGACCATATTGTGTTAACCAATTATTCTCTTATCGAATGGTCTGCTGTATTTTTCTAAGCTCGTAAGTGAGTCCAGTGAAAGATTCTGAAGTTATAATACTCTCTCTCTCTCTCCTCTCTCTCTCTCT
>CM031625.1:24576230-24583730 GCA_018398815.1 Conus ventricosus | reverse complement strand
AATGCCAGTTTGAGCTGGTTGTTGATGTCGCTTGGTCAAATATTTCTTCTTTTCCTTCAAATTACTCTGATCACCTTCTTCTATGAAACGTTTCAGTGGAGCCGATTCTTTGTCCTCATTTGTCTTTATCTTTGTGGTCCCATCAGAGTCTAGGATGTCGGAGGTGGCGATTGTACTGTGTTTTCCCTCCATGCGATGATAAAAGTGTCAGAACTGAGTAAGTATTGTTTGATAAGTAAGTAACTAACGAAATTGTTGCCATTCATTATTGTTATTTTTTATTATTATTATTATTATTATTATCATCATCATTATTATCATTATTATATCATTATTATTATCATTATCATTATTACTATCATTATCATTATTTTGCATCTTCGGCTACTCTTTTGAACTGTTCAATCCTTTGATTCATGTCTACTTCAATAGCTGAATCAGGGAAAGGTGGGTTGTTGTTTTTTTTTCTCTCTCTACCAGCTTCTCACAATCTTGCGTTTTCTTTCCAGGCCGTTTCTGTGTCTCCGTTCCCACTCCCACAAAGGGGTTCAACAATTTGTTTAGTTTTTAGCGTTTATTCCGTTTGCATCTTCTACTTTTTAACCTTCCTTTGATATTTCCTTCATTGTTACCATATTAAAAAAAAAGAGGATAATTTTTGTTTCGTTTGTTTTACGCCCTTTTGAAATTATTTCAATTTTTGTCGTCTAAAAGATCTGTTGGCCATTATACAGAGCCTGGTTTTAGTTGCTAACAAAGTCCTGTGCATTTTGGACTTCAATTAAATTTTTGATCGCAGGATCAACAAACCACAAAATAACTTGCAACTGATTAACTAGATTAACAATAAGGTTATCAAGAATTTACATATTCTTCATACATAAATTCAATGATTGAAATTTAGGTACCGAGTTAGATGATTAGAAACTTATTTCAAAACACTATCTAAAGAAGTGAGCGGTTGTGAACGTGGATGACAAATATTTATAATTGCTGGGTAATACAGATGAGGGCAATCTGGGTCATACTGGATTTGATTTTAGAATGGTGTGATAAGGAGAAGCACGTGTGTGTGTGTTGTTTTTATTTTTATTTTACAATACAAAGATCACCTTAGAATCATCACATCCTGCACACACGTAAAATCGCATCACGAACTTTCGGAAGAGAAGACTAGTTCAGCTGTTGGTATGAATGACACGTATACACATTTTGTGTTCATGTTCGTCAGTCGAGTTGACGAGGACCACTTCAGTCATCTTGGATTTGAGGGGTGGGGTGGGGTGTGTGAGATGATTTGTGATCAAGCCGATGCATGCACGGAATGTGCGGTGACAGCTTGGAAAGGAAATGTTGGAGACCAGCTCAATTGCTGGCGCGGTCTTTCAATGCCTGTCTCTTTTGTTGCGCTGCTCCCGTCCTTTCTTCGAATAAATTGGCGCCATAGTGGATAGGCCTGTGTGTCTGCACATAGCATGCACCCAAAGAATGCAGAATGAATGAAAACTGAGTGACTTATATTCGACAGAATGACACGGGAAACGACTAAATGTACCTCCAGCAGGCAGCTCTTCAATCGGCTCTACTAAGGCAGACCGTCCGTTGTGTAAACGAAAGCGCGGATTGTAAAGAGCTTAGAGTTTGGTTTCTAAACAAGGATGAGTGGTGTATACGCAATCTAATGATAATGATAACGTTAACAACAACAACAACAACAACAAACAACCCAAAAACAACAACAATAACAACAACAACAACAGTATTATTATCAAAACAACAACAGCAACAACAACAACAACAATAATGATAATTATAACAATGATGATGATGATGATGATGATGATGATGATGATGATGATGATGATGATGATGATTATATTGATGATGATGATGATGATAAACAACAATAAGAATAATCAAATAATGATATTGATAATAACAGTAATAATAATATGATGATGGTATGATGATGATGATGATGATACTGATGATGATGATGATGATGATGATGATGATGATGATGATGATGATGATGATGATGATGATGATGACGACAACGATGATGATGATGATGACGACACACGACGACGACAATTATGATGATGGTTAATAACGATAGCGATGATGGTGATGATGATGGTAATGATGATAATGATGATGATGACGATGATAATGTGATGACGACGATGATGATGACGATGTTGGCTGCTGCTGCTGATGTAATGATAATAGTCATAATGATGATAATAATGATAGTTATAGTAGTAGTTGTGGTAGTAGCAGTAGCAGTAGTAATGAAAATTACTAAAACTATACAAGTCGAAAACTAACTGACCCAGTGTGGCGTTGACACTGACCAGACTACACTCTTTCCCCAACGAAGAAAAGATATCAGGCAATCGAGGGGAAACCCCTGTTGCAAAGGATCGGTCGTTCATTGAAACATGCTAACGCATAAATGTCACTTAGGTGTAAGCTCATGGTACTAATCTAGATTGATATGTCGCCAGCACTGCACCTTGGCCTCCCCCCTGCTCCCGCCCCCCCCCCACCCTCCTCCCCCTCCCTCCCCCCCTCCCTCCACCGCCCGTCCCTTTATGTTATTTGCGTCACCGATATCCAAATGAAGCCAATTAAGACTGTGACATTTACGCAAGAAATTATTGATGTTGATTCAGCCTACATCTGTGTGTCTGCGTGTCTGTCTGTCTCACGCTGTCTGTCTGTGTGTCTGTCTGTCTCATTCTGTCTGTCTGTGTCCCCCTAATTTGCATCCTCTCTCTTCTGAATTTCTTTCTTGGACTATACGCCCGTTTGTGCTTCTATGTGCTTTTCACTCACCATCCCCGTCCGTACCCCAAATCTCTCCTTCTCTGTGTGTGCACGTGCAGGTAGGCTATGGCCTGTGAACTGTGTATGTGCGTGCGTGCGTGCGTGCGTGCGTGCGTGCGTGCGTGCGTGTGTGTGTGTGTGTGTGTGTGTGTGTGTGTGTGTGTGTGTGTGTGTTGTGTGTGTGTGTCTGTGTGTGTGTGTGCGTGCGCGCGCGCGCGCGGGTGTGTGTGTGTGTGTGTGTGTGTGTGTGTGTGTGTGTGTGTGTGTGTGTGTGTGTGTGGTGTGTGTGTGTGTGTGTGTGTGAGCACGCTCGCGCGAGAGAATGCGCGCTCCCTCGTGCGTGTCGAGTGCGCATGGAGACAAGCAGACAAGCTTCAAGCTATCAAACACTTAATGTTGGAGACGCCTTTCAAATCAATTTTTTTGTAATTGAGCAAACCGATCTATCGTCAATGCAGGAAGAAACATCGAAGGCTGTCTGACAGTATATGTAGCAAGCAAAAATAACTGCTTACAGCACTGATACGACGTAAAATGTCACAAGGCCGTCATCTCCACATAAATGCAGCAACGTTGTGTGTGTGCGTGTGTGTGTGTGTGTGTGCGGGGGGTGGGGGGCGGGGGGGGTGGGGGGTGGGGGGGGGGGGGAGGTGTGTGTGTCGTACGTGCGTGCGTGCGTGCGTGTGTGTGTGTGTGTGTGTGTGTGTGTGTGTAACTATATAGTCCCCCAATGTTACATTTTGTATGGAGATTACCGTATTGTTACATTTCATGCGGAGATTGTTTCATTGTTACATTTCATGTGGACATTACTGCATTGTTACCTTTCATGTGGAGATTACTGCATTGTTACATTTCATGTGGACATTACTGCATTGTCACATTTCATGTGGACATTACTGCATTGTTACCTTTCATGTGGAGAGTGCTGCATTATTACATTTAGCGAGGACATTGTTGCATTGTTACATTTCTACGAGGATATTGCTGCCTTGTTACATTTAGCGAAGATATAGCTGAATTGTTACAGTTTGCGTGAGATTATTCCATTTATCACATTTGAGGGGAGATTGGTCGCATGATTACAAATAAACCATGGGCATTGCTGTATTGCTACATTTCACATGCGACGGTGTTTCATCGACATATTTTGCGAGGAGACTGCCGCATTGCTCCACACATTTTGCATGGAGATTGCTACTTTGTTCTAGTTTGCGCAGAGATCGTCTATCGTTAAAATTCATGGGACATTATTACATTCTTGCAGATTAGTGCATTGTTAAACTTCGAGTTGCATCACTGCGCTTCGTTCCACCTGTATCCCATGGCTGTCGATGCTGCTTCGTTGGTCCAGTCCTGTCACTTCACTTCTGCCTGTCGGCCCAGCAACGCTTCTGCTCGTCTGGTGAGTTTCTTACTCGTTCTCTGTCTACATCTGGTTCTTCTTCTTCTCAAGATCATCATCATCATTGTTATTATCATCTTCTTATTGTTATTATTATCATCATTGTCGTCGTCATCATTATCATCATTATCATCATCATCTCATCATCATCATCATCATCATCATCATCATCATCATCATCATCATCATCATCATCATCATTAATATATTATGATTATTGTTATTATCATTATTATTGTTTATCATCATTATCATCAGGATTGTTACCATTATTATCATGATTACTATTATAATCATTATTATCATCATTAGTATTATTACTATTATTGTTATCATTATTATTATTATTATCATCATCATTATTATTATTATTGTTACCGTTATTATCCTGATGTCCGAATTCGTTCCCTTATTCTTTCTTTATTTAAGAAAGGCGACGCGAACAACCCAGCACAGTGTGGAGTGATTTCATTACTCACCACTGTGAATAAAGTCTTCACATCGATTCTTAACAATGTCATCTCATTACTCACCACTGTGAATAAAGTCTTCACATCGATTCTTAACAATGTGATCTCATTACTCACCACTGTGAATAAAGTCTTCACATCGATTCTTAACAATGTGCTCTCATTACTCACCACTGTGAATAAAGTCTTCACATCGATTCTTAACAATGTGCTCTCATTACTCACCACTGTGAATAAAGTCTTCACATCGATTCTTAACAATGTGATCTCATTACTCACCACTGTGAATAAAGTCTTCACATCGATTCTTATCAATGTGATCTCATTACTCACCACTGTGAATAAAGTCTTCACATCGATTCTTATCATGTGATCTCATTACTCACCACTGTGAATAAAGTCTTCACATCGATTCTAACAATGTGATCTCATTACTCACCACTGTGAATAAAGTCTTCACATCGATTCTTATCAATGTGATCTCATTACTCACCACTGTGAATAAAGTCTTCACATCGATTCTTAACAATGTGATCTCATTACTCACCACTGTGAATAAAGTCTTCACATCGATTCTTAACAATGTGATCTCACTACTCACCACTGTCAATAAAGTCTTCACATCGATTCTTAACAATGTGATCTCATTACTCACCACTGTGAATAAAGTCTTCACATCGATTCTTAACAATGTGATCTCATTACTCACCACTGTGAATGAAGTCTTCACATCGATTCTTAACAATGTGATCTCATTACTCACCACTGTGAATAAAGTGTTCACATCGATTCTTAACAATGTGATCTCATTACTCACCACTGTGAATAAAGTCTTTACATCGATTCTTAACAATGTGATCTCATTACTCACCACTGTGAATAAAGTCTTTACATCGATTCTTAACAATGTGATCTCATTACTCACCACTGTGAATAAGTCTTCACATCCATTCTTATCAATGTGATCTCATTACTCACCACTGTGAATAAAGTCTTCACATCGATTCTTATCAATGTGGTCTCATTACTCACCACTGTGAATAAAGTCTTCACATCGATTCTTAACAATGTGATCTCTTTACTCACCACTGTGAATAAAGTCTTCACATCGATTCTTAACAATGTGATCTCATTACTCACCACTGTGAATAAAGTCTTCACATCGATTCTTAACAATGTGATCTCATTACTTACCACTGTGAATAAAGTCTTCACATCGATTCTTAACAATGTGATCTCATTACTCACCACTGTGAATAAGTCTTCACATCGATTCTTATCAATGTGATCTCATTACTCACCACTGTGAATAAAGTCTTCACATCGATTCTTATCAATGTGATCTCATTATTTCACCACTGTGAATAAAGTCTTCACATCGATTCTTAACAATGTGATCTCATTACTCACCACTGTGAATAAAGTCTTCACATCGATTCTTATCAACGTGATCTCATTACTCACCACTGTGAATAAAGTCTTCACATCGATTCTTATCAATGTGATCTCAGTACTCACCACTGTGAATAAAGTCTTCACATCGATTCTTAACAATGTGATCTCATTACTCACCACTGTGAATAAAGTCTTCACATCGATTCTTAACAATGTGATCTCATTACTCACCACTGTGAATAAAGTCTTCACATCGATTCTTAACAATGTGATCTCATTACTCACCACTGTGAATAATGTCTACACATCGATTCTTAACAATGTGATCTCATTACTCACCACTGTGAATAAAGTCTACACATCGATTCTTATCAATGTGATCTCATTACTCACCACTGTGAATAAAGCCTTCACATCGATTCTTAACAATGTGATCTCATTACTCACCACTGTGAATAAAGTCTTCACATCGATTCTTAACAATGTGATCTCATTACTCACCACTGTGAATAAAGCCTTCACATCGATTCTTAACAATGTGATCTCATTACTCACCACTGTGAATAAAGTCTTCACATCGATTCTTAACAAAGTGATCTCATTACTCACCACTGTGAATAAAGTCTTCACATCGATTCTTAACAATGTGATCTCATTACTCACCACTGTGAATAAAGTCTTCACATCGATTCTTAACAATGTGATATCATTACTCACCACTGTGAATACAGTCTTCACATCGATTCTTAACAATGTGATCTCATTACTCACCACTGTGAATACAGTCTTCACATCGATTCTTAACAATGTGATCTCACTACTCACCACTGTGAATACAGTCTTCACATCGATTCTTAACAATGTCATCTCATTACTCACCACTGTGAATACAGTCTTCACATCGATTCTTAACAATGTCATCTCATTACTCACCACTGTGAATAAAGTCTTCACATCGATTCTTAACAATGTCATCTCATTACTCACCACTGTGAATAAAGTCTTCACATCGATTCTTAACAAAGTGATCTCATTACTCACCACTGTGAATAAAGTCTTCACATCGATTCTTAACAATGTGATCTCATTACTTACCACTGTGAATAAAGTCTTCACATCCATTCTTAACAATGTTATCTCCACTACTCACCACTGTGAATACAGTCTTCACATCGATTCTTAACAATGTGATCTCATTACTTACCACTGTGAATAAAGTCTTCACATCGTTTCTTATCAATGTGATCTCATTACTTACCACTGTGAATAAAGTCTTCACATCCATTCTTAACAATGTGATCTCACTACTCACCACTGTGAATACAGTCTTCACATCGATTCTTAACAATGTGATCTCATTACTTACCACTGTGAATAAAGTCTTCACATCGATTCTTA
>CM031625.1:24561230-24568730 GCA_018398815.1 Conus ventricosus | reverse complement strand
CTGTTTTGTGTCGTGCAATAAATCGTCGTTACTTCACACTTTGTTTTGTGTGCTCTTCTGCTTTTTTGTCGTGTTTCAGTAACGCCGCAGTTTGTTTCATTTGCCGTTCGTAGTAGAGCAACACCATTCTTGTGTGGCACTGTTGGACAGTTCAATCTGTGTGGTGACAAGATCTGGGCTGCTGACTATAGGATCTGGTTGTGTACGTCCACATAACGCCATGTAAAAATCACACAACGCCTGGTAAGAATACTGAGTTTACTCCCTTTGATTCCCATTCTATGGTGGTTTGTGATTTGTTAACTGCTGTGTTTATGTGAGCTGAAGTACCATTAATGAATCAGTCAGTGGATGCACTTGTGCTAATTTTATTAGTCCTTTGGACAGCAATAAGCAGTTTCAGGTTATGAAGTTTAGAAACATTGTAGTGTTACATGAAGCTACAATAAGTGGAGAGTGGTCTTTACATGGACAATTATGTTGGAAACAGTGGAGGGATGTTACCTTGTCCACTGCAGCAGTCTCCTCACGTTTCAGATTTGTGGTTTTGATTTTTTTAAAACCCTATAAGTTCTAATTCAGGCTGGTAGCCTTTTTTGGGGGGTTTAAAAATCTTAGTTCACTGAGCCATGGGTGATTAAACTGGAGGGTGGAGGTGGGGGAAGGTCTGCAGGTGCGTGACGTTGTGTCAACAAGACCTTTGATTTCATCCTCCAACATCCATCGAATACAGTTGTGGACTGGTGGTATGGCTGGCAGTCTGAGCGGGGGGGTGGGGGGGGGGGTGGGGGGGGGGGTGGAGGGGGGTGGAGGAGGGGGGGCGCCTGATACGATCTGGTTGGTGGATACGATAAAGATCTTAAGGTTCCTATCATTGCCATTTTCATGTAAACATTACTCCAAGAAAAGTCCTTATCACGCGGATCTATAAAACAAAGCAGGAGCCAAAAGAGGAGTTAAGTTAAGCAGATAATAAAAGGCCTTTGGAAAAGAATCTATATGACAGTTAACGTCTGTGTGAGAAGAGATGAAGAGAAAATTGCAGTATGTATGCAGTAAGCGAGCAAAAGTATGACCTTTTAGCAAGTCCCAGTCACCTTGAAACTCAATGCCTTTTGTTTAAAAAGACGGTGGTGGTATTTTTGCAGAATGAAAATTTACTCTTTTTTTAAAAAATAAACACCTTTATTTCACACGGAAGACAGTCATGAATCTTGATGATTTGGCGCTTGAAATACGCCCGTTGTCTGCAGCAGCAGCAGCTCAGGTTCTCAGTGATTTTAGTGTAGAATGTTTACTGTTTGGGGGGGGGGGGGGGGGGTTGATGCTAGCTAATACTAGTCAGTAAGGGTGAATTGTCTTTTACACTGCGACACTGTGTTATTCAATGTACTCTTGAAGTGGCAATCCAAAACAACGCGTGAAACATTGGTGGCCCATATCTGTTTAGATATTGAAAATAAGGTTGTTCCTAACGTCCTGACTTAACGCTGTACTACCAGCAATCATTCATATACATCAGAATGAACTAACAAAAAATCAAGGGAATGACAACAATTCATGTAAAAAAAAAATCTCTCTCTTAATTTTCCTATGATACGTATACTTGTTTATATGACTCGACACAGTCCTTGAGAGTGACTGCGAGCACACTTACTGCTTCCAGAAATGTCTCTGGCTTTAAAATGAATTTGCAGAAGACCCAAGACGTAGAGATGGAATCAGAAAAGGTTGTGGTGCAGGATTTCTGTCTGGCTTGAGTTATTTTTGGGGACCCTGTATTTTTTTTCAGTCCTGAATATAACGCCTTCTTCCTTGCGCTGAACCCTAAGCGATCTAAAGCGATCAAAGCTAAGTGAATTTTCGTTGTTTTATTCGTTTATTTATCACCGACGAAGACCTAAGAGGTCGAAACGCGTTGTGTTTTGTCTTGTGACTCGTTTGTCCACGTTCTCTGGGCGGTTCGCTAACATTTATTTAAGATTTGTTTAGATTTCCGCCTGCAGTCGTCTCGCTTTGCAACCTGAATATAACGTTTTTTGTAAACACTGAAGAGTTCGCGGATTTGAATTTGGATGGTAAGCTCTTGGAAATGATATTGCTGCCACCGGAAGGAGTCACAAGACAGTTGATGCCTTAGCTTTGGGAATGATTGTGCTGCGAAAAACATTTGCCCCGCACTTTTTTGTCCATTAGCAGACCATAGTATTTTTTTTATTTAAGAACTTGAAATTACAGATTTCTGGTCAATGGAAGCAAGATCAAAAGAGTTTACCCCGTTATCCATGGGAGTTCAAAAATGGTGACGTTGCCTGTGTGTATAATGGCTACGGACATCACTTAGCTGAACAGAACATATTTGGATTCGGGTTTGATGGCTTTTTGTGAATAGCTTGTATCTTTATAGTACAGACTCACAGAGTACTTGTTGTAGTGAGTATACTATTCCAGCCGTATTATTTACGCATGATCCATTTTGGGAAGATGTTCTAAGACACTGAAAAAAAAATCATAACTAAATGTCGTTCGGAAAATGTTCGTGAATACTTAGTCGAACTATTGATCAGAGCGCAAGCATTTTATACGAAGAAGATATACAACGCGCGTTCCAGATGTAACAACTTTTTTTCTTATCCAACGGTATATGAAGACAGATTGATACTTTCTTAGTGTTACTGAGCAAAAACAAAACATCTAGCACTTTATAGGACACATTCGTTTGTATAAGGATGTAATCCAAGCAACCAAGTGTGGTCATAATCCAGCGCGAAATTCAGCTGATGGATCGCTATCAGACTGTAAATGGTACAACGTTGTCAATCTGTTTACAGTGCAGTGAAGCTGTCAAGCCTGTTCTGTTCGAGTCTGACTCTACTTCAGCGCGGTCAGTAAACTGAACAGAAAATGTGACCAAATTTGATCGCGAAAAGATATTCGGCCATCGTTATAAATTGCTGACTGTGGTTATTTCAGACTACGCTTTAGTACCACTAAAGTTTCGCACACTCTCCTTCCTGCAAGAAAATGCCCGTATGTGTGTGGCATTGCTGTAGACCAGGTTTGCAAACCGGAAACTGATACTGTTGATCACTCAGTCTAAATGTGACTGCATTTGTGAGAGTTGGTCAACTTTAAAATGTTTTCTAAAACGGCTTTGTCACGTGGGTGTTGTTGATGATGAAGAAGTTGGTAACGGGACAGTACTTCCACTGTTTGTGTGTTTTGTTTTAATATCTTGCTGGCTAAATTGTGTAAAGTGTGTTCATATCATTATAGGATTTTGTCAGTTTTGAAACTGCGGAAACGGGAGACGTGATGGATAGGGAAAGAAAAAGGGGGGGGGGGGAGGGGGAGGGGGAGAAGCTGAAGGGGAGGGGGTTGTTAGAAAGAGTGAAGAATTAAGTGTGTGGTGTGCATGTGTGTGTGTGTGTGTGTTGTGTGTGTGTGTGTGTGTGTGTGTGTGTGTGTGTGTGTGTGTGTGTGTGTGAGTGAGTGAGTGAGTGAGTGAGAGAGAGAGAGAGATGGTGTGTGTGTGTGTGTGTGTGTGTGTGTGTGTGTGTGTGTGTGTGTGTGTGTGTGTGTGTGTGTGTGTGAGTGAGTGAGAGAGAGAGAGATGGTGTGTGTGTGTGTGTGTGTGTGTGTGTGTGTGTGTGTGTGTGTGTGTGTGTGTGTGTGTGTGTGTGTGTGTGTGTGTGAGAGACACACACAGAGAGAGAGAGAGAGAGAGAGAGAGAGAGAGGAGAGAGAGAGAGAGAGGAGAGAGAGAGAGAGAGAGAGAGAGAGAGAGAGAGAAACTGACTGGTAACATCCCACCCATGAAGTCTTACATACTAATGCTTAATGGTAAGTTTATGGTGATGTTTGAAAATGACATGTTTGGGTTTTCGTCTGTTTATAGGCCTATGGAACCACGTTACAGGAGGCGGCGTAGATTCCTGTGTGGTACTCCAACTGTACAGGGTTTTGCGATCGTTTTAATTCTGTTATAGAGGTGACATGTTTGCGTCTTGCGTCTTATGTGTCTTCATTAATTAACCAGCTGTTGCGGGAGAATAAAGTGGAGAATGCGAAAGCAAACCTCTGATTTTGATCAGGCAAACGCATTTTGAAATAAACGTATTCAACTACGGCTGAGGTTAATTTGTTAAAAGAAATTGATGTAGCGCCCTTCCTTATGATGTGGACTACCAGAGGATTTATAGATTTTAACTCACTATGATTTCTCACACACACACACACACACACACACACACACACACACACACACACACACACACACACTATATATATATATATATATATATATATATATATATATATATATATATATATATTTATATATATATATATATATATATATATATATATATATATATATATATATTTATATATATATATATATTATATATATACATATATAGCTCTGCATCTCTGACATAAAGGCATGGATGACTTGCAACAAACTTCAGTTAAACAATGACAAAACTGAACTGATCTTCATTCTCCCAAAACGGCTCATGTCTACAATCTCTGTTCCTTCTTCTGTCCAACTTGGTACCTCTCTCATTCAGACCTCTACCACTGTGCGAAATCTAGGCGTTGTACTTGATCAGACACTCTCTTTTCAAATCAGATTTCTTCTATCTGCCGTGCTTGCTACTTGGAGCTTCGGCGAATCAGTTCTGTGCGCCACCTTCTGTCTGAAGAAGCCACCAAGACTCTGGTTTCTGCTTTCATTCTTTCAAGACTTGACTACTGTAATTCTCTTCTTGCTGGCTGTCCACAGAATCTTCTTGCAAAATTGCAGAAAGTCCAAAATAATGCTGCTCGCCTTGTCTCGAAATCTCCGAAAACCTCTCATGTTTCTCCCTTGCTTAAATCTTTGCACTGGCTTCCTGTTGAAAAACGCATCAAGTACAAACTTTCTTTGCTCTGTTACAAGGCATTGGATGGCCTCGCTCCATCTTACCTCTCTAAACTTCTGTCGACCTATACTCCTTCCAGACAGCTTCGCTCTTCCTCTGACACTCGCATTATGCAGATCCCTCGTTTTCGGGCCAGAACACTTGGTGAACGTTCTTTTACTTTTCAGGCTCCTTCCTGCTGGAACAATCTCCCTTCTGCACTCCGAAACTCAAACAGTCTTTCTTCTTTCAAGTCCTCCCTCAAAACAACTCTCTTCAAAACATAATTTTTCTGCTCCTTCGCTGGTGTGTGGGTGTGTGCGTGTGTGTGTGTGTGTGTGTGTGTGTTTGTGTGTGTGTGTGTGTGTGTGTGTTAGGGCTTATTGCTGTAAGCGCTTAGGGCTTTTGTTTAAGATTAAGCGCACTAAATGTTCCTTATTATTATATATATATATATATATATATATATATATATATATTTATATATATATATATATACAACAAACTAATAAATTCCAAGGATAAGTACGAGCACCGTTCCAGCAACTTACAGAGCAGCTTGGTGTTGCAATGACTGCAAGAAATATTCAATTATAAACAAAGCTTGCTCTTATGTCTTAGATTGAAGAAATAGGGGGAGATACGCATTCATATCTGCAGTGGTAGATGATTCTGCCTAACTAACAGTATGTGCTTGAGTGGGTGAATGGGGAAAAATAAAATAAATGCTTCTCAAAATGGACTTCAGCAAGCTTATATTCTCCAAGGGGGAGACATCCTCCAATAGGGAGGGAAACTCACTAAATTATAACTCCTGGTCATATACCGATATTTCGAAACTTGGTGGTTTCTCCTCAGTGACCGCGGAAAGTGGTAATTTGACTCCTCTGCCTTTTCAGTTTTAAGAAGAATGCAATCCCAGAAAAGGCTGGTGTGCAATACCGTAGTATGCTTGTTGAGTTTTCAAAAAACCAACCAAAGGTGCCATCTAAGAAGCAAAGAAAATCATGAAAGAGCAAAACAAGCTACATTTTCTTGTGAAAAGTAGAAAATATAAAAAGATATCCTCTAAGACACAAGTGCTGAGGGCCAGTTCTTGGAATGAATCCGCAAGGGACTAAAATACAACAAACTAATAAATTCCAAGGATAAGTACCGAGCACCGTTCCAGCAACTTACAGAGCAGCTTGGTGTTGCAATGACTGCAAGAAATATTCAATTATAAACAAAGCTTGCTCTTATGTCTTAGATTGAAGAAATAGGGGGAGATACGCATTCATATCTGCAGTGGTAGATGATTCTGCCTAACTAACAGTATGTGCTTGAGTGGGTGAATGGGGAAAAATAAAATAAATGCTTCTCAAAATGAGACTTCAGCAAGCTTATATTCTCCAAGGGGGAGACATCCTCCAATAGGGAGGGAAACTCACTAACATATAACTCCTGGTCATATACCGATATTTCGAAACTTGGTGGTTTTCCTCAGTGACCGCGGAAAGTGGTAATTTGACTCCTCTGCCTTTTCAGTTTTAAGAAGAATGCAATCCCAGAAAAGGCTGGTGTGCAATACCGTAGTATGCTTGTTGAGTTTTCAAAAAACCAACAAAGGTGCCATCTAAGAAGCAAAAGAAAATCATGAAAGAGCAAAACAAGCTACATTTTCTTGTGAAAAGTAGAAAATATAAAAAGATATCCTTAAGACACAAGTGCTGAGGGCCAGTTCTTGGAATGAATCCGCAAGGGACTAAAATACAACAAACTAATAAATTCCAAGGATAAGTACCGAGCACCGTTCCAGCAACTTACAGAGCAGCTTGGTGTTGCAATGACTGCAAGAAATATTCAATTATAAACAAGCTTGCTCTTATGTCTTAGATTGAAGAAATAGGGGGAGATTACGCATTCATATCTGCAGTGGTAGATGTTCTGCTAACTAACAGTATGTGCTTGAGTGGGTGAATGGGGAAAAATAAAATAAATGCTTCTCAAATGAGACTTCAGCAAGCTTATATTCTCCAAGGGGGAGACATCCTCCAATAGGGAGGGAAACTCACTAACATATAACTCCTGTGTCATATACGATATTTCGAAACTTGGTGGTTTCTCCTCAGTGACCGCGGAAAGTGGTAATTTGACTCCTCTGCCTTTTCAGTTTTAAGAAGAATGCAATCCAGAAAGGCTGGTGTGCAATTACCGTAGTATGCTTGTTGAGTTTTCAAAAACAACCAAAGGTGCCATCTAAGAAGCAAAAGAAATCATGAAGAGCAAAACAAGCTACATTTTCTTGTGAAAAGTAGAAAATATAAAAAGATATCCTCTAAGACACAAGTGCTGAGGGCCAGTTCTTGGAATGAATCCGCAAGGGACTAAAATTACAACAAACTAATAATTCCAAGGATAAGTACGAGCACCGTTCCAGCAACTTACAGAGCAGCTTGGTGTTGCAATGACTGCAAGAATATTCAATTTAAACAAAGCTTGCTCTTATGTCTTAGATTGAAGAAATAGGGGGAGATACGCATTCATACTGCAGTGGTAGATGATTTGCCTAACTAACAGTATGTGCTTGAGTGGGTGAATGGGGAAAAATAAAATA
>CM031625.1:24551230-24556230 GCA_018398815.1 Conus ventricosus | reverse complement strand
GGTAATATCTACACACAGAAAACGATGACGACATCACTTCGTGGTAATGTCTACACACAGAAAACGATGACGACATCACTTCGTGGTAATGTCTACACACAGAAAACGATGACGACATCACTTCGTGGTAATGTCTACACACAGAAAACGATGACGACATCACTTCGTGGTAATTCTGCAGAAATTGAGAGATGATGACATTACTTAACCGTCAGTTCTGCACACATAGAACGATGACGACATTACTCCTTGGTTAGTTCTGCACAAAAAGATGATGGCAACATCGCTTCCGGGTAATTTCTGCCCATAGAAAACGAAGACAGCATCACTTGATGGTAATTCTGACACACAGAGCGGACAATTCCGACACTACGTTATGTTTATTTCTGCACAGAGCGGACAATTCTGACACACAGAGCGGACAATTCCGACACTACGTTATGTTTATGTCTGCACACAGCGGACAATTCTGACACTACATTATGTTTATGTCTACACAGAACGGACAATTCTGACACTACATTGTGTTTATTTCTACACAGAGCGGACAATTCTGACACTGCATTATGGTTCTTTCTACACAGAGCGGACAATTCTGACACTACATTGTGGTTCTTTCTACACAGAGCGGGCAATTCTAACACTACATTGTGTTCATTTCTACACAGTGCGGACAATTCTGACATTACATTATGGTTCTTTCTACACAGTGCGGACAATTCTGACACTACATTGTGTTCATTTCTACACAGAGCGGACAATTCTGACACTACATTATGGTTCTTTCTACACAGAGCGGACAATTCTGACACTACATTATGGTTCTTTCTACACAGAGCGGACAATTCTAACACTACATTACTAACAATAATGTCATCACTTCATGCTTATGTCAACAACAAAATCTTTACATAACTTTAGACAGAAAAAGACATTAACAGTACGTTATTACTGTTTCAAGATATAACAAGATTACCAAGACATATAAATAACTTCATAATTTCTTCCGCCGATCGGGAATAACAATGTTAAGTTAGAGTGTTTGGGTTTGTTGTTGTTGTTTTTTGCTCGTAGAGAACGTTATTGACGTCACTTTCTTGTTATTTCTGCACACATAAAACAATAAAGATAATACTGTACCGCTGTTCCTGCATACACAGAACTATAGCGGCACCACTTCATTATTATTTCTGCGCATTGTGAACGATAACGAAATTCCGTCACGGGTATAATTTCTGCACGCAGTGAATGATGACGTCATCACTTCTGGTCCAACACTGAGAACTATGTCAGCAACGTATCGGGGTCATTTCTTAACGCATGCCATGATGATTTTACTTTATGGTTGAGCAGTTTCAGATATCAGTTGCAGCCTCTCATCAGCGAGGGGTCACTGCGTGCAGACTAGTTCATAATTATACACAGCACCATACCTGCTTAGCCACAAGACCACAGTGCGCAGGGTTTCCAGCCGATGGATCAATAGCTGCTAACTAAGATGAGAGGAGTTCAGACGAAGGTCTCAGGATGAGGCTTAGCGGATGTCTGACCTGCGCATTAACCCAGCGCAGTGGCCAGACCGTGTATCTATGTATCTACCATTGTCTGAGCCACTGTTCTAGTTGTATGTGTGTGTTCGCGTGTCTGCAGATGCGCGCGCGCGCGTGCGTGCGTGCATGCGTGCGTGTGCGTGTGCGCGTGCGGGTGTGCATGTGTGTGTATTTGATTCTTTGTGAAGAATGGCTGTTTAGAGAACGGCTTAGTTATTATTGATGATGATGGAAAAAAAAGAAAATAATAATAATAATGATAGTAATTGTCATTATAATAACGAAAAGGAGTGAATAAGTGAACATTAAAAGCATTCTATTGAACATTGTAGTAAGATAAGGTTTTCGATGGAGGAAAAAATAAAGGGGGGGGGGGGGGGGGTAAGTGGGGGACGGATTACGCACGATTCAGCCAATCAGTGGACAGACAGACATACTGTCTGCCACCGTTCACTCCCCCATCCCTTCCCTCCCCTACAGCACGTGGAACACATGATGCACGCAAGCACGCATTCCATCTAGCACCACCATACCCACTATCCCACACGAACACTCGTGTGCCCCGTGGATGACGCACACGGCCACTACCTCCTCTCCATCCATCCACAGGTGCACACCCACGAGCCCTCGAAAGCTAACAGTTACCACGCTGAGGTCCCCTTGAATCTGTGATGTACCTCAATAGTGGCTTAATTTTGTGGCATACCACCGACTTATCCCCCGTTAAAATTATTACGAGTAAATAGATAAATTGATAGATTTATCACTCAATAAATAGGTACAATAACGGTGTCCCCCCCCCCCCCCCCCCCCCCCCCCCCCCCCCCCCCCCCCCCCCCCCCCACACACACACACAAAGTGCGCACGATACGTCATCTGTCCATTGTCAGTTCTGAAGAGAGGAACGATGACAACATGTCGACTGACGGAAGCGTTGCAAGGAGCACACAGGCTCTGCAGAATGACATTATGCAAAGGAAGAAAGGACTCGGGGGGGGGGGGGGGGGGGGGGGGGGAGGGGAACATGACAAAGAATTTTTTTTTTAAATGATAGAAAGTAAGAGAAACAAAAGCAAGAAGGAGGGAAGAAAAAAAGAACAGAAATTAACGCATTAATAAAGGAGATAGCCATGTAAATATTAATAATAGTAATAATAATAATAATAATGTTGATAACAACAATCAAAATTTTTAAATACGTCTGTGCTAACTGTGCCCTATGCAACCTGCTTTGCATAATCTTTTTTTTTTTAAAGAAACCCTTCACAAACATTTGGCACATTCAGCAAGTGAATGAAGTCACAATTACAAAAGAGCACTGGGATACAAACATTGTCAAAACAAAATAAACCACATTGCCAACACAACTTTGGATCTGCAACTATGGCGTTAATTTGTAAGTTTGATCCAGCCGACAGTACTTTCAGATTTAGAACATTTTTCACCATTATGTAATATCTACTGTAATAATGAACGTACAAACAATACACATTGGTCGTTACAAGCATCGATGACAGTGGCTGCAGCTGGTTGGCTTTGTAGTCATGAAATGCGGACCGGTACTTGATTCAAGGAGGTTCTGTTGTGTCAAGTCCAGTAGCTTTCACACAACGGCACCTGCCAGGGAGCAGTTAATTCATTTCTTAATGAAATGTCATGTGGTTGCCCGCCCTGCACCCTATGTCATTACCGCACAGGCTTCGAGGCGTGACACAGCATTGCTCCCGACTGGTTGGTTCGGCAGTTGAGAACAGTGCTTCTCTGGGTCCTACAGCCACCTTTGTCTGTAGTGTGTTATCGCCCATCTTTTCCAACTGTGGGAAAGGGCTAGTGAATGGGAGAAAAGACGCATTAACCACAGGGAAAGCCGTGTTGACAGCGGGAAAGACTGCAAACCGGGATCCTCTTCCGTAGGTACGAAAGAACGTGTGGAGAAAGCTTGACTGTATTACAAGTTGTACTGGGTTCACCTGTCAGTGGAACAGCAACGAGCAGGGCTGCAGGATACGTAATAGTTTGACTAGTGGTGGCGTTTCTAGCTGGTGGGTTCAGCAGCCATGAAAGACAGGGTGTTACCCACATAGGGGCGCGTCAGTGGAGGCTGTGTTACATCGCGTCCAGTGGCTGTTAGTTACACAATGGGATCTGTCACGCAGCAGTTGAATCCTTAATGTCTTCATAGAATGCCCTGTGAGTGCCTGCACTGTACGTCAATACAGCGGCAGGCTTCCAAAGGTGGTGCTGGATTACTCCTGGCTGGTTTGTTCAGCAGTTGAAGACAGTACTTCTCTGGGTCCCCCCACACCTTCCAGTGTATCTTTTGTTATGATTTGCAAGTGTGAGCAAGTGTCTGAGCATTTATGTTTAAAACAGTATTCACCAAACGTAACATCTGATGCAGAAGTAAACAAATCTTAAATAAATGTTAGCGAATGCCCAAGAGAAACGTGGACAAACGAGTCAGAAGACAAAACACGACGCGTTTCGACCTCTTAGGTCTTCTTCAGGCAAGACACAAACAGATAGAACAATGAAAATGAACGAGTTTGTCACTTAGCTTTGATCACTTCAGCGCAAGGTAGGCGTTGAATGAAAACCACAGTACAAATCAATGAAAGGCTATGACGTCAGTTTTGTCCGTGATTATTCTTCTTCATCTCCAGCTCACAGTACAAATCAATGAAAGGCTATGACGTCAGTTTTGTCCGTGATTATTCTTCTTCATCTCCAGCTCACAGTACAAATCAATGAAAGGCTATGACGTCAGTTTTGTCCGTGATTATTCTTCTTCATCTCCAGCTCACAGTACAAATCAATGAAAGGCTATGACGTCAGTTTTGTCCGTGATTATTCTTCTTCATCTCCAGCTCACAGTACAAATCAATGAAAGGCTATGACGTCAGTTTTGTCCGTGAATATTCTTCTTCATCTCCAGCTCACAGTACAAATCAATGAAAGGCTATGACGTCAGTTTTGTCCGTGATTATTCTTCTTTGTCTCCAGCTTACAGTACAAATCATATGAAGGACTGTGATCAGTTTTGCCAAAGATTGTTCCCCTTTACCTAAAGCTCACAGCACAAATCGTTTGAAAGACTATGATAATATTGTTGTCTGTGATTATTCTCCTTTAGCTCCGGCTTCCGGTACAAATTGTATGAAGGACTACAATACAAGTTGGCCAAGGACTGCTCTCCTGTAGCTAAAACTGACAGAATAAATCGTATGAAGGGACTATGTTAATACTTTAGTCCATCATTATTCTCCTTTAGTTTAAAACTCGCAGATGAATCATATGAAAGACTGTGCTTATAGGTTTGTCCATGGTCATTCTTCTTATTAGGCCCAAGCTCACAGTACAAACCGCGTAAACGACTATGATAACAGTTTTGTTTGCAATTCTTCTTCTTAAGCCAAAGCATATTCTTCTTTGGCTAAAACCTACAGTGCA
>CM031625.1:24543730-24546230 GCA_018398815.1 Conus ventricosus | reverse complement strand
AAAAAACTTTGGATTTTACAAGCAAGCCTAGTAACGACATATCGGGATGGTACTACCCATCTTGCTTCTTTTCCTTCTACATTAGGCTTACAACAGCGGTCTCAGCGCTAGTCTTTCTTAACAACATATTGGGATGGTACTACCCATCTTGCTTCTTTCCCTTCTATACCAGACTGACAACGATGGCCTGAGTGCTAGTCAGTCTTACTGGCATATTGGGATGGTACTACCTATCTTTCTTCTCTTCCTTCTACATTAGATTTACAACGGTGGTCTAAGTGCTTGTCAATTTTGACGACATATTGGGATGGTCCTACCTATCTTGCTTCTCTCCCTTCTATACCAGACGGACAACGATGCCCTGAGTGCTGGTCAGTCTTAACGACATATCGGGATGGTACCACCCATCTTTCTTCTTTTCCTTCTACATTAGATTTACAACGGTGGTCTAAGTGCTTGTCAATTTTGACGACATATTGGGATGGTCCTACCTATCTTGCTTCTCTCCCTTCTATACTAGACGGACAACGATGCCCTGAGTGCCAGTCTTTCTTAACGACATATCGGGATGGTACCACCCATCTTTCTTCTTTTCCTTCTACATTGGGCTTACAACGGTGGTCTGAGTGCCAGTCTTTCTTAACAACATATCGGGATGGTACTACCCATCTTTCTTCTTTTCCTTCTACATTAGGCTTACAACGGTGGTCTGAGTGCCAGTCTTTCTTAACGACATATCGGGATGGTACTACCCATCTTTCTTCTTTTCCTTCTACATTAGACTTACAACGGTGGTCTGAGTGCTAGCCTTTCTTAACGACATGTTGGGGTGGCACACCCACCCTGCTTCTTGTCCTGCTACACTAGGCCGACAACGGTGGAGCGTGCACTCCATGCACTGAAAGAATCCATGGAAACAAGAGAGCCCCAGGCCTCAGGCACAACTTCACAGAGAAATCCGTCTTGATTAAAAAGAACAGCCACCAGGAAGTAGCGAACATTGAGAAAAGCAACATTTAGAAGGAATATCCAAACTGTCAAATAAGGTGTGTTGATTGATTGCCGATTTGAATGTGTCAAACTCTCTCCCTCGTCTCCTCTGTCTGTCTGTCTGTCTGTCTGTCTGTCTGTCTGCCTGTCTGTCTGTCTGTGTCTCCTCTGTCTGTCTGTCTGTCTGTCTGTGTGGCTGGCTGTCGGTCTGTCTGTCCGTCTGTCTGTCTGTCTGTCTGTCTCTCTGTCTCTCTCTCTCTCTCTCTCTCTCTCTCTCTCTCTCTCTCTCATTCTCATTCTCTCTCTCTCTCTCTCTCTCTCTCTCTCTCTCTCTCTCTCTCTCTCTCTCTCTCTCTCTCTCTCTCTCTCTCTCTCCACTCTTTCCGCGATTGCTTGAAATTTATTTAGCCAGAAGTTGTTTGCTTGTTTGTTTTTTGTTTTTGCTTTTTTGGCGGACACTACCTCATAACAATGACAAAATATGACATTATCTAGCTGTTAAACATAAGAGCTATTGATGTTCAAATGTACACCTTCGTGTGTACTATCATACATCTGGATGCAGAAAGTGAAGTGTCTTTTTCATTACGCATTATTAAGATAAAGAAAAAAAAGTAGCTCTCTACAACAGACGAGGTCCACACCATTTCCACTGTGTGGAGCGCAGTGAAAGACTCATTCAAAGATCCATTCGAATGTGCAGCGGATACTGGTTTCAGTCTTGTCCACTATAGAGGGACCTTTTTTTTTTTTTTCTTTTTTTTTTTCTTTTTTGGTATTAGTGTTGTTTCCATGCCTATGTATCCTCACAGTAATTCATCCAACATGACCATTCTTCTCCAAAACCAAGTGGTTTTAGTAGCGTGAACATAAATTCCCGTCTAACAAATCAACTCTCTTCTGAACGTTTATGTTCTTCAGTAGTCCAAGCAGTTTGTCAGAATTGGGAGAGTCAATCACATTCTGAAATTGTCTCTGACATACTTTTCTGAAGTAAAACCACGATTAATTTCCGTTTATTAGTGTTGGTGACACTGTTTTTATTCTGTTAAATCCACATGTTGAACTTATGTCAGATATTACGGTCATAGAGTTTAAAAGTATTTCAACAAGAAATAAAGGACTGTTTCAAAAATGCAGTTGTCTCATTATGTACCGCACCACTTTCTTCGGTTTACTCATCAAGTTTAATGCACGCTCATTGGAATTTCAACAATTTCATTGGAATTAAATGGGATCTAATTGTTCATTAGCAAGCACCATTGCATTCTTTGTACCCCGTTTTCTGTCAGTGTAAGAAGACATCTTTTTTTTAAAACAACATGATGTGGTTTTATGTTCAAGTTACTATCGAATGATAAAAAGAAGGTTGCGCATTGTCGATTTTTTCATTGTATTTGCCACCGAATTATTGTCTTATATGTCATTGTATGACATGGTTTGTTATACTGAAATAAAGAACTCAGGATAATAGACTGCTCTATGCAGAGCTCTATGCTTACAATTTTCG
>CM031625.1:24536230-24538730 GCA_018398815.1 Conus ventricosus | reverse complement strand
AGGACGATGACGACATCACGTCATGGGTATTTCTACACACAGAGGACGATGACGACATCACTTCATGGCTATTTCTATCCACAGAGGACGTTGACGACCTCA
The DNA here is from genome assembly GCA_018398815.1 of Conus ventricosus. Classification (NCBI taxonomy): domain Eukaryota; kingdom Metazoa; phylum Mollusca; class Gastropoda; order Neogastropoda; family Conidae; genus Conus; species Conus ventricosus. Next base: position 24,538,628 of record CM031625.1, on the reverse strand, counting down.
CTTCATGGGTATTTCTGAATGCAGAAAATGAGGATGGCATCACTTCATGGTTATAGCCACACACAGAGAATGATGACGGACATTTCATAGTTAATTCTGCAGACAGGAAAAACTTGACGACGACATCATTTCATTGTTATTTCTGCACACAGAGAATGATGATAACTTACCTTCACATTTATTTCGGCACACAGGTAACAATGAAGATATTATTACTTATGTATTTCTACAACAGATAACGATGACAACATCGCTTTTGCGTTTATTTCGACACACAGCGAACGATGACGGCATAACTTATGGTTATTTCGGCACACAGAGAACGTTGATCCACACAACACTGTTATTGGACACCTACAGAATATGAAGCAATATTTTGTTATATTTGTACCAAGAGAGCGATGACGAAATCAGTCACGCTCATTTCTGCACACAGAGAACAATGACGATCTCCTGGTTATTTCCGCACCCACAGATCGGTGACGACATCAGTTTGTGGTTATTCCAGCAGAATTTTTTTTTTTTTTAAGAGAACGATGACGGCATCACTCCGTGGTTATTTCTGTGCACAAAGAAGGATGATGACTTCACTCGTGGTTTTTTGTTGTTGTTGCATACAACGAACGATGATGACGTCACTTTCGGTTGTTCTGTACACTAAGAACAAGGATGACATAACTTCGTTGAACATTTGGGGATAACAGGGTCAGTGTGCATTGAATGTCCGATTCCTGGAAATTATATGCCATTGATTTACTCTTGCTTCTCACTTACTCGGGTTCTGTAATTCCGTTTATTGTGAGGCCCATTCGGCTTTCTTCGTTCTAGAAAGCATTTATACGTTTATAGCTTTCTGCTATGTATGGCACATCAGCTTTTGGTCGTAACGTGGCGACTATTGCCATTATCATTGCTATTTTTATCATTGTTGTAATTGTTATCACATCATCATCATCATCATCATCATCATGATGATGATGATCATCATCATCATCATCATCATCATCATCATCATCATCATCATCATCATCATCATTATCATCATCAGCATCATCATTATTTTCGTCATCATCGTGATCATCATGAGCATTCTTGTCATTGGTAGTAGTAGTAGTAGTAGTAGTAGTAGTAGTAGTAGTAGTAGTAGTAGTAGTAGTAGTAGTAGTAGTAGTATTGCTTTTATTATTGTTCTAATGATGATTATTATTATCATTGTTGTTATCTTTATCATCATCATCATACGTAATCATCATTATCATCATCATCATTAGTGTAATGTTGCAATTATAGGTAATGTTATCATCATTAGTACATCATTATGTCCATTATTATCATTACTATCGTTAGTATATTTTTATCATTGTTATCATTGTCATTGTTATTATTATTATCATCATTATTGTTATTCTTATTATTATTGTTGTCCCTCCGGGGGTTGCAACCTTGCCGTGGTCGGAGGGCTTGCGTGGTCCTGTGATCCCTTAGGCTTTGCTGGCGGGGGCATCAATACTTGAAGATAGGCTGGGTTTTTTTCAAACTGCTTCTAGGCCTGAGAAGTCAAGATGCTGTCTGGCCTAAGCATAACGTGGTAAGGAGTTGATGCCCCTGGTAGGGCTTCCCATGTCAGATAGGCTAAGGGTGAGGATCCTGACTAATAGTAACCCGTCTTTCTCCTTTTCTTGTTTTCTGCCTTTCTTATTTGGCCCTTTTCTATCTTCGTCTCCCCTTCAAGTCTTCTTTTCCACACTCCTTTTCTCTCTGTGGTCTCCTTAAGATCCGCCGCGTTTGCCGTGCGGTGCGACCTGTGTCGGAGGGGATTGAGATCTCTGGTGATTGAGAGGGTCAGCGCTCTCAACACATCACTTTGGCTCGGACCTCTCCTAGACAGGGGGTACACTCTGGCCCGGGTGTACTAATCGGCTCCCCTTTTTTGGGGCTGGGTCAAGACAGGCAGTTCCCCTGCTGGCCAAGTTAACCCCTGTAGTGCTCGGCTCTCTGTTCCCAGGAGTTGAGCATGATCAGGGGGGATAGGGGTAGTGGCGTTCTGTTTGTCGTATATCTCTCCTGAAGCCTGGAAGGGGTCAAGACAGTGATTTCTTGGCCCTGGCCCCTTAGTTGGACTCCAAGGTGGGTGGGTAAGGGAGAGACGAAATATAATGAAACTAACCATGGCTTTTTCAAAAAACATCCCCCCCAAAAAAGAAGAGGAAGGCAGCAGCCCCTATTTCAGGGGATTTTGAATCGGATAGTGACTCAGATATGGAGATAAGAGAGGGACAGGTTTCTGGGCTTCCTGGCTCGTGATGGAAGGGACGGAGCAGGAAAAGCCATTTCAGCTCTGAGTCCTTTCGCGATCCAGAAGGGCTTCCAAGGTCTAGCAGGTGACCCTCAGTCGATC
>CM031625.1:24532871-24536130 GCA_018398815.1 Conus ventricosus | reverse complement strand
TATCTATCTATCTCTATCTATCTAATCTATCTATCTATCTATCTATCTATCTATCTATCTATCCATCTATCTATCTATCTATCGATCTATCTATCCATCTATCTATCTATCTATCTATCTATCTATCTATCTATCTATCTATCTATCTATCTATCTATCTATCTATCTATCTTTCGTTCTTTTTTCTTTTCTTTTGTATTTCCTTCTTTTTTCTTTCTTTTTTTCTCTTTCTTTCTACCTTCCTTTTTCTTCGCCTCTTTTTCTCCTTTTTTATTTACTTTCGTTCGTTCGTTCTCTCTCTGGCTCTTTCCACCTTCTTTTCATTCTTTCTTTCTATCTTTAGCTTTTCTCTTCTTTGGGTATACTTCATTGTTTGTTGCCTGTATCTTTTTTCTTATTTCTTTCTTTCTGTCTTCTTTTCTTTCTTTCTTCCTTCCTTCCTTTCTGTCTTCCTTTCCTCTTTCTTCGGCCTTCCTCTGTTTCTTTTCTGCCTTCCTTCCTTCCCTTTTTTTTTTTTATTTTTTTTATTTTTTGGCTCTGGCTTCTCCATCCTCTTCTTTTTCTATTTTTTTTTGTTTTTTGTTTCGCTTTCACTTCTCCTTTCTGTTCTCTTTCGCCCTCCCTTCTCCGTCCTGTTCTCGAGAAAGCTGAAAGGACGAGACGGAATGAAGAAATGTGAAAGCGAATGTGTGTGGGTTTTTTTGTTTTTTTTAAATTGTAAATTGGCCACAGGCACTACTCGTCAGAGAGAGAGAGAGAGAGAGAGAGAGAGAGAGAGAGAGAGAGAGAGAGAGAGAGAGAGAGAGAGAAGAGAGAGAGAGAGAGAGAGAGAGAGAGAGAAAGAAAGAAAGAGAGAGAGAGAGAGAGAGAGAGAGAGAGAGAGAGAGAGAGAGAGAGAGAGACAGAGACAGAGACAGAGAGAGACGGACAGAGACAGAGAGAGACAGAGACAGAGAGAGACAGAGACAGAGAGAGAGACAGAGAGAGACAGAGACAGAGAGACAGAGAGACAGAGAGACAGAGAGACAGAGACAGACAGACAGAGACGGAGAAAGAGAAAGAGACAGATACAGACAGAGACAGAGAGGGAGACAGAGACAGAGAGAGACAGAGAGAGAGAGAGAGAGACAGAGAGAGAGACAGAGAGAGAGAGAGAGAGCAGAGGGAGAGAGAAACACAGAAATAGAGAGACAAAGACAGAGAGAGACAGAGCAGAGAGAGAGAGAGAGAGAGAGAGAGAGAGACAGAGACAAGACACAGACAGAGAGAGAGAGAGAAGAGAGAGAGAGGAGAGAGAAGATTTCCCATGCAGACTCCAGCCATACAGACGTAATAAAACGGACGGAGAAGAAGAGGCAGCGAGAAGACCACAGAGAGCTGCTCCCGCTTCCGTCTGAGTGGGTCTGCAGCTAGGCAGCCTTATCCTCCCTCCCCCCCCCCACCCTCCCCATCCCCTTCACCTTACCCCGAATTCCCCCAGACACAGAGACTGCTCTCCGCTTCCCGTCTGAGTTGGTCTGTCAGCTAGCCCCTTACCCCTCCCCTCCCCTCCCCCCACCCTCCCTCCTCCCTCCCTTCCCCTTCCCCCTCCCCAGACATAGAGACTGCTCTCCACTTCCCGTCTGAGTTGGTCTTCAGCTACCCCATACCCCTCCCCTTCCCCCACCCTCCTTCCTTCTTCCCTCCACCCCTCCGCCCCCGTCCCACCCCCTTCCCCCCCCATCCCCCCCCCTCCCCCCCCCCCTCCCCCCCCCCCCCCCCCCCCCCCCCCCCCCCCCCCCCCCCCCCCCCCCCCGCTAGAGAGACTGCTCTCCACTTCCCGTCTGAGTTGGTCTTTCAGCTACCCCCATACCCCCTCCCCTCCCCTCCCCCCCCCCCCCGCCCTCCCTCCTTCTTCCCCCCCCCCCCTCCTCCTCCGCTAGAGAGACTGCTCTACACTTCCCATCTGAGTTGGTCTTTTCAGCTACCCCCTTCTGCCACCCCCCTCTCCCTTCCCCTCCCTCCCCAGCCCCCTCTCCCTTCCCCTCTCCCCCCAGCCATATCATAATGTCTTCGATCGAGGTTTAACATTTCTATCTCTCATGGGTGCGCGGGGCTGGGGAGAGGGGAGACGGGGAGAGGGGAGAGGGGACTAGATCTAGATGGTGGAGGAAGGAGGAGGAAAGAGAGGAGGAGGAGGTGGAGTCCGATGGGGGAGGAAGAAAAGCAAACAAACAAACAAACAAACAAAAGCATCGCTCCAGTGTATTCCCGCTGAGTGTGAATAATGTTGTTGTTTTTTGCTCGGAATATAATTCTCTCTCTCTCTCTCTCTCTCTCTCTCTCTCTCTCTCTCTCTCTCTCTCTCTCTCTCTCTCTCTCTTTTCTCTCTCTCTCTCTCTCTCTCCTCTCTCTGACTCTCTCTCTCTGTTTGACTGTCTATCTGTCTGTCTGTCTGTCTGTCTCTCTCTTTCTCTCTCTCTGTTTGACTGTCTATCTGTCTGTCTGTCTGTCTGTCTGTCTGTCTGTCTGTCTGTCTCTCTTGAAAATTCTTTGACTCGAATGCTAAGGATGGTTCTGCTTAACGTCCTCCAGCCTGTGCAAACAGGACATATTGGGACATGTATTTTTGCTTTAGATATAAGTAGTCATTGGGACCGCAAAGCGGTCATCTGAAGATAGTTCAGCTGCGGTTGTTTCCAAGGCCATCGTCAGGGCCACCGGGCGGCCGTCTTCATGCTGAGTGGTGACGGTCCTGTGCCGCGTGAGGCCGACTCAGGAGACGCACGAGGCACAAGTCGCCGAGCCGCTGCTCATAGGTCCAGGCCCACTCTGCGCCCAAGTGAGGTTCAATTCCACCCTCCCCCCCTCCAAAGGGAGAGCCCCGCTAGATGTGCAGGCCACTGGGTAGTTCGCAGTGTGGCAGCGCCTCGTCGCCAAGTGTCACGCCGCCTCGAGAGCCGTCCCCCGGCGACACAGGCTAGTCCCGTCGTCACTCTTAGTGCGAGGAAGGAAATCTGTGCCGCCCTACACCCATCTGCCACCTGGGTGCCTTCTGCTGGTCTCTGCCACCGACCAGCAGGAATGCCGGATGCCACCAACCGGGCGGCCGTCTTCATGCTGAGTGGCGACGGTCCTGTGCCGCGTGAGGCCGACTCAGGAGACGTACGAGGCACAAGTCGCCGAGCCGCTGCACGTATAGGTCCATGCCCACTCTGCGCCCAATGAGGAACGTACCCACCCTCCCCCCCAAAGGGAGAGCCCTGCTAGGATGTGCAGG
>CM031625.1:24502871-24527871 GCA_018398815.1 Conus ventricosus | reverse complement strand
AAGCTGTTTGGCTGAGTGGCGGGAAAACTAGGTGATGACATCAGAAGATCGCGGCGCCCCCTGTTGGAGATTTGTCGTAAAGCTACGAGTGCCCTCCCTTTGATGATGATGATGATGATGGTGACTTCCTGCAGGCCTTTTAGTATGATTACTTTCGCTTGTTCTCTGGGTGATTGCGTCCCTTTGTTTTAATCACATGTTGCGTGTCACGTGCTTGGCCAGCAATACCGAGAAACAATGAAGCGAGGATTTACTGAGTGATTGCTTCTCCCAGAGCTTAAGGCGACTCTCCACCCGTTAATGTTATAAAGGACATGAATATCACTTTTGTAACTGTGTGAATTAAACCAGGTCATATTATTAAAAGACAAAAAGAAGATGAAGCGCATTCCACTTTCAATCGTTGTCCCTTTTCTGCACCCCCCCCCCCCCCCCCCCCGCCTTCCCAATTATACCCCCTCAGCAAGTGACCATCGTTACTTAAAAGTATCACGAATCCACATCTAAGCACCCTCTCTCTCTCTCTCTCTCTCTCTCTCTCTCTCTCTCTCTCTCTCTCTCTCTCTCTCTCTCTCTCTCTCTCTCTCTCTCTCTCTCTCTCTCCCCCAAATTTTCTATCCACACACCTGGACACAAATAAAACCACGCTCGTACACACACACACACACACACACACACACAAGACCAACTCCTCGAACAGTTTCGAAACCTTGGGAAACCTTCTCACTTCTGCTGCTTTTCTGGACTGGTGGGCCCTGGAAGTGTGCAAGACAATTTACTGACAGAGGGAATGCAGGCCAGACTGGTTGATGGAATGCAATATAAACAAGAGCACGGAGAGGGTTTACAGACATACCTGTAGAAGAGGTACTGTCTCATCTGACTTTTTCTTCTGTCTTTATCTCATACTCTTTCTTACGTCTTCTCCCCCTGTTCTGGCAGCAGGAGGGTACCTGGGAGTCATGACCTGATTGCGGCCTGGTCCCCCTTAGCGTGTAAGTTCAGGCTGAAACACTTGTCTGAGGGAGAGGGGAGGTGGTGGTGGTGGTGGTGGTGGGGGGGGGGGGGGTCGTCTTTTCTGACGAGTTTCTCCTGTCCAGCTCTCCCAAGAGTTTCTTCTTACAGTTTTCATACCTTTTGCTGCATTGTTTTTCTACGGAGGGAGGGTGTGGTGTGTGTGTGTGTGTGTGTGTGTGGGGGGGGGGGGGGGGGGGGTCTCAGTCTGTTACGTCCGTTTATTCTCCTCAGTCTGTTACTCCCCAGTTTTAGTTCTCCTCAGTTGTTACGTCCACAATTTTTGGTTTTTCATTGTTACGTCCACAGTTTGAGTTCCCCAGTTGTTACGTCCCCCATTTGAGTTCTCCCCCATCTGTTACGTCACAGTTGATTCTCCCAGTTTTAGGTTTTACAGTTTAAATTCCTCTGTTCCCCTCTGTTAGGGCCCCGTGTGAGTTTCCCCAGTTGTTACGTCACAGTGTGAGTTTTCCCCCTGTTCCTCAGTCTGTTTCCCACGTGTGAGTTTCCTCAGTCTGTTTGGGCCACGTGTGAGTTTCCTCTGTCTCCCGTTGTTGGTCCACAGTTTGAGTTTCCTCAGTCTCCTCAGTCTGTTAGGTCCCCAGTTTTTAGTTCTCCTCAGTTCCTCAGTCTGTTAGGGCCCCCGTTTTTAGTTCTCCCCCATTGTTAGGGCCACAGTTGAGTTTCCCCAGTCTGTTTTCGTCCACAGTTGAGTTCTCCTCTTGTTTCGCCACAGTTAGTTTCCCAGTCTGTTCTTTACAGCTGATTCTCCTCATCTGTTACGTCCCCCAGCTGATTTCCTCAGTTGTTTCGTCCAAGTTTGAGTTCTCCTCGTCTCCTCATCTGTTGGTCCACAGGTAGTTCTCCTCGTCTGAGGTCCACAGTCTGATTCTCCCCGCTCCTCATTGTTAGGTCCCCAGTTGAGTTTTCCCCCTCTGTTGGTCCCAGTTGAGTTCTCCTCAGTTGGTTTGGTCCCATCTGAGTTCTCCCATCTCCTCAGTCTGTTTGGCCACAGTCCTTTAAATTTCCTCAGTTGTTAGGTCCCTTTTTAGTTCTCCCCCAGTCTTCAGCTGTTAGGTCCCATTTGAGTTTCCTCATCTGTTAGGGCCCCAGTTTGAGATCCCTCAGTTTCAGTCTGTTTTGGTCCACAGTCTGAGTTCTCCTCGCTCCCGTCTTTAGGTCCACAGTTGGTTTCCTCATCTGTTTGGTCCACAGTCGAGTTTCCTCAGTTCCTCAGTCGTTAGGGCCCGTTTGGGGGTTTTTCCTCAGTCTGTTTGGTCCCGTCTGAGTTTTTCCCCCAGTTTTCCCCGTCTGTTTGTCCACAGTTTGAGTTCCCTCGTCTGTTAGGGCCCCGTTTTGGTTCCTAGTTGTTGGTTTACAGTTGAGTTTTCCCCAGTCTCCTCAGTCGTTACGTCCCCAGTTTGGTTCCTCAGTCCCTTTGTTTTTAGGTCCACAGTTTGAGTTTTCCCCCAGTTCCTCATCTGTTGGGGCCCCAGTCTGAGTTCTCCTCGTCTGTTAGGTCACATGTGGTTTCCTCTTTGTTTGGTCCCGTTTGAGTTCTCCTCAGTCGTTAGGTCCACAGTTTGAGTTCCCTCATCTGTTAAAAACCACAGTTTTATTTCCTCAGTCTCCCCTCTGTTAGGTCCACAGTTTTGGTTTTCCTTAGTCTGTTAGGGCCACATCTGATTTCCTCAGTTCCCATCTGGTTTCCACCGTTTGAGTTCTCCTCAGTCTTTAGGTCCACTCTGGTTTTTCCTCATTGTTAGGTCCAAAGTTTTTAGTTCTCCCCAGTTGTTAGACCACAGTTTGAGTTTTCATCTCCCCAGCTGTTAAGTCATAGTTGAGTTTTCCTCAGTTGTTAGGTCCCCAGTCTGGTTCTCTCTCTGTTAGGTCCACAGTTTGAGTTTTCCCCATCTCCTATCTGTTAGGTCCAAAGTTTGAGTTCTCCTAGTCTGTTGGTCCATTCTGAGTTCTCTCGTTCCTCAGTCTGTTAGGTCCCAAAATTTGGTTTCCCCGTCTTTACGTCCACGTCGGTTCTCCCCTTCCTCTTGTTAGGTACAAGTTTGGTTTTTCCCCCCGTCGTTAGGTCCAAATGGTTTCCCCATCGGTTTCCACAGTTTGAGTTCCCCCAGTTGTTGGTCCACGTTTGAGTTTCCCCCAGCTCCTCGTCTTTAGGTCCAAGTGGATTCTCCTCAGTCTTTTGGTCCACATTTGAGTTCTCCTCAATCTGTTAGGTCCACGTTTAGTTTTCTAATCTCCCCAGTCTGTTTGGTCCCAGTGTGAGTTCTCCTCATCTGTTAGTCCACATCAGTTTCCTCATCTCCCCAGTCTGTTAGGTCCACATTTGAGTTCTCCTCATCTGTTAGGTCCCCAAATTTGAGTTCCCTCGTCCCCCCGCTGTTAGGTCCACAGTCTGAGTTCTCCTCGTCTGTTATGCCCCAGTTTTGAGTTCTCCTCATCGTTGGTCCCATCTGAGTTTCTCCTGTTAGGTCCCGTTTGAGTTCCCTCAGTCTCCCCAGTCGTTTGGGCCCCCAAATTTTAGTTCTCCTCATCTCCTCAGTTGTTTGGTCCACATTTTTAGTTTTCCTCAGTCTGTTTGGGCCCCAGTTTGAGTTTCCTCGGTTCCCCTCTGTTGGTTACAGTTTGAGTTTCCTAGTCTGTTAGGCCCCGTTTGAGTTTCCTCAGTCTCCTCAGTCTTTTTGGTCCCATTTGAGTTCTCCCAGTCTGTTAGGTCCCCAGTTTGAGTTTCCTCAGTCTCCCAGTTTTTAGGTCCCAGTTTGAGTTCTCCTCGTCTGTTAGGTCCACAGTTTTTTAGTTCCTCGTCTCCTCAGTCTGTTAGGTCCACGTTTGAGTTCTCCTCCGTCTGTTAGGTCCCCAAATTTGGTTTCCTCGTCTCCTCAGTCTGTTAGGTCCACAGTTTTTAGTTTTCCCCAGTCTCTAGTTGTTAGGTCCACAGTCTGAGTTTCCTCGTTGTTAGGTCCACAGTTTGAGTTCTCCCGTCTTCGTCTTTAGGTCCACAGTTTGAGTTTTCCCCAGTTTTTAGGTCCACAGTCTTTAGTTTCCTCAGTTCCTCAGTCTGTTAGGTCCCCAGTTTGAGTTCTCCCAGTTGTTAGGTCCCCCATTTTTGGGTTTTCCCCATCTGTTTTCCACAGTTTGGTTCTCCTCAGTCTCTCGTCTGTTAGTCCACAGTTTGAGTTCTCCTCATTCCCCCGTTGTTAGGTCCACATTGAGTTCTCCTCGTTTTTAGGTCCCAGTCTGAGTTTCCTCATTCCTCTCGTTTGGGCCCCCGTTTTGAGTTCTCCTCAGTCTTTTAGGTCCCATTTTAGTTCTCCCCACGTTTGGTCCCCGTTTTTAGTTTCCTCAGTCTCCCCGTCTGTTGTGTTTGGTTTTCTCTCTGGGCGTTGGGTTGGTTTTCTCCGTTGTTTGGGCACGTTTGGTTCCCCCATCCCTCAGTCTTTGGTCACATTTAGTTCCCCCCTTTTCAGCGTTTTTTGGGCCCTTTTTTTTCTCCCCACTTTGGTTCACAGTTTAAATTCCCCCGTCTCCTCATCTGTTAGTCCACAGTTTGGATCCCTCAGTCTGTTAGGTCCCAAGTTTTTAGTTCTCCCAGTTGTTAGGGCCCCGTTTTAGTTTCCCCCCAGTTTTTCTCCCCAGTCTGTTAGGGCCCCCAGTTTAAGAACTCCTCAGTCTGTTGCCCCATTTGAGTTTCCTCATTGTTAGGTCCAAGTTTGGGTTTTCTTCCCCCGTTGTTAGGTCCACATTGGTTCCTCATCTTTAGGACCCCCAAATTATTCCCCAACTCCCCAGTCTGTTAGGTCCCCATTTTTTAGTTCCTCGTCTGTTGGTCACAGTTTTGGTTTCCTCAGTCTCCTCGTCGTTACGTCCACAGTTTTTAGTTATCCCCAGTTTTTCTTTTTGGGCCCCAAATTTGGTTCCCCTCTGTTTCCCTTACCCCCATTTTAGGGCACAGTTGATTCCCTCAGTCTGTTGGTCCACAGTTTTAGTTTCCCCAGTCTCCCCATCTGTTAGGGCCCCAAATTTTAATTCTCCTTTTTAGTCCCTTTTTTTCCCCAGTTGTTAGGTCCCAGTTTGAGTTTCCCTCAGTTGTTAGGCCACAGTTTTGAGTTCTCCTCAGTTTCCCTTGTTGGTCCCCAGTCTGAGTTCTCCCAGTCTGTAAAGGGCCCAAGTTTGAGTTCCCTCAGTTCCTCAGTCTTTAGGTCCACAGTTTTGAATTCTCCAGTTTTTAGGTCCACAGTTGAGTTTTTTCCCAGCTGTTTTGGTCCACGTTTGAGTTTTTCCCCCCTCAGTCTGTTAGGTCACAAACCTGTTTGGAAAGGGGTTTTCCTATCTCCTCAGTTGTTAGGTCCACAGTTTAGTTCTCCTCATTGTTAGGCCAAGTTGAGTTCTCCCCCAGTCCTCATCTGTTAGTCCCCGTTTGAGTTTCCCAGTTTTAGCCAAGTTTGGTTCTCCCCGCTCCCAGTCTGTTAGGTCACAGTTTGAGTTTTCCCAGGTTTTTCCTCAGTTTTTGTTTGGGTCCCCCAGTTTTGAGTTTCCCCAGTTTTTCCCAAAATTTGGTTCCCCCCCTTTTTTTTTTTGAGTTCTCCTCAGTTCCTCGTTGTTAGTCCCCCAGTTTGAGTTTTCCCCAGTCTTTTAGGCCACAAATTTTTCTTTTTTGTCCCTTTTTAGTTCTCCTCAGTCTGTTAGGGCCACAGTTTGAGTTTCCCCAGTCGTTAGGTCCAGTTTGAGTTCCCCCCAAACCCTCAGTCTGTTAGGTCCAGTTGAGTTCCCTCAGTTTTTTGTTAGGTCCACAGTTTTTAGTTCTCCTCAGTCTTTTCCCCTCAGTTCTCCCATTTTTTCCCAGTTTGAGTTTCCTCATTGTTAGTCCACAGTTTTAGTTCCCCCATCTGTTAGGTCCCATTTTAGTTCTCTCGTCCTCAGCTGTTAGGGCCAGTTGAGTTTCCCAACTGTTAGGTCCCCCATTTTATTTCCTCAGTCTGTTGGGCCACAGTTTAGTTCTCTCCCTTCTTGGTAGGGGCCCAGTTTTAGTTTCCTCGTTTGTTTGGTCCCAGTTTGAGTTCTCCCCGGGCCCTCGTTGTTAGGTCCCCAGTTTGAGTTCTCCTCATCGTTGGTCCAGTTGAGTTTTTCCTCAGTCTGTTAGGTCCAAATTGAGTTTCCTCAGTCTGTTTGGGCCACGTTGGTTTCCCCAGTCTGTTAGGGCCCCATTTTTATTTTTCCTCAGTCTGTTAGGTCCACATTTGAGTTTCCTCAGTCTCCCCAGTCTGTTAGGTCCAAGTGTGATTCTCCCAGTTGTTAGGGGCCCCCGTTTTTTTTTTTCCCCAGTCTGTTAGGTCCACGTTTGAGTTTCCTCAGTTCCTCATCTGAGGTCCACAGTTGAGTTTCCCTCGTTTTTGGTCCCTTTTTTGGGTTTTCCTCGTCTCCTCATTGTTAGGTCCACTTTGGTTCTCCCATTTTTAGGTCCCCAGTTGAGTTCTTCTCTCCTCATCTGTTAGGTCCAATGAGTTTCCCAGTCTGTTAGTCCCTTTTGAGTTCTCCCCGTTGTTTGGTCCACAGTTTGAGTTCTCCTCAGTCGTTAGGGCCAAGTTTTGATTACCTCAGTCTTCCCCGTCTGTTTGGCCACAGGTTTTTAGTTTCCCCCAGTCTTTTTTGGTCCACGTTTTAGTTTCCCCAGTCTGTTTGGTCCAAGTTTGAGGTTTTCCTCAGTTTTATCCAAATTTTTGGTTTTGGGGCCACAGGGTTTTAGTTTTCTCTTTTAGTCTGTTAGGTCCCTTTTGGTTCTCCTCAGTCTCCTAGTCTGTTGGTCCACAGTTGAGTTTCCCATCGTTAGGTCCCCTTTTTAGTTCCCCCCATTCCTCAGTCTGTTAGGTCCAAGTTTTAGTTCTCCTCAGTCGTTAGGGCCACGTTGGTTTTTCTCTCAGTCTGTTGGGCCCCAAATTGATTCTCCTCAGTTGTTAGGCCAGTTTGAGTTTCCTCAGTCTCCTCAGTCTGTTTTGGTCCAATTTGAGTTTCTCCCTTTTTTAGGTCCACTTTGAGTTTCCTCATCTGTTAGGTCCAAGTTTGAGTTTTTCCTCATCTCCTCAGTTGTAGGTCAACCCAGTTTTAGTCTCCCCGTCTGTTAGGTCCACATTTGGTTTTCCCCAGTTCTCATCTGTTAGGTCCACGTTTGGTTTCCCCCCTTTCCCAAATCTCCGTTTGCTGTTAGGTCCACAGTCTGAGTTCTCCCCAATCTGTTAGGTCCACAGTTTTAGTTCCCCCCAGGGTTTTTCCTCAGTCTGTTAGGTCACATTTGAGTTTCTCATTTTAGTCTGTTAGTCCCCCGTTTTGTTCTCCCCAGTCTCCTCATCTGTTGGTCCCAGTTTTTAGTTTTCCTCGTTTTTAGGTCCACTTTGGTTCTCCTCATCTCCTCAGTCTGTTAGTTCCACGTTTTGTTCTCCTAATTTTGTTAGGTCCCAGTTTTTAGTTCTCCTCTCTGTTGGTTTTTCCGTTTTAAATTTCCTCGTCCCTCGGGTTTTCCCTTTGGAATTTTGGTCCACAGTTTGGTTCTCATCAGGAATTTTCTCCCCAGTCTGTTGGTCCACGTTTAAATTCTCCCAATTCCCCAGTCTGTTAGGGCCACGTTTGAGTTTCCTCGCTTTAGGCCACAGTTGAGTTCTTCCCTTTTAACAGTCCCTCGTCTGTTTTCCACAGTTTGAGTTTCCTCGTCTCCTCGTCTGTTAGGGCCCCAGTTTTTAATTCTCCTCAGTCTCTTAGGTCCCCGTTTTAGTTTTCCCAGTCTGTTAGGTCCCATTTGGTTTCCCCTTGTTTGGGCCACAGTTTATTCTCCTCGTTCCTCGTCTGTTAGGTCCCCAGTTGAGTTTCCCCATCTGTTTGGGCCCCAGTTTGATTTTCAGTCTCCTCAGTCTGTTAAGTCCCATTTAGCTCCCGTCTGTTAGGTCCCCAGTTGAGTTTTCTCCTCAGTTGTTAGGTCCCCCCGTTTAGTTTCCTATCTCCTCAGTCTGTTAGGTCCCCATTTGAGTTCTCCCCAGCGTTAGGTCACGTTTGGGTTTTTTTCCCCAGTCTGTTTGGGCCCCAGTTTGATTCTCCTCGTCTGTTAGGTCCCCAGTTTAGTTCTTCGTTCCTCAGCGTTAGGTCCACATTTGAGTTTCCCCCATTGTAGGTCCAAGTTTTTGGGTTCCCCCGCCCCCGTCGTTAGGTCCCCCAGTTGATTTCCCCGTCTGTTTGGTCCCCAGTTGAGTTTTCCCCCAGTTCCTAGTCTGTAGTCCAAGTTTGATTCTCCCTCTTTGGGCCCCTTTTGGTTCCACTGTTTGTTTGTTTATTTTTTCCCCCTTTAGTCTGTTAGTCCACAGTTTGAGTTCTCTCAGTTGTTAGGTCCCAGTTGAGTTTCCCAGTTTTTTCCCCTTTCTGTCGTTTTGGTCCACTTGAGTTCTCCCCCGTCGTTAGGTCCACAGTTTGATTTCCCCCAGTTCCCCAGTCTGTTAGGGCCCCAGTTGGTTTTCCCTTTTCCCGTTTGGTCCCCAGTTTGGTCTCCTGTCTTTCCCCTCTGAGTTTTTCCCCAGTTTTTGGTCCATCCGGGCTCCCCTTTTGTTTGTCCCCTTTGAGTTCTCCTCAGTCTGTTGGTCCACAGTTTGAGTTTCCCATCTCCTCAAGGGCCTGTTAGGGTTTTCCCCAGTTTTGGAAGGGTTTCTCCCAGGTTAGGTCCCCCAGTTTTAGTTTTTTCCTAGTCTCCCCCATTGTGGTCCAAGTTGGGGGTTTCCCCCCATTGTTTAGGTCCACGTTTGATTCTCCTCGGTTTCCCCAGTCTGTTAGGGCCACGTTTGATTCTCCTAGTCTGTTAGGTCCCCATTGAGTTCTCCCTCAGTCTCCCCAGTCTGTTGCCTATTTGGGTTTTTTTAACAATTTTTAGTTCTCCTAAATCTGTTAGGTCCCATTTGGTTTTCTCATTGTTAGGAAAGTTGAGTTTCCTCAGTCTCCCCAGTCTGTTAGGGCCACAGTTTGGGTTCTCCTCATCTGTTAGGTCCCAGTTTGAGTTTTCCTATTTTAGGGCCACAGTTTGGTTTCCCCTTTGTTGTTAGGTCCCCAGTTGAGTTTCCCATCTGTTAGGGCCACAGTTTGAGTTTCCTCAATCTCCCAGTCTGTTAGGCCACAGTTGAGTTCCTCATTGTTAGGTCCAAGTTTTGAGTTTTTTCCTCAGTCTGTTTTGGTCCAGTGAGTTTTCTTTGTTTGTCCACAGTTATTCTCCCAGTCTGTTTGCCACTTGAGTTTCCTCAGTTTTTAGGTCCAAGTTTGGTTTTCCTCAGTCCCTCAGCTGTTGGGGCCCAAATTGGTTCCCTTTATTGTTGGGCCAAAAGTTTGATTTTTCCCATTGTTAGGGCCAATTTGAGTTTCTCGTCTCCTCAGTCTTTGAAATAGGGGCCAAGTTTGAGTTTCCCTTTTTGTTTGTTAGGTCCCCGTTTGAGTTTTTCCCCCGCTCCTATTGTTAGGTCCCCCATTTTGAGTTTTCGTCTGTTAGGTTTCCCAGTTTGAGTTCCCTCAGTCCCTCATCTGTTAGGGCCAGTTTTGGGTTTTCCCCGTCTGTTAGGTCACAGTTTAGTCTCTCATTGTTTGGCCACAGTTGAGTTTCCTCGTCGTTAGGGCCCCCCTTTGAGTTCTCCCCAGTTCTCGTCTGTTAGGTCCCCAGTTGAGTTTCCTCAGCTGTTAGGTCCCCAGTTGTTCTCCTCAGTCTGTTAGGCACATTTAGTTCTCCTCGTTCCCCAGTCTGTAGGTCCACATTGAGTTCTCCTCAGTTTCCCCCCGTTTTGGTCCCACAGTTGAGTTCTCCTCATCTTTCCCTTTTGTCCCCGTTAGTTTTCCCGTTTTGAAATTTTTCTCCAGTTGTTAGGGCCATTGGGTTTGGTTTTCCCAGGGTTTCCTCATCGTTTGGTCCAAACCCGATTTCCCCACTCATCTGTTAGGGCCCCAGTTTGAGTTTCCTCAGTTTTATGTTTGGGTTTTTGGGTCCCCAGTTGAGTTTTCCCCCAAGTCTGTTGTCCAAGTTTGCTTTCCCTCAGTCTCCTCAGGGTTTTTAGGTCCCCAGTTTGAGTTCTCCTCAGTTGTTAGGGCCGTTTGAGTTTTTTTCCTCGTCGTTAGGGCCAATTTAGTTTCCCCCGTCCTATCTGTTAGGCCACAGTTTGAGTTTCCTCTCTGTTTTTCACAGTTTTAAATTTCCCAGTCTCCCCAGTTGTTAGTCCACATTTGATTCTCCTCAGTCTTTTTCCTTTTTTTTGGGTTTTTAGGTCCCGTTGAGTTTTTTCATCTGTTGGTCCCCCCCTTTAGTTTCCCCAAAACTCCCTCTGTTTTGTTTGGTTTTTCCCCTTTGGGGTTTTAGTTTTTTATCCCCCGTCTGTTTGGTCCACGTTTTTAGTTCCCTCGTTCCCCATTGTTAGGCCACAGCTGAGTTTATCAGTCTGTTGGTCCCCAGTTGAGTTTCTCATCTCCTCGTCTGTTTTCCACGTTTGATTCTCCCCAGTCTGTTAGGTCCAAGTCTTAGTTTTCTTCCTAGCTGTTAGGTCCACAGTTTTATTCTCTCGTCTCTCAGTCTGTTAGGTCCCGTTGAGTTCCCTCAGTCCCTCAGTCTGTTTGGCCCAGTTGGTTTCCTCAGTCCCTGTTAGGTCCACAGTTTGATTTCCTCAGTTGTTGGTCCCCCAGTTTGAGTTTCCTCAGTTTTTAGGGGCCAGTTTGAGTTTCCCCAGGTTTCCCTCTGGTTTTTTGGTTTTTTCCCCAGTTTAGTTTCCCAGTTCCCCCGGGTTTGGTCCACGTTTGAGTTCTCCTCCCCTCTCCCCAGTCTGTTTTGGGCCACATTTGAGTTTCCTCAGTCTTTAGGGCCACAGTTGAGTTTTCTCCTCAGTCTGTTAGGCCCAGTTTGAGTTCTCCTCAGGTTTTCCCAGTTGGGTTCTCCCAGGGTTTTTTCCTTTGGGGCTTCAGTCTGTTAGGGCCCCAAGTTGAGTTTCCCCATCTGTTTGGGCCACTTTGAGTTCTTCGCTCCCCAGTTGTTAGGTCCAGTTTAGTTTCCTCAGTCTGTTTTGGGCCACAGTTGAGTTCTCCCAGTCTGTTGGTCACAGTTTAGTTTCCCCCGCTCCCCAGCTGAGGGCCCCTTTGAGTTCTCCCCAGTTGTTAGGTCCAAGTTTGGGTTTTCTCCTCAGTTGTTAGGTCCCCGTTTTAGTTTTCCTCGTCTGTAGGGCCCAGTTTTGTTTTTTCCCCTTTTTCAGTCGTTAGGTCCACAGTTGAGTTTTTCTCCTCATCTGTTAGGTCCCCGTTTTAGTTTCTTTTAATTTCCTCTTTGTTGGTCCCAATTGAGTTTTCCTCATTCCTCATCTGTTTGTCCCCAGTTTGAGTTTTCCATCTGTTATCCCCATTGAGTTCTCCTCAGTTCTCATTGTTTAGTCCAAAATTTTAGTTCCTCATTTTAGGTCCACGTCTAGTTCTCCCCAGTCTCCAGTCTGTTGGTTACAGTTGAGTTCTCCTTGGGTTTTCCCGTCGTTGGTCCCAAAATTTGGTTCTCTAGTCTCCTCAGTTGTTTGAACAGTTGAGTTTCCCCTCCTCAGTTGTTTGTCCAATTTGAGTTTCCCCATCTGTTAGGTCCCGTCTGAGTTTTTCCTCAGTCTTTATCCCCTTTTTTTGTTCTCCTCATTCTGGTTAGGTCCCCGTTTTTAGTTTTTCCCCATTGTTAGGGCCCCAGTTGGTTTTTCCCAGTCTTCAGTTGTTAGTCCCAGTTAGTTTCCCCCCGTCTCCCCAAATCTTTATCCCCTTTAGTTTTTTCCTCAGTCTGTTAGGCACGTTAGGTTTTATTTTCCCCAGTCTGTTAGGTCCCCAGTCTGAGTTCTCCTCAGTCTGTTTGGTCCATAGTTTGAGTTCTCCTCAGTCTCCGCAGTCTGATAGGTCCATAGTTTGAGTTCTCCTCAGTCTCCGCAGTCTGTTAGGTCCATAGTTTGAGTTCTCCTCAGTCTCCTCAGTCTGTTACGTCCACAGTCTGAGTTCTCCTCAGTCTGTTACGTCCACAGTCTGAGTTCTCCTCAGTCTGTTAGGTCCACAGTTTAAGTTCTCCTCAGTCTCCTCAGTCTGTTAGGTCCACAGTTTAAGTTCTCCTCAGTCTCCTCAGTCTGTTAGGTCCACAGTCTGAGTTCTCCTGAGTCTCCTCAGTCTTTTACGTCCATATTTTGAGTTCAGGACATTATGTTTTTTTCAGTTTCCGGTGCCGGAAGTTACGTCACAGTTCACTTTTGCATGCGTAAGGACGTGTGTAATCTAACACGTTCACGCGCGACAAGGGCATGCGCACGCACACACATATACAAAAACACACGCGCGCGCGCGCGTGAGCATGCACACACACACACACACACACACACACACACACACACACACACACACACACACACATATATATATATATTATATATATATATATATAATATATATATATATATATATATATATATATATACTATAATATATAACACACATATATATTATATATACATGTATGCATATTTATATACATTATCTTCAACAATGTAGCAGTGGTTATATATACAATATCTACATTTCTCTCTCTCTCTCTCTCTCTCTCTCTCCTCTCTCTCTCTCTCTCTCTCTCTCTCTCTATATATATATATATATATATATATATACTAATAAATTCCAAGGATACGTAATTGAATATATATATATATATATATATATATATGTATGTATATATATATAATATATATAATATATATATATATATATATATATATATATATATATATATATATATATATATATATATAATATATACTGGCGCACGCAAAGGTTTTAACACGCGTTTAAAACACACACACACACACACAAGCACACACGCACGCACGCCTGCACGCTAGCACTCACGCTGGCAGGAAGGCAGGCAGGCAGGCACGCACGCACGCAAATACGACTCAGCGTACGCCAGTAGAGTCATTTAGTACAATTGCTAGCCTTGAGCATGTGACATTTTCCTGTTGAAGACGGTCACCTTTCTTGGAGAGAGAGAGAGAGAGAGAGAGAGAGAGAGAGAGAGAAGGGCGTGCGTGTCCACCTCTACACTTTACCTGTTTACTGTGACTCAGGCTTCTTTTCTTTTTTCTTCTTTCTTTCTTTCTTTTTGTCTTTCTTTCTTTCTCTCTTTTCTTTCTTTCTTTCTTTCTTTCGACTCGTTCTTTTTCTGCTTCTTTTTCTTGTTGTTGTTATTGTTGTTGTTGTTCGTCTTCTTCTTTTCTTCTTTTCCTTTCCTTGCTTTCTCCAGCGAATTGGGGCCGCAAGCCGCATTCAGCTTGGAGCTAGGGGCACGTAATTCTCTCACTGTCACGCACGGACATTCAAGGGACATAATTGCGCATATTATAAAGCGGAGTTATTGCAGCGGTTTCCTTTCTTTCCTTTTCCCGTGTCGATATTTGGGAGTTGCGATGCGTGTTTTATTTGTGTGTGTTTGTGTTTTTGGTCGAGTCATTGTTGTAGGGGGATCGACCAAAGAGGGTGGAGTTTGTGCCTATTTTTGGCTGCATCCATTCTTGTGAATTGTGGTCTGTTGCCTTGGTGATTTTATGGGTGAATGCTTGACCAACTATTGGAGATTGGTGCTTGTAAATGGTTGTGTCCATATTTGGTCTTGGTACAAGCTGTTGGTTTATCGATTGATGATTGGGGGATTTATAATCTAGAGTCTGTGCGATACACAGTTGTTCCCATATTGGGAAGTGTGGTCCGTCACCCTAGGTGACTTATTGCTGATTGGTCCTCTGGCAAGTTGGTGTTTCGAGTCTGCATACGACTGTCTCTGTCTATGCCCCCATCGGGAGTGTGTCGTGCCGTTGCCGGTGTAAACCTATTGATGATTGGTCGAAGTCAGGGTGTGGCCTTGTCAGTTTCATGGTGTTTTGTCAACTCTAAGTGTTCGTCTTTTTTTTTGACTGTCTGATTCAGTTGTTTTGCGACTCCTGGCTCGAGACGGGGTCCTCTAATCCAGCGTTTGGTGAGGCAGTTTTGCCACTTTGTTTAGTGGGCTGCCAGGAAACCCATCGGTGTGTCCTTGTGACAGCTCGGGGGTTCCAAGAAGAAGTTATCGGTGTGTCGGTGTCTGCCACCAGTATCCACGCCTTCAAAGGGGGCGAGGGTTTTCCGGGTCTGGAGCTGCTCTGGCGGGGTTTTTTGTCCTGTATTGTCTTCGTTGGTCATCGTAACTCCAGGTGAGAAGTGTAGGGCAGGTTGTTCATTGAAGAAGGGAGTTGGAGTTTGATGATTTGGATCGAAACGCGTCGTTTGTACATAGGCGAAATGTGAGAAGCGCGATTCAGTTTAGTATGAAAAACAGAGGATATACGGGGCCGTAAATCGCGCCGGCTTGTGGGGCAAGGGGGGGAAGGAGTGGGGGGAGGTTTTCATATGCTTGACGCGCGCTACTGTTCCGGGGGGAGAGGTTATCGTCATGCGCGCGCGCGCGCGCCGAATGTCAGTATGTGCGGCGGTTGTTGTTTTCATTGCATTGTGTTTCCGTCGTTTGTTGAAAGTGAATAATAATGAAAAAAAGATTTTTTAAAAATGCTGAATGAGACAATATTGGGTCAACCCCGATATGATATCATAATCCAATTTAATGAATAAACCACTGTCACTGCTTGAACTCAAACGTATCACCAAAACCGATAGCGATCGAAAACAAATGCCGGCGAGGCCAAAATATAGTAACGAAGACCCAGACATACTAACAAAAGGGGAGCGACAGGGTCGGCGCCCCCCCCTGCTGGGCTGTACGTGACTATGCATACGCCTAATCAATTTCAACTTGCAACCAAATCATTGCACTAACTTAATTAAGAATAACTTCCGACAGCAGGACGTCGCCATTCGGTCTCATCCAGAGGAGTTTTAGAGGCTAGATGCCCGCTTACGTGTGGATGGAATCCGAAAAAGAACAATATCTGCTCCAGTCTAACTCTCTAAAGGGGGGGGGGGGGGGGGGGGGGGGGGGGGGGGGGGGGATCAAACCCCAAAAACCTTAGAACAAGAAAATAATACTTTATGTTATGAGTCAACAAGATTTCGCGTGTTCAGTTGACTTTTCTAGGTTATAGCGAAAAAAAAATCACGCACACGCACGCACGCACCCACGAAACACACACACACACACACACACACACAACACACACACACACACACACACACACACACACACACAACGCGCGCGCGCGCGCGCGCGCGCGCGCACGCAAGCACGCACGCAAGCACAAACACACATACCGCACAGAGAGAGAGAGAGAAGAGAGAGAGAAAAGGAGAGGGGAAAGAGAGAGAGAGAGAGAGAGAGGGGAGGGGAGGGAGGGTTAATGAGCGTTCCAGCGTTATGCTTTTTGTAGTTCCAGCTGTTGTTAATATAATTGATTGATCGGAGATGACCCACGACGGATTCTGTTAAAAATGGATGCTACGCGGAGCAACTAAAGTAACATCACGGAGTTAAATTGCTAAATTCAGCGTCCCTACATTCTTCTACAAAGAAAGCGGGTTGACAGGTTTGGAATTTTCATCCCAAAGCACGTGTGTGTGTGTGTGTGTGTGCTGTGTGTGCCCCGTCCGGTTCGCTTGCAGCCCTTTTGGGTTTCTCGCTCCTCTCACTCTCTTCTCCTCAAATACACACGCACACACACCACACGCTCTCGCAGGGCTAGGGAACCGTAGGCCTACTGCAAGCAGCTCTGGGGGGGGGACCCACTGCTCAGTATTTTGATCGGCGTCCAGACAAAGAGTAACTCGCAGAAGCCGGATCGATGGAAAAAGGTCTTCCTTCGTCGGTGTGACTTTGGAACTAGTCAGAATCGGACGACTGTGAAAAGTACTTCCCGTCCCACAATCTGGTTTTCCTGTTTAATAATCAGTCTTCTTAAATTAACGAGTCCTGCCAGTGATATTCCAGGACTTTCGCATGGCGGAGAGGAAGGAAGAGAGAGAGAGAGAGAAGGGGAGAGAGAGAGGAGAGAGAAGAGAGGAGAAGAGAGAGAGAGAGAGAGAGACGCAGGCTGCCAACAGTTCAGTGATTCGGAGGAGGAGGAGGAGGAGGAGAGAGGTTCACAGTTCGCGGAGACGGGTGCAGCAGGTGAGAGATGTGTATCAATCACAGCCTGCTCCATACGGAGCCTGGATATTCAAGCTTGACACGCTAGATTTCCACGTCGATAACAGTGTAGTGTAACGTTAACAGTCACTGTAGTGGGTTGAAAAGAGTGTTGTTTACATATGAGCCAGTCAAGCCGCGTGTTCATAACGGTATTGTTTACATGTAAGCCAGTGTTGCGTGTTGATAATTGCTGTTTGCTATTTACATAATATGTGAGCGATTGTTTACATGTGAGGCAGCGTTGTGTGTTGATAACTGCGTTGTTTACGTGAGCCAGTGTTGCGTGTTGGTTGCAAGTATTGTTACTTGTGATTTACATGTGATCGATTGTTTACATGTGAGTCAGTGTTGGTGGCAGTGTTGTTTACATGCGAGTCACTGTTCCATAATTATGGATTGCAGTATTGCTTACATGCGAGTGATTGGTTACATGTGAGCCAGTGTAGTGTGTTGACAACACTGTTGTTTACATGTGAGTCAGCGTTGCATGTTGGTTGCAGCATTGTTTACATGTGAGTCGATGTTCCGTGTTGGTTGCAGTATTGTTTACATGTGAGTGATTGCTTACTAGTGAACTAGTATTGTTTTGATAACTGTATTGTTTACACGTGAGCCAGTGTTGCATGTTGATAAGACTGTTATTTACATGTGAGCCAGTGTTGCGTGTTGATAGCACTGTTGTTTACATGTGAGCCGGTGTGGCGTGTTGATAACACTGTTGTTTACATGTAAGTCAGTGTTCTGTGTTGGATGCAGTATTGTTTACATGTGAGTCAGTGCTGTGTGTTGGTTGCAGTATTGTTTACATGTGATTGTTTACATGTGAGCCAGTGTTGTGTGTTGATAACAGTGTTGTTTACATGTGAGTCAGTGTTGGGTGTTGGTTGCAGTGTTGTTTACATGTGAGTCAGTGTTGGTTGTAATGTTGTTTATATGGGAGCCAGTGTAGCGTGCTGATAACGGTGCCGTTCACATGTGAGCCAGTTTCGCATGTTAATAGCAGTGTAGTTTACACGTCCGCTAGTGCTGTATGTCGCTAGCAGTGTTGTCTACATGTGAACCAGTGTTGCGTGATAACAACAGTGTCGTGTACATGTGAGTGGGTGTTGTGTCTTGATGACAGTGTTGTTTACGTATGAGCAAGTGTTGCGTGTTGATAACCGTGCTGTTAACATGACCGTTAGTGGTCGTATTGATAACAGTGTTGTTTGCATGCGTGTCAGTGTTGATTGTTGATAACAGTGCTGTTTACAAGTGTCCTAGCGTTGCTATTGATCACATTTTGTTTAGGTGCGAGTCAGCGTTGCGTATTGATGACAATGTTGTTGATGTGTGAGCCGGTGTGGAGTATCGATCGATAGCAGTGATGCTTACCTATGAGTCAGTGTTGCCTGTTGATGAAAACAATGTTGTTTTCATGTCATGGTTCTGAATGTCTGATTGATCATGACCCTACTATCAACTATTCAAAAGCGCCCGGTTAGCCGTCAAATGCTGCTAGTTCTTCTTCTTCTTCTTCTTCTCCTGCGTACGCAGGCTTATACTCGTGCGGACACTCCCTGTATAGACAGGCAAGGACTAATCCCACCTACCCAACACAGGGAGTGGGGCTTTGTGTGTATGACCGTTTTTCATCCCGCCACCAAGGTAGCCACACTCCAACTTCGGGGAAGGTGCATGCTATGTGCAACGTGTCATCCATACCAACGGCCAAACTGGCTTCTCATCCGAAAGTTGGTGCTGGGATTTTACGTGTGTGTAAGAGGTTATGCGTGCGTTCACACAGGGAACCTCGGTTTATAGTCTCATTCGAAGGACTGTATAAGGAATGGAGTCAGAACCAGTGGTAACTCCGAGGGGAAAATCCCCCTGTACCGAAACGGCCCGGCGGAGATTCGAAACCGCAACCCCAAGATTACGAGTCCAGCGCTTTACCACTGAGCTATTCCGGCCCCCCGCTGCTAGTTCGAACGTCGATGACTGCCAACAGACCATGTTGGTGAACTCTGCTGCTGTTTATGGTGATCTCTGTGTCGTGTAGAGAGGTGTTCTTGTCCTTCACCCAGATATTCTTCCATGGCTCTCTCTATCGGCCTTACTCCATGAGGTGAGTGTGGACATTCCATCTCAGTGGAACTAGACTAGGTGCGTCTTGTCCATGAACCATTCTCGATCTTTCCAGCACCCAGTTTTATTGAAATCGATTCTGTAGGGTTTTTTTTTTTTTTTTTTTGTGTGTGTGGTGTGTGTGTGTGTGTGTGTGTGTGTGTGTGTGTGTGTGTTTGTTTTTTTGTGTGTGTTTTTTTTTGGGGTCGTCATCTTGTTGACAGACCGACAGGCAGACACACACACACACACACACCCCACACACACACACACACACACACACACACACACACACACACACAAACACGCACACAAACGCACACACACGCACACACACACACGCACACGCACACGCACAACACACACACACACACACAGAGAGAGAGAGAGAGAGAGAGAGAGAGAGAGAGAGAGAGAGAGAGAGAGAGAGAGAGAGATTTTGTTTTGCGAAAAGAGAGAGATAGGGAGGGAGGGAGAGCTAGATGGAGAGAGGAGGACACAGTTTAGAGAGAGAGGTTGACAGACAGCTAGACAGGGAGACAGACAGACACAGAGAGACAGATAGAGAGAGAGGAGAGAAAGGGAGAAGAAGAGGGGTAGAGGTGAGATAGTTTGGAGAGAGACGAGAGAGAGAGAGAGAGAGAGAGAGAGAGAGAGAGAGAGAGAGAGAGAGAGAGACGGACATACAGACAGACAGACAGACAGACAGACAGACAGACAGAGAGATGTGGGAAGAAGGGATTGAGTTTGTTAAGGAAGAGAGATGAAGGGGGGAGGTAGATAGACAGTTTGTTGAAAGAAGGAAGAAGAGAGAGAGAGAGAGAGAGAGAGAGAGAGAGAGAGAGAGAGAGAGAGAGATGCGGGAGGAAAAAAAATACAGTTTGTTAAGAGAAAGAGATGAGGAAGAGAGGGAGGGAAACAGTATGTTGAAAAAGAGACAGAGATAGAGAGTGAGAGAGAGAGAGAGAGAAAGAGAGAGAGAGAGAGAGAGAGAGAGAGAGAGAGAGAGAGAGAGAGAGAGAGAAGAGAGAGATGAGGAGAGAGGGAGACAGTTTGTTGGAAAAAAAAGAAGAGAGAGAGAGAAGAGAGAGAGAGAGAGAGAGAGAGAGAGAGAGAGAGAGAGAATATTTCTCATCCTAGTTCAGACAATTCTACATGTTGTGCTTTTTAGGCCTACGTGTGTCATTGTGTGTGGCATGAGTCGTCAGGGATATATGCGCACGCTTACGTCTTCAGCCGCCAACGTGCCGGAATATTTCACACTCCAGTCATGCCCCTTCAGAAATGAGAGTCGGCACCGCAGACTTGCGCACAAACCCCAAACACCAGTTCCTCCAGGAAGCTTACTCCTTCTGTTGCTTAAGAAAACGAAGGTAGAAAAAGATTTCCTGTCAGATCTCTAGCCAGTATAAACGACATTGATCTTGTTTTGTATCAAAGAGGAAGCGGATTTTCCACGGAAGAAAGATGAATCAAAACATGTTTGTACGCGGGTCTCGGATTTTTTCTTCATTTCAGTCAATACACTACGTGTGAGCTATGCAGATGATCGAATTCTGTAAACCTCTTGGCGATTGGTAACCGTCAACAGCTCGTTTCATTCATCTGTTCCTGTATGAGTATAAGAATAAGTTCATTTCATGCACTAGTTTTTAAGGAAGCTGACCGTAGGAGAAAAAAAGGAAATCAAAGAAATAGAGCAAAAAACAAAAAAAACAAAAACCCCGAGGAAACTAGACCTTGGAACGAATAGAACAAACCAATGACAAAACAGACACCACGCGTTTTGACCTACTGGTCTTCTTCAGGCAGGACAACTAACAGTGAAACAGTACTAGACATACAAACAATTAGCTTTGTATCCTATCTTGTTGAAAAGAGAAATCTCGGTGATAATTTTTTTTTCTCGTTTTTTTTTCCCTCCCAGATTAGTCTCAGCAAGACGACTCAGGATGAAATTTAAAGGTATATTATTGTTTGTCTGTGTGTTGTAGAGACCTGTGTGCCCTGGCTGAAGAAGTTCAGTATGTGGAAACGCGTTGTGCCTTCTTTTAAGCTTTTTGTTCTCTACATTTAGCTGTCCAGTAACCTTATTTCAGCTCTCTTTCTTGCACTGATAAGAGGACTTTATTATTTATGCTGCATGGACAAGTGAATAAGTAAATACATACATACATTCCACATTCATTTTGCGCCGATTTTGAGGAGATACGTGATTGTTCGTTCTTGGTTTTCATTGTCTTGAATGTTGTTTGCCTTGCCCGAGGAAGACCAAAGAGGTCGAAACGCGTCGCATTTGTCTTGTAGGCCCTAATTTGTTTGTCTCTTTCGTTAGACGGAAAGGTTAATTTGTCTCGTAAGTTTATAGGCTACACGCATACGGCAACGGCTGTTGGTGCGTAGAATATATGACTATGTCCCTCCATGAAAGACAACATTGATCTTTGTTTGGAACAGCATGTATAGTATTTTTGTTGTTGTTTTTTTTCAGTCAGTTAGCAACTCAGTCAGAGACAACATTGTTTAAACCACCTCCCCCCTCCCCCCCCCCCCCCCCCCCCCCCACTCCACCGGCAAGTACCTCTCTCGTACGCGTCAGGTAATATAAGGCGATTCACGAATTCACCCCCATTCTCTGACGATTGGTCACTTGTCAGTTCCTTTCACACCCATCGCTGGGTGAATCAGTGACTACTTGGCCAAAGTACGTTGAATGCTGCTTCTTTTCAGCACACGCGCGTGCTGCTGACGTCATCCCATGACCTGCAAAGGTCATGACATGAAGTAGAACCGCGGCGGACACACCCCACGCCGCTGTTCACTATAGTGTTTCTGGGTGTTCCTCACGCGAGTGGAAATGCTTTGCGGCTGAGGGGCTGTTTCTTTCAAGAATGCAGGTGTGTGCTGGGGAGGGTGGGGAGGGGAAGGTAGGGGTTGTAAGTGTTCGCCTGGCTTAATGCCTTGCCAAGATCTTTTAAACGGTATTTCATCTTCCCCGTTCGTTTTACTCACGAACGGGGCTCGTCCGCAAGTTGATCTGCACACCCACGAAAGGTTGTAACAATCCTGTTCCCGTTATAACTTCACTTTCTGAGTAGGCCTACTGATGGATTCGAACCATGACGTTCAGTTACATATGTGGGCCGCTTACGCTAGCAGCAGCAACGTATCCATACAGGTGTCCTAGACAGAGCATTTTGCGTTTATCTTTGGCAGTTTTGACGATGAATCACAAATGTGTATATTGCAATTAATGCACCGAGTCTGTAATCCATCACTAAGAATGGCATATTAGGAGAAAATGCCAGTTCTGTAATGAAACACAGTAATGAAGTCTCCCCCACCAGATGAAAGATTGCATTCCATAGCATCAGAATGCATTCCATAACGTCAGAATGCATTCCATAGCATCAGAATGCATACCATAGCATCAGAATGCATACCAGAGCATCAGAATGCATACCATAGGATCAGAATGCATTTCATAGCACCAGAATGCATTCCATAGCATCAGAATGCATTCCATAGCATCAGGATGCATAACATAGCATCAGAATACATGCCATAGCATCAGAATGCATTGCATAGCATCAGAATGCATTCCATAGCATCAGGATGCATAACATCGCATCAGAATACATGCCATAGCATCAGAATGCATACCATAGCGTCAGAATGCATACCATAGCATCAGAATACATAGAATCAGAATGCATTCCATAGCATCAGAATACGTACCACAGCACCAGAATGCATATCATAGCATCAGAATGCATTGCATAGCATCAGAATGCATACCATAGCATCAGAATGCATATCATAGCATCAGAATGCAAACCAATAGCATCAGAATGCATTCCACAGCATCAGAATGCAAACCATAGCATCAGAATGCATTCCACAGCATCAGAATGCAAACCATAGCATCAGAATGCAAACCATAGCATCAGAATGCACACCATAGCATCAGAATGCACACCATAGCATCAGAATACATACCATAGCATCACAATACAGACCATCGCATCAGAATGCATTACCATAGCATCAGAATACAGACCATAGCATCCGAATGCATATCATAGCATCAGGAATGCATCCCTTAGCATCAGAATGCGCACCATTATCATAGCATCAGAATGCATACCATAGCATCAGAATGCATACCATAGCATCAGAATGCATACCATAGCATCATCTGAAATTCGCGCGTTCAGTGAGAACCGGATCAGTAGCCTACCTCCGTCTGCACCATCCCCGGTCACTGTGAGAGAGAGATCACGAGAGACAGAGAGTGCTCACGTGCTTGTCATTAACAGTAGTTTCCAGTGAGTGGGAATTCTGATGAGGGCGCGCGCTACATGGTGGCTGGTGTGATGAACAACAGGCACGTGCCACGCGCGCGGCTGTGCGAAAGAATAATGAGCTACGTCCGCAAGGGAGTGTGCATTGCTGTTAGCTGACGGTCAGCTGGTAGCGTAAGACGCCCACATACGTCCCTTGTTTTGATCAGTCCGCTGTCCCATCCATCCCACGTGTTTCATCTTTGTAATGTTGCGTGGATAGAAACTTGACGTTGTTAGCTGTGGTGGTGTATATATATATATATATATATATATATATATATATATATATATATATATATAATATATATATATATATATATATATATATATATATATGAGAGGTTATGATGGTTCTCTCATGCAGCGAGTGAAGGGTTTTCATATGTATAACACATTTTTTTAGTGTTATGTTCCCACTTTCGTCTTCTTCACCCCCCCCCCCCCACCTTTTTTTTTAAAGTTCAAATCTTTGCCAAGTCATTACTATAATGATGAAAGTGTTGTTAGCCTGCACTTGTTTTCCCCCACTGCTTAATTGTTCAGCATTTTCTAATGTTTGGTCAATCAGTGGGAGATTGCATCTCTTAGAGATCCAAGTAAAGGTTGTTCTGCACAATTCTTAGCTGCTGGCAATGCTTGCGTTATTGAACAGCAGAGCTGACCACTCAGACTGTTCCATATCTTTTGATCTCCCTTGCATCCTTGAATGGATCCTCAAGCATTGTAGGCTTAAAGATTGTCCACTACACTTTATACTGTTTGCATAATCTATTTGGTTTTTCAGCAACTTTTTCCCCTCCACACTTTCGTTTTGTTTCATTTACTACCCTTTGCTGGCTGCTTTTGGGGTGCTGTTAGATTTTTTTTTTTGAACCCTTGGTGGTGAGAACACCACAGAGTTATGGACTGTGGTGTGTCTCTATTTGACGCCAAGAACACGGACACGATCAGTCGTGTCCTTCTGATGAGTCCTATCCAGCGGACGAAAGGCCTGGAGCAGGCAATAGGTATAGATTTGTCTTCAGGAAAAATTGCGATGGTTCCCTCATGCAACTAGAGAAGGGTTTTCAAATTTCTAATATATTTTCTTAATATATTGTGTCCATTTTTTCCATCTTCAACCCCCACCCCTATTTAAGTTCAAATTTTTGGTTACGTCATTACTATAATAACGGAAGAATTGTCCCCCCCCCCCCCCCCACACACACACACACTATTTAATGGTCGTGTGTGTGTGAAAAGTGGATGTGGTGGAGAAGCTGTTTATATCATCCAAAGAACACTTTAAGACTACGCACAAAATTTCCGGCACAAAGATTATCAATGAATAATTTTCCCATTATTCCCATTATCACGTTTCTAACAATCAAGCTCACCCGAAATCACATTTCCCGTAACTGTATTTCAAACATTTTTTTTTCTTCCTCACAATTACGTTCACAATATTCGCGTTTCCACAAAATCACGTTTTTATAATAACGATTGATATAATAACATTTCTGTAATCACATTCTATAAGATTTTAACAATATAGGCTACCGTGGTTTTTTGTTTGTTTCGTTTAAGAAAGTCTGTTATGATGATTGTGTGACTTGAGAGTTGACTTAACGAGGTGACAGCCCTGATATGGCCCTATGCGGTCGGCTGGGTTATACACAACATTGTCTAGGGGTATCTATTTGCAGAATCATCTCTCTTTGTCTTCAATGATGATCCCTTTCCCTCAAGCACGAGTTGTTGGAATTCTTCGCTCGCCTTTCCACTCCAGCATCGATGTAATGCGTTTCACCGAATAACACACCTCGCGTGCTCATGGCCTCCGACTGTGTCCGTGATAGGCCGGCGTAGGCGAGAGGGTTCACGGTGCGGTTTTTGTTTGGTTGATCGGTTGGCTGGGTTGTTGTTGGTGGTGGTAGTGGTGGCGGTGGTGCTATGGTGTGTGTGTGTGTCAAACAACCTTCAAATACATGACCCTCCCATGAGCTGACACACATTTCAGGCCTTTGCACTCACCCGTGACCCTATCTTAGCGCCAGCTGGAAGCGCCCAAGTAGTCCCATTCCTTTGATTTTAATCTGTCTGCTTGGAACCACCTGGCTGGTACCATGATAGCCACACGAAAGAAAATGGAGAATCAAACTTTCAGACACAAGAAAGATTTTCAAAACAATCTAATTGGGCCAGTCTATAAATACTCGACTCCTTAAGAAAGATCTTGGCGCATTAACTGTTGGCGTGAAGCCGGTAGTGACTTTAAAAGAGAGTGAGAGGTCAGTCTGGATTCACTCCCTATATAGGTAGTGAGGGGGGTGGGGGGGGGCAGAGGGGAGGAGTGGAGGTGGGGAGAGGG
>CM031625.1:24477871-24487871 GCA_018398815.1 Conus ventricosus | reverse complement strand
ATAACTTAACACCGATTGCCAGTTACGTTTCAAAACGGGGTGACTGAGGGCGGAAAATGAAGCAAAACTTAGAATGAGACGGGTTAGTTACCGCCAAGGACACAGACAAACAGAGCACAGGACAAGGCACGTGTGTCTTGTCCTGTGCTCTGTTTGTCTGTGTCCTTGGCGGTAACTGAGCCCCGCTCATTCTAAATAATACCGATTGCCAGGTTCTGAGTTTCCTCCGGCATCAAGAAATGAAAGCATCTTATGCTTTATGCGGCAGTGTTTTGGTCCTTGCTAAATAGCCTCAACCGATTCTTGCACATGGATGAAGAGAGCAGACAATTGGATGTCTTTTGGTTTCACCCTAAACCAGATTGTTATGTGCACGTTTGTATACGCCAAGAAAGCGTTTCAAAGTACACAAATGTACCTTTCTACGTTGTTCAGCAGCTTTTGTCCAAACCCCCTAATTTAAGAAAGATTTCCAATGAGTTATTGTGGAACGTATGTAGTTTCTGCATGGCACGTAACAAAGTATTCTTTTCATGGCTGGATGATTTTCTACATGCACGAAAAATAATGTTGCTTAAGCATTGTAGGAGAGAGAGAGAGAGAGAGAGAGAGAGAGAGAAGAGAGGAGAGAGAGAGAGAGAGAGAGAGAGAGAATTGAGAGAGAGTATATACATATGTAGAAAAAATAATTGTTCAGTATACATGGCACAATAGCTAGAGTCTGATCGATACAACCCTCTCTCTGTGTCCTACTTTTCTTTCTTTTTCTATTTCTTCCTACTTGCACATGCTTGTGTGTGTTTATGTGTGTGTGTGTGTGGGGGGGGGGGGGACGGGGAGGGGGGGGCGGGGGGGGGGAGGGATGCGTGCGCGCCTGCGTGTGGGCGTGCGTGCGTGCGTGCGTGTGGGCGTGCGTGTGTGCGTGTGAGTGTGCATGTGCGTGTGTGTTTGCGTGTGTGTGTGTGTGTGTGTGTGTGTGTGTGTGTGTGTGTGTGTGTGTGTGTGTGTGTGTGTGTGTGTTTGAGCGTGTGCGCCGAGCGCGCGTGTGTGTGTGTGTGTGTGTGTGCGCGCGCGTCTCTGTGTGTGTGTGTCTGAGTGTGCATGTGTGTGTGTGTGTGTGTGTGTGTGTGTGGTGTGTGTGTGTGTGTGTGTGTGTGTGTGTGTGTGTGTATTGATCGATGTGGTGTGTCCAGAGCGGCGCCTCTGTTGAGAGAGGCGATCAGTCAGTCAGTGTGTGCCCTGACGTTATCGATCTGCTGTTTCTCTCTCTCTCTCTCTCTCCTCTCTCTCTCTCTCTCTCCTCTCTCTCCTCTTCTCTCTCTCTCTCTCTCTCTCTCTCTCTCCTCTCTCTCTCTCTCTCTCTCTCTCTCTCTCTCTCTCTCTCTCTCTCTCTCTGTCTCTCGCCTTGTTGCAGATCCCTGGAAAGCAGTACAAGACAGACATCCCCCCCCCTTCACCATCCTCCCTCCTTCTCAGTCCACCGCCGCTCCCTGCTCCAGGTCCCTGTCAATCACTGTCCATTGAGGATCCCATAGACAGCAGCAGACAGCATCTGTGGGATCCATCTACAGCACCAAAAAGCATCTGTAGGATCCCTACACGGCACCAGACAGTATCTGTAGGATCCATCTACAGCACCAAACAGCATCTGTAGGATCCCCTACACGGCACCAGACAGTATCTGTAGGATCCATCTACAGCACCAAAAAGCATCTGTAGGATCCCCTACATGGCACCAGACAGTATCTGTAGGATCCATCTACAGCACCAAACAGCATCTGTAGGATCCGCTACACGGCACCAAACAGCATCTGTAGGATCCCTACACGGCACCAGACACTATCTGTGTAGAATCCCTCTACAGCAGCAGACAGCATCTGTAGTATCCCACTACAGCAGACAGCATCTGTAGGATCCCTGTACAGCATCGAACAGTATCTGTATGATCCCTCTACAGCAGACAGCATCTGTAGGATCCCTGTACAACAGACAGCATCTGTACGATCCTGTACAGCATCAAACAGCATATATAGGATCCCTCTACAGCACCAGACAGTATCTGTAGGATCCCTCTCCAGCACCAGACAGCATCTGTAGGATCCCTCTACAGCACCAGACAGTATCTGTAGGATCCCTCTACAGCAGACAGCATCTGTAGGATCCCTCTACAGCACCAGACAGTATCTGTATGATCCCTGTACAGCACCAGACAGTATCTGTATGATCCCTCTAAAGCAGCAGACAGCATCTGTGGGATCCCTCTACAGCAGCAGACAGCATCTGTAGGATCCCTCTACAGCAGCAGACAGCATCTGTAGGATCCCTCTACAGCATCAAACAACATCTGTAGGATCCCCCTACAGCAGACAGCATCTGTAGGATCCCTCTACAGCACCAGACAGCATCTTTAGGATCCCTATACAGCACCAGACAGTATCTGTAGGATCCCTCTACGGCAGCAGATAGCATCTGTAGGATCCCCCTACAGCAGACAGCATCTGTAGGATCCCTCTACAGCACCAGACAGCATCTTTAGGATCCCTATACAGCACCAGACAGTATCTGTAGGATCCTCTACGGCAGCAGACAGCATCTGTAGGATCCCTCTACAGCACCAGACAGTATCTGTAGGATCCCTCTACAGCACCAGACAGCATCTGTAGGATCCCTCTACAGCACCAGACAGTATCTGTAGGATCCCTCTATAGCAGCAGACAGCATCTGTAGGATCCCTCTACAGCACCAGACAGTATCTGTAGGATCCCTCTACAGCACCAGACAGCATCTGTAGGATCCCTCTACAGCACCAGACAGTATCTGTAGGATCCCTCTACAGCAACAGACAGCATCTGTAGGATCCATCTACAGCAGCAGACAGCATCTTTAAGATCCCTATACAGCAGCTGACAGCATCTGTAGGATCCCGCTACAGCACCAGACAGCATCTGTATGATCATCTACAGCACCAGACAGCATCTGTAGGATCCATCTACAGCACCAGACAGCATCTGTAGGATCCCTCTACAGCAGCAGACAGCATCTGTAGGATCCCTCTACAGCACCAGACAGCGTCTGTAGGATCCTCTATAGCACCAGACAGCATCTGTAGGATCCCTCTACAGCAGCAGACAGCATCTGTAGGATCCCTCTAAAGCACCAGACAGCAACCGTAGGAAGCACTACAGCGCCAGACAGCATCTGTAGGAAGCACTACAGCGCCAGACAGCATCCGTAGGAAGCCACTACAGCCCCAGACAGCATCTGCAGGAAGCACTACAACGCCAGACAGCATCTGTAGGATCCCTCTACTGCGCCAGACAGCATCTGTAGGAACCACTACAGCACCAGACAGCATCTGTAGGAACCACTACAACGCCAGACAGCATCTGTAGGAACCACTACAGCGCCAGACAGCATCTGTAGGAACCACTACAGCACCAGACAGCATCTCTAGGAACCACTACAGCACCAGACAGCATCTGTAGGAACCACTACAGCGCCAGACAGCATCTGTAGGAACCACTACAGCGCCAGACAGCATCTGTAGGATCCACTACGGCGCCAGACAGTAGATGCAGGAAGTGTGGAACGTCAGCATCTGCAGCGGAAACTATACCCATTCTCTGGCTCTTCGTCGTTCCAGAGGAGTATAGACTGACCAGGAAGGTGGTGTATGTACAGAGCAGTCGACAACTTCACCACAGCAAGATGGTTGAGGCCATTAACGGGAGGAAGGTGGTTTACGACCAGTAGTCGAATATAGAGTATTCATAGTTATGCAATACTATTGCCTCCAGCGGGACTGAGAAGTGAGAAGCATTCGCATGTGTGGAACGTTCTCATCGTCGGAGAACCTTCGTAACTGTGATGTGCTAATTGCTGTAAGGGGTCTTGTATCAGTCACTTGTAGTCCTACCCCTGAGAACCGATTTCCTGTGGGGGATTTCACCATAACGGTCGGATTGTTGCCAAAGCTGTCGATGTGTCGTCCTGTTGCGTTTTCCAAGGACTTTTTACGTGGATAAAGGATTCTGCAAAGTTGATTTCCTCCAGAGCCTATTTGCTTCTCTAAAGGTTCTCATAATCCATGAAAGAAGTGAAAATATTAAATAAAGTCACAAAGGTTTGATTTACCTGCATGTAAAACAACAACAACAACAACAACTACAACAAACCAGTTAAACAGGACGTGCTTACATTTTTGTCTAGATAAACAGTCTATTGAACAAACATTCCGTGACAACTGTCCAGTGTCGTAAAGGCTTCACAAGATGTATCAATGACAAGAAGGAATCTTTTTTGTGTTGGTGTCATTGCTCATTCTACAACATCGTGAGCGCAACACCCACGAGTTATACATGCCCGGGACTTGATTGGGCCTTGTTCCACAGTTTGAATTGCTTTGGTGGTAACAGAAACGCATTGAACTCACTGTTCCTATCTCTTCTCTGGTGTTAGCTGATGTTTCTGAGCGCCGGTAAACAGACTATAGGACAGCTTATTAATAATAATAATAATGAATATTTATATAGCGCCTACTCTCGGCTAGAGACCAAGCTCTAAGCGCTTTACAATCAACACTCGTTTACACAATTACGTTTGTTGAATTCGTCAGGACGACCGTTTCCTGCCTCGCTGCTTTAAAGAGCTGAAACCACCTCCATCACCTCAACGACGGCGATGGAGTCCCCCAATCCGCCTTACAGTAACGGTGGATCTTCCCCCTCCCAGCCGGACACCGGTCACGCTTCCCTCAGCCTCAACCTGGCCGAGTTCAACGACCTGGTGACGTCATCAACGACGTCATCAGCATCGCTTCTCCTGTCCGACGGGGAGGAGGAAGTGGCGAGGTTCACGCTAGAGACGTTCGTGACCTTGTTCACCACCCTGGTGTGTGTGGTGGGCAACTCGCTCATCCTGCTGGTGGGGGCGCTGACCACTGCCTTCGACAACTTCAACCGCTGCTACCTCTTCTCGCTGACCATGGCTGCCCTCTTCTTGGGGCTGCTGGTCACCTCCTTCTGCATCTTCAACGCCGTCTTCAACAAGTGGATCTTCCAGTCCGACATCTTCTGCTGCGTCCAGGCTTACCTCCTGGCCATCTTTGTCGTGGTGAGTCTGTGAATGTGTGGTGTGTGTTGGGTCCCGTGTATGTGGTGACGGTGATGTTCTTTCCGGGTAGTAGTGTATCCGGCCTGGGTGAGTGGATATACTGTGTAGTCAGTGTTCTTTCCGGTCCGGCCTGGGTGATTGGGTATACTGTGATGTCAGTGTTCTTTCCAGGTAGTAGTGTATCCAGCCTGGGTGAGTGGGTATACTGTGATGTCAGTGTTCTTTCCGGTCCGGCCAGGGTGAGTGGGTATACTGTGATGTCAGTGTTCTTTTCGGGTAGTAGCGTATCCGCCTGGGTGAGTGGGTATACTGTGATGTCAGTGTTCTTTCCGGGTAGTAGCGTATCCGGCCTGGGTGAGTGGGTATACTGAGTGGTTAGTGTGCTGTCTCATGTGGTAGCAGTGGTGCTCGTTCCGGTTCGTAACTGCGTGTTATTCCATGCGATTATGGTGTGATAACTTGTGGTAAATGTATTGTCGGAGATGGTGAATGTGGAAACACGTATCACGTGTGTATCTTCCTGTTATGCGGAGACTGTGATATCCCACGGAGACATTTGATCTAAAAAGTGGTGTGTGTGGATTTTATGTCATGTGTGATGTGAAGTGTTCGTTCACATGTGGGCGTTCACATGACGTTGTGCAGCATCTATGTTATTTTTTGATGCGATTTCCGAGACAGCAAGATTTATCATTTTTGTGTGTGTCTGCCTCGTGTCTGCTTCTGTGGCACTTGAACTGTTGTCACAAGCAGCATATGTTTGGGGTTATGGGTGTATAACTTTTTGCACGATAGCAGTAAATGTTATCTTTCTTGTTGGTTGTTTACCATCCATATCTCCATGCTTCAGTTAGGATTGCAATTTTTCAATGCTGATCGATGAGGATGAGGATGATGAAGATGATGATACCGATTTCCATTCTGGTCTAAGACTGCATAACATAGCTGTACTCTAGGATTACTTTCAGGATATATATCCCGACGTCAACCAGGCCGAGAAATACAGTTACCTGCAGTGTTGGTTAAGACATTTGACCAACATTCTCAGAGACGCATCCTTTAAGTGAATGAAACCCGACTGTGCGGTTCCAGTCTTCCCAACGGAGCCCAGTAGCAAACTCACTCTAGCTCTGGGTAGGAGCCAGTCAGGACGGAAAATCCCCACAAATAAATGGATTCAGATGGGAATCGAACTCACGACCTCCTAGCCGGGGGTCTGCGACGCTAACCACTTCGCCACGGCGGCTGGTAGGGTAGCAGTTTTATTCTATAGACACTAGAACTTCGGCAATGTAGTTCTACAGATTGGTCAGCTTGTTCAGCTTATGTAATGTTATGCATTGCGGTAAGTATGTGAGCAAGTGAAACGCCATTGCTTGTTCGGTCGTGACAAGAGCTTGCTCCTGCCATGACTTCGTGCTCCGGTGGTTTGTGCCGATGGAAGCGTGCGTGTCGGGCTGAGTGCATTATGTCAGAGGGTGTAGACTGAGTTGCAAGGCTGCACAGTGTAGGACCTTGTCAGTGAAACTGTGTGAAGAGAGTCTGGTGTGACGACGGTATGGTCTCGGGCTGGGTTGTTGTGTGAAAAGGGGAATTTGCGCTTTGGAGTGTCCAGCCTTACTGTGATGCACTGTCATGGCTTTTTCACCCTTTGTTTGGGATGTGTGTGTGTGTGTGTGTGTGTGCGTGTGTGTGTGTGTGTGAGAGAGAGAGAGAGAGAGAGAGAGTGTGCGCGCGCGCGCGCGTGTGTGTGTGTACTGTATGTGTGCGTGCGTGCGCGCATGCGTGTGTCATAGTGCGCTGACGTAAGTTACAATTTCAATTGTAACGACCATGTTTAAGTCACTGATTGTGGAAATTCACACACACACACACACACACACACACACACACACACACACACACACACACACACACACACACACACACACACACACACATGTATAACGCGTACTCAGATCCTGGCGTTCATAGTTCATTAATTCAAGGGAAATGAGAGAGACGAGTAGGGGAAAAAACGGAAATGACCAGACGGAAATGACAAAGAAAAAGGAAGCTACAAAAAAGCAACAAAGGAAAGAGGATAGACATAAAAGGAAAAAAAGAAGAAGAAAAGAACATGGAGAAACAAAAATGGACAGGGAGAGGTTAAAAGAAAGGGGAAAAAGAGAGACAAAAAAAAAAAAAGAAAGAAAAAGAAATGCTAGGGAGAGGTATACAAGACAAATAAACACACACAACAACAACAACAACAACGGGAACTAAGGAGAATAAAGAAATAAACGGAAGTTGAGAGACAAAAAGACAAAGAGAAAGGGAAAGACAAAATAAATAAATAAATGAATAGATGTACAAATGAATAAATAAATGAATGAATAAGTAAATAAATGGTTGAATAGCTACATAAATAAACAAAATGAATAAATAGATAAATGAATAAATAAAATAAATAAATGAATAGATGAATAAACAAATAAATAAATCGATAAAGGGAAGGAAGGAGGACAAGTACGAAGGGAAAGGGGAGAGAGGGGGGGGGGGGGGGGTATTGCTGAAGGTTAGAGGAAACGGAGGAGACAAACAGGACAAAGAACATATAATGGAAGAGTTGGATGGGACAGAGAGAGAGAGAGAGAGAGAGAGAGAGAGAGAGAGAGAGAGAGAGAGAGAGAGAGAGGGGAACGGGAACAGTAGCGAGAAGGACCGAATCGACCTAGAAATTCAGACAGTTCAGTTCTCGCTGTTTTTCAGCTCAGCCGTCAACGAGGGCCCGTAGTATCCTAATCAAGGCTATCGTTTCTCTATGGTCCATTCCAGGCTACAAACGATAGTACAAAAAAAAAAAAGAAAAAAAAAGAAGAAAAAAAAAAGGAACCATAGAGGAGGGAGACCAAACACATAGTATGCTGACCTCTGTTCGAAATTCCCATCCTATCAAAAAGTTTTCACTGACGGTTCCAAGTCTGAAGATGGAGTGGCCTGTGCAGCCTACTTCCCTGGGGCTCCTTCTCAGATACTGTTGAAACATATACATTCAGATGCTTCTGTCTATTCCGCTGAACTTACCGCTCTGGTTCTGGCGCTGAAGATAATCTCACATTCTTCGAAGAGCGACTTTCTGTTCTGTCGGATTCGCTGTCAGCTTTGGAGGCCATAGCTGGCCGCAACCTTCAGCATCCAGAACTTTTTTTTTTTTTTGGAACTTTTTAGCACGTTGAAAGCGGACGGTTACAACATTACTCTTGCTTGGGTTCCTGGTCATGTTGGCATCGGCGGGAACGAAATGGTCGATCGTTTAGCCAAGAACGCTACAAGAGAGAAACTGTCCAACATTTATATCCCCTGCTCAGATGTGAAACCCAAAATTAACGATTATGTGAGAAACCTCTGGCAGGAGGATTGGAACACACAGACGAGTAACAAACTCTTTCAGATCCGTCCAAAACTTAAGGACTTCCTCCCATCTACGTCGGGAGGTCGTAAAGAGGAAACGGTTCTGTGCCGGCTGCACACCGGCCATTCGTATTTTACCCATTCTTACCTTTTAA
Organism: Conus ventricosus; assembly: GCA_018398815.1. Classification (NCBI taxonomy): domain Eukaryota; kingdom Metazoa; phylum Mollusca; class Gastropoda; order Neogastropoda; family Conidae; genus Conus; species Conus ventricosus. The sequence continues at coordinate 24,479,211 of CM031625.1, read as the reverse complement.
AGAGTGAGGAAGCTCCGTGGTGCATTCCATGTCATGCACCACTCACAATGAAACATGTTCTTTTAGAGTGTTGGACTTGCACGATGTGAGACACAAACATTTTACAGCGGAGTCCATGAAGATCCTGTTCAGGATGTCCCGAGTTTTTGAGAGATTAACATTTTTCATCTGATTTAAGATTTTACGGAAGAAAGATTTTTAACACAGTTTCTGGTGCGTTTCTAGACGTTGTCATTTAAAGAGATGTGTGAAAGGTGTTTTTGTTTTTTTTCTTTTTTTTTCAAATGACTGGTGAGTTGATTTTAACGTGGTGACAGCCCTGATGTGGCCCTTTGCGGTCGGCTGGGCTATAAGCAACATTATCTTATCTTATCTTACCCATCCGTCCCCCCACCCCCCCACTCCCACCTCACACCCACCCCCACACCAAAAAAAAAAGAAGAAAAAAAAAAGAAAAAGAAAAAAAAAAGAAGAAAAGTTGTGTCGTGCTATGTTGTGTTGTTCGTCATTGTGTTGTGTTGTATATTGTACAGGATTGTGTTGTGTTGTACTGAGTTGCACGCTGCTACGTCGTGTTGTATTGTACTTCGTTTTGTTGCATTCTGTTGTAAGGTATTGCATTTGTTGACTTACTTACTTGACTTCGTCCTCTGAATTCCCTGGGGAACATAGGGCCGCAACCACACTCTTCCAGCGGACACGGTTTCGGGAGATCCTCTTCAGCTCGGCCACGTCATTCCGGAGGCCTTCACGTCTGCGTCGGTACTCCTTCGCCATGTCTGTCTTGGTCTTTCCACTTTTCTTTTGCCCTGAGGGTTCCATTCAAGGGCTTGTCTTGCGATGTTGGATGGAGACTTTCTGAGGGTGTGGCCAATCCATCCCCACTTTCGTTTTCTGATTTCTGATTCTATTGAAACTTGCTTGGTCTTTGTTCCACAGTTCTGTGTTGGCAATAACATCTGGCCATCTGATGTTCACAATGTTTCGCAGACATCTGTTGATAAATGTTTAGAGTTTGTGGGTGTTTGTCTTTGTTGTTCGCTACGTTTCAGAACCATATAGAAGGACAGATTTCACATTTGAGTTGAAGGTATTGCATTTGTGGTGTGGCTCTATCGTATTGCAGTGTCCTGCGACGTGTTGTACTGTGTCACGTTAGGAAGAAATGTGTCGTATAAAAAAAATTCTAATTCCATTGCGCTGTACTGTACTCTTCTGGTCAGGTGTCCATGGTGTCGCTGGCCTTCCTGATCGTTGACCACTACGTGGCGGTGAGGAAGCCTGACCGTCACCCCGTCATGATGTCCTTCAACCGCTCGCTGTGCTGGATGGTCCTCACC
>CM031625.1:24467871-24470371 GCA_018398815.1 Conus ventricosus | reverse complement strand
CCGTGCTGATCACCAGCCGTTACCTCTTTACACACGCCTTCCAGGAGCAGAAGGCCTTCTACCAGGTGAGTGAAACAGAGAGAGAGAGGGGGGGGGAGGAAGTTAGAGAGAGAGAGAGAGAGAGAGAGGAGAGAGAGAGAGAGAGAGAGAGAGAGAAGACAAAAGACCAAACTGTTTATTCGTAAAGGCCCTGGGCCCTTAGAAGGGGGATACACGTATAATAACGTTGCATAATCCATGACCAAAATAGCCATGCATGATCCATTACCAATCGGGAGAGAGAGTGAGAGAGAGAGAGAAAGAGAGAGAGAGAGGGGGGGGGGGGAAGTGAGAGAAAGACAGACAGACAGACATACAGACAGAGAGAGAGAGATAAATGAAGTGATGGAAGGAGAGAGAGAAAAGAGAGAGAGAGAGGAAGTGATAGAGAAAGAGGGAGAGGGAGAGAGAGGAAGTAAGAGAGATAGAAAGTAATAGTAGTAGTAGTTGTAGTAGTAGTAGCAGCAGCAGCAGCAGCAGCAGCAGTAATAGTAGTAGTAGTAGTAGTAGTAGAAGTAGTAGTAGCAGTAGTAGTAGTGGCAGCAAGGACAGAAGCAGCAGTAGCAGCAGCAGTAGCAGCAGCAGCAGCAGTAGTAGTAGTAGTAGTAGTAGTAGTAGTAGTAGTAGCAGCAGCAGCAGCAGCAGCAGCAGCAGTAGTAGTAGTAGTAGTAGTAGTAGTAGTAGTAGTAGTGCTAGTTGTTGTTCTTATTGTAGTAGTAGTAGAAGTAGCAGCAGCAGCAGCAGCAGCAGTAGTAGTAGTAGTAGTAGTAGAAGTAGTAGTAGTAGTAGTAGTAGTAGTAGTAGTAGTAGTAGTAGTAGTAGTAGTTGTTGTTGTTGTTGTTGTTGTTGTTGTTGTTGTTGTTGTTGTTGTTTGTTGTTGTAGTATGTCTCGTCCTCTGCATCTAACAGGTCACGACACTACAAAAAAAAAAAAGAAAGAAAAAAAACACACGACAGAACACAGACAGTACAACACAACAAAGTACGGCAAACACAGCACACACTACAATAAGACCGAACCACTCAGAATCTACCCAGACCTAGGTGAGCTGCACAACAAGCAGTGGCCGCCGCACGAAATGCACGACAGCAGACTGATTCTATGGGTGGGGGGGGGGGGGGGGGGGGGGGGGGGGGGGAACAAATCGATAAGAGAAGACTGACCGAAAATGACAACACATGATCCGTGAAGAGCAAAATCGATAGAGAAGACTGGTCGAAAGATGAGGAATCGATGACAGATGGCAGGGGTGGTGCCTGGTCGACAAGAGGATATGCTTCACCGACATTGAGTGATGACAGAGGTCTGGATTTGCCCCCAACATGGCTCAGCGACATTGAGAGATGACAGTGGTCTGGATTTGCCCTACATGGCTCAGCGACATTTAGGGTGACAGATATCTAGATTTGCCCAATAGGCTCAGCGACATTGAGGGATGACAGAGGTCTGGATTTGCCCCCCAAAATTGCTCAGCGACGTTTAGTGATGACCGAGGTATGGATTTGCCCCCAATATGGCTCAGCGACATTGAGGGATGACAGAGGTCTGGATTTGCCCAATACGGGTCAGCGATTTAAGGGATGACAGAGGTCTGGATTTTCCCCCAAAAGGCTCAGCGACATTTAGGGATGACAGAGGTCTGGATTTGCCCCAATATGGCTCAGCGACATTGAGGGATGACAGAGGTCTGGATTTGCCCCTACATGGTCAGCGACATTGAGGGATGACAGAGGTCTGGATTTGCCCCCAATTTTGGCTCAGCGACATTGGGGGATGCAGAGGTCTGGATTTGCCCCCACATGGCCGGCGACATTTTAGAGATGACAGTGGTTGGATTTGCCCTACATGGCTCGGCGACATTGAGGATGGCAGTGGTCTGGATTTGCCCTACATGGCTCAGCGACATTGAGGGATGACAGAGGTCTGGATTTGCCCTACTTTGGCTCGGCGACATTGAGAGATGACAGTGGTCTGGATTTGCCCCCACATGGCTCGGCGAAATTTAGAGATGACAGTGGTCTGGATTTGCCCCTACATGGCTCGGCGACATTGAGAGATGACAGTGGTCTGGATTTGCCCTACATGGCTCGGCGACTTTTAGAGATGACAGAGGTCTGGATTTGCCCTTACATGGCTCAGCGAATTGAGGGATGACGAGGTTGGATTGCCCCTACATGGCTCAGCGACATTGGGGATGACAGAGGTCTGGATTTGCCCTACATGGCTCGGCGACATTGAGAGATGACAGAGGTTGGATTTGCCCCTACATGGCTCGGCGACATTGAGAGATGACAGGGGTCTGGATTTGCCCCTACATGGCTCGGCGACATTGAGAGATGACAGTGGTCTGGATTTGCCCCTACATGGCTCGGCGGGCATTGAGAGATGGGCAGTGGTTGGATTTGCCCCTTTCATGGCTCAGCGACATTGAGAGATGACAGCGGTCTGGATTTGCCCCTA
>CM031625.1:24457871-24462871 GCA_018398815.1 Conus ventricosus | reverse complement strand
ATAATCTATGAAGCTGATGTAGAGGGGGGAGTTCCACTCCAGCGACTGCTCCACGATGATGCGCAGGCTGGCGATCTGGTCAGCACATGATTTGTTCTCCCGGAAGCCTGCCTGCTGGTCTCGGAGCTTGGGATCGACAGCCTCTTTCATTCTCTCCAGTAGAACCCTGTTGAGAACCTTGCTGGCGTTGACAGGAGCATGATCCCTCGGTAGTTGCTGCAGTCCCTGAGATCTCCTTTCTTCGGCAGCTTGATGATGATTCCTTCTTTCCACTGAGCCGGTACCTCCTCCTTCTCCCGGATCTTGCTGAAGATGCTGTATAGCATGTTGACAGCTGTCTCTATGTCTGCTTTGATGGCTTCTGCTGGTATCTCGTCAGGCCCCGCAGCCTTCCATTTTTCAGAGTCATGATGGCCTTCTTGATCTCTGCCTTTGAGGGTTTGTCATAGCTGATGGGCAGTTCTGACTCCGCGGGTGGGATGGGCTGGTGGTGAGTCAGGGGCGGGGCGGTTCAGCAGCTCCTTGAAGTGTTCTGTCCATCGTTTCAGCTGTTCCTCGGTTGTTGTCAGTGGGTTTCGTTCTTGTCCTTCACTGGCTTGTCTGTCTGCTGGAACTTACCAGTCAGCTTCTTGGTCACCAGGTCAGGTCCTTCAGGTTCCCCTGTCCGGCTGCTGCCTCTGCTTGGCTGGCCAGGTCGTCAAAGTAGTCCCTCTTGTCCTTCTTGATGCTCTTCTTTACTTCTCTGTTCGCTGCTGTGTGCTCTTCCTGTGCCTTTGCCTTAGCTGCTCTTGTTCGGCTCGTGTTCAGCGTAGCTTTCTTCTCTCTCCTTGTTTTTCCAGCTTGTGGATGGTGTCGGCAGAGATCCATTCTTTGTGCTGGGCCTTCTTCTTGCCAAGGATCTCTTCATATGTGTCATGCCAGAGCTTCTTGCAGTGTTCCCACTGTGTCTCGATGTCCGTCTCACCGTCTTCTATCAGCTCTTGTAGCGGCTGGAACCTGTTGAAAGGCTGATCTGAATGCTGGTTGTGTGTCCCTGTTTCTGAGCAGTCCAACATTGTACCTTGTCCGTGTGTTGTTGGTGTTGGTGAATCTCTTGAGGCGAAGTCTCACTGTTGTTAAAAGAAGGTGTGGTCTGATGACACGTCAGCACTCTCATCACTCATACATCCGCCATGATCTCCTGAATTTGCGGCTAATGCAGATGTGGTCAATCTGGTTCTCCGTGACATGGTTCGGGGATCTCCATGTGGCCTTGTGGATGCGCTTGTGTGGAAAGATGCTTCCTCCTATCACTAGCTGGTTCAGGGCGCACAGGTTTGCAAAGCGCTCACCATTCTCGTTCATCGTCCAGTCGTTTGTCCCATGATGTCCTCGCAGCCTGTGTTGTCCGTTCCGATCTTGGCGTTAAAATCTCCCATCAGTATGGGTTTTTGTCCTTTGCTCCTCTTTTTTCTATCACTGTCTGTAGTCGCTGATAGAAGTCATCTTTCTTCTCTTCTTCCGCATCATTGGTGGGAGCATAGCACTGGGTGATGTTCAGCCTGATGCCATTCTTCTTCGTGTGGTAAGCTTTGGGTGTGACGATGCGGGAGTTGACAGGTTCCCATCCGATGAGTGCCCCTGTGCTTCCGGTGCCAGCATCAAGGCCACACCCTCAGGGTGGGGGGCTCCATCCTCTGGGGTGACCTGAGTACAGCAGCTGTTTTCCAGATGAAAGTCTCAGCTGTCCTGATTGTAGCCACCTTGTCTCACTCAGTCCTAGCATTCCGATCTTGAAGTTTTTCATCTCTCTCGCAACTTGGGTGGTTTTTCCTGTTTCAAACATCGGGCTAATGTTCCATGTGGCTACTCTCGTTGTTGTCCTGGGTGTTAGAAGGGGAGTCAGCCTTGCAGCTTCCTTTCGGCTTTTCACGGCACCGCATCATTAGTCTCCGGGATGGAGACCCTTCCTTGCCCAGGTGAATGTTTTGGTTCGCTGTCGTCGATGCTTCTGTAACTGGTCTTTTTTACAGGCAGGGTTGTTAGCCCTACGCAAAACCCCTTTATCCTCGGGGCGAGGTGGTCCTGCCTTAGTCGCCTCTTACGACATGCATGGCAGGGCAGTGGGTCTATTCTATGCCCAACCCACAGGGCAGATGACGAAGATGAAGATGAATCAAGAAAAAGGAAAAAAGAAGAAAGAAAAGAAGAAAGAAAGAAAGAAAGAAAAAAGAAGACGAAGAAGGAGGAGGAGGAGAAGAAGAAGAAGAAAGAGGAAGAAGACGAAGAAGAAGAAGAAAGAAGAAGAAGAAAGAAGAAGAAGAAGAAGAAGAAGAAAGACAGAAAAAAAGAACAAAAGATAGCAGGAGGTTCAGTTCAGTTCAGTTCAGTGGTTTATTTAACGTCTTTTCATCGCCAGATGATATTAGACACTTGTTAAAAAAAAAACAAAAAAAACCCCCAACAACAACAACAACCTTATCTAGTACTTGCAAAGCCACATCTGATATGTGCATATTTACATAAGTGAAATACCCTAGTGGTACACAAAGTTGTAATCTTTACAAAAATTTTGCAACCTGTGGCTGCGAAATAACCATGGCATTTCAGCAACACATGAACCATATAAGACACTATTAACATTATCAAAGTTAATCATCTCAATACTTTCTCTGATAAGCGCGGTCAGCACTGAGCATTCAAACAATAAGATGACGCACAGAAATGTTTTCCCTGCAGACACAAGTAATACATGAGATATTTAGTGTTCCAAGTATTCAGCCTTAATTTATGAATCAATCTAACAATGTGCCTTGGGCACAATGGTAAAGTAGCCATGTTTTGACTAAAATTCTGCTTATGTATATACTTTCCCATAATTTGGATTAATTCACAAGGGACAAATCTAAGCGATTTTTTGACAAATTTTCAGCGTTTCTATTTGCTCCTTCTTTTGCAAGACTGTCTGCTATTTCATTCCACTTTATACCACAGTGGATAGCAGGAGGAGGGGGAGGTGGAGAACAAGCACAAGAACAAGCACAAGAACAAGAACAAGAACAAGAAGAACAAAAAAGAACAGGAAAGAAAAGAAAAAGAAGAAAGAAGAAAAGAAAAAGAGAGAATAATAATGATAAGAAGAAGAAGATGACGGCAACAGAAGAAAAAGAAGCAGCCATCAGTCCAGGCGGGCAGACGGGGTGAAGAAGCCTTTTCCTATCGTCATCAAGTGGTGTTAGTGCCGATGCCGGTGATAGCAGCAAGACTGGAGTGCTTCCAGCAATGGAAAGAAGGAGACTTCTTTTCTGCCATATCACTTCTGCCATCACCAAAACGACGAGACAATGTTTTCGGCTTACAAAGACTTGAAACTGGAAAACGACGAGACAATGTTTTTCGGCTTACTAAGACTTTGAAACTGATGTGAAAATGTAATCTGCACACACCAACACACACACACACACCACACACACACAAACACACACACACACACACACACACACACACACACACACACACACACACACACACACACACACACACAACACACACACACACACACACAACACACACACACACCAGCGTTAGCTGAGGCTGTGGATATTATGATGCGGGGCCGGGGGGCTTATAGTCAGCAGACACCTGCTCAGGTAAAAGAGGAGTGAACACTATCATCCACAGTAACAGGAAGCGATGGAGATCTGTACTTGATTCCACCAGTAGCACGTAAGATCTCATGGCGAAAACTTGGCCGTGTCTGGAGCTGTACTGTGATCACCGGTCAGCGCTACAGGAACGAGTAAGAGCACGAGATGCACACGGCAGGTGCTTGACGAACGGTGGCGCTTTTTGCCGATGGGCTCTGCAGCCATGATATTATATGGGCTGGTACACCCATGGGAACGCTCCCGTGGAGGTTCTGTCGTGTCACATTCAGTGGCCATTACAGAATGGCGTTTGCCAGGGAGCAGTCATGTCCCTTCAAGTGTTAATGGAACGCCCTGTGCGTGCCTGCACCCTATGTGAACACAGTGCAGGCTTTCCAAGGGTGGTGCAGGATTGCTCCCAGCTGGTTGGTTCGGCAGTCGAGGACGGTACTTCTCTGGGTCCCACCTGCACCTCCGGGTGTATCTTTTTCTTTTAGAGATCTGTACTTGACCTGTAGGATGAACCTACCACGGAGGTGACATCCTCGCCAGGAGTGGTAGAATGAGCTGGAGATGAAGCTGAAACGGACTGACCGAAATGAGATGGTCTGACCAGAACTATCATCTCCTGTCAGGCTGAGGCTGAGAAGGGTTCGCTAAAAATCGTATTGAAACTGGTACGGACTGACGTTGAAACTGGTATGGACTGACGTTGAAAATGTTATGGACTGACGTTGAAACTAGTATGGACTGATGTTGAAACTGGTTTGGACAGATGTTGAAACTGGTATGGACTGATGTTGAAACTGGTTTGGACAGATGTTGAAACTGACACGGACTGATGTTGAAACTGGTTTGGACTGATGTTGAAACTGATATGGACTGATGATCTTTGTAAAACTGAGACATGTTTGCTAGAGCTCACGAAGCCGAGTTGAGAATCATCTCCTATCGAATTGAAACTGAATGGGTTTGACTAGATCCAATAGAAACTGGTATGGATCTTGAAACTGGTGTGGACTGATGTTGAAACTGGTATGGACTAATGTTGAGGATGGCATAGACTGATAGTCCATGTGAAACTGAGACAGGTTTGCTAGAGCTCACGAACCTGTGTTGGACTGGCTTTAACCTTGTAAGAAATGAGATTCTACATGACAGAGTGAGTACACAGAACATTGTTGCGCTTGAAAAGCTTGTCGTTCTTTAATGTTCAGAATCTTACACAAGTGACAAAACCGTGATCTTGCTTGTAACCATACGTTGGAGGTACGTCCGCTCCCACCACCCCACCACCACCCAGTCCAGCTCCTCCCCATCCTATCCCCCACCCCCCACCCCACCCACCCCCCTCCCAACACATACAAATCTTTC
>CM031625.1:24440371-24452871 GCA_018398815.1 Conus ventricosus | reverse complement strand
GTACGTCTCCCGAGTCGGCCTCACGCGGCACAGGACCGTCGCCACTCAGCATGAAGATGGCCGCCGGTGGCCCTGACGATGGCCTTGGAAACATCAACATCAACCGCAGCCGAACTACCTTCAGACGACCGCTCGGCGGTCCCAATGACTACCAACATATAAAGTAAAATAAATGTCCCAATATGTCCTGTTTGTGCAGGCCGGAGGACGTTAAACAGAATCATCCGGTACAATGCGACACCCTTCGTCTTCTCCGCTTCGCTTTCTTGTCAACTTTGGTCCACTGGTGCTTGTCTCTCAAAGGTAAGCTTCGGTCTGTGTTGGTTTTGCATTGTTAACGAGATTTCATTAATTATTGACTGAAAATAATTCAGTTACAAAGTAAGAAGTGTATGTAGGCAGGCTTATATAAGAGATGCCGCTACTCAAGAGGAGAAAGAACAAATCGTGTAGCTTTGCAAATCTTTGTCATTATTCAGAATACAACTTAAGTAGGAAAACGAGATTTGCAATCTTTTTTATCATTCAGAATACAATTAAACTAGAAAAAAGAGGTTTGCAATTGTCACGACCGACCCCTGGAGGTCTGCCCTGACAGGATCGGTCTAGGTGGGAGTGAAGGGAATGACTGACCTCACACGCCCGCAAGAGACCACACAATAAAGATTACGATACAACACCCCATTTATTCACACCAGCAAAATAAGCATTCCGACACACACAACATGCACAAACACAATCAAGCACTCCAACGCACACAACATGCACAATCACAATCAAGCACTCCAACGCACACAACATGCACAATCACAATCAAGCACTCCAACGCACACAACATGCACAATCACAATCAAGCACTCCCACACCCACAACATGCACGATTATAAATAAACATTTCACCATACGACGTACACAATCACAATTACAGCATTCCAGCACATATGACATATACACAATTATAAAGAAACATTTCCTGCATCCATCCTTCTAACACCTGGAGTGCGTCCACCCCTGCCTCTGTCAAGTCTACTGGGAGCACCCTGTCGCACTAGGTGCTCCGAACCGGGTCGGTTCTCGCAGGGAGTCGCTCAAAGCCGACACCCTCGACTCACAAACAGGCAGTGAAGAGCGCGTCCCGGAGGGGGGGGGGGGGGGGGGGGGGGGAACGTGGCGCTGTTACTGGAGGTCTGGACGGGGGTCAGGGCCGGCCAGTCAAGACGGCGGGCTCCTCTACCAGTCGCGGTCCCGACCGAGCGTGGCCTCGACCAGCGCGTGGCACCATCCAGTCCGTGGTCTCAGCCAGAGCGTGGCTCAACCAGCACGTGGCACATCCAGTCCGTGGTCTCAGCCAGAGCGTGGCCTCAACCAGCACGTGGCACCATCCAGTCCAGACTCGGGTGAAGCCCCCGGGAGGGGGGGGGGGACGTAGTGGGAGGATGAGTTAGAAAGGGAGGAAGGAAGAAGGAAGGAGGAAGGAAGAAGGGTACTGGAACCCGCCGTCAGTACAGTCTGACCCATGCTGTCAAATCTTAACAGCCACTCGCATGATGGGCGAGGGGAAGCCTATTAAATGCACCACAATCCAGCTCAGCAAAGATCTGAGCATAACACAGTAAACCCATCGAATCAGGGATATTCACTAGGGTCTTCTCACACGATGCAGGTAAAAGACTGCATTAAATCAACAGGTTATAAAACAAATATGAATCGTCTTCATCCTTCTCTCACTCATGCTTAACATTTTCCTTCCTTAGGAAATAAATCAACACAGCGACCATCACTTAATAACTGCCACCACATTTGCAAATAATAATTCAATGGCATAATTGTCACATTTTATAAACACATTTCAAAATAACACAAATCTCCAACCACGCATCCGAACGACAAATCATGCGTACGCACGCTCGCGAACATAAAATTCGTTCTCCTTGCACACACAAAACAGACGGTGCCGAAGGATAAGAGTCCGGCGAACGTGACAGGGGCGGACGAGCGAGACCAAGCAAGTCCAACCTGAATCACCAGGTTCTCTCCCATCCCCACCGACTACCGCATCACCAGATGCATAAACAGGAGAAAGAATTTTGGAAGTAATTTAGAATGGCCAGGTTAAAGATTGAATTAACCAGAGAAAGGTCTCAAACAATATTTCTCTTACAATTTCGAAAACAAAAGAAAATTGCGCAAAGAGAAGACTAAGCCGGCTAACAACAACAAACCAAACAAACAAACACGAAACTGATGCTTACCAGCTACCCGTGGGTGACCCAGAAGAGGGGGTCAAACGACTCTCTCTGCCTCTGTCCAGTCGAGAGGACAGAGGCACAGGTGCGGAGAAAGAAGAAGTGATGTCCCTCTCCTACAGGCCGACTGTAGGAACTGAGGATACGACTGTACCCTCGATGATACGGTGAAGAACCAAGACGGAGCAGGCGCTCCCAGAGACATCTTCCGCTCGAGTGAAGAGCTAACCTCCTCAGCAATGGCGGCCAACATGCCATGCTGCGTCACAGAGTGAGCATACTTCAAACTAAAAGAAACGAAGCACGTGCGACAGGTAAAAAGACAGGCGAGAGGCCGATAGACAGCAAGTTCGAGAGAAAGGTACCAGCACCGTTGAACTACAGGATATATAGCAGGGCAGTGGAATTAAGAGAGAGAGAGAGAGAACAAACCGAAGTTGAGCTGAACTACACCAAGGTGACAAACCGCTACCACAAGCCACTATTAAGGACGGATACACGACAAACAACGCAAACGACATTTAAACAAAGTGAATAATTCCCCACCCTAGATGGAGTCAAACGTCCGTAGGCCTCGTGACAAACTCGTGACAATCCCACCCTTCAAAAAGCTTCTGTTTCTCTGAGTTAACAGTGCTCTTTGAACCTTGACGCATGTGAATTCACAACAATGGGACCGAACCCAAACCCTCTGTGATCGACAGAGTACGACAAATCCAATACAAACATTCCACGATGAATCACACGAGGATAATTATACTACATTATCAAAACAACCTAAGCAAAGCTTCCAAACCATGGAATGTAACAAAGTAACAATACGGATAACATTGGATGATTCACTACCATTAAACATCACTGAAGTGAAAAGTGTCACTACACCTGATACAGAGACCAAAAGGGGGATTATAACCATGGTTGTGGGGAAGTGTCCCTCTGACCGATTTTCCCTTGTGCTGGACTACGGAGCTCGGGCTAAGGTAGTCAGAATCCGTTATTACAGTAACCCTGATATGACGGAGGAAAAGTAAAACGGCATGACTCTGCAGTTCCATGCATAACTCTTGAGTCGACGACTGACTGCCGGATTCCGGTCCAGGCACTGGAGAGGTTGATGATCGCTCTCCTGTACAAACTTCCGGCCGTGTGCTTCTTCCTGGGCACGCCAGTGCGCGTCAAAATCTGCAGCGAGTCTCAGCACAGTAGGGGCATCGATAGTCCTAGGCGGGACCAGCCTCTGGGTATCGTGTGCATAGTCTACGGCTACCGAAATGTAGCGGTGACGCGTTGGTGGGGATTATTGGGTCCCACCAGGTCGACCCACTACCTTGCTGAGTTGCTCCCCAACCCGTGGAACTGAACTAGGGGGAACACGCTTCAAGCGCCCCTTAGGCGTTGCGTTGGGCAGACATGCAACTGCGGCAGTACTGCTACTGTGAGTTCATACCCGGCCAAAGAATCCTGTCTACCGCTCGAGAGTCCCGACTTGGAGCCAATATGAACATGCCTTGGTGAATCATGGGCCTGCCGTGAGAACAGATCTCTCTCAAGCTTTGGGGAACGACATGCTGCTTGGCCACACGATCTGCCAGAGTGACAAACCTAAAGAGGTTCCTTGTGGAAGCTGAAGCTCCCCTTGGCGTGTTGCGGCAGACTGTGCGGGACGATTCTACCAGTTGTCGCGCGCGTTGGAATCAAGTCCTGGCTCTGAAGACGAAACCAATGGGACGCAGGGTAGTGCCTTGGCAAGAACCTCGTCAGAGATCGGCTGAAAGATACGGGAACGCAATTCCTGTTCCTGCTTTTAGCTCTGGAGCCGTGTGTAACTCACTCACGCCTGTTCGGGCAGATCCGTAGACCGGACTGGACTGCGTCCGTCTGCGAAGGTGATAGTATTCCCTATGATTAGGGGGAATACAGAGGTGCTCCACCGCGATGGCACACATACTTCGCCACAGAAGTAGGGGGTGGACGATAGGAATAAGTACAGAAAGGATGGGTGAGGTTAAAACCAGCCTCCACCCGCACCACATCATAACTGGCGCCACGCCGGGCCTTAGGGGAAACTAAATCTTATACACAAAGAGTGTTGATGCTCCGAATCCTGATGGTGTCGCCAAGGATGAACCAACAACAGAAAGAACAACACAGGGCACTATGTATCCTGAAGCTGGGATGGAACCCACCGTTTAGCCGAGGCCACGTGGCCGTGGGAAAGGACCCAGCCACTCGACTACAGTGGCTTTTAGGACAATCATTTACTAATGTGGCCAGGACGACCACAAGAAAACACAGTCGGGGCGCTGTAATCCCGAGAAATTGCCTGCCTTGTTCTCCTCACTAGCGGTTTGTCGGCGCCTTATTGCAACGAATCTGTGGAGGGTTTTCCTGTCCGTTTCTGGGCGTTGCCATAGCCCTGCGTGCTTCAGCAAACACCTCAGCGGTGTGAATCGCAGCCCGCGAAATCCTGAGGTGCTGTCTCGCCTTTCCGTGGATCCTCACTCTGGGGACACCAGTGGTTGTGTGTGTGTTCAATGAGGATCAGATTCCTACAGCTCCAACTTAAGCCAATGGACGCCATACCCTAGCGTTTTGCAACAGCCTAGCACCAAACTGCACGAAGGTCTCTGTCGTTATTCTTCTTCATGGACTGAACTTCCTCCTGTACGTCTTGGGGTATAGGTGAAACGCTTAGCAGAGCAACTGCTTGTCTGCATAAGACGCCGCTTATTTAGAGTGAGGGAAACACACTCCCTTAGCAGCACCAGATAATCAGATAAAGGTGCATAGCCTTTTGTACCTCAGACAAATTGGTATGAAACTAGCAACCTTGTCCAAAAATGCTTAGGAACATATCATGTCCTCATAGTCTGAATCTGGAAGCTTAAACTTTGGGCTCTAACTCTATGCACCTGCCTGGGGATTAACCCCCTGACTTCAGAATGCGCGGGAGACCGCGAAAGAAGTTGTTCCATCTCCTCCCTACGCAGAGCCTCAACCTGTCTAGTTCTATCCCTACGGAGGGCAGCCTCTTCCCTACGCTGATCCTCCTGTCTGGCAGCCTACTCCCTACGCTGAGCCTCCTGTCTGGCAGCCTCCTCCCTACGCTGAGCATCCTGTCTGGCAGCCTCCTCCTACGCTGAGCAGCCTCCTCTGGCGCAGCATAGCCTCTCCATATGGCATATCTCCTGTCTGTTCAGTCTCTCTCTGCGCAGAGCCTCATCTATCCAAACTTTCCCTACGCTGAGCAAGCATCTTCCTTACGATGAATCTCCTGGTGGGCAGCCTCCTCCCTACGATGGGCTTCCTGCTGGAAGCTTCCTCTCGTCCCGCTGCTGCTCTAGGAACATCAGGGAAGAGGTGATGTCTGGGGAAGGATGCACCACTCCCGGACTCTGGAGGGAAGACCCGTCTTGACCCGTCACTTGGGGTCTCGAACTTTACATGAGGAAAGTCTCCCGGGGCATACTCCTTAAGAGGGGAAGCCTGGCCTGGAGAGGAGAAGGTTTCGGTCTCTGCGAACAACAGAAGCCCATAGTTGCTTCGCTATGTTCTGGCGCTTACGAGCGGAAGTGCCAGTCGGGGTCGTCAACAGAAGACCCCCAGCGAAGAGGTTGTAAAGTACTCCACTGGGACTACCTGCTACAGAGCATGGAATAAGTAGAAGTTACCGTTGAGTCGAAGTTACTGGTACTAATAGTAGGGACTACAGTAACTTTTTGAATACTTCTTTTCTTCGACGAACGCGTCGCCATAACCACCAGCGCCGGACGTCGCCTTGGACATCAATATCCTACGGTTTTCAGAAATGAGGGGAAAGAATATTCACTAGAAAAAAAAAATAAATTTCCTAGGGGCGTGTGTTATGTAGTGTATGTGTGTGTGTGTTGCGTGTGTGCTGACCTAGTTCGGGCTGCTCCCACTCTGGCAACACCGCCGCTCTACAACACGAGCAACAGTGCGGTGGGGTCTCCGAAAAAAAAACAAAACCAAAAACGATGTACGGCTGCCACCACTCTGGCAACACCGCGCTGGCCAACATCACGAGCAAACAGTGCGGTGGGGCTGGCCGAAAAAAAAAACGAAAAAAAAAAAAAAACTGGCAGACGGAATCCGGTGAGAGGGAAAAAACAAAGGGACCACTAACGTCCGATACCAACCCCTGTACTCAATAACCCCGGTAGAGAAAAAAAACAAGAAACTGGCTAAATTATAATACAGGAATGGAAGGATTGAGCGGCAACAGAAAGGCAAGACTTTCGCCGCATCTGCGTGGGTACCCGCGGAAGGAAGTCTGGACGCGGTCGATCCCTCGGTCTCACCTCGACTCCCGTGTCACGCCGGTGATTCCCTCTGGCCACAACAAGACTCCCTTCACGTAGAGTGGCCACCGCCAACACCCACGAACATAACACGACAAACTAGATAAACATTTATAAAACAGACAAAACCAATCAGGCTACTCCGCGAAACGGTTAGGACAGCCAGAGCCCTTAAATCCGGGACGAGCCCCCACTATTGTTCACGACCGTCATGGAGGTCTGCCATGACCAGGATCGGTCTAGGTGGGATGTGAAAGGGGATGATGACCTCACACGCCCCGCAAGAGACCACACAATAAAGATTACGATACACACCCATTTATTCTCACAGCAAAAATAAGCATTTGACACACAACATGCCACAAACAATCAGCACTCCAACGCACAAACATGCTCATTCACAATAAGCACTCCACCGACACATGACATGCACAATCCACATTCAAGCACTCCCAACGCACACAAACATGCACAATCACAATCAGCACTCCCACCCACAAACATGCACGATTTATAAATAAACATTTCACATACGACGTACACAATCACAATTACAGCATTCCTGCACATATGACTTATACACAATTTATAAAGAATCATTTCCAGCATCCATCCCTTTAACACCCTGGAGTGCGTCCACACCTGCCTCTGTCAAGTCTACTGCGGAGCACCCTGTCGCACTAGGTTGTCCGAAACCGGGTCGGGTTCTCGCAGGGAGTCGCCTCAAGCAGGACACCCTCGACTCACAAAACAGGCAGGTGAGAGCGCGATCGGAGGAAGGGGGGGGGGGGGGAAACGTGGCGCTGTTACTGGAGGTCCTGGACGGGGGTCACGGGGTCCGGCCTGTCAGCGGGGGCTCCTCTACCTGTCCGCGGTCCCGACCCGTGTGCCTCGACCAGCGCGTGGCACCATCCAGTCCGTGTCTCAGCCAGAGCGTGGTCAACCAGCACGGTGGCACCATCCAGTCCGTGGTCTCAGCCAGAGCGTGGCCTCTACAGCACGTGGCACCATCCTTCCAAGACTCGGGTTGAAGGCCCCGGGGAGGGGGGGGGGGGGGACGTAGCTGGAGGGAGTAGAAAGGGAGGGAAGGAAGAAGGAAGGAGGAAGGTAGAAGGGTACTGGAACCCCGCCGTCAGTACAGTCTGACCCATGCTGTCAAATCTTAACAGCCACTCGCATGATGGGCGAGGGGAAGCTATTAAATGCACCCACAATCCCAGCTCAGCAAAGATCTGAGCATAACACAGTAAACCCATCGAATCAGGATATTCACTAGGGTCTTCTCACACGATTGCAGGTAAAAGACTGCATTAAATCAACAGGTTATAAAACAAATATGAATCGTTTCATCCTTCTCTCACTCATGCTTAACATTTTCCTTCCTTAGGAAATAAATCAACACAGCGACCATCGCTTATATAACTGCCACCACATTTGCAAATAATAATTCAATGGCATAATTGTCACATTTTATAAACACATTTCAAAATAACACAAATCTCCAACCACGCATCCGAACGACAAATCATGCGTACGCACGCTCGCGAACATAAAACTCGTTCTCCTTGCACACACAAACAGACGGTGGCCGAAGGATAAGAGTCCGGCGAACGTGACAGGGGCGGACGAGCGAGACCAAGCAAGTTCCAACCCTGAATCACCAGGTTCTCTCCCATCCCCACCGACTACCGCATCACCAGATGCATAAACAGAGAAAGAATTTTGGAAGTAATTTAGAATGGCCAGGTTAAAGATTGAATTAACCAGAGAAAAGGTCTCAAACAATATTTCTCTTACAATTTCGAAAACAAAAGAAAATTGCGCAAAAGAGAAGACTAAGCCGGCTAACAACAACAAACCAAAACAAACAAACCACGAAACTGATGCTTACCAGCTACCCGTGGGTGACCCAGAAGAGGCGGGTCAAACGACTCTCTCTGCCCTCTGTCCAGTCGAGAGGACAGAGGCACAGGTGCGGAGAAAGAAGAAGTGATGTCCCTCTCCTACAGGCCGACTGTAGGAACTGAGGATACCGACTGTACCCTCGATGATACGGTGAAGAACCAAGACCGGAGCAGGCGCTCCCAGAGACATCTTCCGCTCGAGTGAAGAGCTAACCTCCCTCAGCAATGGTGGCCAACATGCCATGCTGCGTCACAGAGTGAGCATACTTCAAACTAAAGAAACGAAGCACGTGCGACAGGTAAAAAGACAGGCGAGAGGCCGATAGACAGCAAGTTCGAGAGAAAGGTACCAGCCACCCGTGAACCTACAGGATAAATAGCACGGGCAGTGGAATAAGAGAGAGAGAGAGAGAGAGAGAGAGAACAAACCGAAGTTGAGCTGAACTACACCAAGGTGCAACCGCACCACAAGCCACATTAAGGGACGGATACACGACAACAGCAACGACAATAAACAAATGAATAATTCCGCCACCCTAGATGGGTCAAACGTCGTAGGCCTCGTGACAAACTCGTGACAGCAATCTTTGTCATCCTTCAGAATACAGTAAAACTAGGAACATGTGGTTTGCAATCGTTTTGGTTGTTAAGAATACAATTAAACTAGGAAAACGAGATTTGCAATCTTTTTGGCTGTTCAGAATACAATTAAACTAGGACAACGAGATTTGCAAATCTTGTTCATTGTTCAGATTGCAATCAAACTAGGAAAATGGGGTTTACAATCTTTTTCATTGTTCAGAATACAATTAAACTAGGAAAAAGAGGATTGCAATCTGTTTCATTGTTCAGAATGCAATTACACCTGGTAAACCAGGTTTGCAATCCTCTGCCTGGTTCAGAATACAGTTAAACTAGGGAAGCGAGGTTTGCAATCTTTTTCATTGTTTACAAAATACAATTCACTAGGAAAACGAAGTTTGCAAATCTTTTACATTGTTCAGAATGTAGTTAAACTAAGAAAACGTGCAAAGTTTTCTTCTCCTGTTACAAGGTGTGATCAGACGGGTATGATATCTTCAACCGACAGTGAGGTCATTGCACGTCATTTTTTGAACTGAAGAGCAGGCTGTGTTGGAACAAAAAATGTATCTGTTTCACGACCTTACCCGCTAAATAAAAATATGGCAAAACGTAAAAAGCTAATGCCAATAAAATGTTCAAGTGTCATATAAAGCATCTTGCTGTTCGTCACGGCTGCCTTCTTTTTCTTGCTTCATGTATGATTCATATACAGTGACACACTGTTGGCACCCACTAGCGGTAGAAAACCGAAATTGAATCACATTGTGCAGAAAGTCAGCTAAGAAGCGGTACCAAAGCGAGATATCTACGTACGTCCCTGTCCAAGGTGTTGACCTTCAGGACAAACGAAAGGCCTATGGAGAAAACGTGCTGAAACAAGTCGAAAACATAGCTTCTCAGCCTCTTTCGACATTAGCCAGATCAATGTCTGCTGATAGATTGTCTGACGGTATATGCTTTATAGTACAGAAATGTGTTGTTTGGTATTCAATATCAGAGGTAGAGAGTGGCGTGAGAGTGGACGCTATTCTCGTGTGTGCACAGTCTGATATTGCTCTCATTCTTTGTGTGCAGAGGTAACAGTTATGTGATGCAGTTATTGTTCCTCCTTTCCAGCAGAAATAACCATGAAGCACAAAGACATCATCGTTCTGTGTGTGTTTGTGTGTGTGTGTGTGTATGTGTGTGTGTGTGTGTGTGTGTGTGTGTGCGTGTGTGTGTGTGTGTGTGTGTGTGTGTGTGTGTGTGTGTGTGTGAAAACAACCACAAGGTGATGTCGTCACTGCTCTCTGTGTGCAGAAATAAGCATGAAGCACAAAGACGTCATTGTTCTCTGTGTGTGTGTGTGTGTGTGTGTGTGTGTGTGTGTGTGTGTGTGTGTGTGTGTGTGTTGTGAAAACAGCCACAAGGTGATGTCGTCACTGCTCTCTGTGTGCAGAAATAAGCATGAAGGTGGTCCTGCCATCCCTTGTGCTGGCACTGGTGGCAGCGCCATGCATGATTGAAGGGTTAGGCTATGGTGGCCCTTACAGCAAGGAATTCATTGAATTTGCACCTGCTTACGGTGGCTTTGGCGGCCGTGGCTTCGGCATCGGTGGCTTAGGCGCCTGTGGCTTCGGCGCTGGTGGCTTCGGCGCCGGTGGCTTCGGCGCCGGCGCTGGTGGCTTCGGCGCCGCGCGTGGTGGCTTCGGAGGCGGCGGCGGTTGCTTTGGTGGTGGCGGTGGCTTCGGCGGCTTTGGCGGCGGTGGCTTTGGCGGCGGCGGCGGCGGCTTTGGCAGCGGCGGCGGCGGCGGTGGCGGTGGCTTTGGCGGCGGTGGTGGCGGTTTTGGCGGCGGCGGCGGCTTTGGCGGCGTTGGCGGTGGCTTTGGCGGCGGTGGTGGCGGCTTTGGCGGCGGTGGCGGCGGCTTTGGCGGCGGCGGCGGCTTTGGTGGTGGATGCGGCTTTGGCGGCGGCGGCGGCTTTGGTGGTGGAGGCGGCTTTGGTGGTGGCGGCGGCTTTGTGGTGGCGGCGGCTTTGGCTTTGGCTTTGGTGCCATCGGCCCTATCTCCGGTGGTGGCTTTGGTGCACCATTTGAATTCTGTAAGTGTCAGAATTCAGTTCGTGACGATCTAATGTTACTAAATAGCTATGGTTATGTTTTGATACAATGATGTAGCCAACAGCATGATTTTAAGACAATGGTATTGACGATGATACTTATTATGATGATAATTATGATGATGGTGATAATAGCTTCCTTGGTACTAACTCTCTTTAATATCATTGTCAACGTCATCATCATTCATCATCATCATCATCATCATCATCATCATCATCATCATCATCATCATTAATGATAACTATCATCATCATCATCACCATTTCAGCATCATCTTCTTCTTCGTCGACTTCTGCATTTTTTCTTCTTCTTCTTCTTCTTCTTCTTCTTCTTCTTCTTCTTCTTCTTCTTCTTCTTCTTCTCCTCCTCCTCCTCTTCGTCCTCCTCCTCCTTCTCCTCCTCCTCTTCCTCCTTCTTCTTCTTCTTCTTCCTCTCCTTCTTCTTCTCCTTCTTCTTCTTCTCCTTCTTCTTCTTCTTCTTCTTCTTCTTCTCCTCCTCTTCCTCCTCCTCCTCTTCGTCCTCCTCCTCCTTCTCCTCCTCCTTCTTCTTCTCCTCCTCTTCCTCCTCCTCCTCTAGTTCAATTTGATCCGGATAATTGTTCAAATTCATAAAGGTTTGTAAATAACTTCTCATGTGATTTCTTATCCCCTTCTAACCTAAAGGTAGTGTCGTCTGCAGACCGATTTATCCTAAATTCTGTTTTCTATCCGTACGCCTTTGATAGTGTGGTCTTGCTTTATTTTGGTCGCTAGTACTTCGACACACAAAACAAACAGAAATGGAGACATAGGGTCCCCTTGACGGCAACCTCTTCCAGTTGAAAAACTTGAAGACACTTTCCCGTTCACTGTTACGTAAGACTTTATCTTATGGTAAAAAATTATATTATCTATCGTTGTATTCCTCTTCCAAATCCCAATGTACCTACAACTTCACTCATATATGACCAGTGAACTGAATCGAAAGCTTTCTCGAAATCGACATAAATTAATAACCCTCGTAAGTGATTCACTTTTAAATAATGAATTAAATCGTGTATTGTTCGTAAACTATCGCCTATCCATCTACCTGGAATGAATCCCGTCTGGTCCTCATTTATGAGTTTTGGTAAAACAATTTTCATTCTATTTGTAAAACAGGCTGAGGCAATTTCATATGCTCTGTTTAGAAGTGTGACAGGTCTCCAGTCCTTCAAGTATTCTCGTGGTGTCTCTCCTTTCGGAAAGCCAATTATCACTCCTTCTTTTTGTTTTATAGACATTCCTCCAATACTGTATCCCTCATTTAGAAAACGGACTAAAATATCTTCTAAATGTCTCCAGAAGAATTTATAGAAGTTTACTGT
>CM031625.1:24422871-24435371 GCA_018398815.1 Conus ventricosus | reverse complement strand
CGCCTTTCTCCTTTTCTTGTTTTCTACCTTTCTTATTTGGCCCTTTTCTATCTTCGTCTCCCCTTCAAGTCTTCTTTTCCACACTCCTTTTCTCTCTGTGGTCTCCTTAAGATCCGCCGCGTTTGCCGTGCGGTGCGACCTGTGTAGGAGGGGATGAGATCCTGGTGATTGAGAGGGCCAGTGCCTGAGAGGCCGGTGCTCTCAACACATCACTTTGGCTCGGACCTCTCCTAGACAGGGAGTACACTTTGGCCCGGGTGTACTAATCGGCTCCCCTTTACTCTTTCTGGCTTTAATATTCTTTCAAAACTGCACAACCATCCACGTTGGGACTGTCGGGCGGTGTTGCCCTTCTCCTACACAAAAACTCTGCTGTATAGTCCTGTCGCTGTGTCTACCTCCCTTCAGGCTGTAGCTGCGAGAGTCACTCTCCACAAGACTGTGACAATCTGTTCTCTTTATCTACTTCCTTCTGTCCCGGTTTGTCGTCAGGACCTTGTCAGTCTGATAGGAGAACTTCCTCGCCCTTTTTTGCTGTTGGGTGACTTTAACGGTCACAATCCTCTTTGGGGTAGTGTCAGTACGTCATCCAGAGGTCTGCTAATTGAGGATGTCCTTTCGGATTTGGATTTGTGTTGTCTGAACGACGGATCTGCAACTTACCTCCACTCTTCCACAGGTTCACTTTCGTGTTTAGATTTGTCGGTTTGTGACCCCTCGCTGGTCCTGGACTATAAGTGGTCTGTCCATGACGATCTGCACGGAAGTGACCATTTCCCTGTCCTTCTACAACCCGTCATAACTGAACACGTCTCTGTCTCTCAACATCTAAATTATAAGAAAGCAAACTGGGATCTATTTGCAGCCACTATTTCTAAGGAATTCCAGGACACTGATTTTCTTCAGAGTCCGGACCCAGCAGAATCTCTGACTAACACTGTGATCAAATGTGCTAAAGCCTGTATTCCAGTGTCTTCCGACAAACTCCAAATGCCAAAAACACCCTGGTTCGATTCAGACTGCCAACAAATTTCCAAAGTTCGAAAACGGGCTCAGCGTCGGGTATACCAACGACCTTCGGGTCCCAACGCTCGAGCCCATCAGAAACTCCGTGCCAAATCGAGACACACTTTTAAAATCAGTAAACGTCGGTCCTGGAGAAGTATCTGCTCCAGGCTGACATCGAAAACTTCCAAGAAAAAAGTGTGGAACATCATTAAGAAAATCAAAGGGAAGAACACCTGTCCCACTGTGAACCATCTCAAGTTTTCGGACTCTTTAATAACGGAGAAAAAAGCAGTTGCTAATCTGCTTGCTTCAACAATTGAAAAGAATTCCTTCTCTTCTAACAAATCAGCCACTTTTGTCAAAAGCAAAGCCCTTAAAGAAAAATCACCCTGCAACTTTTCGTCAGACAACATGGAAGACTACAATCTTCCTATCACGTTAAACGAACTGAAATCTGCCTTACTCTCTTGCAGCGATTCCTCTCCAGGTAAAGATGAAATCCATTATCAACTGTTGAAAACATCTTCCGCAAGAAGGTCTGAACATACTGCTACAGGTATACAACCATGTGTGGACTACAGGTTTCTTTCCACCCTCTTGGCGAAAAGCCCTCATTATTCCCATCCCCAAACCTGGAAAAAATCTTTCTAATCCATCAAACTACCGTCCCATAGCTTTGACCAGCTGTGTCTGTAAAATTGATGAGAAAATGGTCAATGCTAGGCTCATGTGGAAACTGGAAACCGATGGCCTTTGGCGAAAGAACAGTGTGGTTTCCGCAAACATCGGACTACAGTTGACCATTTGATTCGTCTGGAATCTACACTTCGGAACGCCTTTTTGAACAGACAGCATGCAGTGGCAATTTTCTTTGACTTGGAGAAGGCCTACGATACCACCCGGAAGTCGGGATACTTCATGATCTCCATGATCTGAGTTTTCGAGGTCATCTTCCGCTTTTCATTCAAAATTTTTTGGCAGAACGACAGTTTCAGGTCCGGGTTGGCACCACTCTCTCTCTGATGTCCACGAGCAGGAGTTGGGTGTTCCACAGGGGAGCATACTGCCTCCTGCCCTCTTTAGCATCAAGATTAACAACATTGTGAAATCAGTTCAGCAGGGTTCAGACTGCTCATTGTTTGTGGATGATTTTGCTGTCTACGCAACTGGAAGCCTGTACCCGAGTGTCCAGCGCAGGCTCCAGCTTTGCGTGGATAAAATCCATCAGTGGGCGGATGAAAACGGTTTCACCTTTTCTGCTACAAAAACACAGTGTATTCACTTCCATAATTTCCGTCAGTTTTTTTCCAGATCCTGAACTTCAAGTCGGGAAATCTCCCATTCCAGCTGTCAAAGAGGCCAAATTTCTAGGGTTATTTTTGACCAGAAACTTAACTTTCTCAGCCACATCAAAAACCTCAAAACTGCTTGCCAGAAAGCACTGAATATTCTGCGGGTCGTAGCGCACACCGACTGGGGCGCTGATAAGAAAACTTTGCTGCACCTCTACAGAGCCTTGGTCCGTTCCAAACTGGACTACGGTTGTGCTGTGTACGGCTCTGCAAGATCGTCTTACCTCAAACTCTTGGACCCTATCCACCATCAAGGGCTTCGTCTCTGTCTTGGAGCGTTCCGCACCACCCCTGTGTACAGCCTGTATCCAGAGGCAGGTGAACCTTCACTGTCCAACCGCAGGCTGAAACTGTCTTTGAATTATTATATCCGACTTTTCTCAGAACCAGAAAACCCTGCCTATGACTGTGTCTTTGACCCTCCGTTCCAAAGTAAGTTTGAAAACAACCCTAAATGTATTCCGCCGTTTGGTCTTCGTATGCAGCCTCACGTGCGGAATGCAGGTCTAGACCGAGGAGTAGTATCCGATTTTTCCAAGTTTCCGGATCAACCTCCGTGGACCTTTTTCACACCTCTCTCTCTCTCTCTTGTTTGGATAAATCAAATCAAATCAAAAACACTTTGTTATCTCTTTCCAGAAATTAATAGTGGCCTATAAAAAGGTATGCATGACAGCCAAATTACAGATTACAGAATGGTACATGTACAAACAAAAATTAAACAGTAAACAAGTGGGGTATGTTTTGCTCCCATAAGGAAACCTAACACAGAGTAACTTTTATTCAAGACTGGCACAGCCTTTTAAACTTGAATAAAGTCAGACAAATACATAGACGAACAATCTAATAGTGAGGGAAAAACAAGCGCAGGCCAACAACTGAACTGTCTGGCAAAGATTTGGACTTGTGGGGAGGGGAGTTTGAAGATGGAGAAACTGGGAAAATGATATATAATTAAAAATAATACAGATATGAAAACTCTTCACTAGCTGCATAAGGGAACCATCGCAATCCCTTTTGAAGGCAGATATATTTGTATTGCCTGCTCCCCTCCCCACAAGTCCAAATCTTTGCCAGACAGTTCAGTTGTTGGCCTGCGCTTGTTTTTCCCTCACTATTAGATTGTTCGTCTATGTATTTGTCTGACTTTATTCAAGTTTAAAAGGCTGTGCCAGTCTTGAATAAAAGTTACTCTGTGTTAGGTTTCCTTATGGGAGCAAAACATACCCCACTTGTTTACTGTTTATCGTTTACTGTTCCCTACCTCATTTCATTTCCGATTAAACAAAAATTAATTACATACACATATAAGATCCTCCCCCTCCCCCACGCCACTACGCGCACGTCCACCTACACATACAAATGCACGGATATGTGTGCATACGCTCATGCACCTCCCCGCATCCATACCACTTATACAAAAATGTGATCATACATATATATATGCAAGCAGGGTTGGGTTGAATTTACTTTTGATTGATAGGTTTGATCGATACTGGAAGGAAGCTGTTTTTAGATCAGTTTGTTTTAAGTTGTTTTTTTTTTTAGCCAGAATTAGGGCAGAAAAAAGAAAGGCACTGAAAATTTCTACAGGTCAAAAGTGGGGAGGGGTGGAGAGAAGGGAGTGGAGGCGTTGGGGTGGGTGGGGGTGGGTGGGGGGTGGGGAGAAAGGGAGTGGTCTGCCGGCAGATCGAACGAATGTTCACCGGCCTACCATCATACCCCACCCTCCCTCCGATAGGCGAGGAATAAATATTATATAAGAAGAACAAAAGACTAAGTATGAAAACTAATACGGTTTGATTTTCTTGCTCTCAAGCAACAAACAACTTTCCAACCCCCTCTACCACTATTTCCGTATTTATATTTGTTTACCTTTCTTTAACATATTCATATGCCCCGGCTTCAAAACGCTTAGGATATTTTAGAGCTGCATAAAAAAGAAGTGTGAATACATTTGGATATTACAAATCAATCAAAGACAGAGAAAAGGGACACTGTGCGTATTTTTGTTGAAGTACGATACAGTTTCAAAACTGCAGCACGTTCTAAAACATGTCCTTCCCTGTTACCCCCAGCCCACCCCCATCCCTTTTCCCGGTTCTTTCCATTGTATCCACAGCAAACTGTGATATTCTATACATCACTATGCAAAGAAACCACACACACAAACACACGCACACAAGCACACACGCACACACACACACACACACACACACACACACACACACACACACACACACACACACACACACACACACACACACCAGGAAATTACGGTTCAACGATTATTTTACAGACAATTTTGGACAAAATTGAATTCTTTTTGGTGAAGACAGCCATTGAAAGCTGAGAAGATGAAGTGATCTCATTCTCAATCCCCAAAAAGCATGATTATCCTAATTTATAAAGGGACAATAATGGACAAAAGTGACCTCTCAGATTACACACCAGTTACCTATCCTAATACGATTTCAAAGTCGTAACATTGACATTCGCAATTAGATTCCAGAGACTCTTTACACACACGCACGCACACACCATGCACACACATTTCTTTACTTAAAGACAAAAAATGTCAACTGACCTCTGTCTCAGTTGATCCGTTATAATAATAATAATAATAATAATAATAATAATAATGTATAGATTTTATATAGCGCAATTCTTGGGATCAACTCATTGCGCTCAACACACACTCAAACACTCGCACTAACATGTGTTCACACACACACACACACACACACACACACACACACACACACACACACACACACACACACCTACCGACACAGGCGCACTTATCAAGTTCAACGGTTCAAGCGTAAACAATACAGTTTTGCATGCAGTACATATAAAGTCAGGTCAGAATAATAGACACAGCATTAATGGTTGAAGAAGGCTTTCCTAAAGAAGTATGTTTTTAACTCTGTTATCACTCCGTATACAGTGCTCCCATTTCTGTATGGGTTCTGTTGTAGCACCTCCATGAGGAGAATGTCCATCCGTGGAAGAAAGTAAAATTTCTTCTTTTTCCCTTCTTCGGCTGCCATCTGAAAACAGATATAAGTTATGTTGAAGTATATGTGCAAATGTCATGCAGAATACCACACACACACACACACACACATACACACACACACACACACACACACACACACACACACACACCTTATACACGCACACACACACACACACACACACACACACACACACACACACACACACACACACACACACACACACACACACACATACACACATTCTCTCTCTCTCTCATGTTTGGATAAATCAAATCAAATCAAAAACACTATATTATCTCTTTCGAGAAATTAAGAGTGGCCAATAAAAAGGTATGCAAGACAGCCAAATTACAGATTACAGAATGGTACATGTACAAACAAAAATTAATTACATACACATGTAAGATCCTCCCCCCCCCCCCCCCCCCCCCCCTTCCCAGACAGCAAGGGTCCTAGGACCCACCTAGGTTCTGGCTAGATTCAGCTTGTCCAAGCTGGAGCTAGCTAGAACCTAGGTGGACCCTAGTACCCTTGTTGTAGTGTAAGGGTTAAGCGCACACCCACCTACACATACAAATGCATGCATGTGTGCATAGGCTCATGCACCTCCCCCCCATC
Organism: Conus ventricosus; assembly: GCA_018398815.1. Classification (NCBI taxonomy): domain Eukaryota; kingdom Metazoa; phylum Mollusca; class Gastropoda; order Neogastropoda; family Conidae; genus Conus; species Conus ventricosus. The sequence continues at coordinate 24,429,370 of CM031625.1, read as the reverse complement.
CATACCCACTTGTACAAAAATGTGATCATACATAATATATGCAAGCAGTGAAAGCAGTGTTGGGTTGAAATTTACTTTTGATTGATTAGTTTGATCGATACAGGAAGGAAGCTGTTTTTAGATCAGTTTGTTTTAAGTCTTGGAATCTGAAATCTTCTACCTGATGGCATTAAATTATAATGTTTAGACAGAACATGAGACTTATCTGCAGCGATCTCAATACCTTATCTGACAGCACGATTTTCATACAGTTTATATAGTTGTTCTTGTTTTTTGTTTTTTTTACCTGTAGGCTAATCTTCCACACGTACTCACTTCAATGCTTAAGACAGATCTATAACTGACTGCATTTTTAACTAAAAACGTCAGCCCTGATGTGGCCCTTTGCGGTCGGCTGGGCTATAAGCAACATTATCTTATCTAACTAAAAACGTTCCCCAGATTAAAAAAAAAATCCCTAAAGCTGGTGGAATCAAAACTGATGTCCATGTATCGCCCATGTGCGCACATTCTTTTCTGATAAAATCATAATTTGTAAAAAAATAAAAATAAAATAAAAATAAAATATTTTTTACAAAAGGAAGAAGAAAAGAAAACAATTACGGCAAACGCCTCTTTCTGCCGTGTGTCATCTGCCTGGCAGCTTGGCATCGGTTGACCTAGTTCCATAAAAACATGGAATCGGCCTACATGCTTTCAAAACAAAATGATAGCAACAAGTGATCAAAAAACTCTCTAAAATATCACGATTCGTGTATATTTATTGCTTTATAGTCATAATTGAGCTGATTTAAGAATGAATAGAACTGAAGTGGAACCGCGATCTCAAATCTCGTTCACAGTGACGAGGCGGCTGACTGGCGATACGTGTTGCCCGGTCGCCTGACTTTCGCCTGTGAGGAGGTGGTATCTTTGAAAGTGTTTTGCACAAACTATTCATAAGTCAGTGAATGAAAACATACAGATTAAGTTGAGAAAAGGTTTAAAACAAACAACCAAAATGTTACCTACCCTGACACTTGACTTGTGTTCTTGTAATACAAATACCGGAAAGGCCACGTACCGATCGCTTGTGATACGTCAACACGTACCTATCGAAGCCGAACGGTCTGATGAAATCGCGCGAAACTTTGCGATACGGGGTCGATACGTTAGGCTACCTATCCCCAATCGGATACGTGACGTCTAATCTAAAGGTCCCTAGCGGATGTCTGACCTACGCATTAGCCCAACGCGCTGGTCAGAACTTGAGTGCCTACATACCATTTGTGCGTGTGTGTGTGTGTGTGTGTGTGTGTGTGTGTGTGTGTGTGTGTGTGTGTGTGTGTGTGTGTGTGTGTGTGTGTGTGTAATGGATGTACACGTGTGTGTAAGATGTGTGGGCATGGGCCCATGCGTGTGCGTGGGCGCATGTGTGTGTGTGTGTGTGTGTGTGTGTGTGTGTGTGTGTGTGTGTGTGTGTGTGTGTGTGTGCGCGCAGGCGTGTGTGCGCGTTTGTTTGTTTGTTTGTGTGTGCGCCTGCATGTATGTGCGCGTGTGTGCATGTGCAGAAGTGCGTGTGCATATGTGTGTGTGTGTGTGTGTGTGTGTGTGTGTGTGTGTGTGTGTGTGTGTGTGTGATTTGTGGGTTTGTGTAAGCAAACGTATCTACATATAGGCGATATGTGTACATGTCTGTGTGTCTTTGTATGTGGGCGTGTGCGCATGTGCGCGCGTGTGTGTGCATTTGTGCGCTTATGTGTATGCGTGTGTGGCACGCGTGTGGACTTGTACATGCACACATGTATATATGTGTGTGGGTAAGAGCGAGCGAACGTACGCGCACACGTTCGTGTGTGTGTGTGTGTGTGTGTGTGTGTGTGTGTGTGTGTGTGTGTGTGTGTGTGTGTGTGTGTGTGTGTGTGTATGTGTGTGTGTGTGTGTGTGTGTGTGTGTGTGTGTGTGTGTGTGTGTGTGTGTGTGAGTGTGTGTGTGTGTGTGTGTGTGTGTGTGTGTGTGTGTGTGTGTGTGTGTGTGTGTGTGTGTGTTGTGACTGCGTGCGTGAATGTTTAGAAGATGACTTGGGAACACGAACAAGACCATTAGATACAGCATATAAGTGCACGCGCACACTCGTGCGCACACACACATACACATAACAATAAGAACAACAAGTCCCCCCCCCCTCAAACACATCCCACGCACACACACACACACACACACACACACACACACACACACACACACACACACACACACACACACACACACACACACACACACCTCTCTCTCTCTCTCTCTCTCTCTCTCTACTCTCCCTCTCTCTCACTCACACACCAACGCTTCCACACACATGTCTGTGGACTCTCTAATTAACACGCTGGCATTACCCCACTGATGCCACGCACGCACCACACACACACACACACACACACACACACACACACACACACACACACACACACACACACACACACACACGCACGCACGCACGCACGCACGCACGCACGCACGCACGCACGCACGCACGCACTCTCTCTCTCTCTCTCTCTCTCTCTCTCTCTCTCTCTCTCTCTCTCTCTCTCTCTCCCTCCCTCCCATACACACTCATACACCAACTCTTGCACACTCATGATGTCCATGGACACTCTAATTAACATGCTGGCATCACCCCACTGATGAACACACACCAGCGCACACGCGTCTACAGTGTACGCTGGGGACCCTGAGAGACTCAAAGTCTTATCTCAGTTGACATGTGTTTCATCTTTTGTGTCTGTTATTGGAATGGCCCTGTATGAGTTTGCCCCAATCTCTAGGAGTCTTCACAATTTTGGCCTTGAAATTATTCCAATTTTAGTTTGGTTGGTGATGTTTCTTGCTCTTCCCTTAAGTGCGGCCCCTTCCTCTCTTGATGTTCAGATCTGAAAGATGGTTTATGGTATAGTGGCTTTGCTCTTGTTTGCTTAAGTGATTCTTCAGACTTCTTATCACATCAGATCGGCCAAGCAGTAATCCAGGTTTTATTGTTGCCTTGCCAGCCGGTGTGTCTGCTCTCTCGTTTCCTTTAACTCCAGCATGTCCAGGACAGTACATCCATATGAGTCTCTCCAATGGAAGGCTGCGCATTAGTTCATTCCAAGCAGGGCTTCCCATTCCACTTTTCACTTTCTGAAGTAGGTTCATGGAGTCAGTCAGTATCATGGCTGGTTGAGCTTGAAACTGGTTTATGGATGTCAGCCAGTGGAGTGCTTGTGTCACTGCTTCTACCTCCATTGTTAGACTTGAAGTTGTTAAACTGTGCGCACCATTGTCTTCCTGAATAGTTCGGCCATTTTGCTTCAATGTGTATCCCCAGCCTGACATCCCTTTAGTGACAGAACCGTCAGTGTCTATTAAAATATCATCCTTTGTGCAAAGGTCTTCTGCCAGCATCTGAATTTCTGCGTTGGTTTTGCCTTCTGGCCGTTCTCGACAATGTCTTCCAAGTTCTGGAGCAATGGCATTTTGGGAGGTGCTTCAAGTGGTCTGGATATTTCTCCCATTCCTTGGTTTCTTCGACTTCTGCTAACTGGCACACAAGCTGTATACTGTCTTCTGCCTGTCCCATCCATGATTTTCCACGTCGTAACCGAGTGCCTTTTGTTTCCTTGACCGCCGCATGAAGTGGGTTTTGGGGATTTTCAAGGGCTGTGAAATGTGCCTTCACCTGTTCCAGCTTCTGCCTTGTCTGCATTGAAAGAAGGTCGAGCAGGTATCGCATAGTTTGAACTGGAGTGCCCTTTGTGGTTCCCAGGATCAATCTCATTGGTTCATTTTGAATTCTTTCTAATTTGAGGAGGCTGCTGTTGGACAGTGTTGTAAGCCCTAATCCATATCTATCACACTGAGTACAAGTGCGTGATACAGTCGGTAGAGATAGCGCTGTTCTATGCCTTTAGCTGCCATTGCTTTCATGGCAGATAAGCCTTTTTTGCATTTAAGAACAATATTCTCAACATGCTTTCTAAAGGTTAGCATTCTGTCAAAGCCTACACTCAATTAGCGTAGGTTGTTAGTTGATTCAATTGGTATTCCATTGAAGGAAACTGGTAAGGGTACTTGTCCTGATGTCTTGTTGTTGAGAGTGCAGACTAATGTCTGGGCTTTTGTAGGGTTGATGGACGATCCAGTTTCTTGACATCACTGAGCAATGTTGTTCAATTGTCGCTGAACTGCTTTCGTTCTTTCTTCAGCATTCTTTGATGTTTTGTAGATCATGCCGTCATCTGCAAATGTCATCACTCGAGCAATTCCGTTTCTGTTGAGGTCTGCTAGGCCTTTAGTGTAAACATTGTACAAAACAGGGGAAAGAGGAGAACCTTGAGGTAATCCAATAGAAAGTTTATGAGGCTCAGAAGTCCAATCTCCAAATCATAGGATGACGGTTCGCTCCCGAAGTGCCGCTGCTATCCATCGTGTAAGTGTCTTACTGACTCCATAGTCAAGGAGTAGTTCCATGAGAAGCGAGAACTGGACTTTGTTGTATGCATCTTCCAGATCTGTTGCAACAGCTAGTGTTTCTTCCTTTCTTTGGAATGCTTCGTACACTTCATAGGCAAAAGCGGCCCCATTTTCCCATGTACTTTTACCTGTTCTGTAGCCTCCTTGATTTGATGGGAGGATTTGTCGACTTTCAAGATCTCTTGAGAGTTTTCTTGCTATGACTGGTTCCATGAGCTTCCCTGCTATATTTTGCATAGTGAGTATGAGGTAGCCATTTAGCTGATGATGATCTTTTCCTGGCTACGGTAAAGCTTTCAGGTAGCTGTGTGTCCAGTCTTCTGGGACATAGCCTTTATCAAAACTCTCCTGGTAGAGACTGAAGAGTTTGGCACTCTCCTCCTCTGAGAGCTGTTTGATATCTGCATACTGTACTTTGTCTGGTCCTGGAGCACTATCCTTAGTGCATTTCGCTACTTCAGAGGCACACCGGTTCATCTCCAAAATGGCAGATTTGAGAAATGCCCACTTGAAGTTTTTAAACAATGGCAGAAGTCACACGAGTACTTCTATAGTCACATAACTCACAATGGTTCAAGTTCAAGTTGTAATGTATAAGTGCTGTTAGCAGCATCAAATAGTATTCAACAGAAAACATAAAAACACACATTTACATAAAATAGTCATTCCTTGCTTGAAAACTGCATCGCAGGGCTCTTCATAATTTGGAGCAAACCAGACTTCCAGTGGTAAGCCTGGTGTAGCGCACTCTTTATCTGACCTCCTAGCCTCTCCCCTCCCACATGGCAGAGCAGGCCATAAATCAGTGTAATGAGGAAGGCAGACGTTTTTCCTCCTGTCTCCTTATCTTTCACAGCAGGGAAGAGTATCAGCCAAGTGTACGGAGGTAGCCTACCCTCCCTTCCTTTCCTTAACATATCCTCTTTCTCAGCACAGTTGGTTAAAGCCGGGTGTTCCGCTGTTGCTCCAAACACATAGGTAATCTTGCTCTGTGCCACAAGTGTTTTTTCGCTTTATCTCTGCTATTATGCAACATCACATCACCAGGTTTGGAGCTCTTGATAAGACCATGAAAAGACACACAATGCACCAAAAAACCCAAAACCCAAAATTTGGAGGTAATCTGGTGTGGCTCTAATGTAGCGATTTAGCTATTGCGTCATCCAGTTCAGATTCTGTGATTTCATCATCAATGCCAGTCTGACTAGGTGTTGGTTTAACTTGGTCACATAGTTCTTCCTTTCCTCCAGATTTCTTTGGTCACTCTGTTCTATAAAACGTTTAAGTAGAGCCGACCCTTTCTCCAAATTTATCTTCAGTTTTGTGATCCCATCAGCGTCTTAGATATCTGGGGTTGCGTTTGTTTTTTTGTTTTTTTCCTTCCATGCGACTATAAAAGTGCCAGAACTGAGTCCGTGTTGTGTCATGATTAAGTGACAGACAAAACTGTTGCCACTTGGTTTCTTTTGCTTCTTCAGCTACTCTTTCGAATTGTTCAGTCTTCTTATTCATGTCTGTTTTAATAGCTAGATCAGGGCGAGGTTTTCTTCTTTCTCTCTGCCAAATTCTTACAGACTTGCGTTTCTCTTTCCAGGCTGTTTCTGTGTCTATATTCCACCAAAGGGTTGGGCGATTTGTTTGGTTGTAGCATTGTTTCTTTTGCATCTTCAACTCCTTAACGTGCCCATGATATCCCCTTCATTGTTGTTGTATTGAAAAGGATCCTTTTGTTTCGTTTGTGTAACTTTTGATGGTTTCTGTAAACTGAACACAACAGGGAAATGGTCACTTCCATGATGAAGAAGTGCTTCCGCACTCACGCCTGCTGTGAATTTTGGTCCAATGAGTGCGAAGTCAATCACACTGTCAGTGTCACCCTGCCTCCCTGTATGCGTTGGGGATGATGATGTCAGTGCACTAAGAAGTACTTCATCCAACATCGCTTCCAGTGCAATTCCTTGAGAATTGGTACCATACTGATCCCACAATTTGGAGCGTGCATTAAGATCTCCACATA
>CM031625.1:24412871-24415371 GCA_018398815.1 Conus ventricosus | reverse complement strand
TAAGGCCGTTTCTAATCTATCCATGGTTTCTGTTGAACATTTTAGTCGAGGAGAAACGAGCGCAGACTAACAATTCTTCTGTCATTACGTTAGTGACTAGACAAAAAACAAAAAAAAAATTTTAAAGAGGAGGCAGGGGGGGGGGGGGGGGGGAACGGGGAGAAATGAGAATGGAAAAATGAGGATGAATAAACATAAGACCCTTCTCTAGCAGCAAATGGGGCCATCGTAACCCATCTTAAAGGCAGAACCATTCATATTGCCTGCTCCGTGGCCTTTCGTCCGCTGGATCAGACTCATCAGGGAGACAGGCGGATTGTGTCTGTGCTCTCTCGGCATCATATGGAGATACTCCACAGTCTACAAGTGTGTGGTGTTCTCACCACCAAGGGCTCCAAACGGATCCCAACAACACCCCAAAGCAGCCAGCGAAGGACAGAAAAGTTAAAACGAGAAGAAAGTGAGATAAGGAAATAAGCTACTGAAAAACTAAAATCATTAGCTAAACAGTATAACTGGCAGGGAAAGATTTCTGGACACAAAACCAGAGCGCTTGATTTCTCACATTTTTGTCATCGATGCCGTAGGCACACGATGCCCTGCACTTACTAAACATTCGTGCTTTTTTTTTTTTTTTTTTTTTTTTGCTTTTTTTCCCCGTTTCTGAAGGGTAAAGGGAGGGTTTGTGGGGTAGTGGTGGAAAGGGTAGAGGGAGGGTGAGGAGAGGGTATCATGTGCCCCACCAACACCTGATGACCTTTTGTGTTATCATGAATCGATGAGTTATAACGTGTGTGCATTTCTATTAACGTATGCGTCAACACTTGGTTCAAACCTTTTTTTCTGAAGGACGCATAAGGGGCTGTAGTCTGCACACAGATTTCAGTTTAAAGTCTATCTAACTTCACTTTAAAGTCTGTCTGAAGAACCGGCGTTGGGGAGGAGCAGAGAGGGTGTCATCTGCACATGGACTTTGGTTTAAAGTCCCATTTAAAGAACGAGGAAAGAGCTATAGTTTGCACATGTACTTTGCTTTCAAGTCTAATCTGAAGAGGTAGAGGGGAATGCAGTCTGGACGCAGACTCTTTATTTGAAGTCATCTCTGAAGAACATTGTGGGGGCTATAGTCTGTATAAGCCTTTGGTTTAAAGTCTTATCTAAAGACTGTGGAGGGGCTATAGTCTGTATAAGCCTTTGGTTTAAAGTCTTATCTAAAGACTGTGGAGGGGCTGTGGTCTGTTCATGGACTTTGGTTTAAAGTCTTATCTGAAGAACTTGGAGGGGTAGTCTGCACACAGACTTTGGTTTAAAGTCTTGTCTAAAGAACTAGGAGGGGCTATAGTCTGCATACAGACTTTGGTTTAAAGTCTTATCTAAAGAACTAGGAGGGGCTATAGCCTGCATACAGACTTTGGTTTAAAGTCTTATCTAAAGACTGTGGAGGGGCTGTGGTCTGTACATGGACTTTGGTTTAAAGTCTTATCGAAAGAACTTGGAGGGGTAGTCTGCACACAGACTTTGGTTTAAAGTCTTATCTAAAGAACTAGGAGGGGCTATAGTCTGCATACAGACTTTGGTTTAAAGTCTTATCTAAAGAACTAGGAGGGGCTGTGGTCTGTACATGGACTTTGGTTTAAAGTCTTGCCTAAAGAACATGGCGGGGGTTATAGTCTGCACATAGTCTTCAGTTTAAGGTTTTATCTGGAAAAAAAAACATGTGCTCTGCGCAAAACTCACCTGAGCCAAGAAGCTGGCAGAAACCTTTTTTGCTGTTCGTCACGGCTGCCTTCTTTTTTCTTGCTTCATGTATGATTCATATACAGTGACACACTGTTGGCACCCACTGGTGGTAGAAAACCGAAATTGAATCACATTGTGCAGAAAGTCAGCTAAGAAGTGGTACCAAAGCGAGATATCTACGTACGTCCCTGTCCAAGGTGTTGACCCTCAGGACAAATTAAGGCCTATGGAGAAAACGTGCTGAAGCAAGTCAAAAACATAGCTTCTCAGTCTCTTTCGACATTAGCCAAATCAATGTCTGCTGATAGATTGTCTGACGGTATATGCTTTATAGTAAAGAAATGTGTTGTTTGGTATTCAATATCAGAGGTAGAGAGTGGCGTGAGAGTGGACGCTATTCTCGTGTGTGCACAGAATAGCTCCCCCCTCCCCCCCCCCCACCCCCCCCTCCCCTTTGTGTTTTCATACGATGTGTTTTTCATGTACAGTTTGCATCTGAGTCGATGGCCAAGTGCAATAAAACATTCTCTCTCTCTCTCTCTCTCTCTCTCTCTCTCTCTCTCTCTCTCTCTCTCTCTCTCTCTCTCTCTCTCTCTCTCTCCTCTCTCTGTGTGTGTGTGTGTGTGTGTATGTGTGTGTGTGTGTGTGTGTGTGTGTGTGTGTGTGTGTGTGTGTGTGTGTGTGTGTGTGTGTGTGTATGTGCGTGCGTGCGTGCGCGCACATGCGAGCAGCAGTAACTATGATGAGGTGTCCTGCTTAC
>CM031625.1:24387871-24405371 GCA_018398815.1 Conus ventricosus | reverse complement strand
ATTTTATTTTCAGAGGGTAATGGAATAAGCATCACTGCTTTTTTTTACATCCAGCCCTCCGGGGCCAAAAGAAATTTAAGAAAGGAAAAGAAAAGAAATTGATTAATATAAAATAATGGTAAATAACTCTTAAATATGAAATATGAAAATACAAAAGGACACAAAAATCTATGTACAGAGGGAACACCGACAGAAGGTGTGGGAGACGGTGGGGGTGGGAGTAGGATGGAGTGGGATGGGGGACAATTAAGAGAGAGAGAGAGAGAGAGAGAGAGAGAGAGAGAGAGAGAGAGAGAGAGAGAGGAGAGAGAGAGAGAGAGAGAGAGAGAGAGAGAGAGAGAGAGAGGTAAATCTATCAGATTTCACAAACCTGCCTCCAGCGAAACGTGACTACAAGCGCGTGCGTCCTTTCCAATAAAAGTCTCGTATCAGAGCAAACCCATCTTTCGTGGAAAGATCAGGAAGCACCAGTCAGTGTGATTACGTAACACCCACGAGGTATAAATAGCTGCACACGGCACACAGCGATAATTGTCCTCTTCACTGCATTCTGTTGCTGACCACGGAGGTCTGGTGGTCGGTTGCTGCCTGTCTGTCTCGCTGCTCTTCAGTCAGCACTCTTCTGGTAAGTCTCCCTTTCTTCACAATTTGGGGGCCAGAAGTTATCAGTTGGTTGGGCACCAGACTCGGTATCCTTGTGATCCTGCGATTGCGGGTTGGAATCTCTGCTTGACTGTGTCAGTACAGGTGGATTTTTTCCCCTAGGAATTAACATTGGTTCTCACTCCATTTCCCGAGGAGTCCGAATGAGACTATAAACCGAGGTTTCGTATGTACACGAAAATCCCATCACCATCTTTCAGAAGGGAAGGCCATCTTAACTGCTGGTATGGACGACATACGCTACACACAGCAGGCATTCTGGGTGAACATTCGAAAAATTAAAGAAGAAAACTGCGTCACTGATACTGGATTACCTGGGAAACGACTGAATAAAGCGCCAGCATGTAGTTTTTTTCAGTTAGCTCTACCCAGGTAGGCAGCCCGTTGTGTAGACTAGAGCGTGGACTGTCTAGCGCTTAGAGCTTGGTCTCTGACTGAGGATAGGTCCTATATCAGTACTTTGAATGATTATGAGAAGGAGAGGAAGAAGAAGAAGAAGAAAAAGAAGAAGAAGAAATTGCAGACAAGATGAAAAGATGACCACAGTAGAAAGGTGTCCCCATGTCCAGCCAGTCTCTGGAAGTGGAAATTGTGGTGCCATCTTGCAACTACATAATTTATGGTATTGATTTGTAAGAGATGAGAAATGATTAGAATGCCGATTGAACAAGTAAAGGACGAAGTAAGGATGTCAGAGGCTAAAAAATAAATAAATAAAAGAGAATGTAAATATCTTCGTTCAAGACCACCCATCTTATTTTGCACGAAAACCCCCCTTTTCACATACAAATCACGTCCTTCTCATGTCAGTTTTGGCCAAAATTAACACCTGTTTTTAAACAAAATTAACACGCAAAAACAGCAAAAATCGACGTAATCAGTACAATAAAATGGGGGCTTACGTGCAAAATAAGATTTGGTGATCGTGAACAAAGATATTTACATTCTCTCCAGGGATATAAAAAATAAGTTTAACAAAAAATAAGTTTAGCAAAAATAAATACTTTTTTTGGTTAACTCACTGTGTTTGGCGGGACAACTTGCAGCTCTTCACGAACAAAGGATCTTTTAGGAGCAGGCTTTTTAGAAGAGAGAGTCTCTCTTAGATAATACACGGGAGGGGTTGTTTTCATGATTCTTTCAACTTCATATACGTCTACGCTCCATATAGGATCTGTGGCTCTAATTCTAACATCACCTTCTGCCTCTCCAGGAGCATACAAGTATCTTACTTTTAGTCCAAACGGCAAGAGTTTTTGAGTCCCCTGCACATCTTCAGTAATGCTATTTTTTTTAAAATTTGATTGCGTTTACTGGTTTAAGGCCTGTTGCTTTAAATTCTTCGTTGTTCATGGCGCGTAAGACTGCTGGCAATCTTCTAACCCATTCTGTGTTGCGTTCTCTGTACTTTGTAGTGTCCATAATTTCTCTGTGATATTGATAGGTAAACAGGCGTTCAGCTAGATTCTTATTAAAGTTTTTCTACTAGGGCTTGTGATCGATGGTTGCCTGGGATCCCTCTCTTAACTGTAACGTGATGTTTTAAAAACAGTTGGTTTACAGAACCTTTAAACTCTTTTCCATCATCAACTTGAATCATCCTTGGATACTTTAATGGACCTTGCATGTATATTTATTGTAAAGCCACAGCCACAGCAGTTGAGCTTTTATCCGTTAAAGGTTCAGCGTCTTTGTATCTTGAAGCCATGTCAACAACTGTCAGAGCATATTAAACTATTTTCTTCTAACTTTGTCATGTGGAAGATACAGCAAGTCCATCTGGTGGGTGTCATTTGGAACTGAATTAACAAATCTAGGCCTTATTATTCTTTTGGGGGCAGGCAAATATATTTGCCAAATTGCCTGTTTTGAAAGCCAGTCTTTCGCATCTGATTCAGACACTCTAGCAGCTTTACTCAGTTTTTCAATAGCAGTCTTTCCTTTCCAATAACCTTTAGGAGAATAATATATTTTGTATTTTTGGCAGCTGGGGGGGTGTTTTTTCGCCGGTGGGCTCTGCAGTCATGAAATACGGGCTGGTACACCCATGGGGGATGCTACTTTGAGGCTGTTATGAGCTGCATCCTGTAGTCTAATTTACCTCTGTTCAGGAGCAGTTATGTCCCTTGATATCTTAATGGAGTGTCCTGCGCGTGCCTGTACCCATCGTCAACACAGCGCAGGCCTCCAGGGGTGGTACAGGACTGCTCTAAGGGCAGGTGAAGACAGTGCTTCTCTGGGTCCTCCCCAGCACCTTCGGGTGTTTCTTTTTCTTCTTTGCCTTAACTAGGCTGACCCTGGAGAAAGGTCCAGTGGCGGTGAGGAAAGACCCACCGACACAGGGAAAGTCCTGTTGACAGTGGGAAAGACTACAACTTTGGATTCTCTCTTGAGGGCACATAAGACCGTATGGCGAAAGCTTGGTGGTTGGGTGGGCCCGTCTTTCTGTCCGTGGGGGGGGTGGTTGGGTCTGGGGGTGTGTGGCAGTGGGGGGGGGTTTTTCGCGGGGTCTGCATCATGAAATCGGGTGGGACCCATGGGGGATGCTACTTTGAGGCTGTTTGAGCTGCACCGTAGTTAATTTTCCTCTGTTAGGAGCGTTATGTCCCCTTTAATTTAAAGGAGTTCCGCCGTGCCCGTCCCCTGTTCCCCAAACGAGGGCCCCCTGGGGTGGTCGGATGCTTAGGGGGTTAAGACAGTGCTTCTCTGGGTCCCCCCAAACACCTTGGGGGGTTTTTTTTTTTCTTTGCCCTTAAAAGGGGTGACCCTGGAGAAAAAGGTTTCCAGTGGCGGTGAGGAAAGACCCACTGACCAAGGGAAAGTCTGTTGACAGTGGGAAAGACTACAACTTTGGATTCTCTCTTGAGGGCACATAGACCTTTATGGCGAAAAGCTTGGCTGTGTCTGGAGTGGCACTGTCTTAAATCTGTCCGTGGGGAGGGGTGGTTGGGTCTGTGGGGTGTGCTCGGCAGTGGGGGTGGTGTTTTTTCGCCGGGGGCTTGCAGTCATGAAATACGGGCTGGTACAACCCATGGGGGATGCTACTTTGAGGCTGTTATGAGCTGCATCCTGTAGTCTAATTTACCTCTGTTCAGGAGCAGTTATGTCCCTTTGATATCTTAATGGAGTGTCCTGCGCGTGCCTGTACCCATCGTCAACACACAGCGCAGGCCTCCAGGGGTGGTTACAGGACTGCTCTAAGGGCAGGTGAAGACAGTGCTTCTCTGGGTCCTCCCCAGCACCTTCGGGTGTTTCTTTTTCTTCTTTGCCTTAACTAGGCTGACCCTGGAGAAAGGTCCAGTGGCGGTGAGGAAAAGACCCACTGACCACAGGGAAAGTCCTGTGACAGTGGGGAAGACTACAACTTTGGATTCTCTCTTGAGGGCACATAAGACCGTATGGCGAAAGCTTGGCTGTGTCTGGAGTGGCACTGTCTTCATCTGTCCGTGGGGAGGGGTGGTTTGGGTCTGTGGGGTGTGCTCGGCAGCTGGGGGGTGGTGTTTTTCGCCGGTGGGCTCTGCAAGTCATGAAATACGGCTGGTACACCCATGGGGATGCTACTTTGAGGCTGTTATGAGCTGCATCCTGTAGTCTAATTTACCTCTGTTCAGGAGCAGTTATGTCCCTTGATATCTTAATGGAGTGTCCTGCGCGTGCTGTACCCATCGTCAACACAGCGCAGGCCTCCAGGGGTGGTACAGGACTGCTCTAAGGGCAGGTGAAGACAGTGCTTCTCTGGGTCCTCCCCACACCTTCGGGTGTTTCTTTTTCTTTTTCTTTTGTACTTCGTATTGTCCATATTTTAAATGCATTTATTTTACACAAGAAAGTGAGCAACAAGATAGACTGAGGTCATACCAACTGCAATAAAAACTATCTCTGCAGTCTTCTGTTCCTCAGATGGTTCATAAAAGTCAGACAGTTCTGGCGGTGGTGATGTTAGAAACTTCTTTCCTGTCACTAAGTAATACTCATTCATTGCGTCATCAACGTCTGTAAATGTGTGCTCTGCATGTCCCTGTTCTCTTAACTTTTTATTAATAAAGTCTAATTGAGCAATTCGCCCTTTCTCGTAAGCGTCTCTTGCCTTGGCTAAATCTTCCATTGCCTTGTTTTATGGCGTTCTCTCTCTTCGTCAGACCTCAATTTACTAAACATATAATTGCTTCCAGAGAAGGCTAAAGCATTAACAATAGCTCCTCCTACCATCAGAACCAATCCAGACATCTTTTTTTATAAATCATATTTTCTAGATTAATCTTTCTATGCATTAATATTTTCTGGGATAATCCCCTGTGTAACAAGAAGTCTTTTGACGCAATCCCTGCAGTAATTACAACTATAACCTTAACAACGTCCTCAATGTCTAACCTTCCTAGGTCAGCGGCCTAATTTTAAACATGTTTTTTGCTAACACGCTATAACCTATACTAAGACCGCTAATACAGCAGAATGGTAAATCGTATTGATAATCTTTTTCACTCATCTTTTTATTAACTAAAAAAATAATTAAAATAATCATAATACGAAAGACTGTCTATGTGCTTTTTAATCAGATAATCTTTTGTTGTTAAAGCTAAAAATAAGGTTGCAACTAGTTTTGGCGAATCTTCTATCTTTCCCATGTTGGGTGGTTTTATTCCTAACAAGCATTTTGCAAGGGTAGAATAAACTATAACACCAACGATAGACACTGCATAATTAACCAACGTTTTAAAATCATGGTTTTAAAAGTATTATATTATTTTTTATTGCTTTTTACATGGATTGTGACGAACTTATTAAAGTGTGAGGAGCAAGCAGAATTAATCTTTTCCGTAGACACTGCCTAAAGGAAAGGATTATAATCTCTAGCTGTGTGTGGAAAAAATAAACAGTATTTAGGCACTGAACTAAGTGGTCGAACAAATGCAACAATGTTACTTCGCAGACGTTGAGAAGTACTACGCTAGGTACGAAGCCAGCTAGGGTCAAAAATTGGTTAGATCGGTGGGGAGGACAATGATTAGTTTATATGCCTAAGTTAGTAAGTTAAGATGGCGCCCAGTGATTCCCGCAGAAGATTTAAAATACGACTTTTCACAAGATCCGGTTTTTAAACAAGTCCCCTTAGAAACTTAGCATGTGAATGTATTACAGTCTTTGGGACGATGTTATGCCCATTCTTCATGGGATTTATTACTTTTTAATCATAGTAATTTTGATTCATATTAAATTTAATCTCAATAAAAATATGAGCGTGAAGACGCCGCAGGGACAGTCACAGGACCCTCCGCAAGGAGCAGAATGTACACAGGTGAATGTACCACAAGTGTAATGTACCGCAAGTGAGTAGTGTTACTACAGCCTAAAAATCCGGACGTGTTGATGCCTGGGCTTAAACTAGTGAATGGAACGACTGCAAAAAGCAAACCAATCAGCAAAGCAAAAAATTGTTAGATAGTTAATAAACATCGCCGCCGCCAACAACATCCCAATTAACAACATCACAATCACAAATAAACGAATAAGATGTATTTAATATGTATTTGCTGCTGATTGTTGTTGGTTAAAGGAGTTATCGCTACCAAATACCTAACACCATACCTAACAACAAAAGTCACAAACCCCAACCGTAAAAGAAGAAGAACAGAGCTTCTGCAAAAAAAAGTGCAACCTCCTGCTGGTTAGACCATTTTTATGAATAGTTTTTAAGAACTAGATAAAAAACTAGATAAGTACCAAGATAAGAACTAGATTAAGTACAAGTTAAGATCGCCCAATTATAGAAAGTAATTTTTAGTTAAGTGCAAGTAAATTACAAAGGTAAGTGCAGAATAATTATGGATAGTTAGGTTATGTTAAGTTCTTAAGTCTTGTTAAGTTCTTAAGTGAAGTTACTGGCTAGGTTCTTGTTAAGTTTCTAGTTAAGTACAAGCCAAGAGTCAGTCAATGTTAATCATTTAAAATTCTCCAATGCCTACAGATTGAAATACTCAGGATTGACGTAAGTTCTCTTGTTATTGTTAGAGACTAGTGATTTTTTGTTACAGCACGTTGTGTTTAACTTGGTGAAGAGTAGAGCGCAGATTAACATTTGTGTGATATTATTAATAATAATATAATAATTCTAATAATAAGGAAACATTTTGTGCGTTAATCTTAAACAAAAGCCCTAAGCGCTCTACAGCAATAAGCACTAACACACACACAGTCACACACACACACACACACACACACACACCAAACACACACACGCACACACACACACACCACACACACACACACACACCACACACACACACACAACACTAAACACACACACACACACACACCACACACACACAAACACACCACACACCAACACATCACAACTCACACACACACACAGGCTCACACCACACACACACACACACTCGACTCAACACACCCAACGCCAGCGAAGGAGCAGTCAACATTATGTTTGGAAGTGGAGTTAGTTTTGAGGGAGGTCTTAAAAGAAGGAAAGGACTGTTTGAGTTTCGGAGTGCATAGGGAGATTGTTCCAGCAGGAAGGAGCCTGAAAGATAAAGAACGTTCCAATAGTGTTCTGGCCGAAAACGAGGGATTTGCATATTGCGTGTGTCAGAGGAAGAGGAAGCTGGGTCTAGAGGAGTATAGGTCGACAGAAGTTTTGAGAGGTATGATGGAGCGAGGCCGTCCAAATACTTTGTTTTTCAAAGAGAGCTTGCTTGTAGTTATCGTGAGTTACATTTTTTTGACAACGTCTTACTCTATACCAGTTGCTTCTTAGTAAGAAGTCTGGATAGCAACGCTATACATCTTTGACCGCAACCCAACATATTCTTTTATAACTGTCCTTTAAGTTCATCCTTCATCTTTCCTATCAACTTTCTTGTTCGAGTTGAATGTAATGGACTATGTCTTTTGGATAGTCGCAATTGTATCGTAACCACCCATCAGTTCCTTTAGCTACTTCTGTTTCAAAGTCTTTGTAAAAGTTTCTGTGGGGACGTCTAGAATAAACTATCGTGTCTGTGTTAAAAGTACTATTGATCTGGGTACAGCGGTTTAAAGTAATCGTATACAGAACATTCTAGACATAATAAAATTAGACAACTTAATACCGGTAAAGACGATACCCCCACAGTTATAAACACGGCTTGTCCATCTTAACTTTCCTTTTTCGTCATCATAATGCCAACCAGACTGTACATTAAATATTCTAAAGTCTTGTTAGTTGGGTTTAGAGGCAAACTTAATTGCTTGGTTTTCTTTTGTAAATCTAATTTACATCACTTTACGGTTTGGGTGGATTTTCCATAGTTTCTGCCAATACAGCTGTTGTTCATCAGTTTAAAGAAGTCTTTTTCTGATAGCGTCAGCGGCTTGGGTTCTAAGATCCGTATTTCGTTCTTGATGTATTGTCTCATAAAGGGCTCGTGATCACAGATAATTATTCTGTGAACAGCTCTTAGTTTCAGTCCGTGCTTTAAGTAAAACTGTAGGGATCTGTAATGGCACACATATTTAGTTTTATGTCACCGCTTCGGACCCGTTTAGGCGGTTCGATGGGGCTCATCTTTATTCTTTCTGCAGCTAGTGGGTATATCGTTGTGGAGATCGTTGTAGTTCATAAGGTACTCTAAGTCTACTATTAAGATTAAGCCCTGCTGGATATCAGGCGGAAGCTGTGGAATACATTCCTAAACCAGTCTTATTACACACTCATGTGGGCCTTTTTCATTTTAAAGTTTTCAGCGGAAGTGGTTGTTCATGGACCAATCCATACAGATTGGTTGGCGGTCTAAGTACATTTGATAGTGGATGGTTGGGGGGGTCTATAGTCGTCTAAAATTACTTGTTGTTGGCTTTGCTGTAAGGAGGTGACGGCCATGCTAATACCTCCCCCTTAGACCGTCTTCAATCATCTGAAGTGTGGGTAGATCAGAAATTAGTCATTCTTGATGTATTGTAGACTTCAAGAAATGCCATCCAAGGAAAGGCCAGGCGCAGAGATGTAATGTGATGAGTCCAGAACAGTAATGTTTCATGCATGTAGTTCAGTTGTTCTAAAAGACGTTTGCTAATAAACTCACGTAGCCTATAAATATTGCATCATGATAATCACACATTGTTTGGCAGTGTAATTCTGTCCAGGCCTTTTGAGCGTATTCATTTTCAGAGTCAGTTAAGTCTTTGCCTCTAAACTAGAAAAGAACAGCGCCTTTAGGAGGATGCGAGTCTGCATCAAACCAAATCCCACGAGTTCTTGTATTTCTTAAGGATGTCGCCTTTAGCACTAAAGATGGGTCAAAAATATTGTTTATGATTGGGAAGTCTCTGTATAGATACGCACTTAACTTATCTAAACTAGACATCAGTAGTTGGGCAGAGTCATAAAAGGATAAAATATCAAGCAGTATAAAGTAATGTACTTTTCTGAAGTTTGTGCAATACAGCTAACCCTTTATATTCAGAAGTCACTGCTTGCTTGAAATAATTGCAGAATAGTATCTCGTAGGTTATGAAAAAGATTGCTGTTTCCCATGTCTTGGGTCAACCTTAAGTTGAGTTACTATTGTTGTGCAGCAGCCCTTAAAACTTTCCAAGTAATGTGATCGTGGTCTCTTACTGTCACGTCTTTTCTGTTAGGTGTTAGATCTAAGCCGCATATCAGCATTGTGTAGATGAGTCATAACGTTCTTGGTCTTAGGTACGTCCATAACATTGTCTGTATGGTTCAGTTAATTGGATAAACTGATTTCGAAGTTGTTTCATCTGCTCTAATAAAATTCACTAGCTGCATGGTGGAGGACTCTGTTAAATCTACTGGGCGTGTGTGTGCCCCATCTGACCTAACAACATTAAACGCATAAGAACAGATCTGATGGTGGGTTATAGGTTGTTTTTTTTTGTTCTTGTTGAGTGCTGGTTAGTTCTGCGGCAAGATTGATCAAATTCTGCATAAACTACATATGGGCTCATTTGCATTTTTTTGTACATTTCTTAAAACTAACTATAGACCCTGGTTTTAGGCTGTGAGGAGGTAATCGGTTTCACAGTCTACAAAAACTTTTACATTGTTTCTTATTACTGTCAGCTGCTTCTATAGTTGGGTTTGAACCAAACACCTTCTACAAGGCCCTTTGTTAGCATGGATCCTTTGATGTATAAGACATAAGTCTGCTTATTGTTCTGATTAATACATAATTGACTCTTTGTAATTCTGCAAACAGGATCAAGTCTAATGATTCTTTAAGCGGTTCGCCCAAGTGGAGCGTTTGGAGAAATCCTTAGAGGCACTAGATTGTATATACAGACCAGTGTTTACGTTTACGGGATGGCTTGTTTTGCTCGCTTCCACATGAGGATATACTTTCTATATCTGTCACCTGTTATGTTATCAAAGTTCAGCTTCCTTGCTTATATTGTTCATAATTAGATACTCTGTTTGCATGATTTTTAACAGGATTTAAATTGCGCTAAAACTCACCACTTAAAACACAAGTGTCAGAATATGTATGGTTTAGTCTGCTCGTTTGAAATCTAACTCTCTTGGAAGAGGAAGTAGAATTGCCAACTATAGGATAGATACTTTGTGTGTCTTAATTGATTTCAAGGACTGTTCCATCAGACAGCGAACCCTTAACTTGCCTCCTCACTTGACTGGTTAAATCTGTTGTAAGCATGTAGGTCTGCCCAGTCAGAATAGGTCACGAGAGCTAATAATTCTTTCTGTTTAGTTGATAACCCAGCTTCCATGTTCACTTTCATCAGGCGTTATATAATCAATCAGACGGCAACAGCATTTTTACTGGCGCTCATCTGAAGAAAATCTGGGATTTTACTGTTAGGTGTGTCACGCTTTCATGAACATTTGTGGGGTTAATAATGTCCATGTCTACTTCGCTAAACGTATTGCTTAATTGTTTGTCACTATCAAATATTTCTTCATCGTATTTAGTTTTTCATCCCTCGTATTGACTTGTGGTCGTCATTTTAAAGCCACAATTTTTATGTAAATTAAAAAAAAAAATGTAAATAAAAGTAAGTAAACACGCTTTATTCTTTCACCAAGCGTGGCAAAACACTTCAAGACACGTTACCTTACTTTAACACCTGCCAATATTTTAGCTTTTCTGAATTGCTACAGTCAATGTTTCATCACTTGATTGCTTCGTTAAATTGTTTCATTATGATCTTTCTATTATATTGTTACATAATTACTCATAACCAAATTCACTAAATCCAGTTTAACACTTTCATTGTTTACGTTTAATAGTTTCTTTACATTCTTTAATCAGATTCACTTAGTTCGGCTGCATTTTTATATTAAAATAAATATAAAAAAAAAATTGTAAATTCAAGCTGTTATTCATATAGTCTTTTCTTAATCGTAAAACTTATTTCATTAAAGCAAATAGAATTCTCCTTCAGGGCTGTAGAAACAGTCAGATTAACTTCTTTCAGGAAGGCCATATTTTCAACTAAAAAATGGCAAACAACTTTTTAACTGGGGTTGGTGGCCAAGAATCTGGTATTTTACTGATGGCCTGCTTCACGCTTATCTCGAAATTTATACGCTCAAAAAGATCATGTATTAATTCTTCAAACCTGCTTTTAACTCTTCTTTAGCACCCTACCAATCCAACTCGTAAAGTATTATTAATAAGCTCTGTTAGCTACTTCGTGGCTTCATTTTTTTAAACCAGGAATATAAACACAATTAAAATAATTATGTAATCCGTTCCTATTGTTTTGCGCAAGGATTCCGGAAGATGAGAAAGGGCGATAATACAATCGATAACAACGACAGGAGTATAAACACAATCAATATGCAGACGCGTAGCCACAGAGGAGTAATAATCAATACTGCAGAAGCTAAACTGCGGAGAAGATAAAATCATCTGTAGGGAGCCAAGCGTACTTATTTTGTCAAACAAACCACAGAAACGCAGCACTCACAGTATAATGTTACACACAGTAACTCAGCACTTTCGATTTCATATGTTCTGTATTCACTTGCACATGACGCCTGAAAAATGTTGTCACGCGTCTTCCGGTTTAAGTAGTTTTCAGAACGTTTCTTCTTCCTTGGTCTACTAGTTTTCAGAACAAGATTTTTACAGGAAGATGAGTGACAACTTTTGTCAGTGCGCTGACTCGGCAGGTGAATAGCAGGAGACAGATTTGGGCCTGCGTTTCATACAGCTAGGCTGTCTGTAGCGGCAAGTGAATCTGTGGCAGTGGGGGTTGCATTCAATATTAGCTGAGCTGGGTGAGTGAAGTTGCAGCAGTCGGGTGACTAAGTCTGTAAACTTTTTGTTAAACTACTTTTTTTTAACTTATTTTGGGTTTAATCGATCAAGTGTTTGTTGTGTCAATGTTCTGTTTAATTGCATAGTGTTACCTGTCGTGAAGTAAACGTCTTTCTCACTCCTTTTGAAGTTCAATTTTTTCGTCGTCTATAATCCTCACCATCAGCCATAAGCTTCTGAAATTCTTGTCGTATGTTTTCTCCTGTAATGATTTGCTATTCTTTATCTTAATGAACAAAGTTTTTGCTGTTGCTAGGGCTACATGGCAGTGTGCTTTTGTAATTTAGGAGTTATTTTTTTTTAAACAGCACTTACATCTAGACACAGCCCTAACACCCACACCCGAGACTACCTAATGCTAAAGAGGCTGGCAGCTCCAACCCAGTAGCTAAAAAAGCTACACTAGACCCAGCACTTACGCTAGCTACAGGTGAGAGCCAGTAATTTCTTAAGAATAGTGTTATTTAAAGCTTTAGCATACTTTATTTCTAGTTAACCCCTCTATACTTATCACAAGTCGCTTTGTATTTCCTTTTGGGAAGTCCGTTATTTGCTCTAACTAAAACTGTTGAAACCCTCCATTTTTTAATTTAGATTATTTTTTAAATTAATCTTGTACATATAGTCTTCTTATTAATTCTTCTGGCAGCACTTCATTAAACAGAGTAAAACGCAAATAAATTAACATACTTAATGAAATAAAGTCGAGTTACGGTTTTAGTTTGGTTTTGGTCAACCATCACAGTAAAACCTGCAGATGATACAAGGGTGTTTATTTCATCTTCGTTTTTAGTAATTGCAATTACTGAGCTTTAGAGGGACATCCAAGTTTTCAGCCTTTATCTGTATACCTCAAATTTAAACGTATGGTTCTGGAAAAAACTAGGGATCGCCCCCCCTCGGAGTAATAAATAAGCGAAAAATCATCGTCATTTGCTAGGCAGTGACTGTAGCGTTGGGGTAAATTCTAACCCGAGGGTTGTCACCCCCCACTTCAGTAAGGACTTCTTTCTCTGTAGCATATATTCAAAACCTGCCTAGTTATTTAAATCGTTTGTTCTGTTGTGCTCCTGAAACTTTGGCTAACAGAATGGGTCCTGAAATTTAAGGCTTTTCTAAAATTGTTTTTCTTATCAAAGTATACTTAGGGCTTCGTAGTTCAAACTTTAAATTCCAAGCAATTTCAGGAAGCAACGCCCAAGCATTCTCTCTTTTTATGAAGTTTGTTTTTCATGTTTGCCCCCAAAACGGTTGCCCTTAAATTTCTTATTTTCTTCTAGGGTAGGATATTGCTGTGTTTTTTGTCTTCAATTTCTGTTCGTTTGTAACCCCATCATCTGTGTACTCAAATCCATAAACATTCCTGGCACTCCTATTTAGATCAAACTCAGTTGTGTTGCTAGGTCTTTTAGCTTACTGCAGTGCATTTAGGAGCTAGCTGCGCTTTGATTCTGGCCCCCGAGACATTCTTTTTTAAAATTAAATTATAATAAACAAACGTATTGAACTGGGGGGTCAGTCCTCAAGCATAGCTTAGCGTGCTTAGATTTTTCTAACTGCTCTTTTATTTTTGTTTAGCTCATCTTTGTCCCTTATTATATAATTTTCACTTAACATTCTTCAAAACTATCTTTGTCCTTAGTGTAAAATAATTTCAACCGTTTTTAACTGCGATCAAAAGTCTTTTAAGACAGATTGTATTTTTGAGTAAAGAGCCCCACAGAAACTAAGGCGTGGCGGCCACTAAAGGCCAGCTTTGACGAGCTTTTCTTTTTTTTAACAATGTCTCGTTCAGCTGAACAGTCATCAATAATAAACGTGTTTCAGTTCCCTCAAATAGCCTATTGTAATGTTCTAAACAGTCGCTCAGTTTGTCGCTAGGATCAACTAAAATATATTCTCGTCGTCCAATTTAAATTCCTTTCTTTGAAAGACTTGTTGTGCTTAATGGTTGTGCAAAATTTAACAATGTGCTCGTAATGAACCTGTTATTGTTTGTAATAAATCAGTACAAAGACAGTTTTCCCCAACCCCCAGTAATCCGCGATAAGAGAACAGTGGGATCTTTGGGCAGAAACTTCAAAAATATCCGTCTGTTTTTAATAGGTTTTTTCTTCTACATTTTTAATAAACCCGTCTTTTAACCTGTTTTCTTCATGTTTAACTGGGCATCACAAACCATAAAAACATGCATTTTTATTTGGGCGTTTCCGTCTGCTTTCTTATGATATTTATTTTTATACCCTCTTGCCCCCCCTTTCTCCACTTCCAACAATTGTTGTCAAATGTAGATCTAAAATCCCAAACCCCAGCCCATATTTGTTATTAGTAGTCTTCAAGTCTTACATCATAAAGGCGAAGTTTTTTACATACCCCATGACTGCAGGATCTAGGATCTCTTTGCCTACCTCCCGCGAACAACTTTCTTATTTCATCAAGTGTTGGTTAGGGTAAAGTCCACGCCCCGAATACAAATGATCAGACTTGCCATTTTTGCACAGTCAACCTTCTCATTTTGGATTATAAAACGCTTCTGATTCTCTATGAAAAGGAGTTGTTTCTTCAGTAAATATGATCAAAATTCCTTTTAAAGACTTCAGAGATGATTTAGATGTAGTTCAAAGGTGTCCTTGTTTTTTTTCTGTAGTGGAGTGTATAACTCTTCATAATAAAAAATGTTTTATTTTTTATGGGTTGTTTTCGGGCCAGTAGGGTTGAAAACACATAAACTAAAGAGAATGTCGCTAACTGTGTTTTTGGTTAGGATCTTAAAAAGAAAAAGAATCGCTGGATTAATGTCAGTTTAAGTAGTTTTTTTTTTTGTGCGCCTTGGAAAATATGGCATTGCGTCTTTAACATTTTCAAAATCTAGGGGATGCAGAATCTTTTCCCAAAGCTTTGCTCGCCTCTTCTTTAACATCATCCTTTGTCCTCCGTTTTAAAACCCTGTGTTTGAGCCCGTTTGGGCCTTGTTTTCCCTGAAAACTTTCTTTTTTTTTTTTTTGGCACCCTAATCGATGAGGAAAAAATGTCTCCCCTGTTTGTACAAATATTTGCCCTCCATTTTAAAATTTGCCATATGTTTAAACGTTTGCTTCCCCCAAATTAGCAAAAAACAGTGCTTTAGGATTCGTTTTAAATATCTTTTTTTAAATGATAGTTGCGTGCTGGTTTTATAACTCGAAAGCCCCCAAAGATCAGGGAACAAAACTATTAAAATTGTTCGGCTAAAACGGGTGAGGGAGTATTTACACTAATTACGTCTGTTATCCTTTTTACGCCAGGGGGTTTCCCTTCTTTTTTCTTTTTGGGGTCGAGGTCACAACCGTATGGTTCATTTTTTATAAACAAAAAAGATTAAAAAAAAAATTGGGGTAAAGTTTTTGACCATTGTTTCCTGTTGGGGGGAAAAAGAAGAAGTTGAAAAGAACTGGCCTTCATTGCGAAAAATTTGAAGGAGCAGCGGCCCATTGCGTAAAAAGGTAAAGGGAAGGTTCTTCCTTTTTTAAGCCCGTAAAGAACAAAAAAGGGTGGGTTTTCACTCCCTAAACCCCGTCAAGAACTTTTGGAAAAAAAAGAAATTAAATATTTATGGGAAGCATGGACGGAGCTACAGAAGTATTTGTTCCAATGTTTTGAGGAAGTTGGTAAAGTTTTGTATTTAAAAATTGGTGCAGCTCGGGCCGGGCGAAAAAAGCTACTTCTCGCAAAACCCAAAAAATTTTTAAAAAACTAAGAAAAAAATTGGGCGAAAACTCCTATTGTAGGAGAAAATTTTTTAAAACCCTTTTGGTTTAGAGCTGAAGCCGTTAGTCGTTTACAGAACTTAGGAAAGAGTTCCCAGCAAATCTAAATACAAAAAATTCCTTTTAAATTTTTTTTTTTTTAAAAAGAAGAGATGAATCAAATTAAAGACAAAGAAAAAATGCAAAATTGAAACAATTTTTAATGAGGGAACAATAAAAACAATTGACGTTTTTCCCCATTCCTAGGTAAAACCCTGGGGCTAATGCTGCTCTGGGACAATAAGGGGCGAATAACAAAAAATTTAGCAAAATTGGTGGTAGATAGAAAAATAAAAGAAGAAAAAATAAACTGGTTGCGACAATAAAAATTTGGGGCAAAAAGAAAAGGCTAGAATCAGCGAAATACAGGATTTAATTATAAAAAGGGCAGCCCCAGGTTGAAATGCTGTTTACTAACAGAGCGCAGCTGCATCCAAACAAGAGAATTAAAAAAACTTAAACAAAATGTTTATGAAAACACTACGCTAGCTGAAGAATAAGGACTCTGTTCAGGAACGGGGTTTAAAATAGTTAGTTATAACGGTTTTGGGGTTTGCTATCTCTACACTTTTTATGCTTTAACGGGGTGCGCCAAAAGGGTCGTAGCGTCTAAAACCCCTAAACCCGGTAAAAGTTGGATTAGAAAAAAAATTACACCCCTAGAAAAATTTAAAAAAAGAAGTTAGGCAAAAGCGTTGATGCTCTCCCGGGGCTAATAGGCGTTTTTTTAGTTGGGTTTTGTCTTAATGGGGAAAAGTTGTTGGTTATATGGTGCCTCTGTGGACGTTGGAGTGCTAGTGCGGGTTAATTTTTTAGTGAAATAAAGTAGGGCTAATCCGCAAAAGTTAAAAAAACCCCAAAAAGGGCTGTCTTTCGTAGTGGGGACTGCAGTGTGAGGTCTTAAAGGGGGCGTGTTTTTGGGGGGGCTTTCTGGCTGTAAAAGCGCTTATAAGGATGCTTTCTTCGGGCTGGGTATTTTTTTTAAAAGGATGGTGCGGCCCTTGTTTTTAAAGCTTGTTTGTGTCTAAGTTTTGTCGTCCCCAGCTTGGGGATTTCATTTTTAAAATTCTGTTTGCAATCTTAGTCAAAGGTCAGAGGGTAGAATGATAATCCATGCCCAAACAAAAGTCCCCTTTTGCCCTGCTGTGTAAGAACGTTTGATCCTTTGTTGTGGCGGGGAAAATCAACAGCAGGTTAAAGATCTTCAAAATTGCTAAAAATTGTTTTCTGGCAAAAAACCGTAGATTGATTACTTTGCTAGACTTGGTTTGTGTTTGTGCTCCTAAATAGACCCCAAAAAAGTATGCTTATGGGTCATTAAGTCTTTCACTCTGGCATTTTTGGGCCTTTATTTCATTAAGAAAAATGTTGCCCAAGCTTAGGGCGTTTTTGTTCAATTGCCCTATTGACTTTTTTGTTGGTTGAAAAGGGGTGTGGAGGCCATAATCAAAATTTTTAATTCTCTTTTTGACCCCAAATAAAAAGTGCCCATCCATGATTGGGGTCAAACTTTTGTTTAAAATCAGTTAAAGGTTTATGTTAAATTCGTTGCAAAAACTTTCATATGTTGTGTCATTGGGCTTTTTGGTTAAAACGTTGTGTTAGGGGGGGGTTGTGTTCAGTTAGTATTCGTCTGTTGGTAATAAACATGGGGGTTTTATTCTGACCTTCTAAAAAATTGGGGGGGGTTTTTTGGTTTGCTATGACCGCACCAGGTTAGAGTAATGGCAAAATTTTTGTTTGGAAAAAAGA
>CM031625.1:24367871-24382871 GCA_018398815.1 Conus ventricosus | reverse complement strand
TTTAACATTGATCTGTTAAAACGGCAGCCTGCCTGGGATGCGACCACCACCCCTCTTTGGCTTGCATTCAGCTTATTCATAATCCAACTAGAATCGCAAAGACATCTTCTACATTGCTGGATCATATCTACACGAACCACAAAGCCATGGTGTCCAATATAACAGTGGGCAAAAAAAGCATCAGCGACCACTGTCTCATTTTGTGTACTTGGTCTTGTAAACTTCCAAAGCAACAGAATAAGGGCCACACAACCATTCAATATCGCTGCTTCAAAAATTTCAGTAAGGATGAATTTTTCCTCGACTTAAGCTTAGCTCCTTTCTACAGTGTACTCAATTACACAGATCCAAATGAAGCGTATAATACCTGGTATAATATCTTTCTCTCCATCGTTGATAAACATGCCCCACTTAGAAGAAAAAGGGTAAAACACAGAGTACTTCCCAGCTGGCTGACAAAAGACATTATTATAGAAATGGCACTAAGGGATGCACTTAAAACCGCAAAAAAAGTAGATGAATATAAAAAGCAGAGAAACAGAGTATCAGATCTAGTTAGAAAATCAAAATCTGAGCATTTTAGGAAACTGATAAACGCAAACAGGGATACAGCATCATTATGGCGTGCTGTTAATGAAATAACTGACAAGTCGAGAAAGAAATCAGATAATACTGCGACTATGTGGTCTGCTAACACTTTCAACAATCATTTCCTTCAGGTAACTGAATCAGTACAAACAGCTGCCAGTGTCACATTCTTTAATCGATATGAGACTCCAGCTGTTCTCCATCGTTTTGCCAAGAACGATTGAATACTAGAGATTCATTAGCATCCCTTGCTTGCTATTAATGAAGTTGGTTCCTTAATTTCAAAACTTAAAAATAAAAAAGCAATGGGTCCAGATAACTTAAATGCTTCTATACTCAGCTTGCTCAACCTTACATTGTTGATACCCTTACGTATGTTTATAATTTGTGTATTGATCAGAATGTCTTCCCATGTGGTCTAAAGGCAGCAAAAGTTATTCCCATTACCCAAATCAAGAGATCTCACTGATTTAAACAATTTTAGCCAATATCTCTTTTATCCGTTGTATCGAAACCTCTTGAGATGCATGTTCACAAACACCTAACAAAAAATATGGAACATCACAAACTGTTCCACCCATTTCAGTCAGGCTTTCGTCGAAATCACTCATGCCACACGGCCTTAACACGCCTCTGTGATACATGGGGTATCAGCCATCACGAAAGAAAACTCATGGAACTGTTTTCCTCGATTTTAAGAAAGCCTTGATCTTGTAGACCACAACATATTATTAAACAAAATGACTGCATATGTTCAAAATCCGGCAGTAGTCACCTTCTTTCAGTCATATCTTGAAAACAGGACCAGTGTGTTTACTTAAACGGTACTTATTCCTCTGAAGGATGGTGAGCTGTGGCGTTCCACAGGGCTCTGTCCTTGGGCCTCTTCTCTTCTGTATTTTTATAAATGACCTACCGATGCACATATCTCACAAAGATGTCATATGTGATCTGTTCGCTGACGACAGTTCTCTTCACTGTAGTGATACAAACATCATGTCTGTACAAATATCGTTACAACAAAGTATAAATGATGTCTTAGAATGGTGCAACCAAAACCCAATGGTCCTTAATCCGCACAAAACAAAATGTATGGTCCTAGCATCGAGACAGAAACATCAACGACAGCATCTTATGTTGAGCCTAAAAATGAGTGAAACCTTGATCGAGCAGGTTACCGAACACCGTGTCTTAGGCGTGATTATTGATGATAATTTTAAATGGCAATCACATATAAATCATGTTTGCAAACAGTTGGCTCGCAATTTGTTTTTGCTCATTAAACTCAGTTATTATTTTTGAACCACACATCCGGAAATTATTTTTGAAGCCCATTGCCTTTCTCACATCAACTATGCGTCCAAATGTCTGGGTGGTGCCGGTGAAAATCACATAAAAAAGATCAACTCTATGCATTTGGCGGGGAATTAAGCTGATTCTTCCCGACAAGTTTCTATCAACCACGGGCAAATTCGCAAAACTAATGAAAGCTACCACTGCAGAGCCAACTGATCTATAATAAGGCAGTTTCTAATGTTTAAAGTCCATGCAAACATGGCGCCAACATATCTTGCTGAGTTTATCAAATGGCAACAACGCGATATGATTCAAATAATTACATTTTACCACGTGTCCGCATTGATTTGTTCAAAAACTAGTTTTGCATTTTTGGTCATCTGTGTGGAACTCTCTTCCTCCGTCTGCCAAAAACATGTCAATCACTGCCGTCCTTCAAATCAGCAATACATAAACATTTACTTGAACAATAAATCTAACCTTTTGATCATAGTCTCAACGCCCTAAATCTTATGTTTGCCTCTATATTAGCTGATGAAAATGTGTATGTATGTATGAGTGGGTGGGTGTGTGGTGTGTGGGTGTGGGTGTACGCGTGCGTGCGTGTATGTGTGGGCGTGTGCGTGCATGTGAGCGCGCACGTACGTCTCTGATTATGTTTGTGTAATTTTGTAATGGATTTTTTTTTTTAATCATTTTATTCTAATTACTATTGTTATTGTTATTATTATAATGTTGCTATATTCTTCATTGTTTCTACCATTATTAATATGTGCAGTGTGTTTAGTTGAATGTTGTAGAATAGCAAGGACAGATTGGAAGAATAGGCACTGCCTAAAATCTCTATCCTTGAGTAATAAAGTTTTTGAGTCTTTTAGTCTTGAGTCTCTCTCTCTCTCTCTCTCTCTCTCTCTAGGTCATTTTCTTTTGTTCCTCCTCCTGAGCTGCAAGTTCTTAAAAAATGATTACATCTGGAGAAATACCCATGACCTTAATTCGTCATCGATCTCAGCGTGCAGAACTTATAGTTTTTAACTTGCGTCTCCATCGTTCTCTCATCGCACAAATGACCTACATGACGTCATCCTCGTTCTCTGTGCGCGGTAATGATCTTGAAATGATTTCACTTCCCGTTTGTTGGTAACCCCGACGACCACCAGAGCGGCTCATAGACTACACAGGCAACAGCATGTGTTGGGGTTCAACACTTTATGCCAAGCGCCTGTCCTCCAAGCGGACATTGAAACTATTGACAACAACTTACGACGTCATAGCGTATCTTTCGTCCTCTTTAAAGCGGAGAATGATGGGGGCTCTAGCCATCAGATTAATTCATCTAGCACCCCCAAGTAAACTTGATCCTACAGATAACGGTACCAAAGGAAACGCACGAAAACCAGATAAGCAAAGAGACGCAACAGAATGAACAGTATTTACCGTAGCATGAAGTGGCGGAGTAGCTCAGTTGGTAGCGCACACGACTCATGATTCTTGTAATCCTGGAGTTGCGGGTTCGAATCCCCGCTGGGCCGTTTGGCTGCCCTGGTATGGCCCTTTGCGGTCGGTTGGGCTATAAGCAACATTACCTGTGCCGTTTGGGTATAAGGGGATTTTTCGGAGGTTCAACATTTGTTTCTAAAATCCTTTCCCCCCCCAAAAAAAAAAACACCTTCGAACAAGACTAAAAACCCGATGTTTGTTTTTAAAAGCATCTTGCAAAACACGCAAATCCATCACCAATTTTTCGGAAAAAAGACCAGTTTAGCTGGGGTGGGGATGAACATTACGCATAACCCACATAAAAAAAAAAAGGGAAAAATATAAAAAGAAAACCCCGGAGGACCGGAAGACTGGATGACGCAGGAAACGACTAAAAGTAACGCCAGCAGGCGCTCTTCAGTCACGCTACCCGGGTAGGCAGCCCGTCTTTGTAAAGGAGGGCTTTGGAAATGTGAAGCGTTTAGATTTTTGGTTTTTCTGGGGGCAAGAAAAAGCGTCATCAGTCTGTCCCATGAAAAAGATAGTATGATGATAATAACAACAAAAATGATGATAATAAAAACCCATAATACCCAATGATGATGATGGGGGGGGATGAAAAAAAATGTTTAAAAAACTAATAATAAAATAAAAATAATAAAAAGAAGAAGAAGAAGAAGAAGAAGAAAAGAAGAAGAAAAAGAATATAATAATAAAAAATGAAAATAATTAAAAACAAAAAACAACAATAAAAAAGATAAGATAAGGAATTTTTGCTTATAGCCCAGCCGACCCCCAAAGGGGCCCACATAAAGGGCTGTCACCACTTTAAAATCAACTCACAAGTCATTTAAAAACAAAAACAAAAAAAAAAAAAAAAAACCTTTCAAACATTCTTAAAGACATCTTCTAAAAAACGCACCAGAAAATTCGTTAAAAATCTTTCTTCCGTAAAATTTTAAACGATGAAAAATGTTAATTTTCTTTAAAAAACTAAAGGGATCACGTCAGGGGCCCGGACTCCCCTGAACAGGATCTTCATGGACTCCGCTGTAAAAAGTTTGTGCTCACATCGTGCAAGCCCCAAAACACTCTAAAAAAAAATTTTTCCGGGGGGAGGGGGCACATGACATGGAATGCACCACAAAGCTTCCTCTTTCTTTAAAAGGTACAATGGGTAAAATACGGGTGGCCGGTGTACACCGGCACAGAAGTGTTTTCTTCTTTACGACCACTAAAACGTAATGGGGGGAAAACCCTTTAAAGGTTTTGGGACGGATCTAAAAGGGTTTTTTATCCTTTCTGCGTATTCCAATCCTCCCTCCCAAAGGGGTCCTCACTTTAATCTTTAAAATTTTGGGGTTTGAGTTTGAGCGGGGGGGGATTTATTTTGGGACATTTCTCCCTTGGGGATTTTTGGGGCAAAAAACGACCCAACCTTTTTCTTTCCCCCCCGATACCAACATAACCAGGAACCAAGCTAAAATAATTTTTGTAACCACCCGCTTTCAACCCCCTTAAAAATTTAAAAAGAAATGCAAAATTTAAAGGAAATTGAAGGTTGCGGCCAGCATACCCCTCCAAAGCTGACAGCAAATTTTCCGAAAAGAAACCAAAAAGCCCCTCTTCGTAGATTGTGAGATTATCCCCCACCCGCCAGACCAGACCCGTAATTTCAGCAGAATAGACAGAACACCCTAAATGTAAAAGGTTCTAAAAGAATCTGAGAAGGAGCCCCAGGGCAATGGGCCCTGAACGGGCCACTCCATCCTCAGAGGGAAACCGTCAGAAAAAAATTTTCTGATAGGAGGGGAAATTTTTGGAACAGAGGTCACCCATCCCAAGGCCTTGTATCCCAAAGGAGAGCTGGTAAAACTTTTTAAAGAAAGGCTGCAAGTTAAAAACGAATCTTTGGGCGTAAAAAAGGGTTTCCACGGAGCTAAACCCGGAAAAATTTGGGAAAAAATCCGACACAACTCCTAGGTTTAGACCTGCTTTTCCGCCGGGGGCTGCTTACAAGCCCAAACCCCCGGAATACATTTGGGGTTTGGGTTTTCGAATTTTGTTTTAAAAACTGGGGGTCAAAGACACAGTCATGGGCAGGATTCTGGGGTTTTCGGGTTAACAGTCTGTATAAAATTTTTAGAGAATTTTCAGCCTGCGGTTGAAATGAGGGTTCATTTTCCCTTTTGCTTACGGCTGTCACAGGGGGGGGTTGCGGAATCCCTCCAAGACAGAGCAAAGGGCCCTTTGGGGGTGGATGGGGGCCCAAAGGGATTTTGGGGTTTAAGGGTCTTGTAGGGGCCGTACAGGGCCACAACCTTTAGTCCATTTTGGGGAACGGACCAAGGCTCTGTAAGGTTCACAAAGTTTTCTTATGGGCCCCCCCAAGTCAGTGTGCGCTACGACCCCAGAATTTTAGATTTTCCCGGGCAAGAAATTTTTGGGGTTTTTTGTGGGGCTGAAAAATTTGGGTTTTTGGTCAAAAAAAACCCCCCGGGAAAATTTGGCTTTTTTTTACATTTGGGAAAAGGGTTTGGACTTGTCCAGACAAATTTTTCAACCCAAGCAAATAATTGCGAAAAATTGTGGAAAATGAATTGACGATTTTTTTACTGAAAGGTAAACCCTTTTCCCCTCAGCCCATGTTGAATTTTGTTGACAAAAAGTTGGAGTCGCCCGCGTACGCTGGGTAAGAACCCCAAACCCTGCGTACACGCGAATCTTTGACAGAGAGGACCCGGTCCCCTGGCTTACCGGACTTAAACAATGTCTTTAAATTTTTTTAATTTGGAAAAAAGAGTTTGGAGAAAGGTGCTCCCCTGGGGAACACCCAACCCCCTCCCCATGGATGTCAAGAGTTTTGGTGCCAAACGCCCCTGGAACTGACGATCACCCAAAAATTTCTAAATAAAAAAAGGGGAAGGTGCCCACAAAAAAACCAAGTTGTGCAGGTCCATGGGGAAACCCCTTTGCTTTCCACGGGTTTGTCTTTCCCCTTTTCGATTTCGAAAAAAATGCGACCACAGCTGCTTGTTGCCAAAGGCGTTGGGGATGGGGGTTTTTCCGGA
This sequence comes from Conus ventricosus, assembly GCA_018398815.1. Lineage (NCBI taxonomy): Eukaryota > Metazoa > Mollusca > Gastropoda > Neogastropoda > Conidae > Conus > Conus ventricosus. The sequence continues at coordinate 24,376,437 of CM031625.1, read as the reverse complement.
GGGATTAGATGGTAAAACTGCGGTGGTATTCCGGAACCCGGGAAAACTGTTCACGGCCAAAAGGCCATGGGTTTCCACTTCCACCCCGAGGGGAATTGACCATCTTTTCCCATCAGTTTTAAAAGAGGAAAGTGGGCGAGCGATTGGGCATATTTGGGAAATTTTTTGGGTTTAAGGCCCTTTTTCCAGGCTTTGGAATGGGAAGATCGGGGTTTTTCCGCCAGGGGGGCCCGGAAAGGCCCCCTGTGGCCCAGAAAAGGGTTTTGTAATTTGGAAGAATTTGTCTGGAGAAAGCTTTCTGGAAAATGTTTTCAAAACCTGATAATGAATGTCATCCAGCCCGGGGCGAATCATGCGGTTTTGAAAGTTAATTTTGTTCAGGGGAAAAAAAAAGGAAGATTGTGGGTTTCGAGTTGTCTGATTTTAAAAATTGATAAAAATTTCCCTCTCTAATCCTTTGTTTTTTAAAAAAGGGGCTGCAAAATTTATTTGAAGATGGGATTCTTTGGAGGGGAGGCCAACAGTTTGGGGCAACAGCTTGTTTGTCTGTTTCAGGGGCATCGGAAAATTTTAAAGTGATGAATGGAGGGGTTTGTTCTTCCCTTTGTTTTTTCTGATGATTTTCCCAAACTTTTTTTTTGGGGAAGTTTTTTGATGTCGGGCCTGAGAAAGTTTCCCCAAAACCCCGACGTTCCTGATTTTGAAAGTTTTTGTCTCGTTTTTTGGAACGGGGGTTTTTGATGGGCTCGAGCTTTGGGGGACCTGAAGGCGTTGGTTACCCGACCCCTGGGGCCCCGTTTGCAAAATTTTTGAAATTTGTTGGCGTTGAAAAAAACCAGGGTTTTTTTGGGCATCTGGGGGTTTGTCGGAAGACACTAAAAATTCGGTTTTGCACAGTTGATCACAGTTTTGGGTCAGAGATTTGGGGGTTGGGGACTCTAAAGGGAAAATTCACCCATCATCATCATCATCATAAATCATCATCATCATAAATCACCCTTCTCTTCCCCAATGATGGGGAAGAGGAGAATAAAGGGGACACCTCGAACCCAAGGCACCGCCACCCGGGCCCTGTCCTCTCCCTGCGCATCAGCTAGGGCCACCCCACCCTTTTGTCCATTTTTTGATGTTGCCCCCACCCAGCTTTTGGGCTTTTTCCGTCCCTTTCGGGCCGCCTTTCCGCGTCCCCCGGGAGACTTTTTTGGGGGCAGTGAATTGTGGCGTTTGACATCCCCGAACCCGACGGGCTTCCTCTTCTTGACTTTTGCCAAGAGGGGTTTTGGGGGGCCCTGCAAGTGATGTTATTTGGCTCCTTAAAAGGGTCTTTGTCTTCCGGCCCTTGCCCAGAGATCCCGAGCAAGCCCTGAACTTTTATTTTCCCAAACGTTTTGATTCTTTGGGGGTCTCGGCTGTAGGGGAAAGCTTTCGCCCCCTTTCAGCAGGGGGACGGGCCCCGGGGGACTTGTACAGCTTCATTTTTGTGGGAAAGTTCCCCCTGCTCTTCCAATCTTGTTTAGTTTTCCCATTGCTGCTGTTGCAATCGCTATTCTGGTCTTGATTTCTGTTTGTAGACCGACCGTTTTTGGGTGGAGTGGGCCCCAAAGGAAATTTGAAAGCGCCCATTTTCTTCAAGCGTTGTCCGTTCTTTGAATTTCAGCATGGGTTTTGGTTGTGTGTTGACCGGCCCTTTCCCTTTTTTTCTGTGCTCACTTCCTTTCCCCTATGCCCCTTCCCTTTTTTCCCGGGTCTTTTTGTCAGTCTTGTATTTCTTCGTTGCGGCCCCCCCATCAGGTCGATGTCATCTGCGAACCTCAGATTATTGAGGTTCTTCCCCCGGGATGGAGACAGTGGAGGGGAAACCAGGGAGGGTTCACCCCATGATGTTTTCCGGGAAAAGTTTGGGAAACCGAAAGGGAGATAGCGGGCACCCGGGGGACGGACTCCAAATGTGGTTTGAAGTAGTCCCCTATCTGGTTTGGGGGGACTGCGCTGTTTGGGGGTTTGTTATACAGCGCCGGGAGGGTTTTGGACGAGCCCCTCCTCTATGAAAAATTTTTTCTGGGCACCTGCCCCAGACCCTTGTGCCACACCCTGTCAAACGCTTTCCAAAAGTAAAATGAAGTTGTGGAACAGGTTCTCTGATTTGTAGATTTTTTCTCCATCAGTACCCCGGCAGGTGAAGATCTGTTTTTACTGGTTTCCCCTGCCCGGAATCCAGTTGTTCTTCGCCGGGGGTTTTCCCTTCCGCTTCTTTTTTCCCGGCGATTCAAGTGACCTGAGCATGTTTTTTACTGGTGTGGCTAATGAAACTTATTTTTCTGTAGTTTTGGCATTGGCGTGTTTTCCCCCTTTTTGGGGCGGGGGATAAAGAGTGATTGAGTCCTTTCCCTGTGGGCCTTTTTTTTGTCTCCCAGATCTTCTGACAAATCGATTTTTACTAGAGTGACCAAATTTTTTTTCCCCCCATGTTGGCAGCTTCTGGAAAATTGTCCCGCTCCCTGTGTTTTCCCCGCCCGGAAGGCTCCGGGGGCTTCTTCCACTTCTTCTCTCATCAATTGGGAGTGGTGAGGAAATTTCCCCTTTATGGGGTTGGAAATCCCCCCCCAAAAAGACTGCGTTTTGGGGTGTTTTAGGGTAGGTTTTAAAGTTCTTGGCAGTACTGTGTCCATTTTTAAAAAAAAAGCGGGGCTTTCCTTCGCAGCCTTCCCCCTGAGGTTTCCTCGATGACTGGACGATCTGTTTTGCGCGTCTTGGTGAGGTTTTTTAGTGGGTGAAGGCCTTTTTTGCTGTTTCCCTTTTTTCCCTACCCTTTTTTGATGTTTTCGCAATAAATTTTTGATCCCTTTTTTTCTTTGGCTTCAAACATTTCCCTTTTTTACAAGGTTGTTTGGTTTTTTGTTTCGGGGGGGCTTGTTCAGGGGCCGGAATTTTTTCCCTTTTCTTCCCGTGATTTTTTTTTGCGCCGAGGGTCAAGGATTCGTTTGCGAAAAACCCTGGGTTGGGTTTCTTCCTCTGTTTGCCCCAAATACCCCCCTCGGGTGTTTCGCCCCCGCCTTTCCCCATTGAAGCTGTTTGTGAGGTCGTTGATGTCATTGGGGCCAGGAGGTTGAGTGGGTGTGAACCGCCCCCGAGGGTGCCTGGAAGCCCCTTCTATCTTTGGGGCTTTAGAAAATCAGTTTTCCTGGAAAAATTTTTTTGAAATAGTGGTTACAAAAAATCCCCGTTTTGCCTTCCCTTTTAATTAAGATGTTGCGGGGGCGAGACGTTTTCATTTTGTGGGGGGGTTTTTAAAGAACAGGGAAATGGTCACTTTTTTCCGACGCATGGAAACCACTCAAGTCCAGGACCCAAGGGGGAGGGGGCAAATCGACAAATCAAAAAAAAGAAAGTGAACCGGGGGGAAAAGTGGGGGTAAGTTGGAGATCCGTTTGTTTAGGGCAAAAAACAAATCAAAGTCGGGAAAGGACATCCCCAAGAAGCCAAAAACCCCTGGATGCCCAACTGACCTACCCCAAAGAGGAATTTTGACCATTTAAAAACACCAACAGCCAAAAAAGGGCGAGGAAGTTCCCCCGATCAACTGACAAAATCCTGCACAAAAACCGGGACGAAGGTGGAATAGAGTGACAAACCGTTTAAAAGTTTGTGGGGATTGGGCTCTCGCAGTAAAAGCCTGAAGGGAGGTTTTCAGAGCGATATAAATAAACCCGCAAAGTGGTTTTTTTGTATAAAAAGGGCAAAAAACCGCCCCACGTCCCAAAAGTGGGGTAGCTTGTGAAAGGGTTTAAAAAAAATATTAAAAGCCCGAAAGAGTGAAGGTTCTTCTGGCTTTGAATTTTTTTCCTGAAGAGCCAGGGCGGAAGGTTTTTTGTTTTACACAGAACTGCAGCTCCCCAAAGTTTGAATTTAAATCCACGGATTTTCCAAGGGGTTACTTTTCCCATCCATGGTGGCAGAGGGGGAAAAGGGGGAGAGATCAGGGCATCTCCCCCAAACGTCTGCTTTCCCAAAGGAAAAAATTTTTTTTGAAAGTTTTCACCGGACTTTTTGGGTTTTTCAGGGCCTCTGGCAGATTTTCAGACTTGCCCCCCCGGTGAAGAAGGGCCCGGGTTTGGGAGTGGTGGGGGGTTTTTTCCCCATCTCCACCATCTCCAAAACTTTTGGTTTTGAACTCCCTTGCCCTAAAGGGCACTGTCCCCGAGGAGTTCGAAAGGGGGGAAAAACCCCCCCCGGTTTTTTAATTGCCCCGGGAAACAGATCTGTAGAAAGGGGGGCAGTCCCGAGGGGGTGGCGGATTTTTTTCCTCCACCCCGGGGAATTTTACTTTTTGGGTTTTTGGGGGTGGTGGGCCTGCTTCCCCCCAGAGTTTACTTGCTTCCTTGGGAGCGTTTTGGAGAATAAAATTCCATCAGTTTTGGCGCAGGGCTGGGCCCGGGTTTGAAAAATTTCTTTTCGGCCGAAGCATATGAAGTTTCTGTTGGGTTGCTGCCAAAAACCTGCTTGCCCGGGGCCCCAAAAAACGAGGGTCTTCTTTTTGTTTTTTAAAATCTTTGTATGGTGGACTCCTGAATCCAAACAGGGGATTTTTTGAAGGGGGAGGGGTGGTCGCCACCGCAGTTCGCACAATGTGCCGGGGCTTTACACGGCCATTTAAGGGGGTTTCCTTGCAGCAAACACTGCCCACCTCCTGCCCCCAGAAAAAGCGGTTTTCGGGCATGGGCCAAACCCCTGGCAAATTTTAAACAACCCCCAAAGGGGAAAGGGACCCAAAAATTGAACTCGGGCATTCAGGATCCGACTTTAATGCCGGAAAGGGAGCACAGGGTTGGGGAATTTTCAGAAAGAGGGTTTGGTGGCCACTCTTTCCCGCACCTTTTTTGACTGTCACCCAAAGCACCTCCCCTCCCCACCTTTGGGAAAGCCAGTTCTGTCTTTATTTCCCCTTTCCAGGACACCTTCAAATCCCGGCACCGAATAATCCTTTTGGAAAGAGTTTAATTGCTTATGGGGAGTCCCCCCCGGATCTTTCCCGTCCCCGAGCTTTTTTGCCCTCACAGCTGTTTCCCATTGCCTTTTTTTGATTTCCCCCCTGGACAAGGAATGATCCATTCCCTAACCTTTGATCGACTGAGGGTCAACCCGTTTGACCTTGGAAGCCCTTTGGATCGCGAAAAGGGCTTTAGAGCTGAATTTGGGGTTTTCCTGCTTTCCCTCCCTTCCATCCCCGAGCCCGGAAACCCAGAAACCTGTCCCTCTCTTTCTCCATAAACTGAGTCACTATTCCGATTTTAAAATCCCCCGAAATAGGGGGTGCCGCCTTCCTCCCTTTTTTTTTGGGGGGGGGGTTTTTTGAAAAGCCATGGTTAGTGTTTTAATTTTAATTTTGTCCTCCCCCTTTCCCCCCCCACCTTGGGGGTCCAAAAAAGGGGGGCCGGGCCAAGAAAACACTGTTTGCCCCTTCCAGGCTTCAGGGGGAGATTTACCCAAAAAACAAACGCCACTTTTTCCCCATTCCCCCCGATCTGCCCAACTCCTGGGAACAGAGAGCCGAGCACTACAGGGGGAATTGGCCAGCAGGGGAACTGCCGGGCTTGACCCACCCCAAAAAAAGGGGGGCCCATTTTTACAAAACCCCGGGGCCCGAGTGTACCCCCCGTCTAGGAGAGGTCCCAGCCCAAAATAGGGGTTTAAGCGCTGACCCTCTCAATCCCAGGATCTTTAATCCCCCCCCGACACCCGGTCCGCACCGCACCCGGGAAACGCGGGGGATCTTAAAGGGGGACCACAGAGAAAAAGGAGTGGGGGGGAAAAGAAACTTTAAGGGGAGCCCAAATAGAAAAGGGCCAAATAAAAAAAGGCAGAAAAAAAGGAAAAGAGAAGACGGGTTACTTTTTTGCCCAGGATTTCCCCACCCTTTCCTATCTGCCTTGGGGAAACCCCCTACCAGGGGCATCAAATCCCCTTTCCACGTTTTTGCTTTGGCCGAAAAGCCCCTTGATTTCAGGCCCCAGAAGCAGTTTTTAAAAAAACCCACCTATCTTCAAATAATTTATGCCCCCCCAGGGAAAGCCTAAAGGGGTCCCAAAGGAAAAACGCAAGCCCCCCGACCACGGCAAGGGTTTCAACCCCCGGAGGGGAAAAAAAAAAATTAAAAATAACCCAAAAATGATGTTTTAAAAAAATAACAATGACAATTAAAAACCCAAAAAAAAAAATATACTAACGATAGTAATTTAAAATAATGGACATAATGATGTACTAATGATATAACATTCCCCAAATTGCAACATTACATAAGATTAAGGATTTAAAGAGATTACGTAAAGGGTGGATGATAAAGATAAAAAACAAAGAAATAAAAATAATCATCATTAGAAAAAAAATAATAAAAGCAATTTCTACTACTACTACTACCTAATACTACTTTCTCTACTATATACTACTAAATACTACTCTACAAACCAAAGAAAGAATGCTCTTTTATATTCCCCCGATGATGACCCAAAATTTAAAGATGAAAGCTGCTGATGATAATGATGATGATGAGATGGGGTGATGTGATATGAATGATGAAGATTTATGATGATCATATCTTTTGATGATGATGAATTTATTTGGAAAGATGATGATAACAATTACAAAAAAATGATAAAAAAAGCAATGATAAGGCAATGCGCCACGTTACAAAAAAAAGCTGAAGTGCCATACAAAAGCAGAAAACTTTTTAAAAGTAAAAAATGCTTTCTAGAAAAGAAGAAAGGGGGGGGGCCGGGGGGGGGGGGGTTGGGGGGGGGGGGGGGGGGGGGGGGGTAACAATAAAAGGAATTACAGAACCCGAGTAAGTGAGAAGCAAGAGGAAATCAATTTTGGGATATAATTTCCAGGAATCGGACATTCAATGCACACTGACCCCGTTTCCCCAAAGTTCAACGAAGTTATGTTTTCCTTGTTCTTTGTGTACCCGAAAAACCCCAAAAATGACGTTTATTTTCGTTCGTTTTTATGGGAACAACAACAAAAACCCCCCGAGTGGGAAATCACATCCCTTTTTTGTTTCACAGAAATAACCCGGAGTGATGCCGTCATCGTTTTCTTAAAAAAAAAAAAATTCCCGCTGGGAAAAACCCCCAAACTGAGTCGTCACCGATCTGTGGGGGCGGAAATAACCAGGAGGTCGGGCATTGTTCCTGTGTGAGAAAAGAGCGTGATGATTTCGTTTTATCGCTCTCTTGGTACAAAAAAAAAAATATTGCTTCAAATTCTGTAGGTGTCCCCAAAAAAACAGTGTTTTTTGTGGGTCAACGTTCCTGTGTGCCCAAAAAACCCTAAGTTTTGGCCCCTCATCGTTCGCTGTGTGTCGAAAAAAAACGCAAAAAAAAAACGATGTTGGGCATCGTTTTTTCTGTTTTTAGAAAAAACATAAGTAATAATATCTTCATTTGTTACCTGTGTGCCCCCAAAAAAATTGAAGGTAAGTTATCATCATTCTCTGGTGCAGAAATAAAATGAAAAGATTTCGTCGTCCCAATTTTTTCCCGTCTGCAAAAATTAACTATGAAATTCCGTCATCATTCTCTGTGTTGGCCCATAACCCTTTAAATGATGCCACCTCAATTTTTTTGCATTCGAAAACCCTTTAAGTGAGGTCGTTTAACTCCCCTGGGGATAGAAATGCCATGAAGTGATGTCGTCATCGGGCCCCTGTGTTTTTAAAATACCCATGACGTGATGTCGTCTCGGCCTTGTGTGTGAAAAAACCCCTTTACGGGTGTCGTTTATGTTTCCCCCTGTGTGGGAAATCCCTGACGTGGTGCGTCATCGTCCTCTGTGTGTAGAAATAAACCCTTTAAGGGAAGTCGTTTATGTCCTTGTGTTTTAGAAATAACCCTGAAGTGAAAAGGGCATGTCCCCCTTTTTTTCAAAAAATAACCAAGAAAGTGGGTTTTTTGCCCTCGTTCCCGCTGGCCCTATGGCTGTGCCCTCCCCGTCCGGGCGGGTTCCCCTACTTTCCTATCTATGCGGGGGCTTCGGGCCCTTGGGTTTTGGGAAAATTTGGAGGCCAGGCTTTTGGGAAATTTGGGGGGCTTGGCTTTGGGGGGCCCCGGCCCCTCATCATTTTTGGGTGGAAAATTTGGCCCGTGGCCCCTTTGGCGGCCCTTTTGGCCCGGTTGGTTTGGCCGTGGGGTTTGGCCCGGGTTTTGGGTTTGGCCTGGCTTGGGGGGCGGCTTTGGGGGGGCGGCTTTGGGGGGGCTTTGGGGGCCCGGGTTTGGCGGGTGGCTTTGGCGGGGGCTTTGGGGTTTGGATCTGGGCCCTTTGGGGCCTTTGGTTTGGGGGAGGGGGCCCTCCTATTTCTTTGGGTTCCCTTGGGTTCCGGGAAGGTTTGGGGGTTTTATTTGATAAAAATTACAAAGGGAGTTTCCCCCTGTTTCCCTTTTTAATGATTTATGGGCGATTTTGAAGGGGAACGATGTAAGTGGGTAATAAACACGTGCCTTACGCCCCCGTTTGGAGTGCTTTGGTACATTATGTTTTGTGAAAAATGCTACTGTGTGTGTAGTTGAAAATG
>CM031625.1:24350529-24367771 GCA_018398815.1 Conus ventricosus | reverse complement strand
CTCCCTACCCCCTTCCCCCCCCCCCCCACCTCCCTCCAGTCCTCCCTTACTCACCCCAACTCCTCCTTGTTTCGGGAAGGCCTGTTTCTGCACCATTTCTTCATTCTTCAGTCGTTCGAAGAGAGAGAGAGAGAGAGAGAGAGAGAGAGAGAAGCTGGTTGGAAGATTACCAAGCCTATTGCTGGACAGCGGGCGAATTAGAAGGTGGAGCGTTGGTTTGATGGTTATTGGAGTGTCGGCATCTGCAGTCTCCCCTCCCCCCCCCCTCCCACCCGACTTCATCTTTCCACCAATCGACGGACCGACCGACTCAGCTCTATGAAGATCCTTCCTTCTTTCTTGGGACGTTTTCTTTGGCTGTCACTATGTGTTAACTCCACCCTCCTAGAAAAGATGAGCCACTCTGCAGATTGGTGAGAGAATCTGCCCGATGACCTGACAGATTCCTGGCCTGTGTGAGAAGGGTCAAGGAGCTGTCAGTCATTGGATGAGTGCAGCTTTCCTCATCAGTCATTGGATGAGTGCAGCCTTTCCTCATCAGTCATTGGATGAGTGCAGCCTTTCCTCAGTCCGTTGCCAATGAGATTCAGTCTATGTCCTATATCCTGTAACCACACCCTCTTTTAAACTCCTCTCTTCCTCACCTGTAATCCACATAGTTTCGGGTATTCCTGCACAATTTCTACAGTACGTTCCAAGAAAGAGAGAGAGAGAGAGAGAGAGAGAGAGAGAGAGAGAGAGAGATGGGATGGGGGTAGGGAAAGGAGTTGGAAGGTTACCAGACGTGTTGCGGGTATGTGTGAGAGGAGTCAGTCATTGGATTGATGGGCCCAGCCATTTCTCAGCCAGTTGCAAATGAGATTCAGTCTCTTTGTGTATCTGGCTGTTGACCACTCCCTCTTTTGACCCTGTCGGCATCACAGATTCTGTCAATCACCAGTGGCAGGTGTTTCTTTTCTCTTTTCGGGATATGGAGGAGGCGGGATGGGGGGGGGGGGGGGAGGGGGGGGGGGTAACCCACCGGTTGGAAAACATGCAGACATTGCATAGGGAGTGTGAGCAGGGAGGAGGGGGAAAAAAGTGCGGAAGAATAGAAGGATGGAGGACCCACTTTAAAAAAAGAAAGAAAAAGAAGACAAAAAAAACACATTGAAGTTGGAGGACAAAACAAATCATTATATTATTACTATCGTTATTATTATCGTCGTTATTATTGAATAATGATAATAATGATCATAATCACAATAATGATAATGAGCATAATCATCATCACCACCACCATCATCATCACCATCATCATCATCATCATCATAAACCCATTTCAATTCACAAAAATACATCCAAAAGTCATGTGTCACGAGTTTGTCACGAGGCCTACGACGTTCGGCCCACCTGGGGTGGCGGAATTGCTTATTTGTTTGTTGTCGTTGCTGTTGTCGTGTGTCCGTCCCTTGGTGTGGCTTGTGGTGCGGTTGCACCTTGGTGTAGTTCAGCTCAACTTCGGTTTGCTTTCTCTCTCTCTCTCTCTAATTCCACCGCCCGTGCTATTCATCCTGCAGGTTCACGGGTGGCCGGTACCTTTCTCTCGAACTTTCTGTCTATCGGCCTCTCGCCTGTCTTTTTACCTGTCGCACGTGCTTCATTTCTTTTAGTTTGAAGTATGCTCACTCTGTGACGCAGCATGGCATGTTGGCCGCCTTTGCTGAGAGGGGTTAGCCTTCACTCGGCGAAATTCCCGGGGAGCCCGCCTGCTCCAGTCTTGGTTCTTCCCTACATCGAGAGTACAGTCATATTTCTTTCCTGCAGTCGGCCTTAGGAGGGGACAAATTCTTCTTTTCCGCATTTCGCCTCGCCCTTCGAGGGACAAGGTAGGGGGAAGTCTTTTGACCCGCCTCTTCGGGGTCCCCCAGGGGTAGCTGGAAAGCATCAGTTTCGTGGTTTGTTTGTTTTTGGTTTGTTGTTGTTAGCCGGTTAGTCTTCTTTTTGCGCAATTTTTTTTTTTTTTCGAATTGAAAGAAAATATTTGTGAGACTTTTTCTCTGGAAATTAAATCTTTAACCTGGCCATTCAAAATTTTTTCCCAAAATTTTTTCTCTTTTTTGCTCTGGTGATGCGGTAGTCGGGGGGGGAAGGCGGGAAAACCCGGGTGATTCGGGGTTGGAACTTGCTTGGTTCGCTCGCCGCCCCTGTCCTTTTCGCCGGACTCTTATCTTTCGGCCCCCGTCTGTTGTGTGTGCAAGGAAAGGTTTTATGTTCGCGAGCTGCGTACCTGTTTGCGTTCGGATGCGTGGTTGGAGATTTGTGTTATTTTGAATGTGTTTATAAAATGGACAATTTGCCTTGAATTTTTTATTTGCAAATGTGGGGGCTTTATTAAAGCGATGGTCGCTGTGGGGGTTTATTTCCTAAAAAAAAGGAAAAATGTTAAACGTGGGAGAGAAGGGTGAAGTTAATTTTATATTGTTTTAAACCCTGTTGATTTAATGCATTTTTTTTCCCCTGCATCTTTGGAGAAATTATTCGAGGGGTTTTACTGTGTGGTTTAATAGACTTCCCTCCCCCATCATCGGTGGTGTTAAGTTTTTGACAGCATGGGTCAGCTGTATGAGGCGGGGTTCCAGTACCCTTTTTCCCTTCCCTTCCTTTTTCCCTTCCCTCCCTTTTCCTCTCCCCCCCGTGTTTCCCCCCCCCCTTTGGGGGTTCACCCGGAGTACGGACTGGAGGGTGCCACGTGCTGGTTGAGCCACGCTCTGGCTAAACCCAGGGGAGGGATGGGCCACGTGCGGGCTGAGCCCACGGACGGTTTGCCATGTCGGGGTTGAGGCCACGTTGGCTGAACCACGGACGGGATGGTCCCAGTGTGGCTGAGCCCACGGACTGGGGGTGCCACGCGTGGTCGAGGCCCGCCTTGGTCGGGACCGTGGATGGTAGAGGAGCCCCCCGTTTACTGGCCGGCCCTGCCCCCCCGCCAGGACCTCCAGAAACGGCCACGTTCCCCCCCCCCCCCCCCCCCCCCCCCCCCCCCCCCGGGCCCTTTCACTGCCCGTTTGTGGTCGGGGGTCGGCTTTGAGCACCCCCTGCGAGAACCGACCCGGTTCGGAGACTAGTGCGAAGGGTGCCCCCCGTAGCCGAAGAGGCAGGGGTGTGGACGACGGCAGGGTGTTAGAAGGGGACGATGTGGAAATGTTTTTTTATAATTGTGTATATATTACATGTGCTGGAATGCTGGAATGTGATTGTGTAGGTGTATGGTAAATGTTTATTAAAAAACGTCTGTTGTGGGTGTTGGGGTGTTTGATTGTATTGTGCTGTTGTGTGGTTGGAGTGTTTGATTGGGGTCGTGCATATGGTGTGTTGGAATGTTTTTTTGCTGGTGGAATAAAGGGGGGGTTTTGTATCGTAATTTTTTATTTTTGGGGTCTTTCGGAGGTGTGATCAGTCATCCCTTCACTCCCCCCTAGACCGCCTGTAAGGCAACCCCGGGGGGCGGTCGGCAGTTGTGGGGGCTCCCCGGGATGTGAAGGGGCTCTGGCTGCTCTTCTTTTCGCGGGTACCTGTTTAGTTTTGTCTGTTTTATTGTTTAGTCAGTTGTGTTTTTTTCGTGGGGGGTTGGCTGGGTGACTCTGCGTAAAGGGGTTTTTTGGGGGGCCCGGGGGGAACATCCGGCGTGACTGGGGAGTCGGGGTAGACCGAGGGGAGCCCGACCGCGTCCAAGACCCCTTCCCGCGGGTCCTCACGCAGGTACGGCCGTAAGTCTTCCCCTTCTGTTGCCGCTCGTCTTCCATTCCTGTTTTGTATTTCCAGTTCTTTTTTTTTTTTTCTCTCCCCGGGTTGTTGAGTCAGGGGGTTTATCGGCGCTTGTTCTTTTTCCTCTTCGGTTTCCCGTCTCCCAGTTGTTTTTTTTTTTTTTTTTTTTTTCCGGCCGCCCCACCGCACTGTTGTCGTGTGGGAGCGGGGTGTTGCCAGGTGGGGGCACCGGGACTAGTTTTTTTTTTTTTTTTTTTTCGGTGAGCCCCACCGCATGTTGCTCGGCTGTAGAGCGGGTGTTGCCAGGTGGGAGCCCGGAACTTGTCCGCACACACGCACACACACACATACACCTTTTACACACGCCCCTAAAATTTTTTTTTTTTAGGGGAATTGTTTCCCCTGTTTTGAAAACGTAGGTTTTTGTCAGGGCGGGTGGCGCTGGTGGTTTGGCGACGCGTGGTCGAAGAAAGGGTATTCAAAATGTTCTGTAGCCCCTATATTAGTCCAGACTTCGCTACGGTAACTTCTATTTTTCCCAGTGCGTGCAGGTACCCAGGGGTTTTTCTACCTCTTCGGGGGGGTTTTCCTGTTGAACCCCGAGGCCCTTTCCCGCTCGGAAGCGTAAGCATGGAAGAAACTGGGGCTTCTTTTTGGGTCGCAGAGACCAAAACCCTTCCCCCGGTTTCCCCCCTCGAAGGGGCATGCCCCAAAGACTTTCCCCCTTAGGGGAAAAGTCGAGCCCAAAGGGAGGGTCAGAGGGATCATCCTCCGGGGTCGGGAGTGGTGAACCCCGCTCAGGATATCACCTCTGCCCTTTTGTTTCGGGAGCGGCACCCGTAGGAAGAGGCGCTAGGCAGGAAGCTCTGCTTTGGGAAGAGGTGCGGGCAGGAAGCCCTGGTAGGGAAGAACGTGGGGAAGAGGAAAAGGGTCCCTAGGGAAGAGCTAAAGGGTGGAGGCTCTGCCAGAGAGGAGACTGCAGACGGAGATTATGCATAAGGAAGAGGCTACTTCGTGGGGGGAGGCTGCAGCGGAGGGCCCGCGCAGAGAGGGGGCGGCCAAAAGGAGGCTCTGCGCAGAGAGGGAGACAACGGAGGATCAGCGTAGGGAAGAGGCTGGTCAGGTAGGGAAGAGGCTGCCCGGCAGGAAGCCCTCCGTAGGGAAAGAACTGACAGGAGGGGGCTTGGTAGGGAGGAGATGGAACAATTCTTTCGCGGTCTCCCCATCTGTAAGTCAGGGGGTTAATCCCAGGGGGTGATAGAGTTAGGGCCCCAAAATTAAAACTTTCCCGGTTCAACCCAGTGAGGACATTGATATGTTCCTAGAGCATTTTGACAAGGTTGTGTTCATATCAAATTTTTGAGGAACAAAAGGTACACCTTTTTTCTGGGGTTGTTGGTCGCAAGGGAGTGTGTGCTACTCTAAATGAAGGGGTCTTATGCAGACAAGTTGGCTCGCGAAGCGTTCCCCCTTTCCCCCCGAGACGTAAGGGGGAAGTTCGGGCCCTGAAGAAGAAAAACACGAGACCTTGTGCAGTTTGGTGATAGGCTGCGCAAAAAAAGCTAGGGTACTGGCGTCAGTTGGCCAAGTTGGAGCTGGAGGGTTGATCCCATTGAACAGCTCACCAAACTGTGTCCCCAAGTTGAGGATCCCGGGTAGGCGAGACAGCACCCCAGGGTTTCGCGGGTGCGATTCACACCGGAGGGGGGTTTTCTGAAACTCGAAAGGGCTTATGGGCACGCCCAATACGGAGAGGAAGCCTCCACAGGGTTTAGTGGCAATAAGGCGCCGAACTGCGCGGGTCGAAAAAGGCAGGCAGTCCATCGGGGACCTCAGCACCTCGATTTTGTTTTTTTTTTGTGGGCGTCCTGGCCACATAGGGAAAAAAAAATTGCCCTAAAGCCGCCGGTAGTCTGGGTATCCCCTTTTTGCATCTGCGGGCCCCGGGTAACGTGGGGTCCATCCAAGCTTCTGGTGGTCAGAGTGTCCAGTGTTTCTCTCTGTTGTTGGGGTTTATCCTTGGTCGAACCATAGGATTCGGGGCATCAAAGCTCTTTGTGGTTTTTGGATTTAGTTTCTCTTTAGCCCGGCGGGGGCCCAGTTTGATGTGTGCGGGTTGGAGGTGGGTTTTTCCCCCACCCGCCCCTTTTGTACTCATTCCCATCTACTCCCCATTCTGTGGGGAAGTATGGGCCATCGCGGTTTTGGGCGACCCCTGTATTCCTTAATGGGGAAAACTATCACCCTTTGCGACGGACGCATAGTCCGGTTCGGTCTGCCCGTCAGGCGTGTGGGGAGTCACACACGCGCCAAAGCTAAGAAGCAGGAAAGGGGAAATTTCATCCCCCTTCTTTTACCGATCTCTGACGAGGTCTTTCTAGGGGGCCCATCCTGCTTCCCTTGTTCGTCTTAGGCAGGGGCTTGGGTGTCCAACGCCGCGCAACTGGGGATCGTCCCCTCAGTCTGCCCCAAAACCCAAGGTGACTTCAAGTCCACAAGGGGGTTTCTTTTGGTTGTCCCTTGGCAAAACGTTGGCCGCAGCTTGTCGTTCCCCAAACTTGGGGGAATCGTTCTCCCGGGAGGCCCCGATTCCCCCATGGGAGGTATATGGGCTCAAGCGGACTCTCGAGCGAGTCGACAAGACTTCTTTTGGCCCGGGATGAAATCACAGGTTAGGCAGTACTGCCGCCGTTTGGTACCCGCCAAAGGGGGAAAAGCCCAAGGGGCGTTGGGGGCGTGGTCCCCCGGGTCATGCACGGGTTGGGAGCCTTCAGCAGGTCGGTGTCGTGGTGGGGGCCTTAATTTCCCTGGGGCGCGGGCACCCCTACACTTGGGAGGGTGAGTCTGCGATCATACCCCGAGGCTGTCCCGCTTAGGGGCTTCGTGCCCCCACGTTGCTGAATCCCTTTAGGGAGATTTTTGGGCGCGCACTGGGGTGCCCGAAGAAGTACGGCCGGGTTTTTTACTGGAGAGCGATATCATCCTCCCAGGCCTGGACCGGATCCCGGCCAGTCAGTCTCGCTCTGAGTAGGGGAGTGGGAAAGCGAGTAATGGTTTTTTTTCCCTCTTCAAGGGTTCCTGTAATACGGATGTGAACCTTTGCCGACTCCGTAGTTAGCCATTGGGAAAAACGGGGAGAGGGACACTTCCCCTCAACCGGGTTATATCCCTTTTGGGCTCGTATTTGGTGTAGGACGTTTTCCCTTTGTGTGTTAACGGTAGTGAATCACCCGTGGGTTGGGTTGTTACTTTTATGGGGGAAGTTTTTCTTAGTTGTTTGAAAAAGTAGTATTTTGTATTTCCCGTATGTTTTATCGTGGGAAAGTTTGTATTGGATTTCCCCGTACTCTGTCGAGCACAGAGGTTGGGGTTTGGTCCCATGTTTGAATTTGCCATGCGCAAAGGTTAAAGGAGCACTTTCTCAGAGAAACAGATGCTTTTAGAAGGGGGGTTTTTTCCGGTTGTCCGAGGCCTACGCGTTCGGCCCACCTGGGGTGGCGGAATTTCTTATTTGTTTTTTTTCGTTTTCTGTTTTCGTGTGTCCGTCCCTTGGGGTGGGTTGTGGGCGGGTTGCCCTTGGTGTAGTTAGTAACTTCGGTTTGCTTTCTCTCTTTCTTAAACCACCGCCCGGTATTCATCCGCGGTTACGGGGGCCGGTACCTTTCTCTCGAACTTTCGTCTATCGGGGCCCCTGCCCGTCTTTTTTTCCCGTCGCACGGCTTCATTTTTTTGTTTGAAAATTCTCACTCTGGACGAGCATGGCATGTTTGGCCCCCCCATTGCTGAGAGGGTTTAGTCTTCCCGAGCGGAAGATGTCCCTGGGAGCGCCCCGTCCCTCTTGGTCTTCACCCTTCATCGAGGTACGTCAGTACTTTCAATTCCGCAGTCGGCCCGTAGGAGAGGGACATCCTTCTTCTGTTTCCCCATCTTCGCCCCTGTCCCCCGACTGGGGCAGAGGGTAGAGAGAGTCTTTTACCCCCCCTCTTCGGGGTCACCCAGGGTAGCTGGTAAGCTCATTTCGTGGTTTGTTTGTTTTGGTTTTTGTTGTTGCCGGCTTGTCTTCTCTTTTGCGCTTTTCTTTTGTTTTCGAATTGTAGAGAAATATTGTGTGAGATTTTTTTTGGGTTTAATTCAATCTTTAACCTGGCCATTCTAAATTATTTCCAAAATTCTTTCTCTGTTTATGCATCTGGTGATGCGGTAGTCGGTGGGGAAGGGAGAGAACCTGGTGATTCAGGGTTGGAACTTGCTTGGTCTCGCTCGTCCGCCCCTGTCACATTCGCCGGACTCTTATCTTTCGGCCACCGTCTGTTTGTGTGTGCAAGGAGAACGAGTTTTATGTTCGCGAGCGTGCGTACGCTTGATTTGTCGTTCGGATGCGTGGTTGGAGATTTGTGTTATTTTGACATGTGTTTATAAAATGTGACAATTATGCCATTGAATTATTATTTGCAAATGTGGTGGCAGTTATTAAGCGATGGTCGCTGTGTGGGTTTATTTCCTAAGAAAGGAAAAAATGTTAAACGTGAGTGAGAGAAGGGTGAAGATAATTCATATTTGTTTTTATAACCTGTTGATTTAATGCAGTCTTTTACCTGCATCGTGTGAGAAGACTTGATTCGATGGGTTTACTGTGTGCGTTTAATAGACTTCCCTCGCCCATCATGCGAGTGGCTGTTAAGATTTGACAGCATGGGTCAGACTGTACTGACGGCGGGGTTCCAGTACCCTTCTTCCTTCCTCCTTCCTTCTTCCTTCCTCCCTTTCTCCTCTCCTCCCAGCTACGTTTCCCTCCCCCCTTTCGGGGGCTTCACCCGGAGTACGGACTGGATGGTGCCACGTGCTGGTTGAGGCCACGCTCTGGCTGAGACCACGGACTGGATGGTGCCACGTGCTGGCTGAGACCACGGACTGGATGGTGCCACGTGCTGGTTGAGGCCACGCTCTGGCTGAGACCACGGACTGGATGGTGCCACGTGCTGGCTGAGACCACGGACTGGATGGTGCCACGCGCTGGTCGAGGCCACGCCTTGGTCGGGACCGTGGACTGGTAGAGGAGCCCGCGTCTTGACTGGCCGGCCCTGACCCCCGTCCAGGACCTCCAGTAACAGCGCCACGTTCCCCCCCCCCCCCCCCGGGACACGCTCTTCACTGCCCGCTTGTGAGTCGAGGGGTGTCGGCTTTGAGCGACTCCCTGCGAGAAACGACCCGGTTCGGAGCACCTAGTGCGACAGGGTGCTCCCAGTAGGCCCGACAGGCAGGGGTGTGGGACGCACGGCAGGGTGTTAGAAGGGATCGATGCTGGAAATGTTTCTTTATAATTGTGTATATATTACATGTGCTGGAATGCTGGAATTGTGATTGTGTACGTCGTATGGTGAAATGTTTATTTATAATCGTGCATGTTGTGGGTGTTGGGGTGTTTGATTGTGATTGTGCATGTTGTGTGCGTTGGAGTGCTTGATTGTGGTCGTGCATGATGTGTGTGTTGGAATGTTTATTTTGCTGGTGTGAATAAATGGGGTGTTGTATCGTAATCTTTATTGTGTGGTCTCTTGCGGAGCGTGTGAGGTCAGTCACTCCTTCACTCCCACCTAGACCGATCCTGTCAGGGCAGACCTCCAGGGGTCGGTCGTGACATCATGAAACATTCAATGCTGATGGTCAGCGTCCCACCATGGACAGTGTGTGCAATATTCACTACTTGAATGCCAGATTTGAGAAGAAGAAAAAATTATGTTGGCATGCCAGACATTGCTATCAGATAATAAAATTCTAAATGGAATTTCCAGAATGGTTCACAGAGACAGACAGACAGGAGACGACAGTTTAAAAAAAAAAAGGATAAGATTTGAAGAAAAGAGAAGGCAGACGCAAAGAGAGTAGTAGAAAGGAGGAAGTTTCTGAAAGCTGAGGAATTGTTTGTACTGAAAGAGTCCCGGATGTCCCTACGGCGATTTGGAGTGGCCACGACGAAACCAATGAAATTTTGTATGTCTGGCGTCAGTCTCTGATCTCCTGCGTTTCTCATTAATGTTTGAATTCAAGCGTCCATTGGCTCAGTTTGATGACGAAGAGGTTAGAAGACCTTTCTCTTTCTTCTCTCTCTCTCTCTCTCTCTCTCTGTGCCCAACTTTGTGCATGGCTTTGGCGACTGGACACAATCGTTTACGTCACGGAATGACGCAACCGTTTACGTCACGGAATGACGTCACACTAGCGGTTCTCCGAAGAAGTACGTCTTGATCGAGGCTCCTAGTATGTAACATGATGATGATGATGATGATGATGTGTGTGTGTGTGTGTGTGTGTGTGTGTGTGTGTGTGTGTGTGTGTGTGCGCGCGCGCGCGCGCGTGTGTGTATGTGTGTGTGTGTGTGTGTGTGTGTGTGTGTGTGTGTGTGTGTATGATTAATATTCGTCAATCACTTACGCAGGTGGCCACTGTGCCATTTGTATTCTGTCTATGACGACGGCTTTATGTGAAGACACATCATTTAGACCGTTCATTTCAGACCACTGACAAAGCGGTTATCTTTTCTGTGTCCGCAGATCTCTCTCTCTCTCTCTCTCTCCTCTCTTCTCTCTCTCTCTCTCTCTCTCTCTCTCTCTCTCTCTCTCTCTCTCTCTCTTTCTCTACGAATCGCAAAG
The DNA here is from genome assembly GCA_018398815.1 of Conus ventricosus. NCBI lineage: Eukaryota > Metazoa > Mollusca > Gastropoda > Neogastropoda > Conidae > Conus > Conus ventricosus. Next base: position 24,357,374 of record CM031625.1, on the reverse strand, counting down.
TGTGTGAATGCAAAGCACCCGCAGTGCAGAGCGTTTCTGCATCCCCAGCATTTCCACGCTTTCAGGAGTTCAGACAGACATTACTTGCTTACACAAAGAGAATAATTTATATCAAAAACCGCTGGGCAAACGAAAAGACAATGTGATAACAGATTGCCGCGGTAGAAGCTTCCCTGTACAGATGTTGATAACTCATTGCTATTACATTATCAAACGACAAACACCTAAAAAGAATGTTCAACAACAACAACGACAACAACAACAACAACAAAATCCATCAAACCAACTAACAGAACATATAAACCCACTCCACAGACAAACCCACATCGAAATCTATGTCCACTCGAGTTTGGAGCCCCGAAATTGCGAATACACGCATGTGCGTTTGTTTACACACGCAGAGATTTAAGCGTGTAATCGCAGATAGATTGGACTGTAAAAAGGGTGCAAGCTTACACTTTCAGCCGTAGGGGGACTGAACTGCCAGAGCCTCACTTTGTGTAGGGTACGGGGCATGATGGAAGGCGGGGCTCATTCCTCTCCTTCCGCCGCCTTAAACCCCCCCCCCCCCCCCTGACCTGAATCATGTAGCATTTACTGCTGGGTGGACGGAGAGAGTTCTCGAGCCACGAAAAAACAGTTCGTCCTTACGGGGTGGTTCAAACTCACGACCATCGACTCTGCAGGCAAACACTCAGTTTGGGCACGGGACCTTGGACTCCAGTGGCTGGGCAGTCACAACATCCCTTCACGTATCATTTGAGGAGCTGACAGCTTTTCATTAAAGGCTGTTTAATCTCTGCGTTGTGAAAGTGAGCGTTCAGATACTTGAATAAGGGGAGGGGATGAATTGTTTTCTTGGGTCAGACAAAAGTGCCTTTGGAGCTAACTTTGGGATGTGTCACCTAAACTCTTTTCACCACACGTTTCAGAACTGTGGCGAAAACAGAATTACCGTGCCGTGCAAAGAAAGGACAAAACAAATGGCAAAAATGAACACTACGCGTTTCGACCAGTTGGGGCCTTCTTCAGGCAGGACAAATGACATTTGAAACAGTGAAAACGAAATCGAAAGACAGTCCATTTTGCACCCGGATCAAAGACATGCGGGACTTGCTGTTTGTCCTTTCTTTTCATTGTTGAAATGCTGATTAATGGTCTTGCTCAAGGATACGCAATAGGTCGAAACGCGCTGCGTTTGTCTTGCAAAGGGTTTATTAATTCGCTTGGCGGTCCACTAATTCTGTCTCTGTTTCGATTTCTGCTTGCAGTCACCACACTTCGAAAACCCTTCAGAACTGCGTTTTAAGGGAATGCTTTATGCTCGTCCTCTTTTGCGTAAATGAAGTGTCCCGTTGATGATGAGAATCGTTCCATGCCAATCTTACGTTCCTCGTGTCAGCACTAAGAACTGGGGATGGGGGAGAGGGTGGAGTGGAATGTGAGAGAGGTGGGAGAGGAGGGTGCGAGGTGGGAAGGACGGGATGAACGATTCCATGCTGATCCTGGACAGGAGAGAAGAGTGCCAGTGGATTCCATTGTGCCAGCCCTATCCATCATTTATTGTGGCCGCCATGGTAAGTGCCGAAAGGCTGCTTTATGGGACTTGGACGAGCACGTGCTTCTAGACTGATGCGCATGAAAGCACAGAAGCACTCCAGCGTGAACACACACATGCGCGCGCGCGCACAACACACACACACACACACACCACACACACACACACACACACACACACACATGCGGGCGCGAGCACGCTTCCGTACATTCACGCGCTCACACACACACACACACACACACACACACACACACACACACACACACACACACACACACACACACACGCACGCACGCACGCACGTGTGCGCGCGCACGTACACATGCACTCATGCACGCACGCACACATTCATTCACATAATTCAAATGCACACATTTATTTACACACACATCATGCACACGCGCGTGCGCGCACGCACGCACACGCACACGCACACACACACACACACACAACACATTCATTTATTCCTTCATTCATACACACACACACACGCGCGCGCGCGCGCGCTCGCGTTCAACCCTTTACACACACACACACACACACACACACACACACACACACACACACACACACACACACACACAAGCGAGAGCAGATCTGTGCACATGCCAACAAAGAAAATAGCAGACCCGGAGACAGTGTTGGGAGGGTGGTGAGGGGAGGGCTGGGGGTAGGGAGGGGAAGGTGAGGGGCCATCACGGGAATTGAAACGGCGACTGGGAGGGCCCAGACAGTCGGAAATTGCGTCAAGTCAATCGGATGGCAGACATGGACATCAACAATGCATGAACCGGCAGAAAAGCTACGTGGGAACAAACATGAAGAGGCAGCGAAATTTTAAAAATAAAATAAAAAATAACGACAGATAGGAAAGATGTGAAGTAAAACGGAGACAGACAGACAAACAGGAAAAGCTGGGGGGGGGGGGGGGACCAGACAGACAAACAGACAGAAAAAGATGTGAGAAAAAACAGAGACAGACAGATAGACAGGAAAAAGTTGTGTGGAAAAAAATCAGAGAGAGACAGACAGAAAAAGCTGTTTGGAAAACAGAGACAGACAGACAGAAAAGGCTGTTTGGAAAACAGAGACAGACAGACAGACAGAAAAGGCTGTTTGGAAAACAGAGACAGACAGACAGAAAAAGCTGTTTGTAAAAAACAGAGACAGACAGACAGGAAAAGCTGTTTGGAAGAACAGAGACAGACAAACAGGAAAAGTTGTGTGGAAAAAAAACCAGACAGACAGAAAAAGCTGTTTGGAAAAACAGAGACAGGCAGACAGGAAAAGCTGTTTGGAAAAACAGAGACAGACAGACAGGAAAAGCTGTTTGGAAAAACAGAGACACACAGAGACAGAAAAGGTTGTGTGGAAAAAAACAACAACAGAGACAGACAGAGGAAAAGCTGCTTGGAAAAAACAGAGACAGACAGACAGACAGGAAAAGCTGTGTGGAAAAACAGAGACAGACAGACAGGCAGGAAAAGCTGTGAGGAAAAAAACCCAGAGACAGACAGTAAGGAAAAGTTGTGTGGAAAGAAAAAAAAAACAGACACAGACAGGCAGGAAAGTTGTTTGGAAAAACAAAGACAGACAGACAATGAAAGCTGTGTGGAAAACCAGAAACAGACTGACGTGAAAATTTGTCTGGAAATACAGAGACAGACAGACAGACAGGAACATCTCTAGGGGAGAAAAAAAACAGTTTCAGACAGAAAAAAACAACAACATACATGCAGAAAATGGAGACTGGGGCGTAGGACAAGAAGAGGAGAGTAGAAAGACAGAGGCAAGCAGTGGAGGTGGACATTCAGGGGAAACAACACAGTGTTGATAAACAGAGACACTGAAAGCAGTGGGGAAAACACACACACACACAAAACATAGACATACTGTCCTTAATCACTGAACCAATCAATCGGTAGCAATTCTGCATCATGCTTGGAAGCTTTAAGCTGTGTCCGCACTCGGTGCAGGCATGGCACGCACAGGGCATTCCCATTAAGACATCAAGTGCCATAACTGCTCCCTGGTAGATGCCGCGGTGTAACGGCTACTGGACGCGACATAGCAAAACCTGCATGGAAGCGTCCCCCCGCGGGTGTATCGGCTCATATTTCATGACTGCAGAGCCCGTTAGCTATGGATGGATGCCACCATCGGGCAGGCTGCTGCACACATGCTGCAGTCCCACGCGTTGCTGTTTCGCCGACAGGGGCAGACAGTACGACTCCTGAAACTGCCGTGCTTTCACCACGTGGTCTTAAAGTGCCCTTTGAAGCGGATCCCGGTTTGCAGTCGCTCCCGCTGTCAACAGGACTTTCCCCGACAGTACAGCACACCCTACCCCAGGGGGGTGGGGTGGGGTGGATGGGGTGGGGGGATGGGGGTGGGACAGCACAGCACAATGTAGCTTTCACAGCAAAACACAAAGTCTACGCAACATATCTACACAGCACCACACAACAAAATAAAAAAAAACACAATATTACCTACACAGCAAAACAAATACAACAACCTACATAGCAAAACAACATTTAAAAGCCCAACCCGGCTCACCGACCCAAAGAAACCTTTAGTCAAAAAAGGAAAAGAAAAAAAAAGTCATGAAACAAAACACACAACGTTACACCCACACAATCCACAGAGCGAAACAGACTCACAACCTACGCAGCAGAACAACACAACAAAATCCACACAAGAAAATAACAGTAGGCTACAACCAACACAACAATTCAACTAGCCCATTAACACATGATACCCCAATTCTCTGGAGATAATTACATCGAAAGTTGCAGAAACGCGGTGCGACTTAGTCCGAAAGTAATCAGGGTGTATCCTAGAAGGTCCAGGAATCATGACCAAGCTTAGCCAATGAAAAGTGCCTGAAGGTCCAGGAATCATGACCAAGCTTAGCCAATCAAAAGTGCGCAGAACTTTCTTGAAGGACAGGATCGACAACCATGCAAATGTGTTACCCAATCAAAACGCTTGGAACATTCATGACAACATCTGGAAGTTTGTGGAATTTTCTGCCCTAATCTGGTACTTTAAAAAATGACTTTCTGAATCATTTTTTTATGGGTTAGTGGGTTTGTTTACGTCACACGAAACATAAATCATACAAAGCAAAACCCCAAACACGTAACAGACACTCATACAAAGCAAAACCCCAAACACGTAGATTTGAGTCGACTGTCGATAATAATAATTATGAAAAAGAACCGAATAGTAGGATGGTAAGGACCAAGGGATCAGGTGAGAAGTGAAAAAGGTCAAGGAAAGGGTAGCAAGGTAGGGGGGAAGGGGTGCAGATGGTGGATTCCACCGAGGCCAGGTGCATATAGGCGGAGCCCAGTCAGTAAGAGATAAAGACAAGAAGACAAAGCGGCATGATGACGTGCGACAAAAAGCATGGCGATGTAGCACAGCATACCACAGACAGACAGGCAGAAAACAAGCTCACGAGCAACAAACAAAGAGAAAGAAAGATCGAGACAGATGTACGAATTCGTCTCATTTTACAGGGCTTCCGTCTTCCTTTTCTCTCTCCCTTTCTCTTTTAAAAACTTTCTCCCCCTTTTTGTACTTTTTTTTTTTTAATAAACTAAGTCCTCCTCCAACCTTTTACTCCCTTCTCAACTATCTCCATTTCACCCCTGTCCCCTTCCAACCGTCTCTTCCACCACCACCACCATGCCCCCCCCCCGTTTTTTTTTTTCGTTTGTTTGCTTGTTTGTTTGTTTTTCGTTTTGTTTTAAATTCAGAACAGAAATAAACTGATACAATGCAGCCTTCTGGCCATTTCATGAAAATCAATGTTGCAGTAACATTGTGACGTTAACGGGCAGCTTTCTACCCTAACGTCTAAGAACTTAGTAATTTTGAGTGCTTACAGATGTCACAGTTTCTATCGGTCAGCATGGCCAATGACCACACATAACAGTCTGGGGTCTTGTACTGTTCCAGTGTCTGGGCAATTGGTTAGCTGCGTCTGTAGGCCTGATGATTGTGAGGTCGATATGGTCATGGGTAAACATGTACTTTAGAGTGCGAAATTCATGGGGCTGTTTGTACGCACTTTTTCGGGTGTTTTCGGTTCTTCTCGATGCAAAGAGACGTAAGACACCCTCACCTGCCCACTTTGACCTGTCCTGCCCCACTTGTGGGTGCAAATAATTTATTTCACTTCACAAGTAGGGATATGCATGCACATCCAATGCGCCATGTCGGTTGCTGATCACATGGGCACAACGTCAGCACTACTGGGGTTCTTGTCTATAAATAGTAACCGCATGGCCTTCAACCACGTGTGTCAGTGTTACTATTTATAGACAAGAACCCCAGTAGTGATGACGTTGTGCCCATGTGATCAGCAACCAACATGGCGCATTGGATGTGCATGCATATCCCTACTTGTGAAGTGAAATAAATTATTTGCACCCACAAGTGGGGCAGGACAGGTCAAAGTGGGCAGGTGAGGGTGTCTTACGTCTCTTTGCATCGAGAAGAACCGAAAACACCCGAAAAAGTGCGTACAAACAGCCCCATGAATTTCGCACTCTAAAGTACATGTTTACCTGGTCATGTAAGAGACATGCCATTGAAACCAGTTATCCCGTTCGAAATCCCTTTTCATCGACCAGGTGGGAATGAAAATGAACTCGATTCATTTCACGGTGGCAGACAGTCGTCATGCGGCGAGTTCTGTCTCTTCACATACCACGCCTTTGCACACGGCCTACATAATTTACTGCCAGCAGCCGACACCCAGTTCACGTGACAGTTTTCAATACAGGTCATGTGAATCTAAGCCGTGCCGAGAAGAAAACTTCATCGAAAATTAATCAACGATTATGAAAAAAATAAATAAATAAAACAACGTTAATCAATCGTCAGAGAAAATAAACACGATCAAAAGGTCATCCCCACGTAGTAAGGTTAACCAGACCTCACCCAAACGTTGAAACTGTTTTGAGAAGCATAAATACACTTTTTTTTGTTCTAACTCGGGAATCTGTCAATATCCGTGGACAGTTATCACGTGTATGTGCGAAAAGGATGTTGTTTTTTCCTCTGGCATAGGGAAAACGGAAAGACGCGCAAAGATGTTCACGGAAGGGCAATAACCAGGTTCGTTTTTCAGGTCTCTGCTGACGTTTTTGTCTCCCTTTTTCCCCCGTCTTGTTCGTCCGTAGGGTCAGTAACAGCGCGATGTATATACATTCCGTGACGAATATTGGACTAATGAGAGGGTGTTTCTGTTTAAGGGGGACTCAGAAAACAG
>CM031625.1:24340529-24343029 GCA_018398815.1 Conus ventricosus | reverse complement strand
GACAAACTCTCTGTTCCTCTGAGTAGGGCACCCTCTGTTCCACGGGCAGAGAGCTCCTAACTAGGCTACGCGCACGTGACCCGTCAGAAAGCAGAAACCGGCTTGCAGTGGTCTCTACATCAACACAATGATTTCTTCATTTTGCCAGACTCCCTTTCTCCTTTGGAAGCCATTGCCGGCCGTAACCTCAAGCACCCTCTACTGCTGAAATCATTCCAACTATACACCTCTCTGAAGTCTGATGGATGCAACATATGTTTTGCTTGGGTTCCCGTCCACGTAGACATTTGAGGCAATGAGGTGGTTGATCGACTTGCCAAGAGTGCCACAGAGAAAGAGTTGAGCACATTGTCTGTCCCTCGCACATATCTGAAAGCTCAAGGTCAGGCTTACGTCAAAGACCTCTGGCCAGAAATATGGAACAAGCAGACGGATAAGAAACTGCTCCAAATCCGTCCAGACCTGAAAGAGTTTTTACCATGTTCCAGGGGCGGCCGTAAAAGTAAGCAGTGTTGTGCCATTTGTAGACAGGCCACTCATTTCACACACACACACACACACACACACACACACACACACACACACACACACACACACACACACACACACAACACACACACACACACACAACATACTCTTCTTGTCTTTAAGTATGACGATGTCCTATTTCAGCTTTTGAAAGAAAGATTTGCCAATGCAGTGATCTACACAACGCGTGAAGCCCAACAGCTCTTCTTCACTTGTTTTGCTGCTGGAGACTCGTTTTGTTAGCAAGCGTCCAGGTGGGCTGTGTACTGTTCACATTCACAGCTGTCAGAGCAGCTGTCCTTGGGGGTGTCCTCGGGACCCACGAGCTCTTCCTCTTCCTCCTCTTCCCCATTTGGGTCGGATTCCAAGACAAGCTCGTCGTCGATCGCCATCTTGACCAAATTTTCGGCTTTTGGCTAAGATCAAAGTGCAGTATCAGAGAGAGGGAGAGAGAGAGGGAGAGAGAGAGAGGGAGAGAGAGAAAGAGAGAGAGAGAAGAGAAGAGAGAGAGTGAGAGAGAGAGAGGGAGAGAGAGAGAGAGAGAGAGAGAGAGAGAGAGAGAGAGAGAGAGAGAGAGAGAGAGAGAGAGAGAGAGAGAGAGAGAGAGAGACGGGGGTGGAGATTATGGAGTAGGAAGAAATGTGGAGGTGGGGAAGAGGGGGGGGGGGGGGGTGGCAAGAGAGAAAGACGATGGTGAAAGAGTCGGCGAGTTCCCAACCGCGACCACAATGTGATTGATTATTACTCGTCGCAAGCACACGGGCGAAGCCGCAAAACTAATCGAGCAAAGACGTCAGCAGAGCTAAAAATAACCACGGTTCCCAGTGGGGACATAGCGGAAGTCACTGATGACGGCGCCACCTAGCGGACACGGTGTGTGACCATCGTCAGAGCACCGACTTCCGGCCAGGGGGCTGACAGCAGCCTTTATGAGACACTTGCCTATGAGGGCACTCCCCATTCTGTGAGTGCCAAGCGTGGGATTCGTTGGCTGGCTCTCTACCGTCCGCTGGCTGGCTGTGTGGACTTTTCTGTCAGCTGTAGTATTGTACACCAAGTGGTTTGTTTTTTTTGCCTTTGGCTGTTCTTCGCGAAGCAAGTACCGGTGTGGTGGGATTTGTCTTTTTTTTTGCCGGTAAGTAGTTGTCTTTATTTAACCAGGAGGTGTCACAGCTTTGCCTTTGCCAGGTGGCATCCCCAGATCAGTCAATTAAGGCGTGAAGATCAGATTCTTGAAGTTAGGGAGGAGGAAAAGAGGGGTGGGTGGGGGGGGGGGGGGGGGGGGGGGGGGGTTGTACTCAAAATTCAAACACCGTCGTTGGCTTTCAGAAAAACAAATCAACCTTTCGTAATCGTCAGATAAGTAAACTAAACTGTGAAGAACATTCTCGAATTAAGAAGGAGGGCGAAAGTTGTGTGTGTGTGGGGGGGGGGGGGGGGAGGTGGCGTAAGGACCCAAAAAACACCGTTGTTGACTTTCAGAAGATGACTTTCAGAAGAAAATCAGCCTTTCGTGTCAGCGTGTGTGTGTGTGTGTGTGTGTGTGTGTGTGTGTGTGTGTGTGTGTGTGTGTGTGTGTGTGTTGCGCGTGCGTGCGTGTGTGTGTGTGTGTGTGTGTGTGTGTGTGTGTGTGTGTGTGTGTGTTTGTGTGCATACATATGTATATACATAATATGTCAGAGTGTGAGTGTGTGCGTGTGCGTGTGTTTGTATGTGTGTGTGTGTGCGTGTGTGTGTGCGTGTGTGTGTGCGTGTGTGTGTGTGTGTGTGTTGTGTGTGTGCGTGTGTGTGTGTGTGTGTGTGTGTGTGTGTGTGTGCAGGGAGAGAGAGAGAGGAGAGAGAGGAGAGAGAGAGGGGAGAGAGGGGAGAGTGAGAGAGAGAGAGAGAGAGAGAGTTCAGTATGATTGCCCATCTTGTTAGAAAATGACATATAAATTTGTCGAGTGACTGAAACGCTGATCTCGCCAGTAAT
>CM031625.1:24328029-24335529 GCA_018398815.1 Conus ventricosus | reverse complement strand
CTTTTCTTTTCTTTTTTTCCGCGCGCGTGTGTGTGTGTGTGTGTGTGTGTGTGTGTGTGTGTGTGTGTGTGTCCTTCTCTCTTTTTCTGCCATTTTTTCAACAATGGTCGATGGGAGATGTACGTGCTCTGTCCGAACCTTCCTGTTTGAGATCTTTTTATTTTTGGTTGTGGTGCAGCGTAACCTGACCGACCGACAGACAGACAGACAGGAGTGTGTGAGGGAAGATGCGGTCAGGCAGGTGCTGATGCTGGTGGTGGTGATGGTGGCCACCCTGTGTGTCACATGGGCTCGGTTCACCACGTTCAACATGGGCGATGTACGGGTGAGTGCACACTCCATGTCACGTGAAACACGCTCACACACATACACGCACACAGATGCACACATACATATATGCGCACGCGCGCGCGCACACACACACACACACACACACACAAAACACACACACACACACAAACACACACACGCGCCCGCGCACGCACGCACGCACGCACACACACAACACACACACACACACACGCACACACGCACAGATACATGCACGCAGATACACATGCACACACACACACACACACACACACACACACACACACACACACACACACACACACACACACACACACACACACAAGTGCGAAAAACACACACGCGCGCACACACACACACACACACACACACACACACACACACACCACACACACACACACAACACAACACACACACACACACACACACACACACACACACACACACCACACACACACACACACACACACACCACAAGTGCGCACACACATCATTCAAATTGTATGCATGCAAAAATATACACGAGCAAGCAACCCACACCGCACACGCACACCACACACACACACACACACACCACACACACACACACACACACACACACATACATACATTCACACACACACACACTCACAACACACACACACACACACACACACAATGACACATACACACACGCGCGCGCGCGCTCGCGTAAACACTAGCCCCACACACACACACACAACACACCACACACACACACACACACACACACACACACACACACACACACACGCACTCACAAACACCGCGGGGTAATTGACAATTATAAGAGCTGCGTAGGAGGCCCGAGTATGATTGAAAGCTGAAAAGTGCAATTAGCCTCGATGAGTCATCTGGTCATCAGAATGATGGAGGAATTTGCCATCAACTGGAGACCCCCCCATTTCCTGAGGCATGAGGACAGTTTGGGTCTGTCCCACCTTGTAAACCTGTATCTGTCTTTCCTCCATCCCCAAACTACCAGTGCCCTGTCAACATGCACGTGCATGACCTATCAGCGCCACAGGCATCATGGTTCACACCCTCAACTGGCAGTTTGGGAGGGGGGGGGGGGGGGGGGAGGGGAGGGGGCTGGGGGAAGGGGGGAGGGGGGAGCATAGCGTTCACATGACCGCCAATGATTTTCCTGCCCTTAAAGATTTCCGTTTTCTGGTCAAAGCCTGTGGGGAAAAGGACGAAAACCCAAGTTCTCAACAGGAACTGAATAGTGAAAAAAGTAAAAAAAGCGACCCACATGTGGAATTAGTCACGTTATTGAAACTAAAACAAGATGGGGGAAATAAAAATACTAACGAAACTAACATTTAAAGAGACCTGAGATGAGAGAAAGTGACGTAGTTAGCGGGAAAACCCGCAAAGAAACCGTTGAAAGTATGCTTGTAAGGTCCACTTTTCCTGATAGCCAGATGCAAATGCCATTAATGCACACCTGGCTACAAATTCACGGGGACTTCCGAACGGCCCCTCCTGAAGAAATCCACTGTTTCTAGACACTATTTCTTGGCGGGGGGAGGGGGAGGTGGGGAGGGGAGTGTCAAACTTGAAAGTGCAGCCTCGTCAAATGGCCTTTTAACGGGCGCCGCCATGACAGCCCCATGGTCACCCTCGGCTCCTTGACGTCTTGTGTCTCTACTACTCGTGCTGCAGGGACGGAAGGTTCGGGGCAGCCCCATGAGTAACGCCAACCAACACTTCTGTTTCTCTGGTCGTCTGTCTTTGTCGTTCAGATCAGAGCGGAGATAAAGGAAAACAGGGCGGCGGGCGAAAAAAAAAAGGGGAATGGAGCGACAAAAAGAGAAAGTGAGAGGACAGACAGATTGAAGAAGAGAGACAGAAAAAAAAGGAGAGAAACAGACAGACAGATCAGACAGAGAGATGGGAAGAAGAGAGACAGAAGAAAGGAGAGAAACAGACAGACAGATCAGACAGACAGATGGGAAGAAGAGAGACAGAAGAAAGGAGAGAAACAGACAGACAGATCAGACTGACGGATAGGAAGAAGAGAGACAGAAGAAAGGAGAGAAACAGACAGACAGATCAGACAGACAGATGGAAGAAGAGAGACAGAAGAAAGGAGAGAAACAGACAGATCAGACGGACAGATGGAAGAAGAGAGACAGAAGAAAGGAGAGAAACAGTGTGAGACATGGCGTGGAAAAAAAAAAATGGAGCAAAAGCGTTGGTTTTCAAAGCAGTGAGAAATTGTATATCGGTGTTTGAATCCCAAGAAAGCAATCATAAGGAAAGAGAAGAAGAGAACGGAGGTCTGTACTTCATTCCACAATGCATGGATGGGTCCATGTTGTCCGCTGTTCCCTGACCGTAACTGAAACCCCCCTCCCCCCCCCCCCCCCCCCCCCCCCCCCCCCATCAACAGCAATGACAGCGCAGTCGCGGGATTTGTATGTGTGGCACAAAGCCCGAAGTGCGCAAGTCGGCCGCCACAGGGAGCGGAAGTGAGTCCTTACCCTCCTTCAGTGGGAGAGAGGCCTGTCAGCCAGAGTCATTGAGCCGACCTGTCACCCAGAGTCATTGAGCCGACCTGTCACCCAGAGTCATTGAGCCGACATGTCACCCAGAGTCATTGAGCCGACCTGTCACCCAGAGTCATTGAGCCGACCTGTCACCCAGAGTCATTGAGCCGACCTGTCGCCCAGAGTCATTGAGCCGACCTGTCAACCAGAGTCATTGAGCCGACCTGTCACCCAGAGTCATTGAGCCGACCTGTCACCCAGAGACATTGAGCCGACCTGTCGCCCAGAGTCATTGAGCCGACCTGTCAGCCAGAGTCATTGAGCCGACCTGTCAGCCAGAGTCATTGAGCCGACCTGTCACCCAGAGTCATTGAGCCGACCTGTCACCCAGAGTCATTGAGCCGACATGTCACCCAGAGTCATTGAGCCGACCTGTCACCCAGAGTCATTGAGCCGACCTGTCAGCCAGAGTCATTGAGCCGACCTGTCACCCAGAGTCATTGAGCCGACCTGTCAGCCAGAGTCATTGAGCCGACCTGTCACCCAGAGTCATTGAGCCGACATGTCACCCAGAGTCATTGAGCCGACCTGTCACCCAGAGTCATTGAGCCGACATGTCACCCAGAGTCATTGAGCCGACCTGTCACCCAGAGTCATTGAGCCGACCTGTCACCCAGAGTCATTGAGCCGACCTGTCACCCAGAGTCATTGAGCCGACATGTCACCCAGAGTCATTGAGCCGACCTGTCAGCCAGAGTCATTGAGCCGACCTGTCGCCCAGAGTCATTGAGCCGACCTGTCACCCAGAGTCATTGAGCCGACATGTCACCCAGAGTCATTGAGCCGACCTGTCACCCAGAGTCATTGAGCCGACCTGTCACCCAGAGTCATTGAGCCGACCTGTCAGCCAGAGTCATTGAGCCGACATGTCACCCAGAGTCATTGAGCCGACATGTCACCCAGAGTCATTGAGCCGACCTGTCACCCAGAGTCATTGAGCCGACCTGTCAGCCAGAGTCATTGAGCGACCTGTCACCCAGAGTCATTGAGCCGACCTGTCACCCAGAGTCATTGAGCCGACCTGTCACCCAGAGTCATTGAGCCGACATGTCACCCAGAGTCATTGAGCCGACCTGTCACCAGAGTCATTCAGCCGACCTGTCACCCAGAGTCATTGAGCCGACATGTCACCCAGAGTCATTGAGCCGACCTGTCACCCAGAGTCATTGAGCCGACCTGTCACCCAGAGTCATTGAGCCGACCTGTCACCCAGAGTCATTGAGCCGACATGTCACCCAGAGTCATTGAGCCGACCTGTCACCCAGAGTCATTGAGCCGACCTGTCACCCAGAGTCATTGAGCCGACCTGTTACCCAGAGTCATTGAGCCGACCTGTCGCCCAGAGTCATTGAGCCGACCTGTCGCCCAGAGTCATTGAGCCGACCTGTCACCCAGAGTCATTGAGCCGACCTGTCAGCCAGAGTCATTGAGCCGACATGTCACCCAGAGTCATTGAGCCGACATGTCACCCAGAGTCATTGAGCCGACCTGTCAGCCAGAGTCATTGAGACGACCTGTCAGCCAGAGTCATTGAGCCGACCTGTCACCCAGAGTCATTGAGCCGACCTGTCACCCAGAGTCATTGAGCCGACCTGTCAGCCAGAGTCATTGAGCCGACATGTCACCCAGAGTCATTGAGCCGACATGTCACCAGAGTCATTGAGCCGACCTGTCACCCAGAGTCATTGAGCCGACCTGTCACCCAGAGTAATTGAGCCGACATGTCACCCAGAGTCATTGAGCCGACCTGTCACCCGAGTCATTGAGCCGAGCTGTCACCCAGAGTCATTGAGCCGACCTGTCACCCAGAGTCATTGAGCCGACCTGTCACCCAGAGTCATTGAGCCGACATGTCACCCAGAGTCATTGAGCCGACCTGTCACCCAGAGTCATTGAGCCGACCTGTCACCCAGAGTCATTGAGCCGACCTGTCACCCAGAGTCATTGAGCCGACATGTCACCCAGAGTCATTGAGCCGACATGTCACCCAGAGTCATTGAGCCGACCTGTCACCCAGAGTCATTGAGCCGACCTGTCGCCCAGAGACATTGAGCCGACCTGTCACCCAGAGTCATTGAGCCGACATGTCACCCAGAGTCATTGAGCCGACATGTCACCCAGAGTCATTGAGCCGACCTGTCACCCAGAGTCATTGAGCCGACCTGTCGCCCAGAGTCATTGAGCCGACCTGTCACCCAGAGTCATTGAGCCGACATGTCACCCAGAGTCATTGAGCCGACCTGTCAGCCAGAGTCATTGAGCCGACCTGTCGCCCAGTCATTGAGCCGACATGTCACCCAGTCTTTGAGCCGACATGTCACCCAGAGTCATTGAGCCGACCTGTCACCCAGAGTCATTGAGCCGACCTGTCGCCCAGTCATTGAGCCGACATGTCACCCAGTCATTGAGCCGACATGTCGCCCAGAGTCATTGAGCCGACATGTCACCCAGTCATTGAGCCGACATGTCGCCCAGTCATTGAGCCGACATGTCACCCAGAGTCATTGAGCCGACATGTCACCCAGAGTCATTGAGCCGACATGTCACTCAGAGTCATTGAGCCGACATGTCACCCAGAGTCATTGAGCTGACATGTCACCCAGAGTCATTGAGCCGACATGTCACCCAGAGTCATTGAGCCGACATGTCACCCAGAGTCATTGAGCCGACATGTCACCCAGAGTCATTGAGCCGACCTGTCACCCAGAGTCATTGAGCCGATATGTCGCCCAGTGTCATTGAGCCGACATGTCACCCAGAGTCATTGAGCCGACATGTCGCCCAGAGTCATTGAGCCGACATGTCGCCCAGAGCCATTGAGCCGACATGTCACCCAGAGTCATTGAGCCGACATGTCGCCCAGAGCCATTGAGCCGACATGTCACCCAGAGTCATTGAGCCGACATGTCGCCCAGAGTCATTGAGCCGACCTGTCACCCAGAGTCATTGAGCCGACCTGTCACCCAGAGTCATTGAGCCGACCTGTCACCCAGAGTCATTGAGCCGACCTGTCACCCAGAGTCATTGAGCCGACCTGTCACCCAGAGTCATTGAGCCGACATGTCACCCAGAGTCATTGAGCCGACCTGTCACCCAGAGTCATTGAGCCGACCTGTCACCCAGAGTCATTGAGCCGACCTGTCACCCAGAGTCATTGAGCCGACATGTCACCAGAGTCATTGAGCCGACATGTCGCCCAGAGTCATTGAGCCGACCTGTCACCCAGAGTCATTGAGCCGACATGTCGCCCAGAGTCATTGAGCCGACATGTCGGCCAGAGTCATTGAGCCGACATGTCGCCCAGAGTCATTGAGCCGACATGTCACCCAGAGTCATTGAGCCGACATGTCGCCCAGAGTCATTGAGCCGACCTGTCACCAGAGTCATTGAGCCGACATGTCGCCCAGAGTCATTGAGCCGACCTGTCACCCAGAGTCATTGAGTCGACATGTCGCCCAGAGTCATTGAGCCGACCTGTCACCCAGAGTCATTGAGCCGACCTGTCACCCAGAGTCATTGAGCCGACATGTCACCCAGAGTCATTGAGCCGACATGTCGCCCAGAGTCATTGAGCCGACATGTCACCCAGATTCATTGAGCCGACATGTCACCCAGAGTCATTGAGCCGACATGTCGCCCAGAGTCATTGAGCCGACCTGTCACCCAGAGTCATTGAGCCGACCTGTCACCCAGAGTCATTGAGCCGACATGTCACCCAGAGTCATTGAGCCGACATGTCGCCCAGAGTCATTGAGCCGACATGTCACCCAGAGTCATTGAGCCGACATGTCACCCAGAGTCATTGAACCGACATGTCGCCCAGAGTCATTGAACCGACATGTCACCCAGAGTCATTGAGCCGACCTGTCACCCAGAGTCATTGAGCCGACCTGTCACCCAGAGTCATTGAGCCGACCTGTCACCCAGAGTCATTGAGCCGACATGTCACCCAGAGTCATTGAGCCGACCTGTCACCCAGAGTCATTGAGCCGACATGTCGCCCAGAGTCATTGAGCCGACATGTCACCAGAGTCATTGAGCCGACCTGTCACCCAGAGTCATTGAGCCGACATGTCACCCAGAGTCATTGAGCCAACATGTCGCCCAGAGTCATTGAGCCGACATGTCACCCAGAGTCATTGAGCCGACATGTCGCCCAGAGTCATTGAGCCGACATGTCGCCCAGAGTCATTGAGCCGACATGTCGCCCAGTCATTGAGCCGACCTGTCACCCAGAGTCATTGAGCCGACATGTCACCCAGTCATTAAGCTGACCTGTCGCCCAGAGTCATTGAGCCGACATGTCACCCAGAGTCATTGAGCCGACATGTCGCCCAGAGTCATTGAGCCGACATGTCGCCCAGAGTCATTGAGCCGACATGTCGCCCAGAGTCATTGAGCCGACATGTCGCCCAGAGTCATTGAGCCGACATGTCGCCCAGAGTCATTGAGCCGACATGTCACCCAGAGTCATTGAGCCGACATGTCGCCCAGAGTCATTGAGCCGACCTGTCACCCAGAGTCATTGAGCCGACATGTCGCCCAGAGTCATTGAGCCGACCTGTCACCCAGAGTCATTGACCCGACCTGTCCCCCAGAGTCATTGAGCCGACATGTC
>CM031625.1:24320529-24323029 GCA_018398815.1 Conus ventricosus | reverse complement strand
AAAGCGGGGCGCTGTTCAACCATCACGTCTTTGTCACAGCGTGTTCCTACTTTTCCTGCATAATTAGAGGCTACAAAGCAGGGCTGGTCGCGCATTACGCGTTGCAGCGTTAACAATGCTGGTAGACGAGTGCGTAAGATGCCACCCATGACATTAGCTCTGACTACCAGTCGATTTTCTACCAGCATTAAATACCGCCAGACGGTCCGAGACCACGTGCTCACATTCCCCTTTGATTGGCGTGGAAGGACGTCCCGTTCTCCCGAACGCTGGAGCGGGGACAGGTTGTTTCTTCTGGGATCGGAGGGAGGGGGAGGGGAGGTACTTTCTCCTCAGAAGTCGATAGTACCCAAACAGTTGTTCAGCGGTAGCTATCGAACGGTTCAGGCATCAAGGATAATGCTTCCGCAACATCCTTGGCATCTCGAACAAAGACCACATTACCAACTTGCATGTCCAGATCAAAGTAAGGCAAGCCGTTGGACCATACGAAGACCTGCTGTCCACAGTGTAAAGAAGAACAAATGAAATGGCATGGTCATATATCAAGATCAACTGGACTTGCCAAAACCATTCTACAAGGAACAGTGCGAGGAAGCAAAAGGAGAGGAAGACGGAGAAAGAGATGGGAGGACAACATCGGTGCATGGACTGGCCTCACACTCAACAACTGCCTGAGAGCGTCTGAGAACCGGGAGGAGTGGAGGAAGCTGATTGCGAAGTTTCCTTTGGCTCCCCAGTGGTCTTCAAGACTCCGGGATGGGTGAAGGTGAACGATCGAAAGGGGCCCAGAAAATGCGATAAGAACATGAAGATGATAAAGGAAGGAGGTGAGAAAAGAGACAGGACTACAATGAATGAATGAGGTCAAGCATGATCAGCATAGTGATGTGACCATGGATCCAAAGCATGAGCTTTATTCGTGTTGTATTATCTGTTCATTCTAATGTCTCTTAAATTTCATCTTTATCATCTCTCCTTCTTTCATTATTATAGCTATAATCATAACGGTGGAGAGAGGTCGGGGGTAGCGCCATGGTCAAATGATTAGAGTGTATGCCTGCGTAGCGGACAGTCATGAGTCCGAACAGCTCTTGAGATCTGTTTTTTTCGGCTTGAACACCCTCTCTGTCCACCCAGCTACTAGTGAACGGGGACATGATTCAGTTCAGGGAAGGCTAAAGGCGGTGGAAGGAGAGGGTTAGGTTCCACCTCCATCATGCGGCATGTAGGCCATATCAGCATGAACCTCGGCATTACGCACTGTGACATCACCTAGCCCTATAGCAAAGATTGGAATGGTTTTCAATTTTGCGCAATATCAACCTAATGTGCTGTGACGTCATCCAGTCTCTGAAGTGATGTAAGGGCAAGTGCTGCTTTATGGTAGGCAGTAATAGCACGACTTCCAGCATGACGGACATGTGACGTCTTCTAGTTCTTGAAGTGACGTTGTCATGACTGATGTTGCTTTGCAGCAGGCAATATCAGCGTGGACGTTCACATGATGTACATGTGACGTCATCCAGTTCCCGAAGGGACATTGTAACGAGTGGACGTTGCTTTGTGGCAGGCAATATCAGCATGACGCTCTGCGTGATGTATATGTGACGTCATCCAGTCCCGGAAATGACGTTGTCATGACGGGTGTCACTTTGAGGCAAAGCAATATCAGTATAAGGTCAGCACAATGGACGCTGACTTAATCCAGTCCCGGAAATGACGTCGTAATGACTGATGTTGCTCAGTGGCAAGGCGAGACATCAGCATGACGGCTCAGCACCATGTGCATGTGACGTCATTCCAGTGCTGAAAAGTGACGTTGTAATGACTGGGTGTTTGGAGGTGGTGGTGTTCTCTGTGGCAGGCCTGATCAGCATGACGTTCAGCATGATGTACTGTGGCGTCATCCAGCCCCAGCAGCGCTGTAACGAGGGCCAGGTGGCGATGCAGCTGTCGGGCTGGAGCTCCATGCCCATGGAGATCGACTTCATCCACTGCTCGTGTCCAGAGCATCGCCCCATGGTGCTGCACACCATCAGCACAGGGCCCGACCACCGCCATTACCACGCCTACATGTGTGCCCACAGCAAGGTGGGTGACAGAGACATCAGGAGCCCTCCTCCGCATATGTGTGTGTGGGGGGGGGGGAAGGAGAGAGAGAGAGAGGAGAGAGAGAGAGAGAGAGAGAGAGAGAGAGAGAGAGAGAATTTCTTAATCAAAGATATTCCAGCGGTGGATACGAAATCACCCTCACAATCCCCTTTGGGCGGACAATACTACCAGCTTCATTCTACCAAGTAAACCTTCAAGCTTGCAAGGTGCTACCAGTGCGTTAGCATCCCGGATCTCTTTCAATGTTATTTCCACACTCACAAGCGGCGTTTTGACTTCATGCTGACCTTCCAGCATCTGTACCTGCTGATCTGCTACAGGCCTGGAGCAGTTCCAGGAACATTATTCTAATTCTTATCGGAAACCTGTAGACTGATAAGAGCCC
>CM031625.1:24305529-24313029 GCA_018398815.1 Conus ventricosus | reverse complement strand
TGTTTTTGTTGCACCTATGCCCAGGATAATGTGCTGATTTGATATCTTGATCAACGTCCATGCAAACTTTGTTCCGAGATGTCCCATCTGATGTGATCTTTCCATTTCTGAAAAAAGAATAACATTTTTTCAACTGAGCTACAAGTCCACGAATCATTTCAATAGCTTTGATTTTATCTAGACTGATAAAAGTCGCTACTCAGGCTGACGCTTTCTTATTGAAGCTGATGACGTAAATTTATGACATGATGACGATGCGTTCTTATTGCGTCAAATCAAATTAAAAACAACGTCAAATTGCAAACAATAATAAAGACAAGCGAACTGCAGGACGACAGTGATCGTTCAAAGAAGTCACAGACATTCGACAACCAGCAGAGACGAGGCAACGAAAGAAAAAAAAAGGTTTTATTTCTTCCCTGAGAAAAAAAAAACGAACAACACGTTTTTGTTGCACCTATGCCCAGGATATGTGCTGATTTGATATCTTGATCAACGTCAATACACAGGTAAGAGACCATCAGTGGCGATAGCGAGAGTGGCAGAGGGTGCTGGGAACAGAGAAGGTCACAATGTGTACAGAAGTCATTTTTTTCTTTCTTTCTTTCTTTTTTGTGATGCCCCATCTTCTGTGCTACCTCATTGGCATTGCACCCGCGCCGCTCATTCCGACCCCCCGACCACACTTACAGCCCGGCCCGGTCCGCCGCAGCCCAGGCACCGGCAATCCACAGTGGTCCTTCTTGCACTGTCTCATTCATGTCCTGTAGAGTAGTAGACACCTTAATGGGCTGTAACCACACCAGTCTTCTTCTTCTTCTTCTTCTTCTTCTTCTTCTTCTTCTTTGTTATCTGCCCGCCTTCATCAAGTTGAAGATTCTGGCATCAACAAGGGGGTTCCGGTTTGCTGTGGGAGTTTGGGTCAGTTTATGCAGTCAGTGCTCACTACCTAACTGCATGGACAGTGGGCAGGGGAAGTGGGGGCCACCACACTCACTATTTCAGGCCTCTGACCATACTTTGGTAGGCCCTACTTTGGAGTGGGTGGGGAGGGTTTGTACTCTAGGCATGGGGTGGAAGGGGAGGGTCGGGGAGATAGGGTCGGGGAGTGGGGGGGGGGGGTGAATGGGGAGAGTGGGGGGGGGGGGGGGCAAATCAGAGGTAGGACTGAAAGTCCACCACTGAGGCTGATTGGATTGCCTCAGGTGGGAGCTTATTAAACTCCTTGGTGGTGCGGGGGAAGAAGGAGTGTTTTCGGTAGTTCCTGCTGTTGGACTCCAAGGCGTACTGGTGCTCATGAAAGCGCCAAGTGGCGTATCCAGTTTTCAGGAGTCTTGGCGCATAGTTGGTCTCCATCGTGATGTCACCATGGTGGTATTTGTACAGTGTTGTCAGGCGGATTCTTCTTCGCCGATCTTCCAGTGATGTCCATTTCAGTTGGTCAAGCATTTCTCCCACGCTCGATGTTTGGCGGCAGCGGTTTACTACCCAGTCTTCATACTCTTGTCTCATGTAAGTCCAGTAGGGTAGATACCTGGAGGTATAGGTGTTGTAACCTCCCCAATTTTTCATACTCTATCTCATTTATGTCCAGTAGGGTGGTAGTTACCTGGAGTTGTCGGAACCACCCTGATTCTTCATATTGTTGTCTCATTTACGTTAATTTGAGTAGATTCCTCGAGGTGTTGTAGCCTCCCCAGATGTTCATACTCTGTTTCATTTATATCCAAAAGGGAAGATACCTGCAGCTGTTGTAACCACCCCAGTCCTTCACGCTCTGTTTCGTTTACGTACAACAGGGTAGATGCTTGGAGTGTTGTGCCCACCCCAATCTTTCATACACATGACTCATGGGGTAGGGGGGTATCAACGTTGTAGCTGTGAGGGAGCTCCGCTACGCTCTCACTCATGTCCAATATGGCATTTTACTGAGGGTGTTTAATCACCCCAATTTTTCATACTCCATCTCATTTATTTTTATTATTGTTATGAATACTTAATATAATGCCTATCCTCGGTTAGAGACTGAGCTCTAAGCGCTTTAACGGTCCACACTCGTTTATACACAACGGGCTGCCTACCTGGGGGTGCTGACTGAAGAGCTGCCAGCTGGCGCTTCATTCAGTCGTTTTCCCGTGTCATCCAGTCATTATCGTTCAATATCGTTCACTCAGTTTCCTTCGTTTCTTCATTCTTTCCATTTCTCATGCAGACTACTTGCAATGTGTAACGTGCCATTTATACCAACGGCCAAACTGGCCTTCTCTTCCGAAAAGTTGGTGATGGGATTTTACGTGTGTGCAAGATGTTATGCGTGCGTACACACATGAAACCACGGTTTATAGTCTCATTCGAAGGACTATGGGAAATGGAGTGAGAACCAATGTTAGCTCCGAGGAAAAAATCCCCCTGTACCGAAACGGCCCGGCGGAGATTCGAACCGGCAACCCCAGGATCACCAAGGTTACGAGTCCGGCGCTCTACCACTGAGCTGTTTTGGCCCCCATTTATGTCCAGTAGGTAGATATCTGAAGGTACCTAGTTCTTAATGCTGTCGTCTCATTTATGTTCATTAGGGTAGATTCCTGTAGGTGTCGTAACCACCCCAGTTTTTTTTATACTCTTGTCTCGT
The DNA here is from genome assembly GCA_018398815.1 of Conus ventricosus. Taxonomy (NCBI): domain Eukaryota; kingdom Metazoa; phylum Mollusca; class Gastropoda; order Neogastropoda; family Conidae; genus Conus; species Conus ventricosus. The sequence continues at coordinate 24,310,397 of CM031625.1, read as the reverse complement.
TTGTATCAAATTGGGTAGATACCTGGAAGTGTTTTAATTACCCCCTGGAAGTGATTTAATTACCCCAGTCCTTCATACTCTGTCTCATCTATTTCCAATATAATAGATACCTGGAGGTGTCTGTCTCATCTGTTTCCAATATAATAGATACCTGGAGGTGTTGTAACCATTCAAAACCTTCATAATCCATATCATTTATGTCCAGTAGGGTAGATATCTGGAGGTGTTGCAACCACCCACACTCTGTCTTATTTGTGTTCAATAGGACAGATACATGGAGGGTTGCAACCACCCTAGTACTTAGTATTATTGTCTCATTTATGTTCATTAGGGTAGATTCCTGTGTGTATTATTGTCTCATTTATGTTCATTAGGGTAGATTCCTGTGGGTGTTGTAACCACCGTAGTCGTTCATACTCTTGTCTCATTTATGTCCGATAGGGTGTTGCAACCACCCTAATCCTTCATATTCTGTCTCCTCTATGTCCAGTAGCGTAGATACCCACAGGTGTCGTAACCACCCTAGTCTTTCATACCCTGTCTCATTTATGTCCAGCAGGGTAGATACCCACAGGTGTTGTAACAACTCCATCCTTAATGCTCTGTCTCATGTATATATCTGACATTGTAGATACCTAGAGGTGTTGTAACCACCCTAGTACTTCATACCCTGTCATTTATGTCCGGCAGGATAGACACCTAGAAGTGTTGATTATTAATATCACCCTAGTCCTCTATACTCTGTCACATTTCTGTCAAACTGGTTAGATGCCTGGAAGTTATGTCACAACCCATGTTCAATGCCGGCTGCACACCGGCCTTTCGTATTTTACTCATTCGTACCTTTTAAAGAGTGAAAAAGCTCCGCGGTGCATTCCATGTCATGTACCACTCAAATGAAACATACTAATTTAGAGTGTTTGGACTTGCATGATGTGAGACACAAAACATTTGACAGCAGATTCCATGAAAACCTTGTTCAGAGATGTTCCACTTGATGCGACCTTTGAATTCCTGAAAAGACATTAACATTTTTCATCGGATCTGAGATTTTACAGTGGAAAGATTTGTAACAAAAATTCGGGTGGGTTTTAGAAGATGTATTTTCAAGAGCTGTGTGGTGTGAATGAATGACGTGAGCTGACTTCAATGCGGTCACAGCCCTGATATGGCCCTTTGCGGTCGACTGAGCTATAAGTAACCTTAACCTTATCTTACTAGGTATTTCAGTCACTCTAATCCTTTATGGTATGTCTCATCTATGTCCAGTAGGCCAGACACCTGAAGGTGTTTAACGACCCTATTTCTTTATGCTCTGTCTTACTGATGTTCAGCTGGGTAATAACCTGGAGGTGGTGTGACCATCCTAATCCTCCATACTATCTGCTCAGGGTTTTTCTTGTTTGGCTCTAGGACTTTCAGCCTCTGCTGCATTCTGCACATTGGTCTTGGACTAGGGATACAGACGGCGTTTGATAACCTCAGGAAGGTCTTGTCTGTCAGTGTACATGTGAACTGCCTGACAAAATCATGTACTGTATGTTTTGTTGTTGCCTTGTACGAGAAGCGGATGAATTATCTACAGCACTCTTTTAAACTCTGCAGCTTTTTCTTGCTCAGACTACTGTCTCCAGCTGTCTCCCTCCAGATCTAAGGGCAGATATCACCAGTGACATTTAGATTCCGCCTCTACTGGAAACGTCAAAGACCCGTTCTTTTGTTTGTTTGCTTTTTTTTTCCTATGAAGATGAGTTGGGTTGTTTTTTTTTTTCATGTTAAAGTGTCAAACTAACCTCACTTGTTGAACTATCGTCCATGTTCAGAAACGGCGCAATCTACATGAAATGTCTACTTTTACGAATGCCTCTCCGTTCTTCATGATAGTCACTGCTAGGGGGGGGGGGGGGGGGGGGGGGGGGGGGGGGGGTGACCACGTTTGGGCTTTCCTCTGAGTTGGCTTCCTTTGGCAAGCTCTGTGGCAGTGAGTGTCTACAACCCTGCTTCACTGCCTCTTTCATCTGTCTGTGTCATTTGCAAAGTGTTGTGGCAAGCTCTGTGGCAGTGAGTGTCTACAACCCTACTTCACTGCCTCTTTCATCTGTCTGTGTCATTTGCAAAGTGTTGTGGCAAGCTCTGTGGCAGTGAGTGTCTACAACCCTACTTCACTGCCTCTTTCATCTGTCTGTGTCATTTGCAAAGTGTTGTGGCAAGCTCTGTGGCAGTGAGTGTCTACAACCCTACTTCACTGCCTCTTTCATCTGTCTGTGTCATTTGCAAAGTGTTGTGGCAAGCTCTGTGGCAGTGAGTGTCTACAACCCTACTTCACTGCCTCTTTCATCTGTCCTGTGTCATTTGCAAAGTGTTGTGGCAAGCTCTGTGGCAGTGAGTGTCTACAACCCTACTTCACTGCCTCTTTCATCTGTCTGTGTCATTTGCAAAGTGTTGTGGCAAGCTCTGTGGCAGTGAGTGTCTACAACCCTACTTCACTGCCTCTTTCATCTGTCTGTGTCATTTGCAAAGTGCTGGCTGCAAAGGGTGTTGCTAAATTTCAGTTGCATAGCATTGTATCGCGTAGCATCGTATTGTGTTATATATTATATCATATCTGTTGATGCTATATTACATTATACTTTATATGATGTATCATATCATATCATATCATATCATATCATATCATATCATATCATATCATATCATATCATATCATATCATATATCATATCATATCATATTGCATTGTATCATATCATGTTACATTGAATCATATTGTTTTGTATGTATTGTGTTTGTTGTATTGTATTGCATTGTATCGTATCGTATTGTATTGTATAGTGTCGCTTTTCTTGTATTACATGTTTCTGTATGGTATGAAATCGTATTCTATTGTATTGTGTTAGATTGTACAGTATTGTAAAATATCTCATGGTATTTTAATATATCATAAGAAATAGACATATTTCCCTTGTCTCCTTCAATGGATCTTCAAGCATAAGCTCAATGATACCCCCCACCCCCACCCTCCACCCCCTCACTAGATTTAATACACTATGTATAACGATTTTTGTATTTCAGCAACTTATTTCCGAAACAGGCTTTCTTCTCGTTTTGATGTCCAACCCTTTACTGGCGGCTTTGGAGTGACGTTGGATTCTGTTTTTCAACTGTAGGTGGTTAGAACAGCACAGAATTATGGACTGTGGACTTCTCATAACGTCTTCATGGCACATCAGTCCTCCCTGTCTTACATTTCGTACTTCTTTCTTTATCTTCCTATTTCCATCTCTTCTTTGTTTTTGTTTTTTTCTACTCTATTTATTAATTTGTTTTATTGTATTATATACGTATGTACATACATATTTTGTTTTTTCGATTAAAAAAAAAAGACAATTACAAAGTCAGAGACATACAGAAAGAGGCTCTTTACTACTTGTAGTCTGGTAGAAGCAAAAAAAAAATAATAAAGAAAAAGAGATAAAGCTTATTCTCATTAACTAACTAATTAAATAGCTAACTAACTACCTACCTAACTAACTACCTTACTTTCTACTTAACTTACTAATTAACTGTTCTTCACATTTTGTTTCACTTTTTTTTTTCTTCACATTTTTTTTTCTTCACATTTTTTCTTTGCTTGGCCGGGACTCGAACCCGCAACTTTTGGATGGGTGGGGCGTCTGAAGTCGTGCCTTTTTAGACGGATGTCTTACCCAACTGCTAAGAGACACCTACTCTACATTGATAAATTTATGCCTTATGAAGTTCACTTTTGTTCCATTTGATGGCAAGGAACGCCGTCATAATCAGCCGTGTCTCACTGATGAGTCCGAATCAGCGGTCGAAAGGCGTCTGGGCAGGCATTGTGGATGGTTCCATTTTCAACGTGGAGTGCAATGGTCCCCATGTGCTGCTGGGAAGAATTTCACTTTTATAACCTAAAGCTCTAGTTTTTCATTGCTGTTCTCTTTCTCGCACCCCCCTCCCCCCTCCTCCTCCTTTTCAGTTTTCAGGGTTTTTTTTTCCGTTAGAGATTACTAAGTAATTCTTGTAATGGCGGAAGAATTATGAGCCTACACTTGTTGTTTTTTCCCCCCGCTCACTACTAAATTGTTCAACATAGTATGGTAGTACAATTTCACATAGTATTGTTTCGTCTTCTGTCGTGTCACATCGTGTGGTATTGAATCCTATGACACAGCACTGTGTGGTGCTGCATCATGTTATAAACACATGGTATTGTATCATAATGCTTGTACTCCCAGTTCTTATAGAACAGGGGGTAACTTTATAATGGGAACGAAGAAATGCTGTCTGTCTATCAGTCTATCTGTCCGTGGTCAAAATGTGTTCCACTCGCTCCAGACAAAACTTCTGGGGCGATCTTTCTGAAAATTTTTAAGTATGTTCATTACGGGTCACGGATGATGCCCGATGTTTTATTTTACCGTTATAGCCGTTACTAACGCCTATACCGGCCCTTAACGGTTTTTCTTCTTTATGGAATATCTCAGAAAGTACTTGGCCGATCTTTCTGAAAATTTGAAGGTATATTCATTATGGTCACGGATGATGGCCTGTGTTTACCAGAACAGCCGTTACTAACGGCTATAAAACGGCCCAAAACGGGTTTTCCTCTTTATGGAATATCTCACATGTATTCAAGATAAACTGGCAGTACGTTTATATGCTTTGCATCTTGTTTTCATGTGGTATCCTGCTGTTTCCCAGACAGAGCAGGCGATGCACTCTGGCGCCCTGTCCCTGCTCAGCTACAAGGGCTGGAGCATGCTGTTTGTGCCCTGCTTCCTGTGGAGCTGCATGCCGCCCTGGCAGGACGTGTGTCTCCTCAGCACCTTCCTCATGTCCCAGGTC
>CM031625.1:24293029-24300529 GCA_018398815.1 Conus ventricosus | reverse complement strand
GTTTTTCTGGAGATGTATGACAATCCGGATCGACATTCGGAGGAAGAAACGGTGTGTGTGTGTGTGGTGTGTGTGTGTGTGTGTGTGTGTGTGTGTGTGGAAAGGTATGCATCCAGATAGAGCACAATACGAAATTAAGGAAGAACTCTGCAGTTTCCCTCAAAGTGTAGCGGAAACGATGAGGATTCAGCTCAGGTTGAACAGGTTGAACAGTTTCTGTTCTGTATCTGTGAGAGTGTAAGATGCATAGGGAGATGTACAGCTGGACACGGCAGGATGTCACTGATGTGAAGAGGCTGTGCGGCTGGGGCGGTGGTTGTCTCCCATTCATTGGAGTATCATCAACAGGTATTGTAGAATAAAATCAGTATCGAAGCAAGTTGACAACATTTTCCCCAGGGACAATTTCAGTTATTCACGTTTTCGCCACAAGGGCTTCCTCGGGAATAAAATACTTCATAAAAAGACAATACCATGCTCTCAACATCATTTTTCCTCAGCAGTTACAACTATCTTGTGGCCAATATATATATATATATATATATATATACATATATATATATATATATATATATATATATATATATATATATATATAATATAGACTAATGAATTCCAAGGATAAGTAACCGAGCACCATTCGAGCAACTTACAGAGCAGCTTGGTGTTGCAATGACTGCAAAAAATATTGAATTATGAAACAAAGCTTGCTCTTATGTCTTAGATTGAAGGTACAGGGGGAGATAAGCATTCATATCTGCAGTGGTAGTTAGTTCTGCCTAACTAACAGTATGTGCTTGAGAGGGTGAATGGGGAGTAATAAATGCTTCTCAATGTGAGCCTTCAGCAAGCTTTATTATAGTCTCCAAGGGAGAGACAATCTCCAAAGGGGAGGAAACTCACATACATATAACTCCTGGTCAGACACCGGTATTTTAAGTAAGGTGGGTTACAATGATCTTCATAAATTACTAGAGAAGGATTTTATATTAATGATATATTTCCTTGGCATTTCGTTTTCTTCATCTCCCCGCCCCCTTTGTTTCCCTTCGACTCTTGGCCAAGTCATCATTAACATAATGATAGAGGAATTTGTTAGCCTGCACTTGTTTTCCCCCACATCTAAATTGTTTTATATAATATATATATAATATATATATATATATATAATATAAACACCAAAAGGACTATGAAAATACTAATAGAAAACTGTAAGCTTATGTTTAAGTTATCAGTTGTAGTCATGATCATACTGATAGGAAGAGCATATAAATGCCAAGTGTGGCCACAAGTGTGAAAAGGCCAAACTCTTTCACTGTGTGTGTGTGTATGTGTGTGTGTGTGTGTGTGTGTGTTTTAGCGTTAATAAACCACGCGGGATACGGCTAGATAGACCACACCATACCATACCATACTTTACTGTAGTATATACTACGCTACAGTATGCTATGCTGGACTGGACTGTATTATACTGGACTGTACCAGATTGTACAATGCTATGCTATGATGTCCTTTACTACATTGTATAATATACTATTTTATGCTATTCCGTGTTTATGCTATGCTATACTATGCTATGCCATGCTACGCTGACCTAAGCTAAGCTAAGCTAAGCTATGCAATAAATACTCTGCTAATGACGGCGATTGTGTGATTCTTCTACTTTCGTGTCTTATATGTGTGACCAGATTTTCATGTCGTTCTATCACGCTTATGTACGCTGGCAGGCAGCTGCTGTTAGTGTTCCGAGCCACTTGCCGCTGTCTGCGAGCAGTCTACAGCGAGTTCTGCACAGAAACGAAGACACTAGCGTCCCTGTACAGCGACCGGTCCCGTGAGGCCTTGGTGACCACTGTGCTGCTGCTGCTGCTGACTGCGATCAGAAAGTGAGAAGAAACACACTGATGATGGCAGAGAAAGATGTAGTTTGATTTCGTTTGGAGTGTGTGTGTGTGTGTGTGTAGTGGTGTGTGTGTGTGTGTGTGTAATGTGTGTAATGTGTGTGTGTGTGTGTGTGTGTGTGTGTGTGTGTGTGTGTGTGTGTAATGTGTGTGTGTGTGTGTGTGTGTGTGTGTGTGTGTGTGTGTGTGTGTGTGTGTGTGTGTGTGTGATGTGTGTGTGTGTGTGTGTGTGTGGTGTGTGTGTGTGTGTGTGTGTGTGTGTGTGTGTGCATGTTTATGTGTGTGAAAGAGAGAGAGACAGACAGATAGGCAGGCAGGTAAACTGACAGAGAGAGAGAGAGGCATTCATGCAGGAGGGAGATGTGAGGGAGTCATATTCAAATACACATCGTTTTAAAAAGAAAGGGGGAAATGTGCCGCACTGCTTCAAATGCATTGCTTTGGCAACCACATTTGGCTTATAAAAAGCTGATTTTATGTGATGTCCTCAATCGATTCAATGAATAGGGCCTAAGCCCTGACTTTCAACAGCAAATGTTAGGGAAATTATTTTTGACTGGTACCCTTTCGAACGAGAATGACAGCGCTGATCATCCCATTCATCAATCACAGGACGCTGCCTTTTATAGTTTATGTAAAAGGAAATGCATGTGATATGTGGTGATCAGTGTTCACGGATACCAAGTTCACCACCTGTCAGAATTTGTTTTTGACACTTGTGCGGTTCAAGCCTGCAGCTTCCTAATTCCCCATTCCTCAGATCAGTGGAAGGGGATCCACTGCTACACCAGATTTGGTTTGGAGCCCTGTGTTTGAAGCTCCCAGCTGGCGTTCTGGAGGATCTGGTCTGACAGGCTGGACTGAAGACTGGAGAATGAGGCTGGACTGAAGACTGGAGATGGATCAACAGTCGGTCAGGAAGACCACGTGGAATGACGGGCAGTTTCTGGCATTTAGACTGTGAGCAGCATGGGGTGATGCGCAGGTTTCATCACTGAAGCTGCTGGAGAACTGGCCAGTGGCGACAGACCTGGTGTCAGAGCTGCCGTCAGGAAACCGTATGTAACACCACCTCCGCCCATGTCGAGCAGCATTTTGTGCAGAGCCATTTGTAAAGCTTCGAGTCCAGATGGTCGGTAGGTAGTTCCAGTTCAGCATTTCACGTGTAAAAGATTTCAGTTCTAGTGCTGTGTGGTCTTCTTCTTCTGCTCCAACTCCAGGAATGTCAAAGGTCACTGATGGAGTATCCACTGTTCAGTCCTCGTTGTCTTGGAGCACTTCCTGCTGGAGGTTTGTGAGCGGGAGATGTTCACTGTGTTCTTACTGAAGCGCCTTCACCGATGTGATTCAGACGTTACAGCTTGATTCAGTCTTACTGAAGCGCCTTCACCGAGTGATTCAGACTTTACAGCTTGATTCAGTCTTACTGAAGCGCCTTCACCGGTGATTCAGACTTTACAGCTTGATTCAGTCTTACTGAAGCGCCTTCACCGGGTGATTCAGACTTTACAGCTTGATTCAGTCTTACTGAAGCGCCTTCACCGGGTGATTCAGACTTTACAGCTTGATTCAGTCTTACTGAAGCGCCTTCACCGGGTGATTCAGACTTTACAGCTTGATTCAGTCTTACTGAAGCGCCTTCACCGGGTGATTCAGACTTTACAAGCTTGATTCAGTCTTACTGAAGCGCCTTCACCGGGTGATTCAGACTTTACAGTTTGATTCAGTCTTACTGAAGCGCCTTCACCGGGTGATTCAGACTTTACAGCTTGATTCAGTCTTACTGAAGCGCCTTCACCGGGTGATTCAGACTTTACAGTTTGATTCAGTCTTACTGAAGCGCCGTCACCGGGTGATTCAGACTTTACAGTTTGATTCAGTTCTGAGTCAAAGCCGGGAGGCTGGAGTGCAGAGGGTAAGATGGATGCCTCTTCACTTTTTTGCTCTGCATAAGAAGTTTGCCATTATATTTTTCTCTCCCTAAGTGATAGTAAACTCGACATTTTCACCACTGAAGCTATGGGGGTGATTTTATACCACCTGTGAAGACTCGAAGGCCTGGATTTCACGCCTTGTCCAAATCTGTGTTCCATGTGGGGTCTGACAGATCTTGTGTGCACTTGAGTCACGATCTTCATGTTGGCTCCCTTCTTGCTGCCCGCCACTTTCTTCATCACAGCCATCTTGATGATTGATTTGCTATACATCATGCTGATGAAAGGAGACCAGGTGAGTCTCCTGTCCAGTGTCACCGAAGTGGACTGGGTGGTCTTGCTGCATAATGTTCTGATCTTCAATCTTCAACCTGAACTCGTCATTCTTGGGAGACAGGGGCTCCGGGTTTTTTTGGGTTTTTTTTGTTTTTGTTTTTGTTTTTTGTTTTTTTGTTTTGCTGAATGTGACTACGTTCTTTCTGAGATCAAGATCCTGTGAAACTGAATTGAAGACAACATGATCCCTTGCTTTTTCGGTTGTCCGCCAGCCATCTGACGAAAGTTTCATCTCATCTCATCTCATCCCCGTGACCAAAGTAGTCGTAGGGCGGGACATGAGGGACGACTCCGTCGATCTTCTTCTCCATTGCAACCTGTCCTCTGCTTCTCGCGGGAGTTGTGGCTGCCTGAGGTTGGTCCATTCTATCATGTTCTCCGACCAGCTCTTTCTCTGTCTACCTTTGTTCAGGATTGTCTTTGCCAGCGAGTTGTGTCGTGTCACGTGGCCAAACCACATCAGTTTTTTCCTCTTGACCGCAGCCAAGAGGGACTCCTGTGGTCCTGTCAGTGTGGTCATCTGCTCGCGGGCAGAGTCGGAAGTTTAGTATGGCCATTTAATCGAAAGGACACACGCCCAATATCTTTGTACCGCGACGACCATCCCCCTATAGCACGTCACGATGGGTCACATTCTTTGCTGATGAACGTTCGTAACGTTAGATGCAAACAAAATGGTGAAGAAGAACAAAATAGTAGCAGTAGCTGGACAAACGCAACGATGACGCACAGAGAACAGCGCAAAGTAAAATCAGTACCATTCAGGACAAGGACAGCAACTGTCTCATACCGGTTTTACAAAACGAAACATGGACTGGTCGTTGCTCTGAACTCCGCAACAAGTAGAGTGAAGGAGATCCAAGTGTAGGCTATCAACATGACAGGATTCACTGAATGAAGAGTGTTTGTCTATACTTTTGGAAGAAGTCGCAACTGCAGAGAAATCGCTGATACGTGGGAGGGTACAGACATCGACAGCATCCCTGCAGATCTGTTGAAACCTGGCGGAGTGACAGTCACTGATATCTTAACTGCCATCTGCACTAACTCTGGCAAAGTGGCAGATGGATGACCACGCTATGGACTCCATCACTTCAGTACACTGCTACTGTCAGAGGTGACGCACTATCACTCTGATCCGCCATGCCAGCCAAGTAAGGTTTGAAATCATTCAGAAGGCAGTACAGCCGCAAGCAGATAAATTATAACTGAAGAACAGGATGAATTCTCAGCTGACGTAGATATGAAAAGGGAGCGAATCTGAGACAGCAGAATCCAATCTGTGGTATGGGGATGTGTGTGTGTGTGTGTGTGTGTGTGTGTGTGTGTGTGTGTGTGTGTGTGTGTGTGTGTGTGGATGAGGAGGGGGGGGGGAGATAGGGCGGGGTGGGTGGAGGGAAGGCAGAGGGAAGGATGTGGTGTGGGTTCAGAACACCCAACTTTGTTTTGTGATTCAGAATGTATGTGTATCAGATTTTAACTTTCATGACATCTTTATAATGCCCTTTTCATCATTTAAAACACTACAGTTTCTGAGGGCAACGCACTCAGACTCCACCCCCCCCCTAACTAACCCCCCCCCCCCTTCTCCTCCCCCCCCCCCCCCCCCCCCCTAGGATTCTGCCTCTGGACCCCCAAGAGATCGTCACACGGCCCCCTGAATTTCCCAGCATCAAATTCTTATTCCCACCCTTCCCCCATCACCCTCTTCTTCATAATGCTCCAAGCCCCGCCCTGGTTTGTGATCAGATGTTCATTTTTTTGTTGTTGCAGAATTTACCAAGGCAGTGCGGCAGACCCCGCACATCAGAGATTTGCACACGCCGGACCAGAGGCAAGAGAGTCGGCTTTACCAAGCTGTCTCATAACAGTTATGCTTCCCAGTCAGGCAGCTCTCGCAGGCTGAGGAGTTCTGACAGGAAGACATCTCCTGGCAAGCCCCCCACCTTCGAGCTCCAGCCTACCGTAGCCCCTGCAAAGTCCCGAAGCACAGCGAATAGATATTCGCCACGTCTGGCAAACAAAACCAGAAGAAGAGTGGGCGGTCAGCTTAAGTTTTCAGTCGATTCTGTAACACCGGCCGCTTCCCTGAACAAGAATCTGCAAGGTTCTGATGCTAGGGAGCCTGTTAATGACCAGCCATCCGTCGTGGACAGCACAACGCAACTCCTGAGTCAGTGTGTCACCCCAAACAACACAGCGAGCGGTTTCCACAAGACGAAACCGCAAGGCTCCTGTACAAGAGACCCCGACCCTCATCCTTTTACCGTTAGTGACCCGAAACCCAACGTGGACACCACATCAAATCTTCAGAGAAATTGTGTCACCCCTTCGAGCGGTTTCCACAAGAGGAAACCGCGAGGCTCCTGTACAAGGGACTATGACCCTTCCACAATTAGTCACCTGAAACCCAACGTGGAGTCCACATCAAATCTTCAGAGAAATTGTGTCACCTCTGCGAGCGGTTTCCACAAGAGGAAACCGCGAGGCTCCTGTACAAGCGACTCTGATCCTTCCACCGTTAGTGACCTGAAATTCAACGTGGACACCACATCAAATCTTCAGAGACAATGTGTCACCCCGTCGAGCAGTTTCCGCACGAGGAAATCGCAAGGCTCCTGTACGAGCGACTCTGATTCCGCCACCGTTAGTAACCTGAAATCCAACATGGGCACCACATCAAAGTATCTGAGACAATGTGTCAACTCAGCAAGCGATTTCCACGAGAACCCGCTTGGCTCCTATACGGACCATCCTGGCGCTGATCTTTCCCCCACCCTGTCAGAGATGCTGGATCAGTCTGCTTCGCCTTCAAGCCGGGGGACCAGCAGCCAGAGTTCCACCAGCCTGACACAGATGCTGCACCGTTCTGTCTCTCCTTCACGCCCGAAAACACGCAGCCAGGCTCCAGCTGGTCATCAGCAGAGGGAAAGGGCACAGGCGAGACATGGCCACAATGCCAGACAAGAAGGCAGCCAGCAACACTCCCACTGTCTGCGGAAAGCCTGTGCGACCAAAGGAGCTCATCGCTGGTCCCCTGACTGTGATTAGTTTGGACTCCGGTGAAAGAGAGTAGTGGGAATTGGGAAGGGGTGGGGTTGGCGAGGGCAAGGGGAATGGAGGGATTGGGTGGTGCTGGAGGTAGGGAAAGACAGCGTGTGAAGAATCCGTGTTCCAGGACATTGAGTACATACTGGAAGCTACGATCTGGGCACCACGATCAACATTCCATGTGATATCTTTTTTTCTTATCTTTTCTTTATTTTTTTTTATTTTTCTTCTTCTTTTCTTGGCTGATGGTTGCCCTGTCCATACTGACCGGAACTTCA
>CM031625.1:24245529-24288029 GCA_018398815.1 Conus ventricosus | reverse complement strand
AATCTACGTCAGTTTTCAGTCTCTACCCTTACACCTCAACCCCCTCGTCCTCTCACCCTCTCTCCACAGTCTGCCAGGCGTTTCCTTTGAAGCGCGCCGACCCCAGTAGTAGTAGTAGTAGTAGCGCAGCACTGATGACAACAGAGCGAGAAGAACTATTGTGATGTCGCTGTGGAGTGGGCCTCCCACTTCACTCCCCGTTCCTCTCTCCCTTCCTCCCTCGCTTGTCTGGTCGTGTGCAGCAGGTGATCGCTCGTGGTTGGGACTTGCTTTTGCTTTGATGGTGAGATTAACGTCCTATTGGCCTGAGGCCCTTAAGGACAAGGTTCCTGCAGACAAAAGTCTGCATATTTGTGGCAACTGTTGTCGCCTGGCAGTAGTGGGTAATTTCAGTGAGGGTCGTCTCATTTGTCTCCCAGAGCTCGCGTTCCTCTTGAACATTGGCTCAATTCTGGTCATTATCTTCTTGAAAGTTGGTTCAAGTTTGGTGGAGTTGGTCTTGAACGTTGGTTCAGTTTCAGGATCTTGGTCGACCGACGGTAGGCGTCGGTGTATGTTGCCTGCTGTCCCCCAAACATCAGGCTGTCTTCAGGACCACCGGGCGGCCTTCTTCATGCTCGGGTGGCGATGGTCCTGTGCCGCGTGAGGCCGCCTCAAGGAGGGAGCAGGACGAAAGTCGCTGGAGCGCTGCACGAGTCCCTAAAACTTGGCGGGCACTCGCTGACTGCGGCCGAGAGGGCAATTTTTCAGCCCAACCCCGTGAGGAGTGCCCCCATGTCTGCCTCCCCACAAAACAGCACGGTATTCCAGGCCACGGTAGTCGCAGTCAGGCAGCGCTCCTTCGTCAATCGCCCCACACCTCCAGGAGCCGTCCCCCGGCGACACAGGCTAGACCCGTCGTCACCCACATGGCTGGAAGGTTGTCTGTGCCGCCCAATGACGCTGACCTCTCACGTCAGCATCCTTCAAAGGAGAGCTGCCACCTCTCCCCTGGTGTTGACTGCTATGCCACACTCGCAGTGTGGTTGGGACGTAGGCCCTTGGTACTTCAGAGAAGCTGCTGTGCCTCTCTCCTTCCCTTCCGCCCTCACCCTCACTCTGGCCATCGCTGGATCCTGCCGTACAGGACACAATGGCATTGGAACGGCAACGCAGATACTGACGAACATCAAACATCTAAGAGATTGTCTCTCGAATCTTCTACGCATTTTTTTTCTTCACACTGTAGGTGGAAAAAAAGAACCTAACCTAAAACCTCCCCTCCCCTCCCCCTTTTCTCTTTTATAGAGATAATATTGGCTGTCACACCACAAATGCGCTTCATGGCTAGAATTTATCCGAACTGTTGTGCTTAAATTGGGAATGAATCGTATCTGCAAAAAAAAAAAAAAAAAAAAAAAAAAAAAATCAATCGACTCTTAATATTGGGAGAACAAATTATGCCATTAAAAAGAAATTGAAATCTGAAAACATAGACTTCTGGAAACAGCAAAAAAAAAAAAAAGAAAGAAAAAAAAGAAGCACTTTGAGATTATTCTTTTGAAATAAAGTTATTGAATGCAACCGACAAGAACCCTAGGCCTACATGTACAGAACAAACGTTCAATACTTAGAACAGAGACGTGACCTCAGCAGACTTTGAATCAGCGCTCATGACCTTTGTTTTTGTTTTGTTTTTCTGTTGGTTTGTGTGTGTGTGTGTGTTTGGGGGGGGGGGGGGGGTGTTTAGATACGCGAACGCTACAAGAGGAGACAAGAAATGTTCAGCATGTGGTGTGGTCGAAGTTGGAACTCCTTTTCTGGACAGCTGCTCTAAATAGGCAACAAACTGCTGCGACTGAAGCTAACGAACAGCCCATTAAAAGACAAACCAAACCCAAACTCGCCAAACCTACACCCAAGGGAAATGCTAGGCAACGACGAATTACAAATCTGTATGGCAAAACATGTTCATCATAGCACGAAAATGAAAAGACAATAATGGCTAACCGAACTGGCCCTAGATGAATTATAGTCTGTCCATTTCTTTCTTTCTTCTTTCCGTAGAGTGTCCACAATCATCAAGTTGATTATTCTGACACTTGCGCGTGTATGACCGTTTTCATCCCGCCATTAAGGCAGCCATACTCCAACTTCGGGGAAGGTGCATGCTATGTGCAACGTGTCATCCATACCAACGGCCGAACTGGCCTTCTCTTCCGAAAGTTGGTGATGGGATTTTACGTGTGTGCAAGATGTTGTGCGTGCGTTCACACACGGAACCTCGGTTTATAGTCTCATTCGAAGGACTGCATGGGGACTGGAGTCAGAACCAATGTTAACTCCGAGGGAAAAATCCCCCTGTACCGAAACGGCCCGGCGGAGATGCGAACCCGCAATCCCAAGATTACGAGTCCGATGTTCCACCAACTGAGCTATTTCATGGTGATTTCTCTTAGGACCATATACTGTGGCCCTTAAGGGTTCTGTTGACAATTAAAGTCTGAGTCACACACACACACACGCACGCACGCACACACACACGAGCGCGCGCGCGCGCGCGCACACACACACACACACACACACACACACACACACACACACACACACACACACACACACACACACACACACACACTTAATTCAGTTATTGAAACAAGAATCAAAATGATATGTTTTAAAGGCATTTTGTTGTCATGTTTTGAATTTTAATTCCCGAATAATAATTCATTTCCTGTTGCAGACGATATAATTTCCAAGGGAAATAATTCTGAAGCAATCTGCATAGCGACGACTGTAGTGCTTCAGCTTGTTGATATTGTGAGGCTTTAGGAAAACCAAATTATGCATTCGTTGACAACTTTGTGGTATTGAAACAACATGAATCATGGTTTTAGTAAAGTAATGGGAAAGCTTTTCAGCAAAAAGAAATCGCCCAGACACGACAGGTACTCCAATCTTTCGTAGAACTGTTTTCAGCTTGGGTCTGTTAGTCTCTGCTGTCTGTTGTCACACGATCATCATGATGTGACGATTCATAATATTGAGTATGACCAGTTGTGTTACAGTTAATGCGGCAGCCAGACACGCTGTATCCATCCAAATCATGCCTAGATCGTTTTTTAAGATATTTTTTTTGACACCCTGAGACATCCTGCTTTATAAAAGTGCGAGAATAAGACCAAAAGATTTCTCGCTACAACCATGTAGCCTAATTATCCACATTGAGCAGGCTAAAGGCTAAAAATGCCTAATATGCCACCAATATGATATGATATTATAAGAAACAGTCTCAGAATCGATTGTATCGATTTTAATTTTTTGTCCTTGACAAATTGTTTGCCACCAAAGATGCATAGATTGCCTTCATGTTTAGGCCCAGTAACGAGAGAACCTTTCATAGGTAATGGTCTCCAAGGAACGAAAAAGCAGGGTTAATTAATATGTGTACACAAAACAAAGTTTCCATCACTTAGTTCGACAAGCCCACATGCATACGGTAGCATTAATAAACTGAAGTTCACAGTTTTCAGGAAAAGATTGTTTGGACTGTGAAGACAAGAGACGAGATTGAAACATGGTCTGTTAGATCTCAAGCTTTTCATTCTTATGCAAAATCAGGGACCTTACATGTCGGCAATAGCTGGATGACAAGGATCTGGAATACTTATTCTATTCAGATAGAAGATTCACCAATTACCACTAAATCAAAAGTCGGTTTAGTAATGGTCAAAGTTGCAATGAATTGTTTTTGAAATTTGGAAAAAGAAAGAAAGAAACACCTATCTACCAATGTCACTGAGTGAATTTACTGCATGAAGATTATAAGATAAAATCAAAAGCTACTAGGGCTAGGCGCAGAAAACGTTTCCAAGGTCTGACCAGCTCGCTGGGTTAATATGCAGGCAGGCATCTGTAGTCCTGTCTATGAGACTCGCCTCTTAATTATTTTCCCAGTCATTAAGCTGCACACATTGGTCTCGTTACATGGCAGACTTGGTGAGGTCTCTGCCAAAACTGACTCTGCTTTCCGCTCAGCACTCAAAACCCATCTGTTCAAGGAATTTGTTTTATAGTTCAAACATTTTTGTCCTGTTATTCGGTGTGTCATGGCGTTATGTGTTGTAAGTGTTACACTTGAAAACTGACAGTGTGCACATGCGCGCGCGCGTGTGTGTGTGTGTGATGTCAATGTTGGTTGACAGCCCCCCCCCCCCCCCCCCCCCCTTTCCTTGCTATGTTTCATTGTCATAATTGATGAGGTGACTGGGTTTATGGTTTTGTATAGTGATTTTTGTTTTTGACATGTTTATAGTTAAACATTGTAAAGCGCTGTGAGTTCTAGTGAGAAAGGGTGCTCTATAAATGTACGTTATTATTATTATTATTATTATAGACTAAACCACAGGCTGTGCGACACCTTGATCAGACCGAAGCTGCCAAGTGGCTAGTGTTTCCATTTTATAACACTAAATACTGCTGTGAGGAAAGACCCACTGACCACAGGGAAAGTGACGGTGAGGAAAGACCCACTGACCACAGGGAAAGTCCTGTTGACAGTGGGAAAGACTACAACTTTGGATTCTCTCATGAGGGCACATAAGACCGTATGGCGAAAGCTTGGCTGTGTCTGGAGTGGCACTGTCTTCATCTGTCCGTGGACAGGGGTGGTTGGGTCTGTGGGGTGTGCTCGGCAGCTGGGGGGTGGTGTTTTTCGCTGGTGGGCTCTGCAGTCATGAAATACGGGCTGGTACACCCATGGGGATGCTACTTTAAGGCTGTTATGAGCTGCATCCTGTAGTCTAATTTACCTCTGTTCAGGAGCAGTTATGTCCCTTGATATCTTAATGGAGTGTCCTGTGCGTGCCTGTACCCATCGTCAACACAGCGCAGGCCCCCAAGGGTGGTACAGGACTGCTCTAAAGGCAGGTGAAGACAGTGCTTCTCTGGGTCCTCCCCAGCACCTTCGGGTGTTTCTTTTTCTTTTCTTCTTTCTACTGCCAAGTACTGTTAGCATTACTTCTTCTCCTACTATTATTATCAAACTACTACTACCGCTTCTGCTGCTGCTGCCACTGCTAGTGCTACTGTTGCTCCTGTTGGGATTTTTCTACTTTATGTATTTGGAGACTGATTATTTTTCTTACATTTCACACATTATAATCAAGCACATACTTAACTGGTAAAACGTGCAGCAATGGATTGGACACAAAAGTCACAAATTTTCAAATTATGAAATTTTTTGTTGTTTTTTTTTTCAGAAAAAAAAGGAAAAGAAAAAAAAATGCTTCTCACTATCTGACAAATGTTTCTCAGCAGCAGTTTGAGGAAACATCAGAAATGAATATATATGATGATTGATGTACCATGCTATTGTGTTAGTTGGCCCAGTTTTCTGTCTAAAGAGTCATTATACTTGTTCTCTCAAAGTGGTTTTTCCAGTGACGAATTTATGACTGACGTGAAATGATGACATATTGGCCCTGGTAAAACCCAGCCACTGGCAGGATGACTGGTAATTCATTTTGAGGATGACATGTTTTGTTGTTGTTTTTCTTTTCCTGTCTTATGGAAAAAAGAAAAGGTCTCTTCTGATAAAATGACTAGTTTATCATTTCTGCCTGAATTTTTGAGGTTTTAGTTTTGTGGTTTTTCTTTCTTTCGAACTGGTTGAGAAATGTGCTAGTGCAGTCACTGGATTAAGACTTCAGTAATTGGTAGAAGTTCACAGGAATCATTACATAATCATGATTGAGCACAATCATTTTATTCCAGAAAAATGAAAATAAGATATGAATGCAAATCATTTGAAATGAAGTTCAGCTTAATCATTTTGTTAAATGACAGACAAATGAAATCTTTGGAGTGGATTACTTTGCATCTGTTTCTTTGTGGAATTGTATGCATTATGATCTTGACTGAGAAGTGTTGACGGTGTTTTCACAGTGGGAGGGAGCAAGGTGCGATCAAAAGTAGGCATCAGCAAGGAGCAGGGGACAGCATCCTGGCCAACAGTGCTGTCACACGACCCAGCATCTATAGCGATGCTGTGGTCAGCTTGGCGGCCGTTCAGCCTGGACTCTGTCTGTCTGGAAGTAAGGACAAGGTAAAAGCCTGTCACTGCTTGTCAGCTGTGTCTGTGGGACTTGTCACTTTTAGGTGTGAAATGTTTCATACTTGACCTGGAACCATTTCATGGGCCCCTCGTTGGAGCTGCTGAATGGGTCAGACGAGCTGCTTTCTGGTTAGCTTTTCCATTTTTTTTTTGTGGCATTTGTTGTTTATGAATTTGAAACTTCATAATGATAATGATTAGGCATTGGTGTAAAACTGGAATTGTGTTTATGCTTACCAAGCAGTTGTGGAATAACATCAAAGAGGTTGATTTTTTTTTTTATGATGTTGATAGACGGCATAATCTGAAAAGGGGTCATAGTGCAGTGTTATACTTGTAGAATCACTGGCCTCAAATTGATATATATATATATATATATATATATATATATATATATATATATATATATATCAGCCCTGATGTGGCCCTTTGCAGTCGGCTGGGCTATAAGCAACATTATCTTATCTTATATATATATATATATATATATATATATATATATATATATAAAGTGTAGTGTTAGTTTTTCGTTCCTGTACATTTTGTCAGTAGTTAGACAGATTCCACAGACCCACCACTTTAAAATTTACTTTCCTGTCAAAATAGTAATGTTTTTGCTTATATCTTTTTTTTTTTATTTCCTGAGTAAGATTATTCAAGTTACTGTATGGTGTGGTGATTTTGTTCTGAATGGCTGTGGCATGCAGTTGTGAGGTTATTCTCATATCATGCTAGTATTGTCCATTTCATTTTGGTTTTTATTTGAAAAATTTGGAGTATTCTTTGTGACGATACAAGCGTCTCATATTTTGCTGATCATTTTTTTTTTCCTGCAGAGTTTATTTAGCAATCCAGTTGTGATTTCATTGTTTTCAGAGTGTTGTTCTGTACAATTACCGGAACGGCTGTGTGGAGGATCGTTGGACAGGTCACACCAGAGAAGTCACAAAGGTATACCAAGAAGATCAGAGGCAGTATGGAAACTTGTTGTATCATTCTTTCGGATATTCATCGCTTGCACAACCATAAAAATATCAGAATCTGAAAAGAAAAAGTTTGTTGAATACAACTTACAAGGGAAGAATGCATATTTTAGCAATAAAACTACCCCATAGATATGGTTACACTTTTGATTATTCACCTGTGATACGATTTGCTTTGGTGGTACACAAATGAAATCTAGACAAGCAGAAAGACGGATCTTGGCAATATTTCTCGATCAGCACATTTGAAAGAGGGCCAGTATCCACTGGGCTTTTCCTGGTGGTAGATTTATCTACTGGTGACTGACAATATTATGTCTTCTGTGATGAAAGGCACTGAAGCTCTTAATGTATGTATGCACATGTGTTTGCAAGTGTGTCCCAGTGAAATGTCGATATTTTGGTTTTTCAGGTATTGTTCAGGTCTGTTGGAAAACACCCTGTTTAACATAATTCATCATGCTGGCATTCGTAAACAACATATCTGGCAATGAAAATTGCTAATAAAAATTTTCATTATTGTTGATGTATGTTTTTCTTTGTGGGGAGGGATGTCATCATTTTCACAAACTGTTGATTTTACTGTATAACAAGTTTGGCAGAGTTTTCACATTTTCTCTTTAGGTCACATGGAAGCTCAGAGAAATATTATCATTCTGTAATATCTAACAATTCAAAAGTTGTGCTTCTTCATAGAAAGGGCACTTTGTCAGTGCTTGCGAACGTCTTTTTTTTGTGACACTGCTTGCAGTGCCTTTTGTGTGTCACTGCTAACAATGCCTTTTTTGTGTCACTGCTTGCAATGCCTTTTTGGTGTCACTGCTAACAATGCCTTTTTTGTGTCACTGCTTGGAATGCCTTTTTTGTGTCACTGCTAACAATGCCTTTTTTGTGTCACTGCTTGCAATGCCTTTTTGGTGTCACTGCTAACAATGCCTTTTTTGTGTCACTGCTTGGAATGCCTTTTTTGTGTCACTGCTTGCAATGCCTTTTTTGTGTCACTGCTAACAATGCCTTTTTTGTGTCACTTTTTTGTGTCACTGCTAACAATGCCTTTTTTGTGTCACTGCTAACAATGCCTTTTTTGTGTCACTGCTTGCAATGCCTTTTTTGTGTCACTGCTTGCAATGCCTTTTTTGTGTCACTGCTAACAATGCCTTTTTTGTGTCACTGCTAACAATGCCTTTTTTGTGTCACTGTTTGCAATGCCTTTTTTGTGTCACTGCCAACAATGCCTTTTTTGTGTCACTGCTTGCAGTGCCTTTTGTGTCACTGCTAACAATGCCTTTTTTGTGTCACTGCTTGCAATGCCTTTTTTGTGTCACTGCTAACAATGCCTTTTTTGTGTCACTGCTTGCAGTGCCTTTTTTGTGTCACTGTTTTCAATACCTTTTTTGTGTCACTGCTTGCAGTGCCTTTTTTTGTGTCACTGCTTGCAGTGCCTTTTGTGTCACTGCTAACAATGCCTTTTTTTGTGTCACTGCTTGCAGTGCCTTTTTTGTGTCACTGCTAACAATGCATTTTTTGTGTCACTGCTTGTAATGCCTTTTTTGTGTCACTGCTAACAATGCCTTTTTTGTGTCACTGCTAACAATGCCTTTTTTGTGTCACTGCTTGCAATGCCTTTTTTGTGTCACTGCTTGCAATGCCTTTTTGTGTCACTGCTAACAATGCCTTTTTTGTGTCACTGCTAACAATGCCTTTTTTGTGTCACTGCTTGCAATGCATTTTTT
Source organism: Conus ventricosus (assembly GCA_018398815.1). NCBI lineage: Eukaryota > Metazoa > Mollusca > Gastropoda > Neogastropoda > Conidae > Conus > Conus ventricosus. Next base: position 24,279,219 of record CM031625.1, on the reverse strand, counting down.
GTGTCACTGCTTGCAGTGCCTTTTTTGTGTCACTGCTTGCAGTGCCTTTTGTGTCACTGCTAACAATGCCATTTTTGTGTCACTGCTTGCAATGCCTTTTTTGTGTCACTGCTTGCAATGCCTTTTTTGTGTCACTGCTAACAATGCCTTTTTTGTGTCACTGCTTGCAATGCCTTTTTTGTGTCACTGCTTGCAGTGCCTTTTTTGTGTCACTGTTTTCAATACCTTTTTTGTGTCACTGCTTGCAGTGCCTTTTTTTGTGTCACTGCTTGCAGTGCCTTTTTTGTGTCACTGCTTGCAGTGCCTTTTGTGTCACTGCTAACTATGCCTTTTTTGTGTCACTGCTTGCAGTGCCTTTTTTGTGTCACTGCTACGAGGGTTGTTCAATTTAAGATGACACTAGGCTTGCCGTTTGGAAACGAAGCACCGCACAGAAAAATGTTTATACCAAACACAACTTTAAAGTTTACCTGATTAGAATTGCAGAAAATAAAGTTGACGTCATGACGCAACTCGGAGTATGACGTAATTACAACTGTGTTTCAAACAGCTGAGCCTGAAAAAAATGGACGTCACCAATGAGCAATTTCGTTTCTACACTTTCACAAGGCTACAACTTGGTGACGATTGTAGGAGGATACACGCAGATTTGCAAGCTGTTTACGGAACGGATTGTGTGTCTTACCGCACAGTTTGCAGATGGGTCAAACAATTAAGAGCAGGTAGGGCGCCATCTGATTGGGGTAATCGTGCAGAGCGAGCTTTACCAGCTCGGAACGAACAAAACATTGCATTTGTGAAAAGACTGATAGAGGAGGATCCACATTCGACTGTGCGGGAATTAAGCGAGGCATGTGAGCTTTCAATTGGCACCATTAACAACATTCTGCACAAAGACCTTCACATGAGAAAACTGGCTGCAAGATGGGTGCCACATCTCTTAAGCGATGATCAGAAGCAGCAGCGGGTGGCATGTTCACGCAAACTGCTCGACGAGTTTGAGCCCAATGGGCCAAAACGACTGTGTGACTTAGTGACGGGAGACGAGAGTTGGCTGACATTCTACGGCATCCCCAACAAACGCTGCAACCGCATGTGGGTTGGCCCTGACGGAGACCGACCAGTTGTTCTTCGCCCAGGATTCCAGAGTCGCAAGCGAATGTTTTCTATTTTTTTCAACACGCAAGGCCTTGTGGCAATTGACATTTTGCCTGAGAAATCAACAATCACTGCCTCCTACTATACCCAAGTTGTGCTCCCAAAAGTTGTAGGAAAAATCCATGAGCAGCGCCCAACCGTCAGCACCCAGAGGACCCTTCTTCTGCATGACAATGCCAGTGTCCATAAGGCGAAGGTCACCACGACCTTCCTGAGCGAGCAAGGAATCCAAGTTTTGGACCACCCACCCTACAGCCCCGACTTGGCCCCATGCGACTTCTGGCTGTTCCCTGCTCTGAAGGAAAAGCTCGCTGGGCGTAAGTTTGACCGGGTACAAGACCTCGCCAAAGCCGTAAGATCAGAGTTGTCCGGTCTGCCTAAAACCGACTACCAGAGGGCGCTTGAGAATTGGCGTAGGAGGCTTGAAATTTGCATTCGAGCCAACGGAGAATACTTCGAGGGGATGTAAAAGTTTCAAGTTGCTGAGATGAGAGGTACGTTTTTTAAGGGGGTGGTGACATCTTAAATTGAACAACCCTCGTAACAATGCCTTTTTTGTGACACTGCTTGCAATGCCTTTTTTGTGTCACTGCTTGCAGTGCCTTTTTTGTGACACTCCTTGCAATGCCTTTTTTTTTGGTGACAAAGTGTTCTTTCTCTGAAGAAGAGGAAAAAAGAAGTACTCTTTGTTTTAAAAGATTTTTGCATATCCTGATTTTGAACCATTCAAAATCAACTTCAGTTGACTATTTGTCTCAACATGGTTTTCTAACCTTTCTTTCTATTTTGAAGAACTATCAAACAATGAAATGTAAATGTCTTCATAACAAATGCTGGAAATGTAATTAAACATGAGGTGTTAGAAATGGCTTCAGAAGAATATTGTTTGATAGTCCTTTCTGTCAAGGGGTATTCATCGGCAGTGTGATGTGCTGTCAGTGTCAGTCTGTTCCAGAGCTTGGCTTGTACCTTTTGATTACAGGTCTGCTATGGTTCCGGCTGCAACAGGATCTTCAGCGCTTCACGAGACAAGACAATAAAGATGTGGCAGCGGGGAAACTCCCAAAGTGTGTGCGATTTTATCGGACATGAGCTGGTTGTCACGGCAATTCATCTTAACTCGGGTAACACCATGCCGCACCTTCCAGATTTGTGTCGAAAGTTCTCCGCTTCTTTTCCACACACACACACAGGCACACACGCATGCACACGTACATGCACATATGCACGCACATATAACACACAAGCACACACGCACATATGCATACACACACACATACACATACAAGAACAACAAATTTCAGATGTGCAAACCCTCTCTTGAGAATCTTTTTTTGTTTGGGCTGATTTTTTTTTTTTTTTCATACACCCGCCTAGGTAATGGGTTTGTTTTGACTCGAAGTCTTTACCAAAAACGCCCTAGGGGTCAGATATCCTGAGTCTTGAGTCTTGGCTGGAACCATCTGGCCCAAGTCTGACCGAAGTTTGGCATCACTCCCACCCCCACCCCCAACCCCTCCCGAAGAAGTCTTGGCAACATCAGTATCCCACAGCGGCTTCATTTGTGTTGCCTTCCTGCACTGCCCATGGTGGACTAGCCCATGATGTGTCCTGCAGTGACAAACTGCAGCAAGATTATGTGTCTGTGAGACCCATGAACTATGTATAGGGGCATACCTTTGAGCTGCCTCTTGACATGGGTCTGTGAGACCCATGAACTAAGTATAGGGGCATACCTTTGAGCTACCTCTTGACATGGGTCTGTGAGACCCATGAACTATGTATAGGGGCATACCATTGAGCTGCCTCGTGACATGGGTCTGTGAGACCCATGAACTATGTATAGGGGCATACCATTGAGCTGCCTCTTGACATGGGTCTGTGAGACCCATGAACTAAGTATCGGGGCATACCATTGAGCTGCCTCGTGAGTTGTGTCTATGAGACCCATGAACTGTGTATAGGGGCATACCATTGAGCCACCTCAATGTATGTGTTTGTGAGACCCATGAAAAACCCATCAGTGGAAAAATGACGAGACGTGGTGAGGGTAGAGTTTTCAAAATGGCATTGGCCCAAAATTGGATCCAAGAGATGAACTGGCTCCAGGTTGTGCTTTAGTGAGCTAGTATTTAATGTTTGTTTCGTTTTCATTTTATTAAGATTTAGCTGAAAATGTACAAATCCTTTCTGAGAGGGAGAGGGAGAGAATGAGTAGAAAGCATTATGAAATGTTTGTGAAATGTGGATCTGTGTCGTGTTTACAGACAATACTTTGCTATGCAGCGGCTCACGGGATAACACTGTTCGCATCTGGGATGTGCAGACAGGGACCTGTATTAGGCAGAACAACATCCCTCAAAACCTGGTGAGAGTGTGTGCATGTGTGTGTGTGTGTAGATGCGAGTGTGAGCGTGTGTGTGTGTAGATGTGTGTGTGTGTGTGTGCATGTGTTTATGTGTGTGTGTGCAAGTGCATGTGTGTGTGTGCACGTGCATTATGTGCTTGTGCATGTGTGTGTGCGTGCATGTATGCATGCATGAATGTTTCTTGTTTTATGCTGAAATGATGTAGAAGTGGATATGTAGGCGCAGACTGAGGAATGCTGAACAGACAGAAGAGATGTGTGAGTGTGTGGAGGAGGAGGGGGAAGGGGTCTGGGTGAAAGGCCCCACACACACAAAATTCCCAAGACTTAACATCATCCATGCTGTCTTTCAAAGCAACTGTTGGCACACAAAATTTCCAAGACAAACATTCTTTCTTTTTTTTTTTTCTTTCAGCGTACGCAGGACACTCCCTGTATAGGCAGGCGGTGGAGTTTTGTGTGTATGACCGTTTTTTATCCCGCCATTAAGGCAGCCATACTCGCATCTTCCGAGAAACATCATTCATGCTATCCTTTATTTAAATCAGTTTCTGATTTGAGGTCATCCCACACTTGTGATATGAGACTTCAGGCAGATGTACACTACTGGCAGTAGCAGTATTTCTCTCTAGAATATGTAAAGTGTAAAATATGGAGAATGCCTTTTTTCGTCTGCTGTCACTGTTACGTTGAAACAAGAAAAGCATATGCTTTTGATCTGTTTTTCTTTCATCTTAGGTCATTGATTTTTCTTTCTTTTTTGTTTTTTGATTTCATGAGTTATCTTGACTCCTAGTGCTTGACTTTCATATTTTAAAGTAAGGTTACTGAATTGACATATAAAGCATCCATTCAGAAAGACCTGTGCATGTTCAACATCTTATCACTTGCATAACAATGTTTGAATTTGGCATTCATTAACTTCAGCATGAAAGCTTGGCTGGTGAGTGGGTTTTTTTTCATTTTATGTTTTTTTGTTGTTGTTTTTTTGGTGTGGTTTAACAAAAGGCTCTTTAACAAATGTGTTGAAACTCGTTTTGAAGATATCTTCATGACTCTCCTGCAGAAAGGCAAGGGAGACTACTGTAGTTTTCCTCTTGAAGATCAGTCCAGAAGAAGGCTGGGAACATAGGGTTTCTTGTTAGTTAAATTGGCTCAGATTGTTTCAGTTACATCACATCACTGTTAAATATGTTACTGTCTCCTGTTAAATAGATCCAGTATTTTCTGTTAAAACAAGCAGCTTAACTTAATGATTATTTTTTATTTGCTTTTTTTTTACTTCTCCCCCCCCCCCTCCCCAGCCTCAAATGCTAAAAAGGGATAAAAAAAAAATTTAAATTTAAAAAAGCTGAATTAATTTTAATTTCCTCCCCAAAATTTATGTATGCCTGTATTTCTTATTTTGTTTTGTTTTGTTAAGAGTGTGTGTGTGTGTGTGTGTGTGTGTGTGTGTGTGTGTGTGTGTGTGTGTTCCTAATCTTGTTTTGTCCTTTGTCATTTCAGGTTAATATGGCTGAATAATGTACGAATAACGACAGGTTTGATTCTGTAAAATTATGATGTTCAGAAGTGTGGAACCTTGTTTTACAAGCTTGGAACAAACAATAAAAACAGAAGAAAAAAAAATGGAAAAAAGCCACAAAGGCAGAAAAAAACAGTGTACACCAGTTAAGAAAGAAAGGAACAGAAAAAAAGGCAGAGAAAGAGAGTGGCAGACAAGTAGAAATATGCTTGTGCGTGAGGATACAGTTTTGTCACTGAAGTTCTGTGGAGGAAAAGAAAAAAGGCAGAGAAAGAGAGTGACAGACGAGTAGAAATATGCTTGTGCGTGAGGATACAGTTTTGTCACTGAAGTTCTGTGGATTGTCCCAAGAGCTGAATGTGGGTGGCAGGTCACTGACGTCAAATGGCTACCTGGATCTCACCTGATCATACAAGCTGGAGAGGACAAGGAGGTCAGGTAGGTCAACTTCTGTGTCGTGTATGGTCAGGTCTTACCACATTTTTAAAATCCATTCTTAAGCAGGACAGGCTTTTTTTTCATTTAGTTTGTGAACCAAGGTTGTCTCATTATGGGATTTCATCAGTCCTCGGAAATCCATGTCTTTGATCTGAATTGGAATGATCACCTGTGAAATTTGTGTGTACATTAGTGCATGTGTAAGGGAGTGGGTGAATCTAAGATGATCAGCATGAATATTCTATGCCAATCATAAAGCACCGCCCAGCAACTTTGGAAAGATACCAGTCAGAAGAAAGAAAACAACTTTGCTGTCATGCCATCAGTAATGTAGTTACTATGTTGCATGTAAATAGGCTGAGGAGTTTGAACATTAAAAATATGAATTGAGTCAGCCATTTTTGTGCCAAAGAGGTTGATGAACATCTTGTGTGTTGTGTCTTTGTTAAAATCAGAGAGTTAAGTGTTCAGTTTTAATGCAGAAACAAGACGGTGCACTGTAAAAATTTGATCTCATAATGCTGATATTTGCGTCATCCAGAATTAACTAGATTTCAGACATTGCCCAAGCCAGTGACCAGTCATCAATAAAGAGTGAAACACCTTTTGGTCATAATCATCAATAAAGAGTGAAACATTACCTTTTGGTGATAATCATCAATAAAGAGTGAAACATTACCTTTTGGTCATAATCATCGATACAGAGTGAAACATTACCTTTTGGTCATAATCATCAATAAAGAGTGAAACATTACCTTTTGGTCATAATCATCGATACAGAGTGAAACATTACCTTTTGGTCATAATCATCAATAAAGAGTGAAACATTACCTTTTGGTCATAATCATCGATAAAGAGTGAAACATTACCTTTTGGTCATAATCATCAATAAAGAGTGAAACATTACCTTTTGGTCATAATCATCAATAAAGAGTGAAACATTACCTTTTGGTCATAATCATCAATAAAGAGTGAAACATTACCTTTTGGTCATAATCATCAATAAAGAGTGAAACATTACCTTTTGGTCATAATCATCAATAAAGATGAAACATTACCTTTTGGTCATAATCATCAATAAAGAGTGAAACATTACCTTTTGTCATAATACAATGAGTGAAACATTACTTTGGTCATAATCATCAATAAAGAGTGAAACATTACCTTTTGGTCATAATCATCAATAAAGAGTGAAACATTACCTTTGGTCATAATCATAAGATGAAACATTACCTTTTGGTCATAATCATCCATAAAGAGTGAAACATTACCTTTTGGTCATAATGGTTGACAAATTTCACTTCTCTGTGTCCTGTGTGATAGTGTTGGAGCTGGAAAGGCTGACTAGAATTGTCCTCATTTCTTGCTGTGCTGCTGCTGTGCACCTGAGTCACTTTGGGCTTTATGGGCAAGCTTGGAACTCTCTCTTTAATGGCAGCAAGAGTGACCTCTCTCGTTTAGTGTGCGCTGTGCCTGTGCGATTCACTTGAGATGTCTTATCTTATGAAATTTCGCCATGGCTTAAGGCTGTGTCAGACCAGTTGACATAGGCTAGAACACCAAGTTACGCGTCTCCAGTCGTGACATGCTCCTAGCATAACACCATCAGTCTCTAAAATCTCTCGAAGTCGGAGTGTGGCTGCCCATGTGGCAGGGTAAACAAAAACAGTCACACATGTAATGTTCTCATCCATAACTGATTCATTTATACAATAGTGTTCAAGTGCTTCAGCTCTTCAGATGATCTCTGGAGTCTTTTAGCCAGGGTTTAACAACATCTTATGAAATGTGAAGAAAAGCTCAGAATGAACACAAGGTGAACAAAAAACATGCAGTTCACTTTGGAAGTGTTAAGGGAATCTGGGTTGTATCCCATAATTGCTTACATACAGTAATACAGGTTACAAGCTGAAAATGTGGTTGTGTTCATTTAGAATAAATGACCAACCACACTTGGTTGAACTAGAAACATTCAGTGGTATTCTGCCACCAAGTTAAGCAGAGAATATAAAGTGATGAGGGTGTCAAAATGAGCTGCTTTCCATTTTGCATGTATATGTTCAGTTTCTGTCCTCGTTTTTTTTTTTTTTCATTTTGTTTTAATGATGTATAGTAGTGTGTTGTCTATGTGAGTGTCATGAAAAAACACAAATGCGAACGTAGGAAATGGAGAAAATATCTGTGCACCTCCTTCAAGCCAAAAAAAAAAAAAAAAAAAAGAGAGAGAGAAAGGGAAATGGAATTTGCTGTTCTGTGATACTTTTCTTTTTAATCTGCAGAAGATTCTTTCCATTATTATCGAGACATGGTTTCATTTGTTTTGTTTTGTTTTATTATTATTGTTTCTTTTTTTGCGGTTAGGTTCTTGATTTTCCTTCTTTCTCTGTAAAGGTGGTTTCCTTTCATCAGATCTGGTATTGATTAATGTGCACCATTATACTCCATTATACACCATTACATGTAAAGAAGAGGCCTCGAGTATAAACAAAAGAAGAAGCCTCGAGTATAAACAAAGTGATGTAGAACATAAAGTAATGAGACAACAAGCAACGATAAATGACAGCTGACGTGAACAGATCATTGAATGTTCATTGTTATAGTTTTGAAAAGAAATCTCACATGAGGCAAGTAACAACAAACAGTAAGTACCGAACAAGTGATTAGCTACTTTCATAATTTTGTGTTTGCAGTGCTTTTTTTTTCCCCCTCCTCTGTTACATTACTCATCATGCTTCTGTTTTGACTGCAGAAGCAGTTCTGTCATGCGTTCCTGACACAGATGTCTGTTGGGTGCAGGATCTACGATTCGCGAACGATGGGCACAGCGCGAAGCTTCACCAAGAAGCAGTACATACAGATGTGCTGCGACGTCACCCCTGACGGCCAGTGGTGTCTCACCTGCAGCAACGGCTTTGGTGGAAATGGTTGTGAAGCCACGGTAAGTGTTTATGTTTGTATCAAGGGTATACACGTCACACAGACATTTACGGAGATGGCATTGACACACTTATGCATGTATGTAAGTTAATTGGACAAATACAACCCTTCTGCTGTCTATCTCATTACCACCTGCATCAGCATGGCTGAATTTCCTGGGAAGGTTTTTCTTTTAATTTCTTTTTTTTTTAAAGTTGCCATATTACTTATACTGTTCTTCTGATCAATCCCTCCAGCCCCCCCCCCCCCCCCCCCCCCCATCCCCAACCCAACCCCCCATCTTTGTTGTATCTGTAATAAGTATTTTATTGAGTGTATTGTATTTGATAACGTTGCTTGCAATGTATCTGTTGTTATTGAGCGTCTTGTGTTTGATAATGTTACGTGCATTGTATATGTTATTAGGATTTTATTGTGTCTTGTATTTGTTAATGTTACTCACGTTGCATCCATTTTTAGTATTATATTGTCTTGGGTTTGATAATGTTACTCGCATTGTATCTGTTACAAGTATTTTGTTGAGTGTCTTGTGTTTGATAATGTTACTCCATTCTGTATGTATTTTTTCTGTGTGTCTCCCTTCTTTTCCTTTTTAGACATCAAATTATCCTTGCATGACCGGTAGTTCTAATACACCAATTTCCCTTGTAGAGTATCTTTTGGGCAGGACATAAAATGCTTCTTTAGAAGCATTAGTTTCCTATGTAGAGTGTCTTTGTGGCAGGATGTGAAATCTTTCTAAGCTGTGTCAGTCTTGGAGCAGGAAGAGCAAGCCAGCGTTGTCTGGTAGATGTATAGAAAACAAGCACACACACACACACACACACACACATACATCACACACACATGCACACACACACTGGGCATGCACACATACGCATGCACGCACGCACACATGAAGCACGCATGCACACACACACGCACATATTTTCTTTCAATAATAATGAACTGACTGATTTACTTACATAATCCACAATATTTCATGACAGTTGACAATAACTGAAAAATCATTTGACGGTTAGTTGGCAGCATACTCGTGTAAAAGCATTGATCAACCGCTTCTTGTGTGAACACCGTTGGTCCATCCTCACCCCAGTTCTCCTGTGCAGCTGTGGCGACTGTCTGACGGTTCCATAGAGAACGAGTTCAAAGGTCACAGAGAAGCCATCGAAGCATGCCTGTTCCTGCCTTCCAGTCAGAAGAGTTCTCTTATAGCCACGGCATCGAGAGACTGCAGTGTACGTGTGTGGGACATGTTTACTAAAGGTACGTCTGCAGTGTAGATATGGCGGACATGTTGATAAAGGTATGACTGCTGTGTACATGTGTGGGACATGCTGACAAAAGGTATGACTGCTGTACACATGTGTGGGACATGTTGACAAAAGGTATGACTGCTGTACACATGTGTGGGACATGCTGACAAAAGGTATGACTGCTGTACACATGTGTGGGACATGCTGACAAAAGGTATGACTGCTGTACACATGTGTGGGACATGTTGACAAAAGGTATGACTGCTGTACACATGTGTGGGACATGCTGACAAAAGGTATGACTGCTGTATGACTGCTGTGTACATGTGTGGGACATGTTGACAAAAGGTATGACTGCTGTGTACATGTGTGGGACATGTTAACAAAAGGTATGACTGCTGTATGACTGCTGTGTACATGTGTGGGACATGTTGACAAAAGGTATGACTGCTGTACATATGTGTGGGACATGCTGACAAAAGGTATGACTGCTTTACATATGTGTGGGACATGCTGACAAAAGGTGTGACTGCTGTACACGTGTGGGACATGCTGACAAAAGGTATGACTGCTGTACACATGTGTGGGACATGCTGACAAAAGGTATGACTGCTGTACATATGTGTGGGACATGCTGACAAAAGGTATGACTGCTGTACACATGTGTGGGACATGTTGACAAAAGGTATGACTGCTGTATGACTGCTGTGTACATGTGTGGGACATGTTGACAAAAGGTATGACTGCTGTGTACATGTGTGGGACATGTTGACAAAAGGTATGACTGCTGTGTACATGTGTGGGACATGTTGACAAATGGTATGGCTGCTGTACACATGTGTGGGACATGCTGATAAAAGGTATGACTGCTGTACACATGTGAGGGACATGCTGACAAAAGGTGTGACTGCTGTACACATGTGAGGGACATGCTGACAAAAGGTATGACTGCTGTACACATGTGTGGGACATGACAAAAGGTGTGACTGCTGTATGTCTGCTGTATACATGTGTGGGACATGCTGACAAAAGGTTGGACTGCTGTACACATGTGTGGGACATGACAAAAGGTGTGACTGCTGTATGTCTGCTGCGTAGATGTGTGGGACATGCTGACAAAAGGTGTGACTGCAGTATGACTGCTGTGCACATGTGTGGGACATGTTGACGAAAGGTGTGACTGCTGTAAGACTGCTGTGCACATGTGTGGGACATGCTGACAAAAGGTGTGACTGCAGTATGACTGCTGTGCACATGTGTGGGACATGTTGACGAAAGGTGTGACTGCTGTACACATGTGTGGGACATGCTGCAAAAGGTGTGACTGCTGTATGACTGCTGTACACATGTGTGGGACATGTTGACGAAAGGTGTGACTGCTGTATGACTGCTGTACACATGTGTGGGACATGTTGGCGAAAGGTGTGACTGCAGTATGACTGCTGTACACATGTGTGGGACATGCTGACAAAAGATATGACTGCTGTACACATGTGTGGGACATGCTGACAAAAGGTATGACTGCTGTACACGTGTGGGACATGCTAACAAAAGGTATGACTGCTGTACACGTGTGGGACATGCTGACAAAAGGTGTGACTGCAGTATGACTGCTGTACACATGTGTGGGACATGCTGACAAAAAGTGTGAATGCATTATGTCTGGAATAAGTTGATTTTTTTTGTAGGCCCACTGGTCTTTAACGTTGTCAGTGGTTTGTAAGCAGCTGTGTTCATTGTTTCAGAGTGTGTGTGTGTGCACAACTTTGAAGGCACAGGACCTCTGACCTCCACGATCGCCTACGACGATGGCAGGTGGGGATGAGTGTATACACGGAACATTTTTGCTCAGTACAACAATGAATTCCTGTTGAAAGCAACATGTCAGCATGCACTTTGAACACAGAAATAATAAAGTGTTGTTCATGATTGCAAAAGTTGGTTCATCAGCCGATTGCTGTGTACTTCAGATCCGTGTTCATAACTTGACTCCACTGTGTGTGTGTGTGTGTGTGTGTGTGTGTGTGTGTGCGTGTGTGTGTGTGTGTGCGCGCGCACGCTCACTCTCACATGTATGGCTTTTCAGTCTGGTGCAGGGTTGCCAAGAAGTCAGCCATAAAAGATTTAATTCTATGGAAAAGTTTCAAAGATGGAAATGTTTAATGTTTGGATGAATGGATCAGTTATATCTTTCTGTCTAGAGATGCAGAATCATTTTCCCAGTTTGATTATCTCTAGGTGCTAAGTGTGTACTTTTTCATGTGTCTAAATCAGCTATCTTCATGGTATAGACATGTATCGCCTGTGAAAATGGAAGAACTTTTATGAGTTTCCAGATGGCTAACAATGCTATGGGCCACGTACCTGCTAAAGAGTCGCTGTTTTAACATGGAGAAGAAATGTATCCTAAACAACAGCATCTGATTTTTGTTTTGTTTTGAAGACACGTGTAAATTGACTGTACTGGAAATTTGTGTATGCATTGTATTGTAATTGACAGTGTGCACGCTTGTTCTTCATTGATAAATGTATGACAGTTTACTCACTTTTCTTTCCTTTAGTATTTGATGTTTGGTTCGTTTCGTTATGTTTAAAAATCAACAAGCATGTTTTTTGTTGTTGATGGTACATTAAGTATGTTTTGATGTATGTATTTCAGCATATATATGAAGACGTGTGTGTATCGTCCAAAGCTTATACATATTCTTGACAATAATTATATCTCTAAAAATTGTTCATGATGTTTTTTTGTACTTGCTTTGGGTGTTTGTGCTCTCGTTGTTATTGATGATGTGAAGTATACATCATAACATGGTAATGTATGTGAATGTTCGTGTATAAAGCAAAAAATTAAAAACTTAGAAAAAAAAAGTTGGCTGTGTACGTTTTGTGTGGTTGAATGAGGGCGTTGCGGACGCACCCCTCCAGAAAGGCAGATAATCCATGCAACAGAGCTTCAAGTGATGCCTAAGATTGTTGTCTCTCTTCCCAGCACCTGGGCTATTTGGTTCGGGATCTTGTCTAAAAGATTACATCACGAAAATAGTTTTGCGTTGGCGGATCCATTTACTGCAGGTAGTGCAACCAACGGCAACAAAAGAATTTTTCCTGGGCAATTTCTGTGGAAAACTGCCTCCCTGATAGGTCACAGAAGCTGCATGCCAACAAGGGAGCAGAATGTGATCATTCATTTTTGAGTGCACTCCCTCTACACAGTGCAGCTTGACGGCCGCAGAGACTAACTGAGAGTAATGAGAAAGTTTTTTATACACAGAATGCATCTTCGGAACAGGAGGATTCTTAAGTTGAAGTCGCTGATAGAAATGTTTATAAAGTGATGACGTGTTACTTCTTCTGCTGCTTTCAGAATAGGTTGGTTGGTTGTTGAGCCATCGAGTGGCTGGTTGCTTGTTTGAGGAACCATGGATTGTCTGATCAAATGGTTTGATCATGGGTTCTCATGTTTTGTTTCAGTGACTGATGAAATGATTGATTATGGATTTTCGTGTTTGTGCAGGTGTTCTTTAATGAATCGGTGATTGATTACTCAGATCATTTATTTTGGATTAATTGATTAGATCATTTATTGTGGATTGATTGATCAGATCATTTATTATAGAGTTTGTTTTTTGTTTAGGTGGGTTTTTTGGTTGTTCTTTTTTTGTTTTGTTTAGGTGGTTGTTTTTAATGATTCGTTGATTGTCTGATGCAGTGGTTGATCATGGTTTGTCGGACGGTTTCAGTGTCCTGGTGGGAACCTTCAACCTTGGAGTCCAAGTCCTGTGTTTGAAAGGCGGGTCCAGTCTGTCCCTTGCGTCCAGCTTTTGATGATGGAGCTGGCTGCGTCTCTGTGGGAGAGGGTGGTTGACTTGGTGCATGTGTTCCTGGTGAGGGATTGGACCCATGGTGGATTGACGATCCAGTTCAGGCTTGCCCGTTTGCAATATTTTTTTGGTCACTATATCACCTTCCGTCCTCTTTTCCAACATCACAGTTATTGGCAACATACTGTTTCTATTTCATCTCTCTCTTTCTCTTTCTCTTTCTCTCTGTCTTTTCTCTCTCTCTCTCTCTCTCTCTCTCTTTCTCTCTCTCTCTCTTCTCTCTCTCTTTCTCTGTCTCTGTCTCTCTCTCTCTCTCTCTCTCTCTCTCTCTCTCTCTGTCTCTCTCTTTGAGAAAGTACACTCACGCAGAGCTTGGAGTAGTAACTTTGATGACCTTTCTACTCCGTCTCAAAATCTTCAGCATCAAGGTTTGGAAACCGTGGTGTGATGTTTAGAACTGGGAAACAGTTTTTTTTCAGCATCAAGGTTTGGAAACCATGGTGTAATGTTTAGAACTGGGAAACAGTTTTTTTCAGCATCAAGGTTTGGAAACCATGGTGTAATGTTTAGAACTGGGAAACAGTTTTTTTCAGCATCAAGGTTTGGAAACCATGGTGTAATGTTTAGAACTGGGAAACAGTTTTTTTCAGCATCAAGGTTTGGAAACCATGGTGTAATGTTTAGAACTGGGAAACAGTTTTTTTCAGCATCAAGGTTTGGAAACCATGGTGTAATGTTTAGAACTGGGAAACAGTTTTTTTTCCCCACCATCCACACCTGTAAAGGCAGCTTTTTTCCTCCCAAGAGCCCAGTCAGTGCGTTATCACTGACGTGAACATCAAGTGTTCTCAAATGGTGTTGAACAGGCAAGTGTTGATTTTTACAACGTCATTCACCGACAGCATATCCTAAGAATGAAAATGTAAGTGCATGTAGTTATATGTGGAAGAAACCTGCTGTTCGACAGCTTTATGACCTTGACTGATTTTGCTTAGAGCAGAAGTGTTTCGAACAAGGGAGAGGGAAAGGGGGTTGGGGGGGGGGGGGGGGATAGGGAGTACAGTTAGAAATACGGTCTGACTGCAAGAAACATCGGAAGAACAATCTTGCTAGAAATCATATGTACTAGGATGGTCTGTCCATAAAAAGTGATTGAAACAGACCTGCCAAAGCCACCCCCCACCCCTGCTTTTTTTTTTTTTTTTAATGTTCTCTCTCTTTCGTCTGTCTTCTTTCTCCTTTTATGTGCTGGATATAAGCCAGGTGAACAGTTTGGTAAGCTGTTGAACATACTTGGTGCAGAAACTGAATAAATATAGTGAGGAACTGGTTCAGTGGATTTTACTTGGCTGTCAGTTTGACATATAGATGCATTACTGTAAGTCAGTAAGGCTTGGTAATTTTGCACCAGAAGGAATGTCTTTTGCATGCATCGCTGGCAGACAGTCACTTTTTGATTCCTTTGACCTAGAAATTCAGGTGTGCATTCCATTGAGTGTGATCATTTTGAGAGCTGTCTGCTTTGTGATTTGTCAACTTGTTGATAAGACATATCAGATATCAAAGGGAGATCAATCAAAATAGTGGCTGTGAAATGTGTGTGTTCAGCCTACCTGAACTTGAACTATCCAATGTAAAAATGTACATATACAGATTGTGCTTTTCTTTTGTTTTGCTGAAGTGTGGACAGACGTTGTTAGTGATTTTTTTTTCAACTGTTGAATTTGCATGAGTTAGGATTTTATCGCTGTCTTTTTTTTTGTCTCTGTCTCTCTCTGTCTCTTCTCTCTCTCTCCCTCTGTGTGTGTGTGTGTGTGTCTCTCTCTCTCTCCCCCCCCTCTATCTCTCTCTCTCTCTCTGTCTGTCTCTCTCTCTCTCTCTCTCTCCCTGTTCTAAAACATGTTTGTGTAGAATGATGGTATGTAATTGAACGCCATAAGTACACAACCTGGTACAGAAATTGTTGCAAAATTTATGGAGACATTTCACAACAATAAACCCAATTTCCCAAATCAACCTGATTTGATCAATAACTAGGAAAACTGAAAGCCATATTAGACTGGTTGTTGCGACCTTTTGATGCCTCTTCAAACTGAGAAGTCACAAACTTCCATGTCCTCTGTTCCGCTTCAGCCCCTGTCTGGCCTTCCTTCAATGTGTTGCATGGTCCAGACCTGTTTACCCAGAAGAATTCACCGTATTTTGTACACGTGTGGCAAAAATACGACAAACTAAGTGAAATAACGTCAAAGACAAATCATAGGGACAGATTTCTTCCACGGTAATTGTGTCTGCAAGAATGGGAGGCTTTGACGAGAGAGCTGGAAGGCTTGCTAACTTCCGCACATGGAACCACCTCAGACTGCTTCTGCTTCTTCGACAACATGCCCTGAAACATTGAAAAAAACAACAACCATGAAACAGCATGAGTGTGTACCAGTGTATGCTGATGAATCGGGATTGGAAGGTAATTTGTGTTAGGATAAGCCTGTTTTTACTGGAGTTTAGTGCAAGATCAGGTGCTTAGATCCTGGAAGAAACCTTGGCAGTGTGACGCCAGATGAAAACGAATGTCCCACTCTGTGCCCTCGTTTTTTTTTTTTAGAAAGGTTTGGAGTTTTGTACACACTCTTTTTAGAAAATACAGCCATTTTGGTTGAAAAGTACACCGATAGCAGTTTAAGGGTTAAAAGGTCTGATGGTCAGTGAGAGGGCACTGTGCCAGTGCAGTGTCCTCTCTGACCTTTGACCTGATAGTCATTGTTCC
Source organism: Conus ventricosus (assembly GCA_018398815.1). Lineage (NCBI taxonomy): Eukaryota > Metazoa > Mollusca > Gastropoda > Neogastropoda > Conidae > Conus > Conus ventricosus. The sequence continues at coordinate 24,262,946 of CM031625.1, read as the reverse complement.
CTGTGCACTGCTAGAGTTAAGGCAGCAAAGCACAATCAACATGAGGCGGTCAGAGTGAACAGTGTCAGAATGATTCCACTGAGAGGGCGTGAAAGATGGGAGCTAAAAAAAAAAAAAGAAAAGAGAGAGAGAGAGGGAGGGAGAAATAGAAGATGCCAGGACTGCGATCAGGTGACTCCCGTATATAGGATTGACTGTTTGACCTCTCAGGTTTTGACTGGCATCAAAAGTGTGAACCAGTTATTCAGACGTCATGTTTCATTTTGTCTTTTTTTAGATGAAGTATGTCCAAAAATGAAGACATTTTCTCATGAGATTGATTTATTTTTGAAGATTGTATGAGGATATTTTCTTATCAGATAAACATATTTTTGAAGACTGTTTCAACAAAAAGAAATTACATTTCTAGTTTTTGGTCAGTTGTGAGCATTGTTCGCTTTGTGTTAGGTTTGTTCACCACTTGTGAATTAGATGAAATGTGCAGTTATGTGAATTTATTTTCTCCACAAGATACGTGTGCATTTGCTGAAACTTGAATTCTTTTGTGTGTGTGTGTGTGTGTGTGTGTGTGTGTGTAGCCATCATTTAATTCTTTCCTTTACCTTATGCCACCCAATACGTATTTGATATGCCTGTCATAAAACTGGTCAGTTCGCATGGGCATTCGTTATAGTCAGCATAGAATATATTTCATTACATTCCATTATAAAAGGATCATAGTAAGATAGAAGATTTTATTCCAGTTCATTTTTGTTGTTGAGATGGAAGATTTTTTTCCATTGATTTTTGTTGTAGAGATAGATTTTTTTCCCAACAGATTTTTGTTGTTGAGATAGAAGATTTTTTTTTTCCCAATTGATTTTTGTTGTTGAGATGGAAGATTATTTGTTCCAGTTCATTTGTGTTGTTGACCTGCTTTCATGCCTGAGTCTAAATTCTGATCTTGGTGTGTCTGTGATACTGTTTTTGTTGTTATGGCTACTCTCAGCCTAGCCTTGTTGTATCCGTCCAAAGGGATGTCAGTAGAGGGCTGTAATAGTGGAAATGTCTGACTACGTATTATTGATACTTCTGTGGTGCATATCGCTGTTATATGGCAGGACTCTTTTCTTTCTCTGCAGGATAAACAGTCGTGAAAAAGCCCTGTGCAGTCAGTTGGCATTACGTAGCAGCACCAATTTCTTTGTTTTGTTTGTTTTTTGGGGCTTTTTTCTTTTTTTTGTTTTTATGCTTGATAACATGTTCAGTGCTTGTTGAATCATCCGTTGATTAAACTGGTCAACATGTAAGGACATGTTTGTCTGAATGCATAGATATTGTCTTTTATTACATTATATTATCATTGTTGTGAAAATATGCGAATGGATCTTTCAGTTTGAATAGATTTTTTTCCAACAATGTTATAAGTCTTTCTTTGATCTACAGATCCGTTTTGTGCCTGTGACGACATTTTTGTTGTTGTTATTTTGATGCCTCTGTGTGCAAATTAGTATTTTTTACAAATGTGGTTTAACTCTTTTTTTTTTTGGCCCATTTTCACAACCGACTGTGTGTGTAAGCTACAATTTTTTGCAAAGGTGGTTTAACTCTTTCTTTGCCCATTTTCACAAATACAAACACTTCTTCTTTTTTTTTAATCCATTTCTACATCTGAAACTTTGAATTTTTCCTATTCCCACATATATGAACTTTAATTTTCCTTAGCCCGTTTCCATACCTGTGAATTTTGATAGTTTCTCTACTTATTCCCATCTTTGTGTTCACTGCCATGTTTGGTGAAGTTGCCATAGAGTGGGCTTCATGTCATTTTCCAGCTGACTGTGATAGCAGAGCTCAATGATGGAGTAGTGTTGAGTACTAGTGTTCACTGACCAAATATAGCTGAATACTAGTAATCATGTTTGAGTATTGGTGAATACCACTGCTCAGTGATTGAGTTTTCTGCACACAAAAAAAAAGAAAAGAAAGGCCCCAAAGAAAAAAAAAGGCGCAATTTTCTAAAGCCTCTACTCCACCAGGATATGATTGTGTCATTTTATCGTTCACATCATTTATTGAACAGGACGTGTCAAGTCATATAGATTTACTACCACTTGGGCAGAGAAAGAGTCAAACGCCGAGTTTTGAGTTCAGTTTGATGGTGCATTCAGAAATTGAAATAAAATCTGATGAAGACAAACCATGAATGCTGATTGAGTGGGTGATTGTGAAATTTCCTGTGAGGGAATTTCCAGTTCGTTTTGTCAGTTGTGATCCAAGATGGTTGGGTAAAGCAACATAATTATGATAATGATAATGATAATAATAGTGAATAATGATAATAATTTCTGGATTTGTCTGCAACACTTTCAGCTCCTTAGAGCACTAATGATAATAATTTCTGGATTTGTCTGCAGCACTTTCAGCTCCTTAGAGCACTAGAGTGTCAGGTGAATACACTTGCACACCTGCATTCAGACAGTTTGGCTTGCATTCTGACTTTCATACTACATCTCTCCCTTTCCCTCCACCGCCGCCTTTTGCTCCACAAGACTTTGCCGCCCCCATGCACAGACACTCTGACAATGCAGTCTTGCTTATAATCCTCACACTCACACGCATGCTCGTGCGCGTGCGCGCACACACACACACATGCACACGCACACGCACACACGCCACACACACACACACACACAGACATATACACACACACACACACACACACACACACACACAGACATACACACACACACACACACACACATACACAGACAAGTACACACACACACACACACACACACACACACACACACACACACACACACACACACACACAAATGCCTTGATACAGTCCAGAGGTGAAGATCTTACAAGGACTGACCAGGTATCCACGGCACGCTTACCTTCTCTTGATTTCTACCTGAGCACCCAGTCGATTGTCCGTGCAGAAAGAACTGATGACAGCAAGAATAAAACAGCTTTAACCATATCCTCCTGCCTATTTTACAAATGTTTCAGATTCTGTGCCCTATCATGTCCAGCTGTAGCTGCAACCCCATTTTGAATTTTCCCCTCCACCACACCCGGCTCATCATCATAATCATCTCCTTGGATGTCCCTTAACACCCTGCTGATGGTTTTGACATTGTGGGCACTGCCCAGTGGGGAGGTGGTTGAGGGGGTGGAGTAAGGGTCCAGTAAATTAGCTGGACCAAGGGGGAGAGGAAGTGGGGGGGGGGGGGGGGGGGGGGGGGAGGCGAAAGTTCCTGCTGGATGACAGCACCATTCGACTGGGGCTGATAGGGAGAGGAGTAAGAGATGACTGGATTTTGGGGGGAGGGCTGAGGGAGTTGTTTCAACCTGATGGCGAATGCCGATGACAGTGCCTCGGGTCACAGCTTTACATTTCCGTCCTTATTGAGACACTTAGTGAAAGGGCAAACAAACAAGGCTTTACACATTTGTAATCCAATATTTTTGTTGCTGTAGTCTGAGCAGAGGCATGTATCAAACTTGTGTACTACTTAACTATGGAAAATTAACTTCCCAGAAAGTGATGACGTCATTTTTGCACAATATTGTGTTTGTTGTCATTGTTCTAATATTGCCTGACCACTTGCGTACAAGCTTTCATGCGGCATCTATGTTATCTACAAGAAAATAAACCCAGTTGAGTTTGGTATTAAAAGAATTGTTGGGAATTCGCCAATTCAGTCATCTCAATAGTGCAGATATATTACATTTTTCATGACAATAACTAATTATCAAACCTACAGCCCCATTTGTAATGGCCGCTCAACCTTGCCGAACGCATTGCTGCCAGACCAGCTATGCACAGATGACATTCAGTTGGCCGAATACAGTGCGGTTAGCTGGCTGGTGGGGAGCGGCCTGCAGAAAACATTCCTTTCCCTCACCTGCATTCACAGCTTGGTCTCTGCAGCTGTAAACTCCCCTGCGACTCAAAACTAAGTAACTTGCTCTGAACAGCCGTGGGGTGTCCGTCCATGCACGGTTAGTATATTTGAAAGAACGAGTTCTTCATGTGGCCCGTAACGTCAGCTAGTGTGACTGCCCTCCTGTCCTTGCTTTGAGGACCGAGTTGATACTAACTTCTGTATGGTGAAACTTGAAAAAATGTTACCAGTCTTGCTGAGTGCCAGCGGTTTTTCAATGGGATCCAGTGTAGCTGGGTCTTTCATGCTAAATATCACGGTACCACACCGCTGAGGCGTATTCGATTACTGGCCATGCAAATGGTTTGCAGGCTCGTTCCTCGATGCGAACTGAATTTAACTTCAGGTTGTGGGTGAAGAAAGCTGAGGGACCTAATGGCCTTGCTTGTGGTGCTTGGAGGTATGTGTATCCCGTCTGATATCCTGTGCTGTGACACTGCGATTTTTAGATGATTGGTCTCGTTTACTCTTTTCAGTTTTTGGCCATGAAGATGGTTTGCACCAGTTAATAGATTTCTCCTCGAAGTGATGTGGAGATTCGGGGACTTTTTGCAAGGTTGATATACTTCTTCTAGCTCGACCACAATTCACCATTTTGTCTGGGTATTGCCGGAGTTCTTTAACTTCGGAGGAGTTAACTATCCTGTGGCAGAGAGTGTCATCAGCAAAGAAGCCTCAGGCAGAAGACACCTGTCAGGTAGTGTCGTTAGTATGCCCTGAGAACAGTGCAGAGCCTTGTACTGAGCCCTGAGGGACTCCTGTCTCACAAACACGTCCCAAGCTGACGCGCTGTCTGAGTCCATGTCTCCAGCCTGCTGCCGAACCTATGTGCCAAGAAGTTGAAAATCTACTTCACCCGGCTGGTGATCAAGTAGTGCTGAAGCTTTCGTATTATGGAAGAGTGACAGACTGTGCCCAGTGCCTATCATCATCCATCCCCCTCAACGTCACGGAGGAGTGACAGACTGTGCCCATGCCTATCATCATCCATCCCCCTCAACGTCAGGAGGAGTGACAGACCGTGCCCAGTGCCTATCATCATCCATCCCCCTCAACGTCATGGAGGAGTGACAGACGTGCCCATGCTATCATCATCCATCCCCTCAACGTCACGGAGGAGTGACAGACGTGCCAGTGCCTATCATCATCCATCCCCCTCAACGTCACGGAGGAGTGACAGACTGTGCCCATGCCTATCATCATCCATCCCCCTCAACGTCACGGAGGAGTGACAGACTGTGCCCAGTGCCTATCATCATCCATCCCCCTCAACGTCACGGAGGAGTGACAGACTGTGCCCAGTGCCTATCATCATCCATCCCCCTCAACGTCACGGAGGAGTGACAGACGTGCCCAGTGCCTATCATCATCCATCCCCCTCAACGTCACGGAGGAGTGACAGACTGTGCCCAGTGCCTATCATCATCCATCCCCCTCAACGTCACGGAGGAGTGACAGACTGTGCCCAGTGCCTATCATCATCCATCCCCCTCAACGTCACGGAGGAGTGACAGACTGTGCCCAGTGCCTATCATCATCCATCCCCCTCAACGTCACGGAGGAGTGACAGACTGTGCCCGAGTGCCTATCATCATCCATCCCCCTCAACGTCACGGAGGAGTGACAGACTGTGCCCAGTGCCTATCGTCATCCATCCCCCTCAACGTCACGGAGGAGTGACAGACTGTGCCGAGTGCCTATCATCATCCATCCCCCTCAACGTCACGGAGGAGTGACAGACTGTGCCCAGTGCCTATCTCATCCATCCCCCTCAACGTCACGGAGGAGTGACAGACTGTGCCAGTGCCTATCATCATCCATCCCCCTCAACGTCACGGAGGAGTGACAGACTGCTGCATATCTATCATCCATCCATTGACCCTCAACTTCAGGAGGAGTGACAGACTGCTGCTATGCTATCATCATCCATCCCCTCAGTTCAGAGGAGTGACAGACTGCTGCATATCTATCATCCATCCATGACCCTCAACTTCAGAGAGGAGTGACAGACTGTGCCATTCTATCATCATTCCATTGACCCCCAACTCAGAGAGGAGTGACAGACTGCTGCATATCTATCATCATCATTGACCCTCAACTTCAGAGAGGAGTGACAGACTGCTGCATATCTATCATCATCCATCCCTCTCAGTTCAGAGAGGAGTGACAGACTGCTGCATATCTATCATCATCCATCCTCTCAATTCAGAGAGGAGTGACAGACTGCTGCATATCTATCATCATTCATTGACCCCCAACTTCAGAGAGGAGTGACAGACTGCTGCATATCTATCATCATCTATTGACCCTCAACTTCAGAGAGGAGTGACAGACTGCTGCATATCTATCATCATCCATGACCCCTCAATTCAGAGAGGAGTGACAGACTGCTGCATATCTATCATCATCTATTGACCTCTCAATTCAGAGAGGAGTGACAGACTGCTGCATATCTATCATCATTCATTGACCCTCAACTTCAGAGAGGAGTGACGGACTGCTGCATATCTATCATCATCTATTGACCCTCAACTTCAGAGAGGAGTGACAGACTGCTGCATATCTATCATCATTCCATTGACCCCAACTTCAGAGAGGAGTGACGACTGCTGCATATCTATCATCATCCATTCCCCTCAACTTCAGGGAAGAATGACAGATGCTGCATATCTATCATCATCCATTGACCCATAACTTCACGAGAGGAGTGACAGACTGCTGCATATCTATCATCATCCATTGACCCTCAACTTCAGAGAGGAGTGACAGACTGCTGCATATCTATCATCATCCATTGACCCTCAACTTCAGAGAGGAATGACGGACTGCTGCATATCTATCATCATCCTCCCCCTTAACTTCAGAGAGGAGTGACAGATGCTGCATATCTATCATCATCCATCCCTTCAACTTCACGGGAGAATGACAGATTGCTGCGTATCTATCATCATCCATGCCTCTCAACTTCAGGGAGGAATGACGGACTGCTGCATATCTATCATCATCCATCCCCTCAACTTCAGGGAAGAATGACGATTGCTGCTATCTATCATCATCCTCTCTCTCAACTTCAGGGAGGAATGACGGACTGCTGCATATCTATCATCACCCATCCCTCTCAACTTCAGGGAAGAATGACAGATTGCTGCGTATCTATCATCATCCATCTCTCTCAACTTCAGGGAGGAATGACGGACTGCTGCATATCTATCATCATCCCATCCCTCTCAACTTCAGGGAAGAATGACAGATTGCTGCGTATCTATCATCATCCATCTCTCTCAACTTCAGGGAGGAATGACGGACTGCTGCATATCTATCATCACCCATCCCTCTCAACTTCAGGGAAGAATGACAGATTGCTGCGTATCTATCATCATCCATCTCTCTCACTTCAGAGAGGAGATGACGGACTTTGCCGCATATCCTATCATCATCCATCCCCCTCAACGTCACGAGGAGATGACAGACTGCTGTATATCTATCATCATCCATTGACCCCAACTTCAGGGAGGAATGACAGAAACGCGCATTGCCTATCGTCACCATCCCCTCAACGTCACGGAGGAAGTGACAGACTGTGCCGATGCCTATCGTCATCCATCCCCTCAACGTCAGAGAGGAGTGACAGACTTGCCGAGTCCTATCATCATCCATCCCCCTCAACGTCACGGAGGAGTGACAGACTGTGCCAGTCCTATCGTCATCCATCCCCCAACGTCAGGAGGAGTGACAGACAGTGCGATGCCTATCGTCATCCATCCCCCTCAACGTCACGGAGGAGTGACAGACTGTGCCAGTGCCTATCGTCATCCATCCCCCTCAACGTCACGGAGGAGTGACAGACTGTGCCGAGTGCCTATCGTCATCCATCCCCCTCAACGTCACGGAGGAGTGACAGACTGTGCCAGTGCCTATCGTCATCCATCCCCCTCAACGTCACGGAGGAGTGACAGACTGTGCCCAGTGCCTATCGTCATCCATCCCCCTCAACGTCACGGAGGAGTGACAGACTGTGCCGAGTGCCTATCGTCATCCATCCCCCTCAACGTCACGGAGGAGTGACAGACTGTGCCGAGTGCCTATCGTCATCCATCCCCCTCAACGTCACGGAGGAGTGACAGACTGTGCCGAGTGCCTATCGTCATCCATCCCCCTCAACGTCACGGAGGAGTGACAGACTGTGCCGAGTGCCTATCATCATCCATCCCCCTCAGCTTCAGAGAGGAGTGATAGACTTTGCCGCATATCTATCATCATCCATTGACCCTCAACTTCAGAGAGGAGTGATAGACTTTGCCGCATATCTATCATCATCCATTGACCCTCAACTTCAGGGAGGAGTGACAGACTGTGCCGATTGCCTGTCAAAATCCATTCCCTCTGCAGCTTCAGGGACTGGAACATCTTCAGTCAAGAAACAGTCGAAGCTTCATCTGCCAGAGTTTTCTCTCCGGAAGGTTTATGGCAGAATGCTCGCCCACAAATGAACCCGTTTTAACTACTCGCAGTTGCTGACTTAGCATCATTCTAGGACCGCTGATCGGTCCTTGTTTAAGTGGGTCAGCCCCCCCCCCCCCCTCTCTCTCTCTCTCCATTCCTCCCTCCCCCCCTCTCTCTCTCTCTCTCTCTCTTTCTCTCCTTTCACCTTTGTCGTAACAGTAAAGATCAGGAATGACTGTGGTTGCTACCCGGAAGAAGATCACAAAGACACCTATACATTTGTTTTCTTCCCCTCCGTAATGCCTGAAAACTTGTCTAGCAGAGTTTTCACATCATCGGCCCCCTCCCTATTGAATCCGTGCTGCTCCTCACAACAGGCATGTTTTGCGCATGGAATGTCCTACTGGCATGTGCTCCATCTGTAATGTCCTATAGACATGTTCTCCATCTGTAATGTCCTACTGGCATGTGCTCCATCTGTAATATCCTATAGACATGTTCTCTATCTGTAATGTCCAACAGACATGTTCTCCATCTGTACTGTCCTACAGACATGTTCTCAATCTGTAATGTCCTGCAGATATGTTCTCCATCTGTAATGTCTTGCAGACATGTTCTCCATCTGTAATGTCCTACAGACATGTTCTCCATCTGTAATGTCCTACAGACATGTTCTCCATCTGTAATGTCCTACAGACATGTTCTCCATCTGTAATGTCCTGCAGATATGTTCTCCATCTGTAATGTCTTGCAGACATGTTCTCCATCTGTAATGTCCAATAGACATGTTCTCCATCTGTAATATCCTATAGACATGTTCTCCATCTGTAATGTCCAACAGACATGTGCTCCATCTGTAATGTCCTACAGACATGTTCTCCACCTGTAATGTCCTACAGACATGTTCTCCATCTGTAATGTCCTGCAGATATGTTCTCCATCTGTAATGTCCTGCATACATGTTCTCCATCTGTAATGTCTTGCAGACATGTTCTCCATCTGTAATGTCCTACAGACATGTTCTCCATCTGTAATGTCCTGCAGATATGTTCTCCATCTGTAATGTCTTGCAGACATGTTCTCCATCTGTAATGTCCAATAGACATGTTCTCCATCTGTAATATCCTATAGACATGTTCTCCATCTGTAATGTCCAACAGACATGTGCTCCATCTGTAATGTCCTGCAGACATGTTTTCCATCTGTAATGTCCTGCAGACATGTTCTCCATCTGTAATGTCCTGCAGACATGTTCTCCATCTGTAATGCCCTACAGACATGTTCTCCATCTGCAATGTCCTGCAGACATGTTCTCCATCTGCAATGTCCTGCAGACATGTTCTCCATCTGCAATGTCCTGCAGACATGTTCTCCATCTGCAATGTCCTGCAGACATGTTCTCCATCTGCAATGTCCTGCAGACATCTTCTCCATCTGTAATGTCCTACAGACATGTTCTCCATCTGTATTAACCTACAGACATGTTCTCCATCTGTAATTCCTACAAACATGTTCCCCATCTGTACTGTCCTGCAGATATGTTCCCCATCTGTAATGTCCTAAAGCCTTGTTCTCTATATATGTAATGTCCTACAGTCATGTTCTCCATCTGTAATGTCCTGCAGATATGTTCCCCATCTGTAATGTCCTGCAGATATGTTCCCCATCTGTAATGTCTTAAAGCCTTGTTCTCTATATATGTAATGCCCTACAGTCATGTTCTCCATCTGGAATGTCATAGAACAGAACAGATAAGCTTCGTATGACTATGTATGGGCCAAATTCAAAGCCACTTGGACCCAAAACGAATTGTTTGAAACCAGACCTGAAGTCTGTAGACCATTAGGAATAAAGGATCACGGGTCGGGGGGAGGGGGGAAGGGGGGGGGGGGACTCTTCAACATTGTCATGGAGGTGCTGGTCAACGAGTCTTCTTTTGATGCCCTGATATTCTCTGCCTGATTTGAAGCATTTGACGATGCTGACCATTATGTGCCAGAAGTATAGATGTGCATAGATGACGTCACGTCGCGTATTAATGTGCATGTCGTCACATCCTGCTTCAATGTGCATGACGTCACATCCTGCATCAATGTACATGACGTTACATCCTGCATCAGTGCATGACGTCACACCTGATCAATGTGCATGACATCACATCCTGATCAATGTGCTGGCTTAAATCCTAACAATTGCAGGGCTAATCCGGGATGGATGTACATGACGTCCACTTGCATCGTAATGACGTCCCCCTTTTCATCAAGAAATGGGTCCATCCTACATCATGTGCTGAGTAAATTTCCGCATTAAGTGTATGAGCCATCCTACCAATGTGCATGCCGTTGTTTTTTTTGTTTAAGTACGTACATTTACCCTCATCAATGTGCTGACGTTATACCCGCACGATTCAATTCCATCCGCCAATGGTTTGGCGTCACATCTAATAAATGTGATGGCTTTTGTCAACCTCGGTGAAAAGTCAGTGGGGGAAGGACTAGCGCACCCCCAAAACCCCAGTTTGCTTACAATCTCACTTTTTCATCTTTGTCCATCAAACCATTTGAAAAGTCTATAACTTTACACACTAAACATAGAACGAAACTAAATGCTTATGGAATAAAAAAAATAAAACATTCTCTCTTTCCGAACTTCAAAAAAACATTTATCTAAAACATTTTACTCCCCCGGGGTATAAAAAGATTTTATTTACCGGGCCAGGGATTTTAACTTTTCAGAATCTGTCTTTTCTTTTTTTTCTTTTCTTTTCACTGCCCCTTTTCAAAACACGACCAACGCGGGCATGGTTTTGGTTGATGGCGCCTGGTCGGTGAGACTGTTGGCGTTGGTCGGGGTTTCTCTTGGCGAAGGACGCTGCCAGGTATGAGGTCGAACCCCCGGGGGAGGATGAACAGTGACTTCAACATCGATCTGTTTCCTTTCTTTCTTCCGCTTAACGCTTTTCCTCTCTCTCTCTCTCTTTCAGTCTGCTCTTACAAAAAGGACAGGGGCTTTTTTTTTCTTTTTTTTTTTTTCTTTCTTTTCTTCTTCATTAATTACAACTCTCTCTTCTTCCCAATCTCTCCTCACCTTCCTCTGCAACATCTCATGCTAATCTCTCGACTTGTTTCTTTTCCCCCCTCCTTCCTCTCCCTGCCCTTCTTCCCGCGGTCCACTCAAACCTCTTCTCTCTCTCCTTTTCTGTTGTTCTCCCCCCTTTCTCCCCCCTCATCCTTTCCCGCCTTCCGATCCCGAAAGGGGAGAAACCATTGGTTTATATTTTTACCGCCTGCCCCAAGTTTTCCCCTAAATTCCATTGGATATTCAAATCACGACAGTCACGCCGACACGCCTTACTCTCTGTGGTGGTCAATTGGTCATTTAATTGATTAGCTAGATTTCACCCCCACCACACACTACCTTCCCCTCTCTTCGTTCCGGCGACGTCGTAAATTGGCTAGATGAGTCTGGGTAGGCGCCAAGACGTCTGAGTAACAATGACACTGGTTCCACAAAGTGGCTAGATGAGCCTGAGCTCGGCTCTGCGACTCGTCTCGCTAGACATCGAGGCGTCGGTCAAAACGGCTTAGTCAGTCTGGGTGGGTCGGACCGTCTCGGTGAAACCTCTCCACTAAGCTTAATTGGCCGGATCCGAACCATGGGCCCGGTCTACGTGGCGCCAAGATGTCTGCGTTTGGACTTATGTCCAGACAAATTGGTTGGCGACTCCCCAAGTTGGGTTGTTTCCTTTTTTTGTCCGTGACGATTTCCCCCTTGCAAAAGACCATGCTCCGCATTGTCTCAAACAACGGTACAAAAAAGACAACAACCGAATTTGCTGACACACAGCTACACGTGCAAAGTTTTTAAAATACTTTACCACCAACGGTTTATAAGTTATAAAATACATCATTAGTGAATACCACTCCAATGAGTTATCATTGACGTGCGCTCTTGCGTTATTTCAACTCATTTTATAACGACCTCTGTGCGCACTTATGCAATTCCCCTACCTGCGGATTTGCCATCTCTCCTTTTCACAATTCTTATGAAAAGCACAATATAATATGATCACGATCCATGACACTTCACTGAGGAATCTCATCCTCACTTATTGCAAATAATGCATCACTACACAAGCGACTGTATGCTCCAAGCATAACTGCATTCACATGAACAAGTCTCACAAAGAAAACATGAACAAGTCTCACACAAAGAAAAATATGAACCATAGCCAACTGGGAATGAACCCATATCCAATCAACATAAACTGTAATCAACACATATTATCAACAAAGCACCCCGGATATGACTGACTTCCTCTGAGTTGCAGCTTGCTAGACTACACGGCTTAAGTAGTCAGCTCCGACATTCTGTCGACGGGAATGTACTGCACTCGGTACCTGTAGGGCTGCAGTGCCATTGCCCAACGCAGAACCCTGCTGTTTTTCAGCTGTGCCTCCTGCAGGAATTTGAGTGGTTGGTGATCTGTCTCTATCACGAACTCTTTCCCATACAAGTATTTGTGGAACTTCTGCACGGCCCACACAACAGCTAAACACTCCTTCTCCACCGTTGCGTACCCTTCTTCACACTTTGTCAACTTCCTGCTAGCGTATCTCACAGGAAACTCGACCCCTTCATGCTCCTGCAACAATACTGCACCTATCCCACCACCTGATGCATCTGTCCGCAACAAAAATGGTTTGGACATATCTGGTAGCTTCAAGATGGGGCGGGAACCTAGTCTTTCCAACACCGTCTGCAGTGCTTGCTCTGCAGCGTCTGACCACTCGACCACTGCCGGTTTCCCTGCCTTGACCAAATCACTGAGAGGGACTCGTGATCGCAGCAAAATTTGGAACAAACTCCCTATAGAACCCAATAAAACCTAGCCGACTCCTGACTTCTGTTTTGGTCTTTGGTCTCTCTGAATTCATCATCTTCTCCACCTTTCCCCTTTCTGGCTGCTTTGTGTCGCCTCCGACAACAAAACCTAGGAACTCCTACTGTCTAGCCCTTCATACAGTGACACATCCCTGTATGACTCTTCTCCTGGAAACTCAGGCAACAAAATCTCCCCTTCTTCTGCTGGGTCTCTTTCACCTCATCAATGATTGCTGCTGCGCTTATGTGCTGAGTCTCACGCTGAATATGTTTGCGGAGAAAATTCGCATGGAAAAGTTTTGGTTTCCCATTCACATCAATCGGTAATCCCGACCGACCTTTTCAGTGATGGTGAATGGTCCTTTCCAATGCATCAGCAGCTTGTTGTGACCCGTGGGAAGCAGTACCAGGACTTGATCTCCCGCCTTGAGGGATTGCTTCCTCACCTTTCTGTCATATTGCTTCTTCTGACCGACCCTAGCCTCCTGCAAAACCTTCCCTTGCAACCTTACATGTCTCATACCTGTGCCCACCTTTGGAACAGGCGAGATTGGGCCGATCAGATCAATAGCCACCTCCTGAATGGTGTGTCAATTAAAGGGGGATGTTTAAGAGGCGCCTTCCTCTTCACCCTCTTGTGGTGACCTTTGACACACGTCACATGACATGCAGAAACGTTTTATGTCTGCCATTGCCCCTGGCCAATGAAAATCATCAAAGACTCGGTCAGCCGTTTTACCGGTGCCGAGATGACTCGCCAATGAGCGACTCGTGACCCACTGACATGACAGTGTCACGATAACCTGCTGGTACCTCTAACTGAGTGGTCACCTTACCTGTCTTCCCCTTGGTGAACACTCGGTACAACAGCCCCGCCTTTCACAAGAAATTCTGTCTCACCTCCTCTAACCTCCTGTTTCTCTCCACCTCTTGCCAACTCCCAAGACTTCACGAGCGAAGGATCTTGTTCCTGCGCTGCCCTAAACTCATCAGGCGACACATCTATGCCTGACTTCCTTGCTGGAACGACTAACGGTTTATCAACCTTTCCCTCCTTCTTGCTCCGTGTTTGAACTGCTGCCCCTGTAGCAGTCAACAACTCAGGATCCCCTGGATCCCTTGCACCTGGAATATTTCCGATGATCACACCATGAAGGGGTTTCTCCATCACCAACGCAGACAACTCGCCTGAGAAGTAAGGGGTACGTACTTCTATCTTAGCAACTGGAAACTCCCTCACAGTGCCATCGATTAGAGTACAGGTCTGGATTTGCCCTGTCAAATCCCCTTATCGACCAGCGTTGTTCGTACTACACCGCATGAACAACCAGTGTCTCGTAACACTTTCACCCTCTGCTGGCCAATCCACCCTTCTTCCACTGGTAACGAACCACTCAGCCTAGTGCCCTCCATCCCTGACACTGACTGCTGTCCAGTGCTAGCCATAAGCTGCACTCCACCCTCTTCAGACTGAATCCCTTTTGTTCCACTGCAGGTCGTTTCCCTTGACGACCCTTATCGACTTCTTGCAAGGCTGCTGCCTTCTGGAACCTCATGCGACAATCCCTCGCCACATGTCCCTTCTTGTGACAAATGAAACACCTAATGTCCCTTTGCCCTTCCTTCTGCCCCACCACTGGGTTTGCAGACTTTGCAGAAAACTCCCCTAGTCTCCTTGCACTCTTCTCACCTGTGCCTAGCACCTGTTTCTCCTGCACCTTAGTGCCCAAACGTGCCTCTCTATACACCTCTGCGAACTTCAACAACCCTCCTGCTGTCTCTGGCTGTCTTTCTTTCAAATGTATGGTTAACTCAGGGCCGCAACCTGACAAAATCTGTTCTTTCATAACTAGCTCTTTCAATTCAGCGAACTCCTTTTTCGTACACTCAACTCTAACCATTTCTCAAAATAGTGATCTAGACGTGCACCAAACTGAGTGTACGTCTCACCTGCTTGTAATTTAGCTGAACGAAATTTCTTCCTGAACCCTCCTCTGTGAGGTCAAATCCTTTCATCAACGATTCCTTCACAGCGCCGAAATCAGACTGTTGTTCTGCTGGCAATGCAGTGAAAATCTGTAATGCCTTACCCGTCAATAGCGCTGACAAAATGACTGCCCACTCTTCTGGTGGCCAACCCTGACTGGTCGCAAACGTTTCGAAACGACTGATGTATGCATCAATCGAATCGGTTCCTTCCGAGAATTTTGGCAGCTTGGGTCGGGGGGCATAGCTACGCACAGAGTCACTGGAAAGGGAACTACCATCCTCGGCGGTCTCCCTTTGTATTCTCACTTTCTCCAACTCTAATTGAACCTTTAATCTTTCCGTTTCCTGCTTCATTCTTTCTGTCTCCTGCGCTTCCCTTAGTCTTTCTGTTTCCTGCGCTTCCCTTATTCTTTCTGTCTCCTGCTTCATTCTTTCTGTTTCCTGCGCTTCCCTTATTCTCTCTGTTTCCTGCTTCATTCTTTCTGTTTCCTGCGTTTCCTAACCTTTTTCCGTTCTGCTATTTCGACTGCGATACGGCGTCTTTCCGCGCGTTCATCCCTTTCCATCTTTTGTTGGTTTTCAACGAATGCACGCAACTCATCTCCTGAGTAACCTAGATCACGAGCGACGCTCACAAGTTGTTCAATAGGGGTGTTCTTTTCTTCCGCCATTATATCTTCTTTTTTTTTTTTTTTTTTGAACAAGATTTTATAACTACGACAGCCAAAACTGGCGGTTACCGACACGAGTGACGTAATAGCACAATCCTATGAATGATGATATTAGCTTGGGACAACGTAGTTAGTTTTTATAAGACGCCCAGCGCCTGACCCAACTATGAGAGCGAATTATAGGCATCTGTGCGAAATGAGTACTCTGGGACTGAAATGCCAAGCCTAGTATTAACTATCTTGGAAGCAATGCCAAGCCTAGTATTTAACTATCTTGGGAACATACAGTAAGACAACCCCTTGTCTTAGGATTACAATACTTGAATCCCACCCAGCTTCCTCTCTGAGAAGTTGAACAATTATAATAAATGGGCCAGAATATCCTGGCAAGCTCGCCAATAAATTGTCAACCTCGGTGTAATGTCAGTGGAGGAAGGACTAGCGCACAGCCCAAACACACTCACAGCTTGCTTACAATCTCATTCATATATCATGCATTCGTCACATCAAACCACTAGTAAAGTCTATAACTTTACTACACATGATCATAGAACGAAACATCAATGCATATGGAATCAAACAAAATAAAACATCTCTCTTTCCTGAACTTCACAAAATCATTTATCTAAAACATCATTGACTAACCCGGGTATAAATAGATTTCTACTTTACCTGGCCAGGTGATCTTAACTATTCACGAATCACTGTCTTTTCTTTTCTTTTCTTTTTCTTTTCACTGTCAACTTTCACAACACGACACAACTGCTGGCACTGGTTTTGGTCTGATGGCGCCTGGTCAGGTGAGACTGTTGGCGTTGGTCTGTGGGTTCTGCTTGGCGAAGTGACGCTGCAGGTATGAGGTCGAACCCCCGGTTAGGATAGAACAGTGACTATCAACATCGATCTGTTCTCCTTTCTTTCTTCCTGCATTAACGCATTGCACTCTCTCTCTCTCTCTCTTCTAGTCTGCTCTTATCAAATGGACATGGTTGCTTTTCTTTTCTTTTTTCTTTCTTTCTTTTCTTCTTCATTAATTAGCAACTCTCTCTCTCTCTCCACATCTCTCCTCAGTCCTTCCTCTGCAGGACTATCTCATGCTAATCTCTCGACTTGGTTCTCTTCTCTCCTCCCCTCATCTCTCTCTCTCTCTGCCCTTCTCTCCTGCAGAGCTCCACTCAGAACCTCTCTCTCTCTCTCTCTCTGTTCGTTCTCCCCTCGTTCTCCCACTCTCACATCCTTCTATGCCGTTCCGATCTCCCGAAAAGGGCGAGTACCATTGGTCAGTATTTTTACCGCCCTGACACCCGAAGTTATCTCCCTCTAATTCCATTGGATATTCAAATCACGACAGTCACGCCGACACGCCTTACTCTCTGTGGTGGTCAATTGGTCATTTAATTGATTAGCTAGATTTCACCCCCACCACACACTACCTTCCCCTCTCTTCGTTCCGGCGACGTCGTAAATTGGCTAGATGAGTCTGGGTAGGCGCCAA
>CM031625.1:24220529-24238029 GCA_018398815.1 Conus ventricosus | reverse complement strand
ACAGAGTACTGCCTAGATAGGTGAACTTGTCCACCGCGTTCAGTTGCTGTCCAGTAATGGTGATGACTGGCTCAACGTATGGCTTTCCCGGGGCTGGCTGGTGCATCACTTCAGTCTTTTTCGTACTGATTGTCAAGCCGAAGTTGTTGCAAGCAGCCGAGAACTTGTCAGCACTGTGTTGCATTGTGGCTTCTGAGACAGCGTTGAGGGCACAGTCGTCCGCGAAGAGGAAGTCATTGACAGTGTCTGTCGAGACCTTGGTTTTCGCTTGAAGTCTTCTGAGATTGAAGACTGACCCATCTGTGCGGTACTTGATGACGATGCCTATCTCCGCGTCACTGAATGCGTCAGTCAACGTAGCCGAGAACATGAGGCTGAACAGGGTTGGAGCAAGAACACCACCCTGCTTCACTCCATTTAGTCTGGAAACGGTTCAGATGTTGTCTTGGACTCTGGCCAGCATGCCGTCGTGAAATTGGCGTACGATGGCAATGAACTCTCTGGGGCATCCGTACTTCGCCATAATTCTCCAAAGCCCCTCCCTACTGACAGTGTCAAAGGCTTTGGTCAGATCAGCATTGGTGGAGTACTTACGACTGATGAAAGAAGTTAGTTTTGACAGCAGATTTGAAAGAAGAGGGTGAAGGCAGGTGTCTGACACTGATGGGAAGTGTATTCCAGACAGTTGGTCCTTGGAAGGAGAGAGAACGTTGACCAAAAGATTTTGTTCTGACAGAAGGAATGCGCAAGAGGCGACTGTCGCCAGAGGAACGAAGTTGACGGGATGGGGTGTAGACGTGGAGGATGTCGGAAATATATTTTGGTCCAGTACCAGAAACAGAAGAGAAACAGATAGAACCCAGCTTGTAGTCAATTCGCCTCTGGATTGGAAGCCAGTGGAGGGACTGCAACAGAGGAGTGACATGTTTACGTTTAGACGCTTTGCAAACACGCCTGGCAGCGCTATTCTGAACCTTCTGCAGTTTATTGAGTAGGTACTTTGGTGAGCCAGCCAAGAGACTGTTGCAGTAGTCCAGCCTTGAGAGAACTTGTGAACAAACCAGAGTTTTTGTGGCTTCAGTGGAAAGGAAGTGTCTGATTGAACTGATCTTACGTATTTCCAGATATGCTGCCTTACAAACATTAGACATGTGATGCTTGAAAGAGAGGGTGGAATCAAAAGTCACACCGAGGTTACGACCCTGGGATGAGAGTGGGATGCACGAACAGTGTCGTCAATGCCCAAAGAAATTTGAAGTCTAGAAAGGAGAATGTCATGATCAGTGGTGTCAAATGCCGCGGAAAGATCTAAAAGAGAAGGGAGACTTTGTCATCATCAAGGGCAAGAAGAAGATCGTTTACAACTTTCAGGAGAGCGGTCTCTGTGCTATGGCCAGCCCTGTAAGCAGACTGGTGAGGGTCATTCAACTCATTTTGAGTAAGATGAGCTGAGAGCTGAGCAAGCACGATTTTCTCGAGGACCTTTGCAGGGAAGGGGAGATTCGAGACAGGTCTGTAATTTTTGAGTGAATTTGGATCCAGGGAAGGCTTTTTGAGAAGGGGACGAACAACAGCAGATTTGTATTCTTGGGGAAAAACGCCAGACGAGAGGGAAGCATGTGCGAAGGATAGCAGGGAGATTCCACGATAGTTATCGCAGACCTGACGGTTTCCTTTTCTTTTGTAGAGATGAACGATGGACGCGTGTTTGCGGTCTTGAGGAACTGTCTCGTGCTGTCATATGATCTGAATAAGCTGATGGAGTTTCTCCACCAGTGCCGCACCACCCGCTTTGTAGACTTCAGCTGGGATTGCGTCTGAGCCAGGCGCTTTGCCACTGGATAACAGACGAATTGCTTTCTGAGTCTCCTCCAAAGTTGGTACAGCGTCCAGCGTCTCATCGAATCGGAATTTGGGGTAGTCGATCGGTGGCTTCATTGTTGATGGTGGATGGGCGGTTCAATACGCTATCAAAATGTTCAGCCCATCTTTGTAGCATCTTCTCCTTATCCGGATCAGCGTTGATCCATCTGCATTGAGAAGTGGAGATGGGCCCGAGGTGGTGGCGCTGTAGACTTCTCTCTCAAGCCATTATAGAAGTTTTTCATGTCATTCCTGTCTGCAGAGCCCTGAATCTCATCAGCTTTGTTGTGTGTGTGTGTGTGTGTGTGTGTGTGTGTACGAAGATGGCTGATCAGGCCGATCGTCGCATTGAACAGTCTGTTGCAGTGTGACACAGGGCGGACTTGGAGATGAGCCAGGTTGAAATGTGGTGTTGCTCTATTTTTCGGACGTTTTTGCTCCTGTGCCTCCGCTCGCCACGTTCCGGAGTCTCTCTCACTCCGGATTTGATCATGGTGCGCCAGGTCGAGCGATCCTGTGCAGCTTCTTCCCAGGAGGCAGGGGCGATGCTACAGCACTTCAATGAGGCCTTCAGTGTGTCTTTGTAGCGCTTCTCTTGCCTTCCAGCAGCTCGACATCAAAAAGTCTCTGTGGGTGACGATTCTCGTCCATGCTTTGTACACATCTTGCCCACCTGAGTGGAGAGCGCATTAGCATTGTGTGAATGCTTTCCATGTAAGCCTTCCTCTGTATCTGGTACATCGTCCTGCCATTCGATGTGCAGCGAGGTTCTGAGGCATCTCGTGTGCCAAGAGTTCAGCTGCCTGGCAGAGCAACCCGAATGCTGAAGACACACAGCAGAGAATCTGTTAGGACGACAGGGCTATGCCCCACGGTTCCACGCAGTAGCGCAGTGCACGGTCAAAAGACTCGAAGGAGATTATGCTTTCCTCTGTGAAAGCAGAGCAACCATGTCCGTTTGTTTCTTTATTTGTCTGTCAGCCGCAGTGCACTGCCACTGCAGAAGTGAGTTTAGGACACTGTGTCAAATTTGGGGGGT
Source organism: Conus ventricosus (assembly GCA_018398815.1). Taxonomy (NCBI): domain Eukaryota; kingdom Metazoa; phylum Mollusca; class Gastropoda; order Neogastropoda; family Conidae; genus Conus; species Conus ventricosus. The sequence continues at coordinate 24,235,127 of CM031625.1, read as the reverse complement.
GGGGGTGGGGGGTTGTCTTGACCAAATTGATTACAAAATTGAGGAACATGTCGCATGTGTAAGATTAGATTAAACCGTGCAGGTGTTTGTTATTAGGACAGTTGTCAAGCCAACCATTATACACGATGGCATACGATAACAGTAAGTGACAATTTTTGTGGCTTGGTAAGAAATACCAGGCGGCTATCTTCAATCTATATCAATTGTGCCAGGGCAGCGGTGAACCCCCCCCCCCCCCCCCCCTGCTCTTTTCGATTTTCAACTGCCGTGGGTTCTTTAACGTATGCAGGGGGCCAGGAAGGCACACGGGTCTGACTCGCTTATAGTCCCCATCCGATGGACTTGGCGTTCAGTTCGATTTGTCATTCAAACTGGGAAAGAAAGGGCGAGAAAGGCAGGGCTCGAACCCACGCACTTCTCACACGTTGGATTGGCAGGCAAACGTCTTAACCACCTTTCTTCTTCTTCTTCTTGATATTACCTGTTTGACTTTTTTTCTTTGAAAACATCTAGCTGTATTATGTGCATATGTACACGATGTAGAGTGTAAATGGACACATGATTGTACCTTACGCAGAGGCCTAAATATCTTAACTTCGTTAAATGTACCACTATGAAAACGAAATTTCGCACATGATCTAACGACGGACATCCAACAATCCCCGTCCTCTCTTTCTGTCTCTCTGTCTCTGTCTCTCTCTCTCGCGCGCTCTCTCTCTCTCTCTCTCTATCTCTCTCACACAACACACACACACACACACACACACACACACACACACACACACACACACACACACACACACACACTTAATTTTAGTAGTTTTGTGTGCATATGTCAACTTGAATTGCTTTGATCTTTTCGCTCACATTCTGTCATTTTTGGTAGTATGTATTACTTCTGTCCCCGGTCCACTTTAACACACACACACACACACACACACACACACACACACACACACACACACACATACACACACACACACACACACACACACACACACTCTCTCTCTCTCTCTCTCTCTCTCTCTCTCTCTCTCTCTCTCTCTCTCTCTCTCTCTCTCTTTCAAATTTCTTGTTATCGGCAATGACAGAACGATTCGTACATCCATAAGTACATTCTAACATAGTCATGCACGAGGCATTGACAGGGTGAACGACATGACGTAAAGCCAATAACTGTAAGAGTTGATCTCCTCCTGCCATCCATGACACCAGCAGACGTATCTCTTGTCAATCGTTCGCGCCGTGCCAGACGCGTGATTCCACCGACTTCCTGAACTTGAAACTCAGCTCTTCATGGAAGCACAACGAAGAGAAAAGAACCGGGAGCAGAGAGGGAGACATGACAAGAATATCTACAGAGAAAGAACGAACGAGAGTGAAAAAACAAAAGGAGACAAGCAGAAAGAAGAAAAGAAAATAGCGAGAAATCAATCTTCGACATGACACTTCAATGAGAGTAAGGGTGATTTGATGCTGGGGATGATGATCTATCTGAAAGTTGATGGTGGAGGTTTGTTTCAGGTGTGCTCCATTTCGGTCTCACTCCTGTATCTTTCCTCAGCGAGACTCTTTATTGGTGTATTGTAAGCTCATTTCCTGTATCATTATCATCATCACTATTTTTATGATGATGGTGATGATGATGATGATGATGATTGTAACCACTGCTATATTTCTTTAGATTCTATCTTCCTATCTGTCTCATCATCTACATCCTTCTTCTTCTTCGTCTTCTACTTCTTCTTCTTCTTCTTCTCCTTCTTCTTCTTCTTCTTCTTCTTCGTCTTCTTCTTCTTCTTCTTCTTGTTTCTTCTTCTTCTCCTTCTTCGTCGTCGTCGTCGTCGTCGTCGTCGTCTTTTTCTTCTTCTTCTTCTTCTTCTTCTTCTTCTTCTTCTTCTTCTTCTTCTTCTTCTTCTCTTTCCCCTTCCTTTCCTCCTCCTTCTCCTTTTTCTTCTTTATATCATCATCATCATCATCATCATCATCATCATCATCATCATCATCATCATCATCATCATCATCATTATAGCTGCTATCCTCTAACTCCTCTCGTTCCTCTCAAGTAAGTACCGTCATAATTATTATTACATTTACTATCAACATTCTTTGTTAGTATTATAACATTATGCCACCATTGTCATCATTAAACGTTATTGTTAGTAATAGAAATAGTAGCAGTTTCTTTATTATTATCATTACTACTATTACCATTATTGTTATTATTATTATTATTATTATTATTATCATCATCATCATTGTTATCATTATTATTTGAACCTTGAATTGTCTCCATCCAGCCTCATTTCCATTCCGTGGCCTTTCTGAACCCAGCTGGAAAAGATACGTCGCTCTCTGTTCGTCCTTCGTGTTCATTGTCTTGACTGTCTTGTGTCTTGCCTGAAGAAGACCAAACAGGTCGAAACGCGTTGTGTTTGTCTTGTCATTTGCTTAGTTTTTCGTATGGCAGCGCAGTAATCGTGTTTGTGCTCTTCTTCCGAGTCCGTTCTACGCTACCTTCTGCTTGTCGCTCCCACTACAGTAATCCGTCATTTAAGTGTTTATTGCACACCACTGATCGCCGAGAAATCACGGTTTAATGAAGAAAACATCATGCCACCTCGGTTCACTGTTTGCTTTTGCAACCCATGTTTGGACTATACAGTACCTTAAAGACCCTGCCACTTAAAGACCCTGTCACAGGTATTGATGATTTGTGCAACAGGAATTAGGTTGATGCAGATGAACGATACGGATAGGAAGAACTGATGCTAGTTGAAGGAAAACAAGTAGCGCAGTGGTGATAATACTCTCAGAACGAAACATGCAGGAACAAGTAATGGCGCCTGAACAACACACGATTAGAAGTAGTAGTGCTTTCTGAACAAAGGCGCAACAGAAAGTTATGTTGACCGAACGAAACACGATTAAAATACTCTTTGAATGAAACGTGTGGTAAAAAAAGTAATGTTGACTGACACTCGATTTGGAAAACAAAAACACCAAAGAACAAAAACAACCCCCCCCCAAAAAAAACAAAAAAAAAAAACAAAAAAAAAAAAAAAAATAAATAAATAAAAAAAATAAATTAGATAAAACAAAAATAAAAAAACCGCGCTCTAAACCATACGTTTAGTGATAGTGAAAAGCGGCCGCGTGTATGAACTTTGCACTTTAGCCACTCGCCCACCGCAGCACAAACAAGAAACCCACACGTGGATAACCCGGGTAGTACACTCTGTCGTTACATCACCTGGCCCAAAGGAATAATCGACTTAGCCGCATGGTGGTCATATAGTCCATGACCTGCTCCAGCCTCACTCGGCGTAAACTTTGGGACAATGAAATGTGTAAGCACCAGCGTGCAGAAAACGCAGTACACGTTTGACAGACTGGACATAACGCAGAAAGTCAAACATGATTCGCATACCAAGCCAGGTTCTCTACTTTCGAATTGTGTAACTTTTTTTTTTTTCTAGCTGAAATTTTTTTTTCTTCAGAGTTGCATCTTGCTAGATGCAGCCACACGTGCCACACAGTTCTTTGACAATGGGCGAAGGGGTGAGAGAAGACACAGCAAGCTGATTCATACACATTTCTACTGTCCAAAGCTACGAGTGAGTAGTGCATTTTCTTCTTTTGTTGGGAGACCAGGTCTAACTTCAGGTAGCATAATTTCTGCTTCATATTGATGAATTCCGTCGTAGGAAAACCTGTGTTCATTACCCAGCGCGCGCTCAGTGGACTTCAAAGTCCCGAGTGAAGTGTGTGATTTGTCACGTGCCGTGCACGTGCTGTGCACCGTGACTGCGACGTGAAGTGAACTGGTTGTGAAAGCCGTTTTGAAGACAGCCGCCGGACTTGTCGTCCCGTGTGGCATTGGTTGCAGAGGTAGTGCATTATGACTGGTAGGTAGGTCCGCCCCCGTTAACCCCCCCACCCCCCACCCCCATCACCACCACCATCACCACCACCCTCCCTCAGGCTTGGGCGCACCGGCACACGCCTGTACCTGTGTCCGTATGTTACATCACAGTGCAGTTGCGATTATCTCTGGTTTAAAACTATTGTGTTTGTTAGAATCGGTGCTGTTTGTGCCACTTACTTATCCAACTAATGTTTCCGGGGTGACAAAAAAACCCCAAAGTAAAACGCAAACCAAACAATGACAGTTGGAATGTCTTGTTTTAAACGCACGTCACACCATAACATTGCAATGTTTTGTTAAAAGCATGTCACACTAGAAAACAAGTCTACGCATGGCGAAAAAAATGCCACCGGTTTGAACAGATGGAACAGATAACAGAGCAATTCGACCGACCGATTGTTGGACTAACGTGACCCTCAGATGTCTCCTTTTTTTTTTGCAGTCTGTTTATTTCGACGTTTACTATCACGCCACACAAAGTCTTCAATATCCTTCCACACAGATGACCTTATAATCATGATAATAACGGCAATGATAATACAATAGTAATGGTAATACAATAATAATAATAAGAAAAGTAACGATAAGAATAGAAATAATGGTTATGATGAGAAAAATTCATGAAAATGATCATACAAATGCATGAATACATAATTAAAAAAAAATTGGATATATAGACAAATGAATAAAATTGAATAAACAAATAAGTGAATAGATAAATTAATGAACAAATTGATGTCCACCTCGATCCGAAACAAACATTTTAACTTGTTTATAATTTGAAGCAGGCTTCTCCACGTCTGGTCTGCTACTTTATTTTCAAGCGCGGTACATGAATGCCAGCGGCAGCGTTCATTCACTCATGACGCGAAATCGATGCAACACGGTTCTGTCTGTTTGTTTGTTTTTGTTTTGCATTGTTTTTTTGTTTTCCCAAACAGGAGTATGTCGTGAGATAAGGTCTTACGTAAAGTAGCTTCGTAATCAATTTCTAACTAAGAAATGTAAAATAAGTGGAGCGAAAAACTAATGAATTAACCATTAACACATGGCTGTGCGTGTCTTCCGACATGTGTGACAGAGGCATTAGCCTTTACATTCACACACATCGTCGCAGATTATGAAAAAAAAAAGATGTGTGTATTGTGTGTGTGTGTGTGTGTGTGTGTGTGTGTGTGTGTGAAGAGTGCAAGATGAACGTGCCCCACCGGGTGCTGACCCCAGAGGACCCTGAGCCCCCCAGGCTGATGCCCAAGGGTGGGGCGGAGCGGGAGAGTGGGGGAGGAGGAGGGGACTCAAGCCATTTCCTGGCCTCTGCTCTGGCCGCTTTGTCCGGGCTGTCTGAGGTGAGTGCTTAGTCCATTACATTCTCTCAGGGCTGTCTGAGGTGAGTGCTTAGTCCATTACATTCCACCAGGGCTGTCTGAGGTGAGTGCTTAGTCCATTACATTACACCAGGGCTGTCTGAGGTGAGTGCTTTGTCCATAACATTCCATCAGGGCTGTCTGAGGTGAGTGCTTTGTCCATTACATTCCATCAGGGCTGTCTGAGGTGAGTGCTTTGTCCATTACATTCCATCAGGGCTGTCTGAGGTGAGTGCTCTGTCCATTCCATTCCATCAGGGCTGTCTGAGGTGAGTGCTTAGTCCATTACATTCCATCAGGGCTGTCTGAGGTGAGTGCTCTGTCCATTACGTTCTATGAGGGCTGTCTGAGGTGAGTGCTTAGTCCATTACATTATATCAGGTCTGTGTGAGGTGAGTGCTTAGTCCATTACATTCCATCAGGGCTGTCTGAGGTGAGTGCTTTGTCCATTACGTTCTATGAGGGCTGTCTGAGGTGAGTGCTTAGTCCATTACATTATATCAGGTCTGTGTGAGGTGAGTGCTTAGTCCATTACATTCCATCAGGGCTGTCTGAGGTGAGTGCTCTGTCCATTACGTTCTATGAGGGCTGTCTGAGATGAGTTCTTAGTCCATTACATTACACTAGGGCTGTCTGAGGTGAGTGCTTAGTCCATTACATTATATCAGGTCTGTGTGAGGTGAGTGCTTAGTCCATTACATTCTATCAGGGCTGTCTGAGGTGAGTGCTTTGTCCATTACATCATATCAGGGCTGTCTGAGGTGAGTGCTTAGTCCAATACATTATATCAGGGCTGACTGAGATGAGTGCTTAGTCCATGTATATCTGGGCTGTCTGAGGTGAATGCTTAGTCCGTTACATTTTATCAGGGCTGTCTTAAGCGAGCACGTATTCCTCTACAGTGTATTAGATTTGACGTCAGCGTACTGTATTCTCCCTCTCAGTCTTCTCTTGTGTGTGTATATATATGTGTGTGTGTACGGTTTTTTCCCTACGTTTTGTGGTGCTGCCTATCTCCAAGGGACTGTTTGTGATCCTGGGCTTGGATTTCCATCGGGTTATGTTGTGTCAGTCATCACTGAATTGACATTGTTTGTGAGGGTTTCAAGGTCTTCAAGCTGTAGTAGTGTGGTGAATTTTCCTCTTGTGGCCGCCTAGACTTGTTCGGCGATCTAGTTGCAGTGTGAGGCCACTGCAGGAGGAAAGCTGAACAAATTTCAAAAAGTTATTGATAACGCACCGCACAAAAACGTAGACAAACGAATCACAAGGCAAAACATGAGGCGTTTCGACCTCTTAAGTCTTCTTCAAACAAGACACACAACGCTCAGGACAACGAAAATGAACGGGCGCATGTACACGACTCAAAACGGACGTGAAACGAAATACGGATCAATGAAAAGTATTATTAGAATGATTGAAAGAAGCATCTAGTGATCACAAGTGCACACCTGAAATAGATGACGTAAACATTTGATCCGTATTTCGTTTCACGTCCGTTTTTAGTCGTGTACGTGCGCCCGTTCATTTTTATTGTCCTGAGTGTTGTGTATCTTGCCTGAAGAAGACCAAAGAAACGCGTGGTGTTTTGTCTTGGGATTCGTTTGTCTACGTTTGGGGCGGTGCGTTATCAAGAACTGTTCAAATTTGTTCGGCGAGGTCAGGATCTGTCAGTGTTCACGATGGCATCGGAGACGGCTGTTTTTCGCTCTGCTGTTGTCCTTACCCCTCGTGACTTCACTGGTCCTCACTGTTGTGGTCATTGACAAGGTGAGCTCCTCGAACAGTCCCTGTTTCAGCCCGGTCAGTTGTCAGACCTGCTCTGGTTCCTCACCTGGGCTGTACATACATATCGTGGGTGACGGGGAAGTGACCTCCGTACCTCGTTGTAAGCTCGAAGGGCCGTTACTTGGGGATCCATATTTCGAGAGTAACCTTTAAGCTCGTGTTTAGCAGTGGGTGAGGGGTGGGTAACGTACGAGGACAGGGCATGAGTTCGCTGTGGGTTAGATCAAAACAAAGCCATTGGACACGTTCAATGATCACGAACTTCACGCAAAGTTAAGATTTCGTCGTCACAACATCTTCCAGCTGACAGACACTCTCCGAGAAAACATTGAATTTGATTTGCACAGACGGAGACACGGAACTCGGCCTCCTGCTCTACAAGTGTGTGTGTAGCTCCCAAGTTCGTCTGCTACGATAACTGGCTTAGCTCTTGTGTGTGTGTGTGTGTGTGTGTGTGTAGGCTAAATCAGTCATCGTGCCTTTGTGTGTCACTGTTACTTTGTGTCAGTGTGTGTATGTGTGTGTGCGTGTGAGCGTGACTTCATCATGTTTATGGCCTTTGAATAGTTTTATCAAACTTGTTTTAGTTCAGCTGCTTTTTCAGTCTTTGTGTGTGTCTGTGTCAGCGTGTTTGCGGGCATGCGCAGAAGGTTGGGGGTTATTCTAGACATGCGCAGAAGGAGGGAATCCCTCTTTTTATCTGACCTTTACCCTTTGATTTCTGGACACTTCGTAGGTAGAAACCGAGACAAAACCCAGAGAATATAGATACGACAGTAGATTGCGCTGAACCCACAGGGTTTGTACCCAGGAGTTAATCTCGTTGTAGAAGTAAGTTTACCGACGACATGTAAGTACGGCCCTGGCTGTGATCACACACCTGGCAGCACCAAACCTTGGCCATCATGATGGATAAGGTAAGCCTGTTTGATTGCCATTCTCACGTTCTGTAGTCCTCGCTGATCTGCATGTCAAGCGGTCCTAGTGTTTTCGTGAATGATGTGTGTCTGCACAAAGATCCGTTCTGCCCTGACTGCTCTGACTGGTGCGTACACTGTGCAGCCAATACAACTGATTTTGTTTTACAGATATGTCATCTACAGCTGATTTTGTAAAATATCTCTGACTTCGACATATACTGTGCAGCCAATATATAGCTGGTTTTGTTTTAAAGATATGTAGTCTATAGCTGATTTTGTAAACTTAGTCATATACTGTACAGCCAGTAATAGCTGACTTTCTTTTAAAGATATGTAGTCTATAGCTGATTTTGTAAACTTAGTCATATACTGTGCAGCCAATAATAGCTGACTTTCTTTTAAAGATATGTAATCTACAGCTGATTTGGTAAAATATGTCTCATTTAAAAATACCCTGTGCAGCTAATATAGCTGATTCAAAGAAATATGTGGTCTGTAGATGACTTTTCAAGATATGTATTCTTGTCACGGTGAGACATAGCTCAGTAAAATATAGTTAGACAAAATGAATTGGGACACGAACCAAAAAGTCAAACCAAGTATGACCAAAACGTCATTTCACATGGTCTGTGTGTGTGTGTGTGTGTGTGTGTGTGTGTGTGTGTGTGTGTGGTGCATGCGTTGCGTGCGTGCGCGTATGTGTGTGTGGGTGTGCGCGCGTGTGTGTGTGTGTGTGGGTACTGTGTGTATCAGGGCGCTAGTCAAGGGAGTCAGGAGTCTCTGAACAAACGATCCAGTTTACCGCGGACCAAGAGTTTCGATGCTGTGGTCTTCGACGTGCTCAAGGTCTCTCCTGAAGACTTTGCTGTGAGTATGACCGGGAAACAGCGATGACCATGGCTGCGCGGTGGTGAGGGTGGTGAATGACAAGGACATGGTGAGAATGCTTCGATGACAGTGAAGGAGAGTGATGTTTCTCAGTTACCAGGACCTGGGCTCCCTTTTCAACGTCCTGCTCCTATCCAAGTGTCTTGTCGTTCCATGACGATCTCTGCCAGTGTCATTGGCTGGTGATGTTTTCAGTGGAAAGCCTAAATTGCTACATATTTCAAGAAACCAGCAAAGTTCCCAATGCTTCATCATGTTCGTATTTGTGTAATAGAGTATATAAAAAAAGTGTCAGCAGTTTCTTTTGGTTAATGATATAAGCTGTTTTAAAGAAATGGTTACATCGAAGTTTCGGGGAGAACATGTTTCTCACAGTAAATACATATTTTTGTTTTGTTAATGCGTTGGTTTCAATAACCTGTGCAAGTTGATAGAAATGCACTAGAAACTTTTTGGTCCATTTCACTGGCCAAGAATCTTACAAGATGTCAGTGACCTCGTGAAGTCAGTCCAAATCATGCCTGATTCCCTTTGATGTAAATCTGTTAAGCTCAGCATAGCCCGTATGATAGAACACTGTGATGCAAATCAGAATTTAACAAACGGCAACTTTCGAAGAAAAGGGATTGATGACCAATATGATTTAGATACATCTTCGTCCGCCCCCCCCCCCCCCCCCCCCTCCCGCCCAACCCTCTCTCTGTCTCTCTGTCTGTCTCTTCAGTCTCCGTTCTCCTCTCTCCCTCTTCCTCTCTCTCTCTCTCTCTCCTCTCTCTCTCTCTCTCTCTCTCTCTCTCTCTCTCTCTCTCTCTCTCTGTGTTTCACAAACAGGCATGCGTGCCTCGTCTACACTGGCATACACGCACGCACGCACGCATCCTCTCCTCACACACACGCGAGTGCACATACCCTCTCACCCACACATACACACACAACTCTCTCTCTCTCTCTCTCTCTCTCGCTCTCGCTCTCGCTCTCTTTCTCGAGTTTCAGTCAGGCAGACGTTTTACTCAAGATCTATTTCATTTGTTCTGTCCAGAGCCAGATCACTCTCATGGATCTTCCGGTGTTTCAGTCCATCGCAGCTGAGGTGAGTGAATATGTCCACTTCCTCATCTGGAACCCCAGTATCAGTAATGGCAGACTGCCACTCCCAGTCAAATGACAGCAAAATCAGATCTGAATTTTTTCCTAGATCGATAGATTTATTTTTTTTAAAAAAATTTTTTTTTAGGAAGAAGCAGATTTTGTGAAGTGAAAAGAAAAACGATATAGGGATAATTTACCAATGTCATTTATCCTGTTTTTCATGGCAGTTCGTGTTCCTAAGAAATAGATGATGTCCAGCGTAGGACTAGTATAAAAAGGGACACACTTTTAGATTCGAAGGAAACACATTATTGAGATATGAAGAACACACTTTGTTCACATGCAAAGAACAAGAACATTACATATATCAAGCGTAAACCTTATTTACACGTAAAAGACGAATCATGTTAAACCAAAGGCACAAACCTCGCACACATGTTTGTAAGGACAGACTTTGGTCCGACAGAGCAAACCAAAGGGTCGAAGTATTATCCCTGTGAAGAAGATATGAATTGTGGGAAGCCTCTAGAAACTGTTTAGTTGAGACGGCTTCTTTTTTTTTTTTTCGGCGATACGTACCAAAATGGACCTTTTTGTCTGGGCAAACAGGCTACTTAGCAAACGGATCGTTTCGTTAACTTCCACATTAAGGATAGTTCAACCTTAAGGTCAAATGTTGAACACTGTTCAACCTGAAGATAAAAAAAAAAAAAAATCAGAGAACAAACCTCGTTCAGTGAAAGGAATGTTGATGCGCACGTGGAATGGGCCTTGCTCAGAAGAAACCAACATGATCAGCCAATTGAAAAAAACAATTACAATTCAAGGATATTCCTCGTTCAGGCTAAGGACAATTGATGTGGCATTTACTTTGAATTAGGTTCTAAATCAATGTTGGATTGATTAAAAAGTATTTGTTTAGGTTATTAGCACCTGATTTATGCACTGTTTTTTTTTTCTTAAACACTTTAAATTGTTTTGATTGAAAACACGCATGCACGCACGCACGAACGCACGCCCCCACACACCACACACACACACACACACACACACACACACACACATATATATATATATATATATATATATATATATATATATATATATATATATATATATATATATATATATATATAATGATAATAATGTGCGGACTTCTATAGCGCGGTTTCGCGGTCTACGACCGCGCTCACCGCGCTTTACATGAAGACATAAAAAGGTACAACATACACGAAATATATAAGCTTTTGTCACCATGAACAATAACGTAAAAGCATTTAAATGAACAAGCAGATTAGAACAATAAAATTCACACATATAAGATTTATAGCTCATTTGTAAAAACGATATTCAACAAGGACAACCCGTTCAACACACACACACACGCACGCACGCACGCACGCACGCACGCACGCACGCATACACACACACACACACACACACACACACACACACACACACACACACACACAACACACGAACACACACACACACAGCAATATGACAAGATAAAATGACTGATTACCTAATGTTTTGTTTTAAAAACAAGGACATTAATAAAGATGGATGTTTATTTTGAATCATAATGCAGTTTAAATAAATATGTTTTTAATGCCTTTTTAAAAGATGATTTTGGCTGAACATAGCAGATAGATTTGGGCAGTGAATTCCATTGTCTTGGGGCAGCAAATGAAAAAGAACGTTCACCAAAAGTCTTAGTGCGAGTCCTCGGAATGCACAAAGTCTGTATGTATAATATATATATATATATATATATATATATATATATATATATATATATATATATATATATATATACTTAGCGCCATTAAAAACGCACGGGTCAGAAGAACAAAATAACTCGACAGAGGTAAATCAGTTAGGGGTATGAAAACTTTAATGTTGAATGACAAAGTCATGAACAGAAAAGAAGTGCGCAATGGACAACATGTGCTGAACATTTGGCGTTCAGTAATCGCAAACACAACATTAAAGTTTTCATACCCCTAACTGATTTACCTCTGTCGAGTTATTTTGTTCTTCGGACCCGTGCGTTTTTAATGGCGCTAAGTATATATATATATATATATATATATATTATATATATAGAGAGAGAGAGAGAGAGAGAGAGAGAGAGAGAGAAGACGGAACAACCAAACATGTCTGTCAACATAAGTAAGGGTCAACCTTTGAAGAGAGAGAGAGAGAGAGAGAGAGAGAGAGAGAGAGATGTATGCACTTTGTGGCTAAGTTCATGATATACAAATGGAACAAACAACAATGCGGAAAAAAAAGTCGTCACACACATTTTGTAAGATGACATTTGGACCGTTGAATTGAAATTCTGGAATAACACGGCATCGTTTGACATGATGCAAAAGATACATGGACATCTATTTAGGGGAAAGCAATGGCTTACAAGTCGGCCACGAGGCAGAGAAATTGGTGTAGTACAAGTGAAAATATGCATTATCCTTTGCAGTTTTACGTCTAAAACGCAGTTGTTATCTTTCACAAAGGTAAGTATTAGTGGAAGCTTCCTCTTAGCTGGCACACAAAAAAGCAGTATAATGAAATAAAAATGTCCAATAACTCTCATCACATCGAAACCTAGTAATACAAATGATTCTGTTAATTTCATATTTGCAGTGTTGATATATCTGTCTCTTATTAGACCAGCATGTCTTGAAACTGTGGAACATAAGTGCATTTCCGAAACATATATCTTTACATGAACCACAAAAATTACATGAATTGTCGTCAGTGACTCCCATTTCCTTAAAATGACATTTGTGCCTAAATACTTATGTCAAATTCTTAACTGGAACCATTTCAGATGTATGTTTTTCACATTATATACATGTAATAAAACATTTTCCAATCATGTCATACCAACAGTTGTAAACCACACCTTTCACATTTTGCTTGTAAAGTATACTGACTTCCATAAAAAACGCGAAAGCAAAACAAGCTGAAGGTTAGGGGCGAATTTTATTGGTCACAATTGTATAGAGTGGAAGCGAGAATTCAACGTGATTTGATTCATTACACCGGTAATGTGTGAAAATGTCATCAGCAATATGTCTTTGTGTGGAAAATCCAAGGTCACGTGACAAACCAGCTTGAAGTCCTAATACTGTGTGTGGCCACCATTTGCATGGACAACTGCTTGACACCTGCGGCTCATTGAGTGGACCAGGTGGTTGATGTGTCCCCTTGGCACACCAGCCCACACATGGACGATGGCCTGGTGAAGTTGAGCCGCTGTTGCTGGTCGTGGACCAACCGTCTGCCAAGTTCATCCCAAAAATGTTCTATTGGGTTTAAATCGGGACTGAGGGCTGGCCAGGGCAGCACATTGACGTTGTTATGCTGAAGAAATTGCTGGGTGGCCCTGGTTGTGTGTGGTCTTGCATTGTCCTGTTGAAATGTCCAGTTTGGGTGTTGCGCAAAAAAAGGAACGACATGGGGTCTGAGCACCTGGTGGATGTAGCGCTGTGCATTGACACCCTGTCCGCGACCAGGACCAATGTTCTGAAAGATGACTGGTCCTATGGCGTGGTTAATGCCAATTGCACCCCATATCATAACGTTCGGGCCTCCCCAGGGGTTCCGCTCTACCACACAGGAGTCAGCATAGCGTTCACCAGGTCGACACCATATTCTGACACGACCGTCAGCCATGTCAATACAAAAACGGCTCTCATCTGAGAACAGTATGCGTCCCCACTGCTGCCTGCGTCAGTTGATTCGGGCTTGTGCCCACTGCAGCCTGTCCTGCCGGTGTCTTGGTGTCAGTACCGGACCTCTGTGAGGACGCCTACATGCCAGCCCGTTCTCCAGAAGACGCCGCCGCACAGTGTTGAGGCTGATTCGTTGCTGGAGATTCCCAGGCACCTGTCGAGCAGTGTTAGCGGCTGTTTGCCGCCTGTCCCGCAGATGGGTTCGAACAAAATGGTGATCCTTTCTTGGTGTGGTGACCCGAGGACGGCCTGGCCGGGACGATTATCAGTGGTACCAGTGACTCGCATGCGGTGCTGCAGACATAGATGGTTGAGATGTGGACGTTAAAGATGTTGGCGACCTGCCTGGCATCCACACCAGCCTCCAGATGGCCTAGGCACGATTGCGTTCCTCTGCTCGTAGTCTTGGCATCTCTGTAGCGCTCAGACGGCAAGTCGTTATCTGAACCTTGTAGCGCGGCTTTATAAAGGCTGCATGCCTGCGTACTTGTCGCTGGTTAACTTTGCTCTGCATGGTGTGCACGTGCCTCACGTGCAGCAACCAGTTTGCCATTTTTGTTGACCCTCCAATGCCGGGAATGATGTGTTGCTCACACAATTTTTCACTGCACGTGAGTCTTGGACCCAAACAACTTTCCACAATGGTTCAATATTGTATATTCACCCCTTTTCACCCGAAAAATAGCCTTTCAATTTTTCGCGTTTTTTATGGAAGTCAGTATATTTTCGATCAGTAAGTTACAAAACAATCTCGAACTTTTGTGAATTAACAGCAGTTTCTTGAAACAGAGTGTTGAGATTTGACAGGTATTGTTTTTGACTATCAAAAAAGATTTTAAGGTAATCAGCTACATATTGTTTTTGACCGTCTACATATT
>CM031625.1:24200529-24213029 GCA_018398815.1 Conus ventricosus | reverse complement strand
TCTTCACCTGCCGGATACTGATGGAGAAACATCTGCAACATCAGAGAGACCTGTTCCACAACTTCATTGACTTTAGGAAAGCGTTTGACAGGGTGTGGCACAAGGGTCTGTGGCAGGTGCTCAGAAAGTTTGGCATAGAGGAGGGTCTCGTCCAAACCATCCAGGCGCTGTATAACACCGCCAGCAGCGCAGTCCTCCTCAACAACCAGATAGGGGACTACTTCAAGACCACAGTTGGAGTCCGTCAAGGCTGCCTGCTATCTCCCTTACTGTTCAATCTCTTCCTGGAAAACATCATGCGTGAAACCCTCCATGACTTCCACTCCACTGTCTCCATCGGAGGAAGAACCATCAATAATCTGAGGTTCGCAGATGACATCGACCTGATGGGAGGCAGCAACGAAGAACTACAAGACCTGACAAAGAGACTGGAAGAAAGGGCAGGTGCATATGGAATGGAAGTGAGCACAGAAAAAAAGCAAAGTCCTGGTCAACAGCACAACCAACACCCATGCTGAAATCTACATGAACGGACAACAGCTTGAAGAAGTGGGCGCTTTCAAATACCTTGGCGCCACTCTCACCAAAGACGGTCGCTCTACAACAGAAATCAAGACCAGACTAGCGATCGCAACAGCAGCAATGGCAAAGCTACACAAGATCTGGAAGAGCAGGGAGATCAGCTTTCCTACAAAGATGAAGCTGTACAAGTCCCTGGTGCTGTCCATCCTGCTGTATGGCTGCGAAAGCTGGACCATGACAGCACAGACCACCAAGAGAATCCAGACGTTTGAAACTAAATGCTTCAGGCGCTTGCTCGGGATCTCTTGGCAAGACCGGAAGACAAACGACCTTGTGAGGAGCCAAATAGCATCACTTGCAGGCCCCCAAGAACCCCTCTTGGCAACAGTCAAGAAGAGGAAGCTGTCGTGGTTCGGGCATGTCATACGCCACAATTCACTGCCCAAAACAGTCATCCAGGGCACGCTGGAAGGTGGCAGACGAAGGGGACGACAAGCCAAATGCTGGATGGACAACATCAAAGAATGGACCAGGATGGATGGCCCTACACTGATGCGACAGGCAGAGGACAGGGCCGGATGGCGGTGCCTGGCTTCGAGAGTGTCTCTCATCTCTCCTCTACGCCCATCATGGGCAAGAGAATGATGATGATGATGATGATCAATATCTGCAGTCAGTAAGTATAGAAAACAAAAACAAAAAACGGTGTTTATTTGTTGCTGTTATATGCAGTCAATGAATAAAGATGTTTTTGTTAATTTCTATCAGTATCTGCAGTCAGTGAGTTTAGAAGGTGTATATATTTATTGCTGTGAATATCTGCAGTCAGAACATACTGAGATATATATATATATATAATATATATATATATATATATATATATATATATATGAGAGAGAGAGAGAGAGAGAGAGAGAGAGAGAGAGAGAGAGAGAGAGAGAGAGAGAGAGAGAGCGTCGACTGATATCAACGCATGCAGCCAGGAAGTGTAAAGACAGGTTTTCTGTGGTCAATATCGGCAGATAATCCATATTTTGTGACTTGCTTCGGGTTGAGACGACATAATCTTTTTATTAATTGAAGTGAATGTTGTCATCAGAATCTAGAAAAAAAAGAAAGAAAAAAAAGGGAGGGAGGGGGGGGGGATTGGACAGACTGCTGTCAGTGTGTGTGTGTGTGTGTGTGTGTGTGTGTGTGTGTGTGTGTGTGTGTGTGTGTACACATGTGTGTGTGTGTGTGTGTGTGTGTGTGTGTGTGTGTGTGTGTGTGTGTGTGGTGTAGAAACGTTTCATCAGCTGCTGCTTGTATATGCAGTCAGTCTCAAGACTCAAGACTCAAGACTCAAAAACTTTATTACTCAAGGATAGAGATTTTAGGCAGTGCCTATTCTTCCAATCTGTCCTTGCTATTCTACAACATTCAACTAAACACACTGCACATATTAATAATGGTAGAAACAATGAAGAATATAGCAACATTATAATAATAACAATAACAATAGTAATAAGAATAATAATTATTAAAAAAAAAATCCATTACAAAATTACACAAACATAATCACAGACGTACGTGCGCGCTCACATGCGCGCACACGCCCACACATACACGCACGCACGCGTACACCCACACACCACCCACCCACCCACACATACATACATACATACACATTTTCATCAGCTAATATAGAGGCAAACATAAAAGTAGGGCGTTGAGACTATGATCAAAAGGTTCGATTTATTGTTCAAGTAAATGTTTATGTATTGCTGATTTGAAGGACGGCAGTGATTGACATGTTTTGGCAGACGGAGGAAGAGAGTTTCACACAGATGGACCAAAAAAAGCAAAACTAGATTTGAACAAATCAATGCGGACGTGGTAAAATGTAATTATTTGAATCATATCGCGTTGTTGCCATTTGGATAAACTCAGCAAGATATGTTGGCGCCATGTTTGCATGGACTTTAAACATTAGTACTGCCTTATTATAGATCAGTTGGCTCTGCAGTGGTAGCATCATTAGTTTTGCGAATTTGCCCGTGGTTGATAGAAACTTGTCGGGAAGAATCAGCTTAATTCCCCGCCTATGCATAGAGTCTCTATAGAAGAAGGGCGTTTTTATATCAATGGCGGTATATATCTACAGTATCTGTAGAAGTCAGTATTTACAGAACAAGACAGTTACGTCGATCGCTTTTGATGACAGTCTGCATTTAGTACCAGTAGAAGAAAGGAGTTTTGATATTGATTGTTGATAGTATAGTCAGTCAGTATCTAAAGAAGGAGTTCAATGTCGAATACTCTGCAGGTCAGCATTTAAAGAAGAAGGGAGTTTAAATGTCTGGATGTTCTGCATTCAGTGTTTAAAGAGGGAGGCGGTCTAATGTCGATCGTTCGGTTGTTGGTATTTAAGGAAGGGAAGTTATTGTTCTGCATAAAGTATATAAAGAAGAAAGGGTGGTGGTGGTGGTGGTGGTGGGGTTACTGGCGATTGATTTGAATGTTACAATCAACATAAATTGAAGAAGGAGGGGGGGGGGGGGGGGGTTAAATATCGATTGTTTTGAAGTCAGCATTTAAAGAAAAAAGAGGGGGGGGGGGGGGGGGGAGGTTAATGCCGATTACAGTTAATATTGCAGTCAATGTCTAAAGAAGACGGGAGGTGTTTTTTTTGACGATTGCTGTTAATATTGCTGTCAGTATGTAAAGAAGGCGAGAGGTGAATGACGATTGCTGTTAATATTGCTGTCAGTATGTAAAGAAGGCGAGAGGTGAATGACGACTGCTGTTAATATTGCTGTCAGTATGTAAAGAAGGCAAGAGGTAAATGACGATTGCTGTTAATATTGCTGTCAGTATGTGTAAAGAAGGCGAGAGGTGAATGACGACTGCTGTTAATATTGCTGTCAGTATGTAAAGAAGGCAAGAGGTAAATGACGATTGCTGTTAATATTGCTTTTGGCGTCATATACTGTACCATGTCAGACCATAGCATTCAACGGCAGTTAGCCAGCTCTGTCCCTTTGAAGACGAGAGGTAAATGACGATTGCTGTTAAAATTGTCGTCAGTATGTAAAGAAGACGAGAGGTAAATGACAATTATTATTAATATTGCTGTCAGTATGTAAAGAAGACGGGAGGTAAATGACGATTGTTGTTAATATTGCTGTCATTATCAAAAGAAGACGGGAGTTTTGGGCGGGAGTTTTTCGCTGTTAATGCTGTTGTCAGCATGTAAAGATGACGAGAGGTAAATGACAATTGCTGTTGATATTGCTGTCAGTATGTTAAGGAGACGGGAGTTTAATGACAATCGCTGAAAAGATTGCACTCAGGTTCCAAAGGAAGAACAAGCAGCAACTAACTGAAGTAGGCCAACAAGGGAGTTAATCTAATTATAGCGATTGCTGTCCGTGTTTCCCATTGGTGCCTGGATGATGATGATGATGATGATGATGATGATGATGATGATGAATACGATGTTGATTTTTAAAAAATTAAAAACAACATTGATAATAATGATCGTGATAATGATGATAATAGGATATTTAAGGCACTTTTCGACACATAAAAGCTCATTACAATATCGGTTGGAAAAAACACAATCACACATTGTTTGCAGATTGGTTGTACTCCTATTCCTTCGCTTTCTGCCTTGCCCTCCCTCCCCCTTTTCTATTCCTAAAACACACACACACACACACACACACACACACACACACACACACATACACACACACACACACACACACACACACACACACACACACACACACACACACACACCCCCCACACAATACACACACACACACACACACACACACACACACACACGCACACACACATTCACACACACACGCACACACACATTCACACACACAGCACACGCACGCACGCACACACACACACACACACACACACACACACACACACACACACACACACACACACACACACACACATCACACACACACACACGCACCACACACACCCCACGCACACACACACACGCACGCACGCACGCACGCACGCACCACACACACACTCAACACACACACACACACACACAACACACACACACGCACGCACGCACGCACGCACGCACGCACGCACGCACGCACGCACGCACGCACGCACCCCCAACACACACACACACACACACACACACACACGCGCGCGCGCGCACGCACGCACACCACACTCACACACACACGCACACACACACACACACATACACACACACACACACACACACACACACACACATACACTGTCAACCTCGGGTGATGTCGATGGAGGATGGACTAGCGCACAGCCCAAACACACTCACAGCTTGCTTACAATCTCATTCATATATCATGCATTCGTCACATCAAACCACTAGTAAAGTCTATAACTTTACTACACATGATCATAGAACGAAACATCAATGCATATGGAATCAAACAAAATAAAACATTCTCTCTTTCCTGAACTTCACAAAATCATTTATCTAAAACATCATTAACTAACCGGGTATAAATAGATTTCTACTTTACCTGGCCCGGTGATCTTAACTATTCACGAATCACTGTCTCTTTTTCTTTTCCTTTTTTTTTCCTTTCACTGGGCACTTTCACAACACGACACAACTGCTGGCACTGGTATTGGTCTGCTGGCACTGGCGTTGGTCAGGTTGGACTGCCGATGAAAGTGGCGCTGGCCAAGTATGAGGTCGAACCCCGGTTCAGATGGAACAGTGACTATCAACATCGATCTGTTCTCCTTTCTTTCTTCCTGCATTAACGCATTGCACTCTCTCTTTCTCTCCTAGTCTGCTCTATCAAATGGACATGGTTGCTTTTCTTTTCCTTTTCTTTTCTTTCTTTTTCTCTTCATTAGTTAGCAACTCTCTCTCTCCACATCTCTCTTTAGTCCCTCCTCTGCAGACTATCTGGTGCTAATGCTTAAACTTCACTCCTCTCATCTCTCTGCCTTTCTCCTGCAGAGACTACACCCCAGAACCTCTCTCTCTCTCTCTGTCTCTCTGTTCGTTCTCATCTTCCTGCCTTCCTGTAGGCGAGAGCCTACTCCCCGAACTTCTTCCTCTCTCTCTCTGTCTGTTCCTTTTCTTCGTTCCCCTCTCTCTCACTCACGCATTACTTTATGCCTCACTCCGTGTCCAAGGGCCAGTACCATTGGTCAGTATTTTTACCGCCTGATACCCGAAGTTATCTCCTCTAATTCCATTGGATATTCAAATCATGACAGTCACGCCTACACGCCTTACTCTCTGTGGTGGTCAATTGGTCATTTAATTGATTAGCTAGATTTCACCCCACACACACTACTTCTCCCTCTCCTTTCCTGCTTTAACCTGCGACGTCCGACTAACAATGGCGCTGGTTCCACAAATTGGCTAGATGAGTCTGGGTAGGCGCCCCGATGTCTGACCAGACCTATCGAGACCTGTCGGTCAAGCTACTTAGTCTGTCTGGGTGGACCGGACCGTTCTCCGTGGAGGATAAGGATTAGCCTCCTCGCAGTACCCAAATTGGCTGAGGCGATGCTCGAAGGCGTCGGGATGTCTGAGTCGGGCTTAAGCCGATTCGAACGGCTGGCGACTAACCACGACTTTGCTTGTGGGGCTCTCCCCTATGCTTAATTGGCTGGATCCGAACCATGGGCCCGTCTACGTGGCGCCAGAATATTTGAGTTAGAGCTCATGTCCAAACAACCTGGACCACGACTTGGTTGGTTCTATTTTTGACCGTGACAATTTCCCCCTTGCAAAAGACTATGCACCGCATCGTCTCAAACCACGGTACAAAAAAAAACAACCGAATTTGCTGACACACAGCTACACGTGCAAAGTTTGAAAAAAAATACTTTACAACCAACGGTTTATAAATTATAAATATATATCATTAGTGAATACCACTCCAATGAGTTATCATTGACGTGCGCTCTTGCGTTATTTCAATTCATTTTATAACGACCTCTGTGCGCCCTTATGCAATTCCCTACCTGCGGATTGGCCTATCTTCTCTTCACAATTCTTATGAAAAGCACAATATATATGATCACGATCCATGACACTTCACTGAGGAATCTCCATCCTCACTTATTGCAAATAATGCATCACTACACAAGCGACTGTATGCTCCAAGCATAACTACATCCACATGAACAAGTCTCACAAAGAAAATATGAACAAGTCTCACACAAAAATATGAACCATAGCAACTGGGAATGAACCCATATCCAATCAACATACTGTAATCAACACATGTTATCAACAAAGCACCCGGATATGACTGACTTCCTCTGAGTTGCAGCTTGCTAGACTACACGGCTTAAATAGTCAGCTCCGACATTCCGTCGACCGGGAATGTACTGCACTCGGTACCTGTAGGGCTGCAATGCCATTGCCCAACGCAGCAACTCTGCTGTTTTTCAACTGCGCCTCCTGCAGGAATTTGAGTGGTTGATGATCAGTCTCTATCACGAACTCTTTCCCATACAAGTATTTGTGGAATTTCTGCACGGCCCACACGACAGCTAAACACTCCTTCTCCACCGTTGCGTACCTTCTTCACACTTTGTCAACTTCCTGCTTGCATACTCACAGGGAACTCGACCCCATCGTGCTCCTGCAACAATACCGCACCTATCCCACCACCTGATGCATCTGTACGCAACAGAAATGGTTTAGACATACCTGGTAGCTTCAAGATGGGACGGGAACCTAGTCTTTCCAACACCGTCTGCAGTGCTTGCTCTGCAGCGTCTGACCACTCGACCACTGCCGGTTTCCCTGCCTTGACCAAGTCACTGAGAGGACTCGTGTATTGCTGCGAAATTTGGAACAAACTCCTGTAGAAGCCAATAAAACCTAGCAGACTCCTGACTTCCGTTTTGGTCTTTGGTCTCTCTGAATTCATCATCTTCTCCACCTTTCCCTTTCTGGCTGCTTTGTGTCGCCTCCGACAACAAAACCTAGGAACATCCAGGCTTGGAAAACCAACCTGGCACTTTGTTGGTCTGGCTGTGAGATTGGCTTGTCTCAGCCTCTCTAAAACTGCTCCTAGCTGCCTCATATGCTCCCCCATGTCTCGGATGCTATCAGATGTCACCATGAAATTCACAACACTTCCAATCCCGTCAATAGCTTCCTCATCTCCGAGAGAAACCTGCAGGTGCGTTGACCATCCAAAGAGTACTCGCCACTGGTATAGCCCCATAGGAGTGGAGAATGCTGTGACTTCTTTGAGTCTCACTCAAGGCTATTTGCCGTAACCCTTGCTCAGATCTATCCTGGTGAAATACTGGCTCTTGCTTGTGGCGATCTGAGCGAACAGGTCTTCCATGTCGGTATGACCTCTGCATCGACCTTGGTGACACTGTTCAGACGTCTATAGTCCACACAGAATCGATGCTCACCTGACTTTTTCCTCACTAAGACGACGGGGGCACTATACGATGATTGGACGGTTCAATCACCCAAGGTCCAACATCTTTCTCCTCCTCCTCGATCATTGCTTGGTGGCATATGGGATCGGTAGGCTTTCACATGTACGGGTTTCTGTGATGTTAACTCCACCGTACATGTCTCAGAGTTGTCTGCCTGGTTTATCAGTCAGGGACGCCTATACTGTTCTAGGAGCCCCCTAACTTCCTCTGTCTCCTACTGTCTAGCCCTTCATACAGTGACACATCCCTGTATGACTCTTCTCCTGGAAACTCAGGCAACAAAATCTCCCCTTCTTCTGCTGGGTCTCCTTCACTCCATCATGATTGCTGCTGCGCCTATGTGCTGAGTCTCACGCTGATATATTTGCGGAGCTGCAAATTTGCATGGAAAAGTTTTGATTTCCCATTCACATCGATTCGGTAGTCCTGATCTACCTTTTCAATGATGGTGAATGGTCCCTTCCAATGCATCAGCGCTTGTTGTGGTCCGTGGGAAGCAGTAAACAGGACTTGATCTCCCACCTTGAGGAATTGCTTCCTCACCTTCCTGTCATACTGCTTCTTCTGGACGACCCTAAGCCTCCTGCAAACTCTCCCTGCGACCTTACATGTCTCCTCTAGCCTATTGCGTAAGTCCACACATACTGATATGTGGTTTTGACTTCTTCGGACTCCTGTTCTCCGGACCACTGCTCTTTGAGATGCACACCGGTCCCGAACTGTCCGCCCATACAGCAGCTCAATGGCGGAAAAGCTGTGCTTTCCTGAGGGGCTTCCCTGTAGGCGAACAGTCTCGCTGGAATGTAGCGGTCCCAATCTGCTGGCCTTTCCTCACAGAGCTTCTTTAAGATGCCCTTCAGCACACCATTGAATCTCTCCACCAAGCCATTGCATTGTGGGTGGTATGGGGTAGTGAGAAGCTGTGTGATCCCTAGAGCCTGTTTGACCTCCTTCTCACGCCTGAGGTGAACTGTGACCCCCTGTCACTGAGAATTTGTGCTGGCACACCCACGAGAAGAGAAGAGTGTCTACCAGCCCTTCAGCGACCTGTTGCGTATCTACGCCTTTCAATGCAACTGCTTCTGGGTATTCTGGTCGCGTAGTCCACGTGCGGTCAACACATACCTGTGCCCGCCTTTGGAACAGGGCGCGATTGGGCAATCAGATCAACAGCCACTCTCCTGAACGGTTGTGTCAATTAAAGGGGATGTTTAAGAGGAGCCTTCCTCTTCACCCCTCTTGTGGTGACCTTTGACACACGTCACATGACATGCAGAAACGCTTGATGTCTGCCATTGCTCCTGGCCAATGAAAGTCATCAAAGATCGGTCAGCTGTTTTGCTGGTGCCGAGATGACCCGCCATGAGCGACTCGTGACCACTGACATGACAGTGTCACGATAACCTGCTGGTACCTCTAACTGAGTGGTCACCTTACCTGTCTTCCCTGTGGGGAACACTCGGTACAAACAGCCCGCCTTTCACAAGAAATTCTGTCTCACCTCTCTAAACCTCCTGTTTCTCTCCACCCTTGCCAACTCCAAGACTTCACGAGCGAAGGGTCTTGTTCCTGCGTCTGCCCTAAACTCATCAGGCGACACATCTATGCCTGACTTCTTGCTGGAACGACTAACGGTTTATCAACCTTTTCCTCCTTCTTGCTCGTGTTTGAACTGCTGCCCTGTAGCAGTCAACAACTCAGGATCCCTGGATCCCTTGCCCCTGGAATATTTCCAATGATCAAATCATGAAGGGGTTTCTTTCTCATCACCAGCGCAGACACTCGCCTGAGAAGTAAGGGTCGTACTACTTCTATCTTAGCAACGAAACTCCCTCACAGTGCCATCGATTAGAGTACAGGTCTCGATTTGCCCTGTCAAATCCCCTTTCTCGACCAGCGTTGTTCGTATACCCCGCATGAACACACAGTGTCTCGTAACACTTTCACCCTTGCTGGCCAATCCACCCTTCTTCCACTGGTAACGAACCACTCAGCCTAGTGCCTCACATCCCTGACACTGACTGCTGTCCAGTGCTAGCCATTAGGCTGCACTCCACCTTTCAGACTGAATCCCTTTTGGTTCCACTGCAGGTCGTTTCCCTTTGACGACCTTATCCACCTCTTGCATATGGCTGCTGCCTTCTGGAACCTCATGCGACAATCCCTCGCCACATGTCCCTTCTTGTGACAAATGAAACAACCTAATGTCCCTTTGCCCTTCCTTCTGCCCACCACTGGGTTTGCAGACTTTGCAGAAAACTCCCCAAGTTCCTTGCACTCTTCTCACTGTGCCTAGCACCTGTTTCTCCTGCACCTTAGTGCCCAAAACGTGCCTCTCTATACACCTCTGCGAATTCAGCAACTCTCCTGCTGTCTCTGGCTGTCTCTCTTTCAAATGTATGGTTAACTCAGGGCCGCAACCTGACAAAATCTGTTCTTTCATAACTAGCTCTTTCAATTCAACGAACTCCTTCTTCGTACCAACTCAACTCTAATTGTTGTTCAATAGGGGTGTTCTTTTCTTCCGCCATTATATCTCTTTTTTTTTTGACAAGATTTTATTACTACGACAGCCAAACGGGTTTGGTTCCGACACGAGTGACGTAATAGCACAATCCTATGAATGATAATATTAGCTTGGACAACGTAATTAGTTTTTATAAGACGCCAGCGCCTGACCCAACTATGAGAGCGAATTTTAGGAAATCTGTGCGAAATGAGTACTCTGGGGCTGAATGCCAAGCCTAGTATTAACTATCTTGGAAGCAATGCCAAGCTAGTATTTAACTATCTTGGGAACATACAGTAAGACATACCCCTTGTCTTAGGATTACAACACTTGAATCCCACCCAGCTTCCTCTCTGAGAAGTTGAACAATTATAATAAATGGGCCAGAATATTCCTGGCAAGCTCGCCAATAAATTGTCAACCTCGGGTGATGTCGATGGAGGAAGGACTAGCGCACAGCCAAACACACTCACAGCTTGCTTACATCTCATTCATATATCATGCATTCGTCACATCAAACCACTAGTAAAGTCTATAACTTTACTACACATGATCATAGAAACGAAACATCAATGCATATGGAATCAAACAAAATAAAACTTCTCTCTTTCCTGAACTTCACAAAATCATTTATCTAAAACATCATTAACTAACCCGGGTATAAATAGATTTCTACTTTACCTGGCCAGGTGATCTTCAACTATTCACGAATCACTGTCTCTTTTTCTTTTCCTTTTTTTTTTCCTTTCACTGTCACTTTCACAACACGACACAACTGCTGGCACGGTATTGGTCTGCTGGCACTGGCGTTGGTCAGGTTGGATGCCGATGAAAGTGGCGCTGGCCAAGTATGAGGTCGAACCCCCGGTTCAGATGGAACCAGTGACTATCAACATCGATCTGTTCTCCTTTCTTTCTTCCTGCATTAACGCATTGCACTCTCTCTCTCTCTCCTAGTCTGCTCTATCAAATGGACATGGTTGCTTTTCTTTCCTTTTCTTTTCTTTCTTTTCTCTTCATTAGTTAGCAACTCTCTCTCTCACATCTCTCTTATAGTCCTCCTCTGCAGACTATCTGGTGCTAATGCTTAAACTTCACTCCTCTCATCTCTCTGCCTTTCTCCTGCAGAGACTACACCCCAGACCTCTCTCTCTCTCTGTCTCTCTGTTCGTTCTCATCTCCCTGCCTTCCTGTAGGCGAGAGCCTACTCCCCCGAACTTCTTCCTCTCTCTCTCTGTCGTTCCTTTTCTCGTTCCCCCTCTCTCTCACTCACGCATTACTTTATGCCCTCACTCCGTGTCCAAGGGCCAGTACCATTGGTCAGTATTTTTACCGCCTTGATACCCGAGTTATCTCCCTCTAATCACATTGATATTCAAATCATGACAGTCACGCCTACACGCCTTACTCTCTGTGGTGGT
Source organism: Conus ventricosus (assembly GCA_018398815.1). NCBI lineage: Eukaryota > Metazoa > Mollusca > Gastropoda > Neogastropoda > Conidae > Conus > Conus ventricosus. The sequence goes on along the minus strand of CM031625.1, from coordinate 24,201,128 downwards.
CAATTGGTCATTTAATTGATTAGCTAGATTTCACCCCCACCACACACTACCTTCTCCCTCTCCCTTCCTGCTTTACCTGCGACGTCCGACTAACAATGGCGTGGTTCCACAATATTGGCTAGATGAGTCTGGGTAGGCGCCCCGATGTCTGACCAGACCTATCGAGACCTGTCGGTCAAGCTACTTAGTCTGTCTGGGTGGACCGGAACCGTCTCCGTGGAGGATAAGATTAGCCTCCTCGCTTGTACCCAAATTGGCTGAGGCGATGCTCGAAGGCGTCGGGTTGTCTGAGTCGGGCTTAAGCCGATTCGAACCGGCTGGCGACTAACCACGACTTTGCTGTGGGGCCTCTCCCCTATGCTTAATTGGCTGGATCCGAACCTGGGCCCGTCTACGTGGCGCCCAGAATATTTGAGTTAGAGCTCATGTCCAAACAACCTGGACCACGACTTGGTTGTTCTATTTTTGACCGTGACATACACACCACCACACACACCGCATACACACACACACGCACACACCCATACACGCACATACACACATGCACACACACACACACACACACACACCACACACAACACACACACAAACACACACAC
>CM031625.1:24188029-24198029 GCA_018398815.1 Conus ventricosus | reverse complement strand
TGTCTGTCTGCCTGTCTGTCTCTCACTCTGTATGTGTATGTGTGTGTATGAGAGAGAGAGAGAGAGGGAGAGAGAGAGAGAGAGAGAGAGATGAGAGAGAGAGAGGAGAGAGAGAGAGAGAGAGAGAGAATTGGATTCTGACTCGTTAAACAGATCAAACTGAATCATGGGATGCTAATATACTTTTTTCTTTTTTTACCTTCTCACCGCAAACCCGCCTTTTTTTTTCTTTTAAAAAAAAAAAAAGAAATTTATGACAGTCTGTTGGCCTAAAAGACCTGGCGCTTCCTGGAGGAAATCCGACCCAAACACAAACCAAAGACACGACAAAGACAACAAATAAAAGAACTGTGAGATAATGCTGACATTTTGCGAGCTTGCAGAATCCGACAAGGTATTGATTGTGAACATTCCGTCACTCCTGCAGTCTGACATTCCTGTTACTGGCTAATTCTGCGTGGGCCGAACCTGATGGTAATATAGACCCCTCCTCCCCCCCCCCACCACCACACCACCTCCTGTTATATTGAAGCTGGTGTGTGCGTGCGTGCGCGTTTATGTGTGTTGTGTGTGTGTGTGTGTGTGTGTGTGTGTGTGTGTGTGTGTGTTCTTATGGATATGTCTGTATGGTGTGTACAGGAACTGACGTCGTGTGCATGGACAACCAAAGAGAAATTGATCAAGGCACCAAATGTTGTGGCTTTCACGCGACGGTTCAATCATGTGAGCATTCTTTTTCTTTTTTTCTTTTCGTTTTCCTTTTTGTTCTCATCTACGCGACGGTTCAATCATGTGAGCATTTTTTTTTTTTTTTTTTTTGGGGGGGGTCTTTTTTTTACGCGATGGTTTAATCATGTGAGCGTCCTGTTTTTTGTTCTCCTTTACACGACGGTTCAGTCATGTGGGAATTTTTGCGTTCTCCTTTACTCGATGGTTCAATCATGTGAGCACCCTTTTTTGTGAGCACCCTTTTTTTTTGTTCTCCTTTACTCGATGGTTCAATCATGTGAGCACCCTTTTTTTGTTCTCCTTTACACGATGGTTCAATCATGTGAGCATTTGTTGTTGTTGTTCTCCTTTACTCGACGGCTCAATCATGTGAGCATTTTTCTTGTTCTTTACTCGACGGTTCAATCATGTGAGCATTTTTTCTTGTTTTCCTTTACTCGACGGTTCAATTGTGTCAGCTTTTTAGTTCTCCTTTACACGACGGTTCATGTGCGCTTTTTTCTTGTTCTCGTTTACACGACGGTTCAATCATGTGAGATTTTTTTTTCTTGTTCTCCTTTACACGACGGTTCAATCATGTGAGATTTTTTTTTTCTTGTTCTCCTTTACACGACGGTTCAATCATGTGAGTTGTTTTTTTTTTCTTGTTCTCCTTTACACGACGGTTCAATCATGTGAGCTTTTTTCTTGTTCTCGTTATTACACGACGGTTCAATCATGTGAGCTTTTTTCTTGTTCTCGTTTACACAACGGTTCAATCATGTCAGCATTTTTCTTGTTCTCCTTTACACGACGGTTCAATCATGTGAGTTGTTTTTTCTTGTTCTTCTTTACACGACGGTTCAATTATGCAGGCATTTTTGCAATCTGTTTCATGTTACGGTTTGATAATGCTGACGCATGTGAAAACGCAAACACTTTTACTTTCTTTGTGCATGACGGCTCAATTGTGTAAATGCAAACGCCTTGACAGTGTGAACACTTTGACTTTTTTTTTTCCATGACGGTTCGATCATGTAAACGTTTTCCTTTCCTTTTACTTGATGGTTCAATCATGTAAACACTGTTTACTTTCCTTTTACATGGCGGGTTTAATGATAAGATCAATTTTACTTTCCTTTCACATGACGGGTACAATACACGATCACTTTTACTTTCCTTGTGCATGACAAGTTCAATTATGCGATCACTTTCACTTTCCTTTTTACATGACAAGTTTAATTATGCGATCACTTTCACTTTCCTTTTACATGACAAGTTCAATTATGCGATCACTTTCACTTTCCTTTTTACATGACAAGTTCAATTATGCGACCACTTTTGCTTTTCTTTTACATGACGGGTTCAATTATGCGACCACTTTGCTTTTCTTTTACATGACGGGTTCAATTATGCGACCACTTTTGCTTTTCTTTTAGATGACAGGTTCAATTATGCGACCACTTTTGCTTTTCTTTTACATGACAGGTTCAATTATGCGACCACTTTTGCTTTTCTTTTACATGACAGGTTCAATTATGCGACCACTTTTGCTTTTCTTTTACATGACAGGTTCAATTATGCGACCACTTTTGCTTTTCTTTTACATGACAGGTTCAATTATGCGACCACTTTTGCTTTTCTTTTACATGACAGGTTCAATTATGCGACCACTTTTGCTTTTCTTTTACATGACAGGTTCAATTATGCGACCACTTTTGCTTTTCTTTTACATGACGGGTTCAATTATGCGACCACTTGTGCTTTTCTTTTACATGACAGGTTCATTATGCGACCACGTTTGCTTTTCTTTTACATGACAGGTTCAATTATGCGACCACTTTTGCTTTTCTAAAACATGACAGGTTCAATTATGCGACCACTTTGCTTTTCTTTTACATGACAGGTTCAATTATGCGACCATTTTTGCTTTTCTTTTACATGACAGGTTCAATTATGCGACCACTTTTGCTTTTCTTTACATGACGGGTTCAATTATGCGACCACTTTTGCTTTTCTTTTACATGACAGGTTCAATTATGCGACACTTTTGCTTTTCTTTTACATGACAGGTTCAATTATGCGACCACTTTCACTTTCCTCTTACATGACAGTGTGATAATGTCCGCATCTTTTGTTTTCCGTTTACGCGACGGTGTAAGGATGTAAGCACTTCTACTGTCACTTTCCTTGTACATGACAAGTTCAATTATGCGATCACTTTCACTTTCCTTTTACATGACAAGTTCAATTATGCGATCACTCACACGAGGTCCATAACTTTTCTTTTACGTGGCGATTGTCCTTTTCTGCACTTACTGTTCGACGATCGTCCTTTTTTGCACATACTTGTTCAGTCGAAACAACACTTTGACTTTTTTTCTCCACAATAGTTTTTTGGGTTTTTTTTTTTTTTTTTTTTAATAATGTGAGCACTTTCAGTCTGGGCTGACGGTCCGTTCTGTTAATGCTGTTGCTTTTCCTTTTACATGACGGTTCAGTCTTGAGAGCAGTTTTGATTTGAATTTTGCATAACGGTTTAATCATGTGCGCACTTCTGTTTTTCAACTCAGCTGTGTAATCTTGTAATCAAATTCAGTCTTTTTTTTTTTACATGTCGATTTAAGCATGTAAGCGAATTTGCTTTCCTGTTTAATGGACGATTTCATCACGGTCACACTGGGAGTTTGTCGACTGCTGTTTCCTCCGCCCTCCTCCCTTCTTGTATGTTACACCCACCTGTTTGATCCACCCACCCACCTCATCCCTCACCCTCCACCCCTCTACCCCCACTTCTCGTTATCTGCCCCTTTCCTTTTTTTTTTTTTTTTGGAAGCAATCTGACGGGTTTTTTAAATTTTTTATTCCTTTTGCATTTTTCTCTCTCCATTTTGTCTGATCGAGTACATAAGCAAGGGTGTCTGTTTGTCACTTATTTTTTTGTGTCCAGTCTTACCGTCTTTGTTTTCTCTTCCTTCTTCTTCTTCTTCTTCTTCTTCTTCTTCTCTTCTTCTTCTTTTGTTCTTCTTCTTCTTCTTCTTCTTCTTCTTCTTCTTCTTCTTCTTCTTCTTCTGTTACTATCTTCGTTTATCCTGCACTGTTTTTTCTCGCTCTTGTTCTGTTTTACTTCCGCCAGTCTTTTCTCATGTTATATTCTGTTTACAAGCCGTCCATACTTTATCTCATCTCATGCGCCATGTCTGTAGCCCGTTACCCCACCCGATACACAGCCACGCTGGACTTGCTCGGTGACAATCCTAGCGCTAATCTCACGGGAAGCTGTCAGTGTCACACCGCCACAAGGCCACACACACTGAGGAAGCCCTGCCCAGTTGCTGGGTAACGTCTGTGATGTTTAGTTTATGCCAGTTCTGATCCAACACGTGCACGGTACCGCGTGATAGGTCCGTGACTGACGTCAACGATTGGTCAGCCGTGGAGCCAGAATGAGACTGTTGATCTCCAGCAAGCAGACACAAGGGCGTTGACTCCGATTTGGGGACTTTTGTACTAGTCCCATGGCCTGTAGTTTACATAATATACTCCATGTAACAAGCGGTTTCCATCTTTCAGGTCAACTTCTGGGTCCAGCGGGAGGTTTTAAACAGCCAGACATGCGGACCCGAGCGGACGTGATGTCCCATTTCATCAAAATCTGCAAAGTAAGTACTTGGTGACGTACGTGCTTACCGTAAAGCCGACCTTTTTCTTCAACTACTTCCACTAAGGAGGATGTTTGTGTTTTTGCCACGCTATCTGTAAGCTGTTTGAGGAAGAGTACACGTACTGGACAGCTTCAACAACGAGACTCGGTAGGACAAGGGGAAATATGGCCAGGGACGCATTTATTTATTTTGGGTGCGGATCAGGACCAAACGACGGATCTGGATCTGTTCGAGTTTGGTCGTAGAGGTCGGTGCTCTCCCGGCCCCCCCGTTTAGTATTAAAGGAGTGAAGTGTGAGGAAGGCTGATAACACTTTTTTTTGCCAACAAACTGGACATAGTGATCGTACAATGAACGTATCGCCGATAGACGTGGCAACAGTTTATCCAATTATGTGACATTTGTTATCAGGTCTAACAGTGAAACTGATATTCCACTATGTAACTGTGTTAGAGTTGTCAGTTACTATGCCGATGTGTCGTGTTGGGAGAAGCTGTTCAAGAAGCACTATGCATAGTGAGTAGGACTATAAAAAGGGCCCAAGAATAATGTTCTCTTCTCTCTCTCCCCCTCTCCTCTCCCCTCTCTCTCTCTCTCTCTCTCTCTCTCTCTCTTGGATGAAAGGCTAACAGAAGACGGTTTAGTGACGACCGGGAAATGGATTAATTTGTGCTTAATGTGCCATAATAAGGAAGTTGAAGACGAGCACCGTTTTATTTTTCATTCCCCTGCATATGAGTCGGTTCGAAATAGGTATAGTTTCTTTTCTTTACCTTTTTCGAGAAGACATGATTTAGTAGCTATTCTTGTATCCGGAAACGAAGAATTGATAATATTGTTTTTCAAAATTTATTGCAGAAGCAAATAATACGAGGAACAAGAAACTGTCATGTGAACAGCATTGATACCAAAAATGACAATGGTAAAAAAAAAAAAAGGAAGGTCATTACAAAGAAAAAGGAAAAAAAAAAACAGAACAAAAAGGTGTTAGAGGGGAAAAAAGCTGCAGTGGAAAAAAAAAGCGAGAGAAACTGAAAAGACAAAATAACTACTGGAAATTTTGAGTCCCGACGAACGCTTGAACTACAGATGGATGGTCGAGTCTGGTATTCATTATCATGATGATTAATGTGTGTGTGTGTGTGTGTGGTGTGTGTGTGTGTGTGTGTGTGTGTGTGTGTGTGTCTGTGTCTGTGTGTCTGTGTTGTCAGGCGACTATCTTCTGAAACGTTACTAGTACTACTATCTTCTAAAAACACTACATAATTTTCATAAGATAGTAATAATACTACAAACTTATAAAAATTTATAGTAGTGATTTCAGAAGATAGTATAATAGTAACGTTTCAGAAGTTAGTAGCTTCGCGTTGCGACTATCTAGTAAAATTTGACCCCATGTGTGAAATTATGTCCTTTCTTAGTATAAAGGGGAGGAGTTAAGATTTAGGGATCTTGCGTTTTTTAGTAAAAATTATTTCCTCTTGCACAATGATACATGAACCATGCTGATTATGTCTGGAGAGGAAACACGATCACAGCCCCCTGGTTGGGAGCAGCGATCGATGAAAGTTTTCAATAACTGATTTTTTTTTGAGACAGTTAGAACACCAAGCACCAGCCCAAAGGATCCCGCACCAAAGGGTCGGGAGCAGACTCGCCCCTGCGCCAGATCTGTCCATTGCTGCCAGCGGTGTATAGTCAGCGGAGTTACCCACGTAAAAACGCAACACGTTTCACTTGGTTTTTCTGTTAAGTTTCTTCCGTTTAAAGAAGGGTTGAGACATGTGATATCAAATAAAATTGAGAACACAAATGTCTATGTACATTACTTGTAATCAGGGAAAAATACATATAAAACTGATGTGGTTTCAAATATTCCTATGAGGGTGCAAAAAATGTATCCCCGGGTCGTGGCCTCACGCGTGGAAAACCCGCTGTGCTAGAGGCTGGTTTTTTGGGTTTTTTTGTTTTTTTCTTTCCCTGATGGCTTGTGTTTCATTCTTGATGTACTGATTTTGAGTCCTTTTTTGTAAAATCAATTTTCAGCGCACTTGAAGGGGCTTTCTGCTAATGCAGCTATTGACTGTGACTAAACAACCTTTTCACAGCTGGGGAGTTTATATACATTATTTTTTATCCAGTTTTATATCCAGTGTAAGTTTTAATGATTACAAATCGTTTTTAAATATTAAAATATTCAAGTTGTTCTTCTTACGAAAAAGACTGCATTCAGCCAAAATTCCAAAGCGATTCTTGTATTTTTAACATTACGCCAGTGCTTTTTTCACCAAAAATGCCACAGTTCTTATTTACAAAAAACAATATAAATTTATAAGCCGCATCACAATCACGTCATACCCACTATTTTCAAAAACTTATAAACACAAAATTCTTTTGTTATTAGACCTTATCCCTCTCACATTCAAACAAAAAACATTAAGAGAAGATAAAGCCTTTTTAGGGAGGTAATCAAAGGAAAGTCCACGAGATGCCCAAAACCGTTCAAACATTCATCACCCATGCCCATCCCTTGTCACTGTCTGTCTTGACTGAACGAGCAGTGGAAAGCTTGGCAGTTTTTTTCACGTTTGTCAGATTGACTGGGAATCCTCTCTGTTGAACGCGGTCGTTTCGGAGTTGCGATCGAACGTGTTGCAAAATCCAGTTTAAACTGACGTGTAAAAACCCGGGATCTTTTCCCTTATCCGCATCTTTTCCCTCTTGGATGGTCTACCACTCCTCTTCTTTTTCTCTGTTCCCATGACGGCCAGAATTGAAGTCTGACTGACAGTCCTCCACCACACATTCTTTCCCTTCTTTCTCACTCTTTTTCTGACCTGTCTCTTTCTCGTTGTCAGTCGCATCACAGTCAGTGTCATTGTCAGAAAGGGGTGAGTCAGTGTCAATGTGTGTCCAAACCTTGTAACCGGTGGCAGAGGGTCCCCAAAGGGACATCACTGTCGGTTCCTCACTCGCTTTATGAATCTCACAGACGGGATCCCCTTGCCGATGACCGGTAAAGGGGACAGGCTCTGCAGGTAACCACAGTTTCCTGACACTCCGTGGCCCAGTGACCCAGTTTCAGCAACGATTACACTTTGTTACCCTAGTACTCTTTTGGGCTGTTCCTTGTGATACAGGTAGCCATAAATCCTGCAACCTTCACAGATCTATCAAGTATTTGTCTGGGATATCAATGAAAATAAATCGCCTCCAGTGTAGAATCGCGTCAATTTTCCTCTCTATTCCTCATTTTTTTCCAGAATCAAGGGAGCGTAAACAGCTCCCAGCCGACAAGAGCTGACTCGAGTCTGTCCCGTCGCAAGAGAGAGGGATATTAGAAATCCACACCTTTTTAGCAGAAAGTTCAGTGCGCCCTGTCCTCTGAGTCCAAACGAAGCCCCAGCACCAAGTGACAAACCCTCAATTAGCAACTTTCTGCGTCCAGCCCTCGTCGATGGGTAAAGTCTCCACAGTCCCCCAAATTTTTTTGAGCACCCACCATACTTTCTCTACCAAAATGTCGAGCGCTTTGAAAGATCGCTCGTGTTCATTTTCAAAGAGATGTAATCTTTTTTCAACAGAAAACGGTTAACGTGAGAGTTCGCCATTTTGAAATTTCAGATTCAATGTTGAAAAGAAAATAAATAAAATACCACAAATATAGCGAAAATCCGTTCCAGCCAAACAAACAGAAATTTAACAACCTTTTATCACCTAAACTATCCAAGAAACACATCCAATTTAAGCAGCGCAGAAAAAGCGGAACGTAGCACACGAGAAAAAGCGCTTCGTTGAAGTCTCGCTCTCGAATCACTGTTTACTCTATTAGCAGTCAGTCAATTGGGCCAAATGACCCTTTTCATGCACTGACCACTGGTCACCCACACGTTAAATTGTTAAAATGGAACTCGAAAACTAAAAACAGTCAACATTGACATTGGGTAATGAAACCATGGTCAATGACACTGACCCTGGTCAGCAACGTCCAATTATGTACACAAGAAGTCGTTCTACACTAATTAGCAGCCAAACTGTGAAATAAGGCCAAAATGGACCTAATTGTCAAGGACACTGACCACTGGTCAGCAACGTCATAAAATTTTTCACATGAACTCGTTCTTCACTAACTGGCAGTCAAACAGTGAAATTAGGCAAAAATTACCACTGTCAAGGCACTGACCATTGGTCAGCAACGTCATAAATTGTTCACATAAACCGTTCTACACTAATAGGCCAAATGACCATCGATCAGTGACCCTGGATATAATAATACTAAGAAAGAGGGCATACAATTTCACACAGGGATCATTCACTAGATAGTCGCAACGCAAAGCTACATCTTTTGAAACGTTACTGTTACTACTATCTTCTGAAATCACTACTATAATTTTTCATAAGTTAGTATATTACTACTATCTTATTAAAATTTTAGTATGTTTTCAGAAATAGTAAATACTAGTAACGTTTCAGAAGATAGTCCCCCTGACATGTGTGTGGTGGGAGAGAGTGTACCCTAGATTGGAAATTGCTCGTGTTGAAGTATACGGGTAAGTGGGGCCCCCGCGCGGCGCTCGCGTGTTTGAGTGGATGTGCATGAGTATTTTCCCTTTCCTCGCTGCTAACAGCATACTGCTATTCATAAATTGTTCCCCTTGGGACTAAGGCTGTGAAAAGTTAAGCCAATAAACATGTGTCGGTGTCAGCCGTCTCTCTGTGTCTGATTGACTGACTGACTCCCCCTGTCTCTCTGTTTCTCCCGTCTCTGTCTGTCTGTCTGTCGTCTGTCTGTCTGTCTGTCTTCTGTCTTCTCTCTCCTCTCTCTCTCTCTCTCCCTCTCTCTCCTCCTCTCTCGCGCTGTGCATGCGGGGCGTTCGTATGTGTGTGTGGTGTGTGTTGTGTGTGTGGTGTTTTGTGAGAGAGAGAGGGGAGAGAGAAGAGAGAGAGAGAGAGAAGAAGAGAAGAGAGAGAGAGAGAGAGCACGCGGGCGCGTGTACATGTGACAGTGGCGTTTCTTTTCCTCGAAGAAACCCTACTTTAAAATGAATTTCTTTTTTTTTTTACATTTCTATATTACTGTCATTATTATTTATTTATACTCGTTTTACAGAAACTGATGGACCTCAACAACATGCATGCAGCCAAGGCCGTGCTTTCCGCACTGCAGAGTGCTGCCATCTTTCGTCTGTCGGCCACGTGGATGGTCTGTCTGGCTGTTGGTGTCTGTATGTCTTGTCATTCTGTCTACTTCATGGATTTGTTGTCTGACTGTTGGTGTCTCTGTATCTTGTCTTTCTGTCTACTTCATGGATTTGTTGTCTGACTGTTGGTGTCTCTGTGTCTTGTCTTTCTGTCTACTTCATGGATTTGTTGTCTGGCTGTTGGTGAATGTATGTCTTGTCTTTCTGTCTACTTCATGGATTTATTGTCTGACTGTTGGTGCCTCTGTCTTGTCTTTCTGTCTACTTCGTGGATTTATTGTCTGGCTGTTGGTGTCTCTATGTCTTGTCTTTCTGTCTACTTCATGGATTTGTTGTCTGGCTGTTGGTGAATGTATGTCTTGTCTTTCTGTCTACTTCATGGATTTATTGTCTGGCTGTTGATGTCTCAATATCTTGTCTTTCTGT
>CM031625.1:24173029-24183029 GCA_018398815.1 Conus ventricosus | reverse complement strand
CTTTTATGGCTATTACTGTGCTTATATGTTTTGTTGTTATTACTATTGTCTTGCTACGATATGTATGCGTTTTGTATTTCTTATTTGTAATTTGTTTTGAAAAAAAAATTAAATTAGCCTACTCATTAAAGAAAAATTAACAACAACAACAACAACAACAACAAAGAATGTAACGAAACAGTATCTGATAGTGTGTTGCCATATCAAGTTTTATCGTATCACATTCCTTGGGTTGCTTTATGAAACAATATGTGATAATGTCTCCTAATATCAAGTTTTTTAAAAATTCACACTCAATGTTTCCGTATATTAAGCGCTACGGCACACCACTTCATTATCATTATTACTATTCAGAACATTTACACACAAGGTCAGTTGAAGCATTTACAATATAAAAACAACAACACACACACACACACACACACACACACACAGACACACACACACACCACACACACATGCACACACATCAAACTACACAGCAAAGAAATAGGAAACAACGGACGCCACGCACAGATGTATTCCGCAGTCAAGCGCTGTCTCCACATCCAAGCATAACTCCACCCAGCCCGGCCTCCCCCCCCCCCCCCCCCCCCCCTCTCCCCCCTCATAATGTGTCTCTTCTAAAGTTTTATCGTATCTCATTGACCCATAGATAAATTTAAAGAAATAGTGTCCGTCCATCAAAATTTATCAAAACGATCATATGATATGTCTTGTGTGTGTGTGTGTGTGTGTGTGTGTGTGTGTGTGTGTGTGTGTGTGTGTGTGTTTTAACTTCAAAAATCGTTGAATGGTGCGAGTTAACACCTCGCCAGGACACGTGTATGTTTACATTTGTTAGAGAATGCTTCATTGTTGGTCTCCATGTCAAGTGTTCTGAAGGGAGAATGGTTTGATGAAAAGAATCAGTGTGTGTAGCTACAGCAAGGCCCATCTCATTCACAGATGTTTTAAAGCCAGTGTTTGATCTTCTAAGTTCCTTTGGAGTTTTATGATCGTGGGCATCATCAGGATTTTATGCGTATCTCTGTGTGTGTGTGTGTGTGTGTGGTGTGCGTTGTGTGTGTGTGTGGCGCGCGCGCGCGCGCGCGGTGTGTGTGTGTGTGTGTGTGTGTGTGTGTGTGTGTGTGTGTGTGTGTGTGTGAGTGCGCGTGTGTGTATGTGCGTTTATATGTGTAAATATGAGTGTGTGTGTGCGTGTGTGTGTGTGTGTGTGTGTGTGTGTGTGTGTGTGTGTGCGTTGCGTGCGTGCGTGCGTGCGTGCGTGCGCGCGCGTGCGTTGTGTGTGTTGTGTGTGTGTGTGTGGGGTGTACACAGACAATCTACCAGTGCTGGAGCATGTTCAGAATTACCTCCGCTCCGTTCGCTACATCGAGGAACTGCAAAAGTTCGTGGAGGATGATAATTACAAGTAAGAGAGGGAGAATGAAAGAGTTGCGCGCGCGCGTGCGTGCGTGTGTGTGTGTGTGTGTGTGTGTGTGTGTGTGTGTGTGTGTGTGTGTGTGCAAGCGCGTGCATGTGTGTATGTGTGTGTGTATATATGTGTGTGTGTGTGTGCGCGTGCGCGCCCGCGCGCGTGTGTGTGTGTGAATGTTTAGAAAGTTGACTAGAGTTGGTGTAGGCTTGGAGGTAAACGTTAAGCCCAGTGTTATAACTAAAATGTTCAAACAAATCTTAAATAAATGTCAGCGAACCGCCCAGAGAACGTGGACAAACAAGACAAAACACAACACGTTTCGACCTCTTAGGTCTTCGTCAGGTGATATATAAACGAATAAACTTAGCTTTGATCGCTTCAGATCGCTTAGGGTGAAGCGATCAAAGCTAAGTGAATTTTCGTTGTTTTATTCGTTTATATATCACCTGACGAAGAGCTAAGAGGTTGAAACGTGTTGTGTTTTGTCTTGTGACTCGTTTGTCCACGTTCTCTGGGCGGTTCGCTAACATTTATTTAAGATTTGTTTAGATTTCCGCCTGCAGTCGTCTCGCTTTGCAACTAGATCTAAAATGTTCAGTTGTAACAACAGCAACAACAACAACAACAACAACAACAACAATAATAACAACATTTCCATGACCTTCGCCAGGATCTCTCTGAAGCTGGAACCTCCAGTCCCTTCCCAAGCAGCGGCAGCATGTAGTCACAACGATCACTCCACCCTAGAGAAGATGTTCGAATCTTACCTATTTCTGTCGCGTCCACTGAGCCGCGGAGGACCCCGAGCAAGCTGTTCTCCTCCCCCGCCCACCGCAAGACCAAAAGTTTAAGTGCCTCGTAAGTGTTTGATTGTTTGCATAGGGTTGGGTTCATGTAGGCTTACAATGATTCCTGTCTGCATGTAAGATTGTGTTCATGTTATGTTACAATGATCTCTGTCTGTGTAAGAGTGTGTTCATGTTATGTTACAATGATTGCTTCCTGTAAAGGATTGTGTTCATGTTGTCTGACAATGATTTTTGTTGTGTAGGATTGTCTTCATGTTATGTTACAATGCTTCCTGTCTGGATAGGATTGTGTTCATGTTACGTTACAATGTTTCCTGTCTGGATAGGATTGTGTTTATGTTATGTTACAATGTTTCCTGTCTGCATATAGGATTGTTTTCATGTTACGTTACAATGTTTCCTGTCTGGATAGGATTGTGTTCATGTTACGTTACAATGTTTCCTGTCTGGATAGGATTGTGTTCATGTTATGTTACAATGTTTCCTGTCTGCATATATGATTGTTTTCATGTTATGTTACAATGTTTCCTGTCTGCATATAGGATTGTGTTCATGATCTGTTACAATGATTCTTGACTGCATGTGATAGTGTTCATGCTATCTTACAACGATTCCTGACTGCAGAGGGTTGTGGTCATGTTGTTACAATGATTCCTTTCTGTATAGGATTGTGTTCATGTTGTGTTACAATGATTCCTTTCTGTATAGGATTGTGTTCATGTTATGTTACAATGATTCCTTCCTCCATAGGATTGTGTTCATGTTATGTTACAACGATTCCTGACTGCATGGGATTGTGTTCATGTTGTGTTACAATGATTCCTTTCTGTATAGGATTGTGTTCATGTTATGTTACAATGATTCCTTCCTCCATAGGATTGTGTTCATGTTATGTTACAACGATTCCTGACCGCATGGGATTGTGTGTATGTTGTGTCACAATGATTCCTGTCTCTATAGGATTGTGTTCATGTTATATTACAATGTATCCTCTCTGGATAGGATTGTGTTTATGTAATATTCCTGTCTACAAAGGATTGTGTTCATGTTCGATTACAATGATTCCTGAGGGTTTGCCTTGGATTGTGTTCATGTAATGTTAAATGGCTGGAGACGGTTTGCTTGAGATTATGTCATTTTATGTAACAGTGTTTACGGAGGTTTAGTTTGTCTTTTGTTACAGTGATTTGTAAATGAACGCTGTAAGAGATGTTGTGAGGTTAAAATTACGCCATACTTCATACGTATTTGGTTGTACTGTAAAAATAATGTTGAAGTCTGTTACAGTTAGTGGTATTGTGACAGAAGCATACCCGTCTGTTGCAGTACTGTTTTCTGCTGTGAGACTTTCATTGTACTGACGTTTACTGCACTACTGTAATACTAACATTAACGTGTAGTGCGATAGATAGTCTCCAATCCAGATTGACTGCTTTGAGGGGCTCAGGAAAAATTAAAAGACTTGCAACTCATTTAGGGTGTTTTTTTAGTAGCATCGTGACTGACTGATTTTTTTTTTTTTGTGGATGGGTAGATTATTGCATGACTGTTATGATTGCTGTTTCACACTTTGATAGGCTGATCACAATTCAGTACAAAGTCTTCCTAGCAATGAATACCAAGCTTTCAAAATTGTTTCTCTCAGTTAAACAAATCAGAGTTTTATAGTTGTAAGATAAAAAAAAAATATTTAAAAAAAGATTGAAAATCACAATACTTCAGACTTCCTTTCTCCGTTTCCCTGACTCCCGCCCCCCCCCCCCCCCCATTCTTCATCCCTGACCCCTCCCCCGCGCCCTCCACACCCCCACCCTCACCCTGTGGGCTCCAGGTTCATGTCCTCCATGACACCTCAAGACCGTCGCACGTGCCTCAGGATGCCCTCGCGGGTCACGGCGCCCTACGTGCAGGGTCAGCGTCACCTGCTGGACGACAGCGTGCTGGAGGCCTCCCCCTCCCACTCCAGTGACAGCTCCGTCTGCAGCACGAGACTGCAGCAGGTTTCACAGGTAGGACAGCACTGTGTTCACTGGTAGGACAGGTTATTGTGTTCACAGGTTAGGACAGCACGGTTGTTCACTGTAGGACAGGTTATTGTGTTCACTGGTAGGACAGCACTGTGTTCACTGGTAGGACAGGTTATTGTGTTCACAGGTAGGACAGGTTATTGTGTTCACAGGTAGGACAGCACGGTGTTCACTGGTAGGACAGTTATTGTGTTCACAGGTAGGACAGGATATTGTGTTCCAGGTAGGACAGGTTATTGTGCTCACAGGTAGGACAGGTTATTGTGTTCACAGGTAGGACAGCACTGTGTTCACAGGTAGGACAGTTATTGTGTTCACAAGTAGGACAGGTTATTGTGTTCACAGGTAGGACAGGTTATTGTGTTCACTGGTAGGACGCACTGTGTTCACAGGTAGGACAGGTTATTGTGTTCACTGGTAGGACAGGTTGTTGTGTTCACTGGTAGGACAGCACTGTGTTCACAGGTAGGACAGGTTATTGTATTCACAGGTAGACAGGTTATTGTGTTCACTGGTAGAACAGGTTATTGTGTTCACAGGTAGGACAGGTTATTGTGTTCACTGGTAGTACAGGTTAATGTGTTCACAGGTAGGACAGTTATTGTGTTCACTGGTAGGACAGCACTGTGTTCACTGATAGGACAGCACTGTGTTCACTGGTAGGACAGGTGATTGTGTTCACAGGTAGGATAGGTTATTGTTTTAACAGGTTAGGATAGGTTATTGTGTTCACAGGTTAGGACAGGTTATTGTGTTCACAGGTAGGACAGGTTATGTGTTCACAGGTAGGACAGCACTGTGTTCACAGGTAGGACAGCATGTGTTCACAGGTAGGACAGATTATTGTGTTCACAGGTAGGACAGGTTATGGTGTTCACAGGTAGGACAGGTTATGGTGTTCACAGGTATGTACAGGTTAATGTGTTCAATGGTAGGACAGGTTATGGTGTTCACAGGTAGGACAGGTTATGGTGTTCACAGGTAGGACAGGTTATGGTGTTCACAGGTAGGACGGCACTGTTTTCACAGGTAGGACAGGTTATGGTGTTCACAGGTAGGTCAGGTTATGGTGTTCACAGGTAGGACAGGTTATGGTGTTCACTGGTAGGACAGGTTATGGTGTTCACTGTAGGACATGGTTATGGTGTTCACGGTAGGACAGGTTATGGTGTTCACAGGTAGGACAGGTTAATGTGTTCACTGGTAGGACAGGTTATGGTGTGTTCACAGGTAGGACAGGTTATGGTGTTCACAGGTAGGACAGGTTATGGTGTTCACAGGTAGGACGGCACTGTGTTCACAGGTAGGACAGCACTGTGTTCACAGGGTAGGACAGCACTGTGTTCACGGTAGGACAGGTTATTGTGTTTCCTGGTAGGACATGTTATTGTGTTCACAGTCTAGGACAGGTTATTGTGTTTCACTGGTTGGACTATTTACTGTGTTCCACTGGTAGGACAGGTTTTTGTGATCACAGGTTTAGGACAGGTTATTGTGTCACAGGTTAGGACAATTTACTGTGTTTAAGGTAGGACAGGTTATTGTGTTCACGTTAGGATTGGTTTTGTGTTCACAGGTTTGGACAGGGTATTGTTGTTCACAGGTAGATAGGTTGATTTTTTTAACAAGGTTAGGACAGGTTATTGTGTTCATAGGTAAGATAGGTTATTGTTTTAAAAAGGTATAGGATAGGTTATGTGTCACTGGTTGGAAGCCGTTATGTGTTCACAGGTTGGATAGGTTATTGTGTTCCTGGTAGATAGGTTATTGGGTTCACAGGTAGAATAGGGTTATTGTGTTAACAGGTTAGTAAGGTTATTGTTGTTCACAGGGTAAGAACGGTTATTGTGGTTCACAGGTTTGGATAGGTTATTGTGTTCACAGGTTAGGATAGGTTATTGTGTTCACAGGTAGGGATAGGTTTATTGTGTTCACAGGTTAGGACAGGTTATTGTGTCCCAGGATAGGATAGGTTTTGTGTGCACAGGTGGGATAGGTTATTGTGTTTCACAGGAGGATAGGTTATTGTGTTACATGTTAGGACAGGTTATGTTTTACAGGTAGGTTAGGTTATTGTGTTACAGGTTAGGATAGGTTAGTGTTCACAGGTTAGGATGGTTTATTGTGTTCCACAAGGTAGGATAGGTTATTGTGATTCACAGGTTAGGATAGTTATTGTGTTCTCAGGTAGGACAGGTTTATTGTTTGAACAGGTTAGGATAGGTTATTTTATTAGCAGGTCTTAGGAAAGGTTATTGTGTTACAGGTTAGATAGGTTATTGTGTTCACAGGTAGGACAGGTTTTTGTGTTCACAGGTAGGATTAGGGCTTATTGTGTTCACAGGTAGGATTTGGTTATTGTGTTCACAGGTAGGATAGGTATTGTGTTCAACGTTAGGGACAGGTTATTGTGTTCTCAGTTAGGACAGGGTTATTGTGTTCAACTGGTAAGTAAGATTAAGTTTACAGGTTAGGACAAGACTGTGTTCAGATGTTGGACAGGATTGTGTGTTCACAGGTTAGGATTGTGTTTACAAGTAAGGACATGATTACGTTCACAAGTAGGACAAAAGTTCATGATATAAACTGTAGTGTCATCTTCTATGTTGGAGACATTGTTATGGACATAGAGTACAGTGTGATCTTACAGTAGAACACAAGGTTCATGATACAGCACAGAATGTTATTTCACAGTAGAAAACAAAACACACCCAGGGGGTTCATGATACAGACCACAGTGT
Organism: Conus ventricosus; assembly: GCA_018398815.1. Lineage (NCBI taxonomy): Eukaryota > Metazoa > Mollusca > Gastropoda > Neogastropoda > Conidae > Conus > Conus ventricosus. Next base: position 24,176,032 of record CM031625.1, on the reverse strand, counting down.
TATCCTTCACAGTAGAACACAGGATTCATGATAAGACCACAGTGTTATCTTCACAGTTGAAAAAACCAAAAAACCCCCCCAAAGGGGGTTCATGATATAGACCTCAGTGTGATCTTCACAGTTAAGAACACAGGATTCATGATACAGACTACATGTGATCTTCACAGTAGAACACAAGGTTATGATATAGACACAGTGTTATTTCACTGTAGAACACAAGGTTCGTGATACAGTGTTATTTTCACAGTAGAACACAAGGTTATAATAGACTACAGTGTATCTTCTTCAGGAGAACCACAAGGTTTCATGATTAGACAACAGTGTGATCTGCATTGTAGAACACAAGGTTCATGATATAGACGCAGTATTATCTTCACAGTAGAACACATGGTTCATTGATCAGACCGCCCGTATTTATCTTCACAGTAGGAACACAAGGTTTGATACAGACAGCAGTGTTATCTTCACAGTGGAACACAGGGTTCATGATACAGACTACAGTGTTATCTTCACAGTATGAACACAAGTTTCTGATACAGACCAACAGTGTGATCATCACCAGAAGAACACATGGTTCTTAATAGATACAGTGTTATCTTCACTGTAGAACACAGGTTATGTTATTTAGACAACAGTTTGTGATCTTCATAGTGAACACCAAGGTTCATGATACAGACCAACATTGTTATCTTCACAGTAGTACACAAGGTTCATAATAGACGACAGTGTTTCTTCTCATGTAGAACACTGGGTTCAGATACAGACCACAGTGTTATTTCACAGTGGTTGAACACAGGGTTCTTGTACAGACCACCGTGTTATCCCTTTTACAGTAGAACACAGGGTTTCATGATACAGGACCACAGTATTTTCTTCAAGTAGTAGAACACAAGCATGATTACTGACCGCAGTGTGATTTCACAGTAGAACACTGGGTTTATGATACAGATACAGTGTGATCTTACACAGTAGAACACAGGGTTCCATGATATAGACCGCAGTATTACATCACAGTAGAACAGGAGGGTTCATGATACAGACCACAGTGTTATCTTCACAGTTGAACACAAAGGTTCATGATATAGACTACAGTGTGATCTTCACAGTAGAACAAAAGGTTCATGATATAGACTACAGTGGGGATCTTCACAGTAGAACACAAGGTTCATGATATAGACCGCATATTATCTTCACAGTGAACACAGGTTCATAAATACTGACTACAGTGTTCTTCACAGTGAACACAAGGGTTCATGATATAGACTACACGTGATCTTACAGTAGAACACAAGGTTCGGATATAGAACACTGTGATTTTTACAGTAGAACACAGGGTTCATGATACAGACCACCGTGTTATTTTCGCAGGTAGCACTCGAGGCGCATGATACAGACTAGATGTTATCTTCACAGTGGAACACAAGAATCATGAAGAGAAATACAGTGTTATATTCCCCGGTAGTGCTTAAGGTTCGTGATGTAGACTACAGTCTATCTTCACAGATAAAACACAAGGTTCATGTACAGCCCCGTCGTTTTATCTTCACAGGTACCACACAAGTTCATGATACAGACCCCAATGTTATCTCACAGGTAAGACACAAGATCGATTTTATAGACTACAGCGTTATTGGTACAGGTAGACACAAGGCCCATGAAAAAGTTTTTTCCTTCACACGTAGGTACAAGATTCATAATATAAACGTTATTTTCACACTAGACCTTTACTAGGGACCAGATTCTAACAAAAGCTTATTTTCCCACACGAGATCATTATAGAAATTTTTTTTCGCAGGAGGGCACGAAGTTAGTAGGGAAATTCGTTTTGTTTTTTTCGGGTAGGACACAAGTTTGTAAATTTAAATATATTGTTATCTTGACATGTACGCAGGATTCACGATATAACAACATTTTTATTTCGGGGGTAAGGCGCTGGTAAAAAAACGGAAAAATTTCCCAGGGCAAAAACACCAATTCATGATGTGACTACATTTTTTTTCCCCAAAAATCGAACCAGGGTTCAAAAAATAGGCCCATGTTGCTTTCAAGTAGGACAAAAGGTTCAGGAATAGACACAATTTATCCAGAGGTAAGAAAAAGGGTTTCGTCATATAGTCATTACACTACAGTGTTCCCTTGACTGGGGAGAGAGGGAGAGGGGAAGAGAGAGAGAGAGAGAGAGAAGAGAGAAGAGACTTTATGAGACCAGAACACCATTTTTTTGCTAATAAACGGCATTGTGATTTTGCCCAAACGCGACCCTCTCTCTCATGTTGTGGGTTTCAGCATTTTTGTTGACAGCTGAAAGCTTTTTGTTTTCCTCTCTAAAGTCGAACCTCGGGGAAATAGGGGTTGGTTTTTGAGCTCAGTGATGACTTTCCCAAACCCTATCTTTTCCATCGTTGGAATTGTCTGTGGGCCCTTGAGAGCTGGTGACAGACGCCTGTCCCCCGTCCCGACTTGTTCTCACGCCAATGTGTCTGCACTTCTTACCCCTAACTAGAACTTTCCTTGCCTAGAACTTTTTTAAAGAAGTTTCTGGGACGTTTCTAGAATGTCATTTAAAGAATGGTGAAAAGGTTTGGTTTTTTTTTTTGTTTTTTTTTTAAATGACGGTGATTGATTTTTAAGGGTGACAGCCCTGATGTGGCCCCTTTTCGGTCGGCGGGGGTATAAGCAAATTTTCTTATCTTATTGCAAATATTTTTTTGTTGGTTGTTTTTTTTTCTTTCCGTCATTTTTTCTTCAAACTACCCAAAAGTTTGATTTTTCTTTCTTTTTTTTTCATTTTTTAAGACAGAGATTTAATAAACAAACAGTAAATAAATAGATAGTATATTTAAAGTGCCTAAAACAAATTTTTTTTAAATCTCAACCCCCCTTTGGGGGGCAACATTATTAAAACGATAAAAAAGGAATCTTAAAAGACAGCGCAACGCGTGGATTTTAAGATTCCTCTTTTTACTCGTTTTAACTATATATATATATATATATATATATATA
>CM031625.1:24123029-24165529 GCA_018398815.1 Conus ventricosus | reverse complement strand
TTAAATGAGGAGCCGTGGCCTTTATTGAATAAAATCTCTCTCTCTCTCTCTCTCTCTCTCTCTCTCTCTCTCTCTCTCTCTCTCTCTCTCCCTCTCTCTCTCTCTCCCTCTTCTCTCTCCCTCTCTCTCTCTCTCTCTCTCTCTCTTTCCTCCCTCCCTCTCTCTCTCTCTCTCTCTCTCTCTCTCTCTCCTCTCTCTCTCTCTCTCCCTCTCTCTCTCTCTTCTCTCTCTCTCTCCCTCTCTCTCTCTCTCTCTCTCTCTCTCTCTCTCTCTCTCGCGCGCGCTCTCCTCTCCCTCTCTCTCTCTCTCTCTCTCTTCTCTCTCTCCCTCTCTCTCTTCTTTTTCTCTCCCCCTCTCTCTCTATCTCTCTCTTCTCTTTCCCTCCCTCTCTCTCTCCTCTCTCTCTCTCTCTCCCTCTCTCTCTCTCTCCCTCTCTCTTGTCCCTCCCTCCCTTCCCTCTCTCTCTCTCTCTACTCCTCTTCTCTCTCTCTCCCGCTCTCTCTCTCTCCCTCTCTTCTCCCTTCTCTCTCTCTCTCACTCTCTCTCTCTCTCTCTGTCTCTCTCTCTGTCTCTCTCTCTCTCTCTCTCGCAGTGGTGTGAGCCATGACGATGATGCCATCACAGGAGTCAAGCGAGCACCACATGCTATTAAACCAGCTTCCTTTTCACCACAGGAGCTTTTTTTTTTCTTTACCATGCGTCGATCACTAATCGATTTCATTTGCTTGCACGAGGTTTGTGTCCTTCATTAGAAAGTGGAAATAGTTCATATTGATGAATCCAGTTTTACGTCCAGACGCTCACGCTTTATACACAGCTTCCGTTCAGGCATTAGTTTAAAGGCTCTGTTGCTAAAGAGGAAGGGGGGGGGGGGGACAGGCAGAGTGCAGAAAGCAGGGAGCTGCTTTTTACAGTTAATGTGGAACTAGTTGTATTGACGAAGTACCATGTTCTAAACGGTTCATAACACAAAACTTCATGCCTTTCATACAGGGAGTGTCGCAGGAAGTATCAGCTGGTTACGAAGATCGAGAGAGAGTAGAGAGAGAGTAGAGCGTTCTGGTTTCACAGGAACCAAGCTGCATTACTGTGCTTGGCTTGAGGCATGACTTTATATCGCTTATATGGTTATAAGATCATACAAATCAGTCAAAGACATGTGATGGTTTATAAGGTAGAATAAGGTGTGATGTCAAGATCAATAAGTAACGACGAGCTTACTACGTATGGTTGATGTCGACAGTTTAAGATGTGTCATGGAATAGGAGGTTCTTTCGGTTACTGTGTTTTGCAGTTAAGATCTGCAATGAATGTGAGCTGGTTAAGGTGGGGGTTGTTGTTGACGGTTCAAGATCTTTAAAAGGGACGTTAGCTTACTGAATGTGGGTGTGTATTGCAGACGTAGCCGTAGACAGTCAGGGAATGTAAAGGAGTGACTGAACTTCTAGATGCGAGTTGTGTATGACGTTGAGTCTGTAAAGAATGACACAGCGGTTACTAAGATGTGAGTTGTTTTATTGACATTACAGGCACTGAAAAGGAATGACTCAGCGGCTTACTAAGATGTGAGTTATCTGTTTACAGTTAAAGAGCACCCCCATTTAAAATGACCTCCATTGTTGGCTGGATGGTGTAAAGGGAGAAAACCCCTCTGAAAGCTGACACCTTCCAGCTCTTGACCCAAAAAAAGGTACATCACCAAATGCAGGGACCCGGTGCACCGTCACCCCCGCGCACCACCCCAGATATACACTCCACAAGGGATTAGTTGATTTGTTTACAAGCGATGAAATGTCAAAAATTCTGATTAACCAAAAATTTGGTTTTAAACCTAATAACCAGTTCATCTGAATGTAGATGTGCTATTTTTTCATGTTATCACCACGTCTATCATTTTGCCGGCAACCACTGCTGGTGTGTGTGGGTATATTTTGGATGTGTGCGTTTTTTTGTGTGCATGGTGTTTGTGTGTGTGCATGCATTTTCGAGTGGGGTGTGTGTGTGTGTGTGTGTGTGTTCAAAACCTTAAAAGTATTTGTGCTCTGAGTTATAGACTGAATTCAAAATCTCTGCCAAGTCATTACTATGAAGACAGTTCAGTTGTTGGCCTGCGCTTGGTTTTTCCCCCACTGTTAGATTGTTCGTCTTTGTATTTGTCTGACTTTATTCAAGTTTAAAAGGCTGTGCCAGTCTTGAATAAATTTAAATCTGTGTTAGGTTTTTCTTATGGGAGCAAACGTTACCCTTGTTTACTGTTTACTGTCAATTATTTGTTATTCTTCTTGGAAAATTTTACCAAGCTCTGGCAAAAAGATACACTGTCAAACTAAAAGGGCTTGAATGCGAGCAATACATAATCTTAGGATTGAAATTAGCTTCAGCTTACCAAACTTTGGGACCATTAGTGAAAATGAAACGGGTCTCAGAGCAGGAGAGATGACATGCCTTATTGGCATAAACAGTGTTGAGTTCTACACCCCGAAAAGTAACGTGTTCCGTTTTATGGCCTGTACGGTGGATCAGTGAAATTGGGAAGCTTTTTCGTACTTTTAGGGTTGAAACAAAACCGTTATGCCTCTGTAATGTTTTCTGATTAACAGCTTGTGAGATAAACTGTTGCATATAAAAAAAAAAAACGTCATCCTGGAAAGGGGTGGGGGGTGGGTAATAGTTACCTAAAATGAGGGAGTGACTTCGCAACACATGCAGTGTGATGTTTAATGCCATGGGATCAGAGACAACAGTCTCTCGGATCCTGGTGGTCTTCAGCTGTGTGCTGATGAACAGCATTTGAGAATCTCCCATGTGCGCCACAAAATTTATGGGGTTTTCTACAAAGCGATTAGGAAGCTAGTTGCAAAGTGAGACGACTGAGGCGGAAATCTAAACAACGCTTTCCCTCCCTTGCGCCGAAGGATCTTAGCTAAGTGAAAGACTCGTTCATTTTCATTGTCCTATTTGTTTGTTTTCTTGCTGGAAGAAGACCTAAGAGGCCGAAACGCGTCGTGTTTTGTCTTGTGACTCGTTTGCCCACGTTTCTCTTGGCGGTTCACAAACATTTATTTAAGATTAGGAAGCGTCGTGATGCTGGCAACCTTTGTAATAGCATGGGCGTCGGGTGTAATGGCAAGGGCGTTGGTTTTATAACATGGGCTTTCGGGTGTAATGGCACGGGCGTCGGGTGTAATGGCAAGGGCTTTGGGGTTTGTAATAACATGGGCTTTGGGGTTTGTAATGGCATGGGCTTCGGGTTGTAATGGCAAGGGCGTTGGTGTGTAATAACATGGGCGTCGGGTGTAATGGCACGGGCGTCGGGTGTAATGGCAAGGGGGGTCGGGTTTTAAATGGCAAGGGCCCGTCGGGTTTTTAATGACCGGGCGTGGGGTTTGTGTAATGGCAAGGCGTCGGGTGTAATGGCAAGGCTTTCGGGTGTAATGGAAGGGCGTCGGGTGTAATGGCACGGGCGTGGGTGTAATGGCACGGGGGGTCGGGTGTAATGGCAAGGGCCTGTCGGGTGGTTATAGCAGGGCCGTCGGGTGTGTAATGGCATGGCCGTCGGGTGTAATGGCACGGGCCGTTCGGGTGTAATGGCACGGGCGTCGGGTGTAATGGCACGGGCGTCGGGTGTAATGGCAAGGCCGTCGGGTGTAATGGCACGGGCGTCGGGTGTAATGGAAAGGGCCCGTGGGTTGAAATTGGCACGGGCGTCGGGTTGTAATGGCACAGGCTTTGGGGTTTGTAATGGAAAGGGCCCGTCGGGTGTTTAATGGCAAGGCCGTCGGGTGTAATGGCACGGGCCGTCGGGTGTAATGGCAAGGCCGTCGGGTGTAATGGCAAGGCGTCGGGTGTAATGGCACGGGGTCGGGTGTAATGGCACGGGCGTGGGGTTTGTAATGGCAAGGGCGTCGGGTGTAATGGCAAGGCCGTCGGGTTGTAATGGCAGGGGCCGTGGGGTTTGTAATGGCACGGGCGTCGGGGTGTAATGGCAAGGCCATCGGGTGTAATGGCACGGGCGTCGGGTGAATGGCAAGGCCGTGGGGTTTTGTAATGGCACGGGCGTGGGTGTAATGGAAAGGCCGTGGGGTTTGTAATGGCAAGGCCGTGGGGGTGTAATGGCACGGGCGTCGGGTGTATTGGAAACAGGCGTCGGGTGTATGGCAAGGGCGTGGGGTTTGTAATGGCAAGGCCCGTCGGGTGTAATGGCACGGGGTGGGGTGTAATGGCACGGGCGTCGGGTGGTAATGGCACGGACGTCGGGTGTATGGCAAGGGCGTGGGGTTTGTAATGGCACGGGCGTCGGGTGTGATGGCACGGGCGTCGGGTTTGTAATGGCAAGGGCGTGGGGTTTTTGTAATGGCACGGCCGTCGGGTGTAATGGCACGGCCTTTGGGTGTAATGGCAAGGCCGTGGGGTTTGTAATGGCACGGGCGTCGGGTGTAATGGCACGGGCGTGGGGTTTTGTAATGGCACAGGCGTCGGGTGTTTTGGCAAGGGCGTGGGTGTAATGGCAATGGGCGCGGGTGTCATGGCACGGGCGTCGGGTGTAATGGCACGGGCGTCGGGAGAAATATTTGTCCCTGTCCAAAAGAGGGTAGAAAAGGGGGGTAAAGGGAAGGTGACGAGCTGCAGAACACTTGTATGGAACAAGTGTTCTGAAACTCGTCACCTCCCCCACCCCTCCTTTGTCGTCAGAGCCCTGTCTTGTTGTGTCAGCGTGGGAAAAGAGTCGGGCCCGACAGACAGAGGGAAGGGAGTGAGAGAGAGGAGACGGGGACTGAGGGGGGGGGGGGGGGGGTGTTTAAGGAAGGCCTGTAAAATGACTTAAACTGATAACACTAAAGGTGTGTGTGTGTGTGTGTGTTTTGTGTGTGATTGTGTGTGTGTGTGTGTGAGAGAGAGGTGAGAGAGAGAGAGAGAGAGAGAGGGGAGAGAGAGAGAGAGGTGGTGATTGGGCTGTTGGTTTTCCGTACACAGTTCTTCCTCTACAAGAAGGTTGCGGTTTTTGATGATGTGCAGGGAATGTGTACAAGTTTTTGGGCAGGCTCCCAGTCCAAAGCTCTCCCGTGGTTCGACACCTCAGGAGGCTTCCCAAAAGCTATGAAACCAGGGTGGGGTGAAGATGTTCTCCTCTTTGTCCTCCCCATCCTCATCATCCCCACTGTGCTCTTCTTCTTTTCTCTTTTCTTCTTCTTCCATGTCACGGACAAGTTCAGTGTTGAAATCCCGCCCGGGTTCAAAAGCAATTACCACCCTCTGGGTCAGCCGATGCTGTTCTCTTTTTCCTCTTTAACATCATTATCTTCATATTATTCTCTGTCTGTCTGTCTGTCTGTCTGTCTGTCTCTCTCTCTCTCTCTCTCTCTCTCTCTTCTCTCTAAACTCTCTCTCTCTCTTCTCTCTTCTCTCTCTCTCGCACACACAGAGGGCAGGCGACAAAAAACACACAAAACACCCCACACACACACAAAACACCACACACACACACAAAACACCACACACACAACACACAACACACACCACACACACACACACTCAACCACACACCACTAATCTGCCTGATGAGGTATCAACGATATATTTTCATGATGTACCTTTTTTTTGCTTTGCTGAGGTCGTTTCAGGGTATTATTTCCTAAATGCCTGGCATTGTTTTGCATTAAACCGACCCGACCCGACCCGACCCGACCCGTTATGAAATGGGCAGAAAAAGATCGAATCATTGAGCAAGCCTCTCAACTCGACCTGCTCCCCATTGTCGCTCATAATTCTGTTTATCTTCTGAACGCTGTGACGGAGAACTGTCAGAAGCTTTCAACACCTTTTTCAAGCCTTTTGTAAAATGCCAGCTGTACTACTTGCCTCACTACTCGGAGTTATTTTAAAATCGCGAAATGTATTACTTGTAACCAGAAATTTCTTTTTGATGAATTTTCATCAGAAAAATGAAGCACGCACGCGCGCGCGTACACAACAAACACACACACCACACCACACAATCTAGAATGCGGGAAACGGAAGTTTAACATGAACAGATGATAGATGTCTACATTCACTGTCGGATACATGAAGTAACACCGCTATGGCATGGATAAGGGAAAAAAAGAAAAGACGGACCATATGCTTAAAACAACAACAACGAAAGTTGAGCTACGCATTTGTGGATTTCTATCTCACTTTGTTACAAATTTCGATAGTATTTATTCACTTTCATTTCAGCAACAGATAAAACCCCATGTCCTTCGACTGACAGAAGACTGGGCGGGCCTTTCACCCCTCGGGCCGATGGCCTCCCAACAGACCTTGAACTTTGGGCCCGCTGGCTACTTTCCCCCCCTCACACCACTTGGTTTTTGCCGCCTGAAGCCAATCGAGACAACCCCCACCTGAGGCACGTGACAAACGCAACGTCTCGTGACGGGCAGGTCAGCTGATCACGTGCTTCGCTTTTTTTCGCCTTTACCAGCCAATTTAGAGAAGGGGGAAAGCGAGATGGAGGGTATGTTAGGATGGAGAGCGAATGATTGGCAGGTTTTGTGCCTTTTGTGCGTCAGCAGCGTCAGTCGGAAAGTACACAGAGAAAAGACTGTGACAGACACTGACAGTGCACGTGAACACGTTTCGGCAAAATGCATTCAAACGTGAAGAATTTACTATCTGTGCTTGTTTGTGTGGTGTGTGTGTGTGTGTGTGTGTGAGAGAGAGAGTTTGAGAGAGAGGAGGAGAGAGTTTGGTTATTTTTGCATTGTTTTTATTTGTTTTTGTTTTGTTTTTTTCACGCTCATGACTCATATTTGAGATTAAAGAGTTGGACACAATAAAATTGATTTGAGTACTTCGATTTTGTGTCTTGACTAAGTCAATGAGTATTTGCGCGCTTGCGATCGATCTTTTATATGTATGTGTGTGTGTATGTGTGTGTGGGGTGTGTGTGTGTGTGTGTGTGTGTGAGAGAGAGAGAGAGAGAGAGAAGGGGGAGAGAGAGGAGAGAGAGAGAGAGAGAGCATGCACGCACGCAGAAAAAAAAACTCGCCCTGAAATGTATGTTTGGTTACAAAGTGTAAACGGATGATATTGTCTTTTTTTTTATCATCCATCACGTAGAGCCCCCCAAACTCTGTCTCTCTCTTTTCTCTCTCTCTCTCTCTCTCCTCTCTCTCTAGTCTCTCTCTCTCTCTCTCTCACTCACACACACCACACGCACACACTCACACACGCCCCCGCACGCGCACACACAACAACACACACACACACACAACCCACACACACACACACACGCACGCACGCACGCGCCACATAGATGAGGAGGGAGAGGGGACACGCTTCAGCAGACAGACGAGATAATAAAAAAAGAGGGGTGAAAAGAGGGTGGGTAGGCGGTGGGATAGGTTATTATCACATAGTCAATCAATGTCAAAGGGGTGGGTAGGCGGTGGGATAGGTTATTATTTGCATAGTCAGTCAATGTCAAAGAGGGTGGGTAGGCGGTGGGATAGGTTATTATCGCATAGTCAGTCAATGTCAAAAGAGGGTGGGTAGGCGGTAGGATAGGTTATTATCGCACAGTCAGTCAATGTCAAAGAGGGTGGGTAGCGGTGGAAGGTTATTATCGCATAGTGTCAATGTCAAAAGAGGGTGGGTAGGCGGTAGGATAGGATGTCATCGCATAGTCAGTCAATTTCAGATCGCATCTCTTAGGAGATCTAGTAAAAGCTGTTGTTTAACGTACAGTCAATCAATTTCAGATCGCATCTCTTAGGAGATCCAAGTAAAAGCTGTTCTGCACAACCCTCAGCTACTGTCAGCACTCATGTGCCGGGCAATATTTGGGTTATGGAACAGTAGAGCTGACCACGCTGATTGTTGACACCTTTTGACCTCCCTTGCATCCCTAAACAGATTCTCAAGCTGAACGATGACCTCCACCTACATTGAATTCTCTTGCAATTCTTCTTCTTCCTCCTCGTTCGCCATCCCGTTAGATGAGCAGCCCGGTGCCCTCGATGAAGGCTGCTGTCCGTCGCAGTTCCTCCAGGGTGCCGTACAGCTTGGCTTCCACTGCTGTTGGTGTTGGCCAGTACTTCTTCCTGGATGCTGCATGCGTCGTACAGTCTTGAAGGATGTGGTCGGTTGTCATTGGTCCTTCACCACAAGGGCACTCTCCACTCTGTCCAGTACCAAATTTTGTGTGCATGTGGTGGAGCAGGCGATTGTGTCCAGTCCTCAGGCGGAAGATCTTGACCTGTTCCCGTCGTCCCAGCAAATGGTATGTGTCTTCTGGGTTGTATTTGGGATGCAGGAGGCGCCATTTTATTCCTTGCTGTGCCTTGATGATTGTCCTAATTTCATCGTATGACACCAGGTTGTTGGCCTGCTCCTTCTGTGCACCGTCTTTTGCCAGAATGTCCGCCTTTTCGTTGCTCTGATGCCACAGTGTGCTGGTACCCATTGTATCACCACTTTCTCCACTCTGGCACTCAGGGCAACAAGGGTTGACGTGAGATGGTTCTGTTCTTTGCAGCGGGAGTTTTTGAGGGCTTGGAGCACGGAGATAGCGTCAGAGAACACCACCGCCTGCCCAGTTGTTCATGTGGAGTTCTGCGAGACTGTTGTGGTTGCCTCACAGAGGGCTTCTCGGCTCAGCTCGGAAGTTGGTGGAGTATTTTCCTGTTGGAATTGCGATTTCTGCATCTCCGTCTTTGTATCGGAGGAAGATTCCAGCTCCACCATCCCTCGTTGCTTCTGTGGCGGAGCCATCTGTAAAGACATGGGTCCAGTCTTCCTGGGGTACTGGTTGCAGATGTACTCCATGGCCTGGGCCTCCCTTGGGGTGTCTGACTGTGTTCCTCTCTTCTCCACTCCGGGAATGCTGGTGGCGACTGTTGGGCACACCTGCCTCTTCCAAGGTGGGTGGGTGACATTTGCCGGGATAGGCTTTGCTTCGTGTTCCATCAAGACGGGGGTTTGTCTTTCAAGGCGTTTTGACTGGTGGATGAAGCTGCCTCTTTTCAGCCAGCTTTTGGTGGGTCTGCTCATTCTGTTGTTCATTGGATGGTTTTCAAGGCGTTTGAATTTTGCTGCCTGGATGAGGATCTTTGTGTCCCTTCTGTCCTCCAATGACTGTAGTCCAGTGGTCTCCTCCATCTTCAGAATTGGGGTGGATGTCATGGCGCCAGTTATGACACGCTGAGCTTGGTTCTGTATCTTGTTGAGATGGTCGAGGTTAGACTTTGCAGCTGATGCCCATGCTGATGTCCCGTACTCAACTACAGGTCGGACTCTCCCTGTATAGAATCTCTTCAGGATACGTTCGTCAGCCACCCGGTCCGTCCCGCAAGTTTCCTCATGATCGCCAGTCTCAACTTGGCCCTAGCTACAACATCTGGTGATCTGCTGTTTCCAAGTGAGCCTGCGGTCAAAGGTCACTCCCAGGTAGGTAGGTGTGGGTTTCTCTGCAAGCCTTTGCTGTCAGAGTCAGCTTGCCTCTTGCTTCTTTTGCTGAAGATGTTGTTGTTTATTCTCTCTCTCTCTCGCAGTGGTGTGAGCCATGAACGTTGATGCCCCAATCACCAGGAGTCAGCGTGCACCAATGCTATTAAAGAGTTCCATTTTCACACAGGGAGACTATTTTTTTTTTTCTTACATGCGTTCGAACACTAAATTCGATATTTATTTGCTTGCACGAGGTTTTGTGTCTCAATTTAGAAAGGGGGAAAGCTTCATAGATGAATCCAGTATTGACGTCCAGACAGCGACTGCTTTAAACACAGCATTCCGTTCAGGCCATTAGTTTAAGGCTCTGTTTGATAAAGGGAAGGGAGAGGGGACAGGGCCAGAGTGCAGTAAGCAGGATGCTGCTTATATTAATGTGGGGAAGAAATAGCTTTCAGATAATTGACCGAAGTCACCACTGTTATAAAGACCATACAACAAAACTTCACTGACTTTCTATACTGGGAGTGTCCGCGGAGTTTCCAGCCTGCGTACGCAGAGAGAGAGAGAGAGGAGAGAGAGAGAGAGGAAGAGAGAGAGGAGATCTTTGAGCTGAGAGAGAATGATGAGAGAGATGTTCTGGTTTCACAGGAATACAGCACTCATTACTGGCTTGCTTGAGGGCAGACTTTCATATCGCTTCATCTGGCTTCATAAGATCATAACAACATCAATCAAAGACTTGTGATGGTTTATAGGTAACGAATAAGTGTTGACTTTCAAGTTAAATAAAGTAACGACGAAGCTTACTAACGTATGAGTTGTGTGTCGACAGTTTAAGATGTGTCATGAATAAGGAAGGTTATTAATCGGTTGACTGTGTTTTGACAGTTCATTATCTGCCAATGGAATGATGAAGCTGGTTAAGGTGTGGGTTGTTGTTGTCGGTTCTAGATCTTTAAAAAGGGACGGTAAAGCTTACTGTGAACTGTGGTGTGTATTTGGCCACCTCATGAATTTTACTAACAAATGTTGAAGCTTAGTGAATTAGCGTAGCCGTAGACTGTTTCTTCAGGGGAATGTAAAGGAGTGACACACAACTTACAAAGATGCGAGTTGTGTATTGACCAGTTGAGGCTCTGTAAAAAGAATGGAACAGCGGTTTCTAAGATGTGGAGTTGTGTATTGACATTACAGCACTGTAAAGGAATGATTGACTCGGCGCTTACTAAGATTGTGAGTTCAGTTTTCAGTCAAGAGCACACCCAGTAATATGCACTCATTGTTGGCTGGAGGTGTTTATAAAGGGAGACAACCCTCTGCAAGCTGACACCTTTACAGATCTCGGACCCAACAAAAGGTACATCACCTAATGCAGGACCCCACGGCTGCACCACGTCCACACGGCACTTCCACCGTCACACCCGCGCACCATACCCACCGTCACACCGCGCACCATCCCTGATACTACATCTCCACAAGGGATTTGTTGATTTGTTTACAGCGATGAAATGTCCAAATTCTGATTAACCATAAATGTTTTTAACCTAATACTGTTACATCTGAATGTAGATGTGCTATTTTTTCATGTTATCACCACGTCTTATCATGTGCCGGCAACCACTGCTGGTGTGTGGGGGTATATTTCTGGATGTGAGCGTTTTTTTGTGGATGCTTGTTTGTGTGTGTGCATGCGTTTTCGAGAATGTGTGTGTGTATGTGTGTGTTCAATAACCACTTAAAAAGTATTTCGTGATCGAGTTGTAGAATGAATTCAAAAATCTCTGCCAAGTCATTACTATGATGACAGTTCAGTTGTGGACTGCGCTTGGTTTTTCCCCCAATGTTAGATATTTTCGTCTATGTATTTTTCTGACTTTATTAAAGTTTTAAAGGGCTGTGCCAGTCTTTGAATTAAAAGTTACTCTGTGTTAGGTGTTCTTATGGGAGCCAAAATTTACCACTTGTTTATTTTACTGTCAAATCTAGTATTCGTTATCATCTTGGAAAATGTAATCAAGCTTCTGGCATATAGATACACTGTAAAACTACAAGGCTATGAATGCGAGCAATACATTATCTTAGGATTAGAAACGAGCTTCAGCTTACCAAATTTCTGGGCCATTAGTGAAATGGGAAAACGGGATCTCAAGAGCAGGAGAGATGAACACTGCCTGTCTGGCAGAAACCAGTGTTGAGTTTCTACACACCGAAAAGTAACCGTGTTAAGTCTTTGTATGGCCTGCTACGGTGGATCAGTGAAATTTGGGTAAGCTTTTTCGGCTACCTTTCAGATGTTGAAAAACTAAACCGTTATGCCTCTGTAACTGTATATGATTAACAGTTGTGGAGATAACATATTAGCCAACTGTGACGGGTCTCCGTCGCTCCCCTCGATTATTTTAAAAATGATTTTCATATTCAGGGATGCAGGGGGTTATAGACAGAAGTATTTACGCTTTCACAACCAAAATGCGGCTCTCGCATAGGCACACGCTCTCTGTCACTCACTTCGGGCACGCACAAAGGTGAAGGGAAACCCAATAACATTTATAGAAAATAATTCAACTTTTATATAAACTTGACTCCGAGGCCGCACCGTCACTAAACAACACACTATCTGTATTTACATCAATTGTAAACATCATACAGACATTCTCATAAACTCGCATCCCTTTCCATTCATTTACTCTTCATTAACCAGGAAAGACAATATTCCACTATTCTGTTTGACACACTTATAACCTTAAGAGGCAAATAAAGTCCCATAACTTGCCAGCATTCCTCCGGTTGACCGTCAGCTTCTCTCTCCCTCTGTGCGATTCGAGCTTGTTGGGGGGGGGGGGGGGTTGCTGCAATCACTGTTGTGTTCCTTGTCTTTTCTCCCCCCCACCCCCTTTTTCTCCCCTCCCGATTTGGCAAATAAATCAGTTGGGAGGACACTGGCAACGTTGCTTGTGTCGCACCCTCACACGAGTCTCCCGGACTCCACCACAACTCGCCCTCTCCACGGATAGGGCTCCTGTCGGGCCTTCCCACAGGTCTTCTTGGCTGCAAATCACCCACGTTGTCCTGGCAGATCCCTGTCTAGGCTTCATTACAGGCTGACACGTCTTGCTGTTCGAAGCCCTCTAAACGGGAGTCAATTTCTTCTCGTCGTCGGCTAAGAGGTCAGCACCTCACTGTCTTACGGTCCCACCCAGGGCAACTAGGCGGACAGCTAACCTATGATTCTCGCTGTATTTTTCTTGAGCCCTCAGCAAGACGGCGAGTTCACTTTCCTTAGTGAGTCAACACTTCCTGGTTTCTACAAGCACCTTATATTCCTGTTCTCAAAGAAGAGAGAAGAGAGAACCCCGAGTTTAACTGGCTCAACCAATGGGAATCACTGGCACACACACACATCACACGATTGTACCAAATAATTCCCCAAGTTATTTTTATTCACCAATGGAATCACTTGTACATACACATTAACACAAACCACAAGCTGCTCAGCGCCAAAAAAGACTTGTTACCCAGGGGTAAATGCAATAAACTCCTATTTCATACTCATGTTCGATTCCCCCAAGCTACCCATTGAACTAACAGGCCTGGACTCTCTACCAGCCATGACTGATGTTCAAGTATTTAACCTCTATAGACAACAAGGCGCAAACCACTCGTTAGGCCGCTGCCTTCCATTCATTCCTCAGAACAAGGACGACTGTATGGTAGCTGTACTCTGCCTGACAGGCTGTCGGTCAACTACCGTTGTCGGTCACCTGTCACGATTTGCCTTCCTTTCGGCCCACTGGAAGAACCCAGTGAATAGCCAGCAGTGGTCGGACTGGACATCCTGTACCCAGGACGCTAAGTCGGCAACTCTTGTATCTTTCCTCGGACATGCGAAAACTTCCAGTTACTCTCCCTCTTCAGTTATGCGACTAGGGGTATCCCCCCCCTGGTGATGCACTGAATTCGCCACATTTGAAGAACCAAAGGGACTTGCTTCAAACATCAGCAAAATACTTATTTTGCCTAAAGCTCAAGAGAGATCATTCGCGACTCATGGAACACCCCAGTACATAAGAATGTTGTTCCAATCAAATTTCCTCCAGGACGAATGTTCTCCAATTGGATAAAACAAACTAATGTTGCATGGGTCGATATTAACAGTACTACCCCCTGCTTACAAGACATCATTCCCTATCAACATCTCTAACATGGTTTATGTTCCCATTAAAACCAATAGATCAATTCAGGTAATGACAAACATCACTCTTTGGTCAGTCATAAACGAACTCGTGCACAACATTTAAACTCTAACCTGGCTCGCATATATCAAGAACTCTGTCCTTAGCGTTAGCTATAAGCATGTCCATACATGTTAAATTAATTTCCATTCACTTCTAATAATAACACCAACATGATAAAAACCAAGTTCAATTCAGGTGTGTGGCCCAGCCTATTAAACATCAAAATCAAATTCAGGCGCTGTGGCCACAATCTGCTTCCACGGTCTCACACACATATTGCAAATGTCAAAAAGGTATCCTGATTCATCACAACATAAGGACATTTTCTCACTTATTACCGAGCTGTGTCAAAACAACATGAGAAACAAGCTATACAACCGGAAAAATCATAAATTCATAACACGTTAGCATTGCACTCCATCCATAATGACAATGAACAAAGCAACATCATCTGATCAACCTTTTAATCATAAAATTAAATACAACAAATGAACAAAGACTAAACCCACCCACGATGGGGACGCAAATCAAAATAAACAACCAGCCACTACATTATTTACACGGGAGCTGCACGTAACAGATGACTGCTCACACCACCACCACCGCAGCCCATCGGCATTGCTCCTACCATTGTTCTACATCTGCTGTTCACACTACAACAGCATACACCCTGGAGGCATTTACTCCAACCCTTGACCTACTCCTGCCCCTCTCAATGTTGACCGCCGTTTTTGGACGCCTTTTGTCACGCCGAATGGTTCGTGTCGTTTTTCGGTTCACCTATTTGCTCGAGTCTTCACGTCCAATCGATCGCACCCACTCTTTCTCGACAGAGGCAATATGAACATTCACAATTTATTAACATTAGTGTATGTGTGTGACGTGTTGGATGATAGTTTCAAAAAAAAATAATAATGATGTGTGGAAAAATCAATTTGAATAAAAGTTTGTTCTTATTTCTTGGCACGGGCACTTAGAAGTTAACGTCTGGAACACTGGACAGTCCTTGTCCACGTCTTGAGAAGTTATTTGCTCTTCAGGTCTTCTAGGTTCAGATCTCCCTCGTGAAGTACCGCACAGTGAAGTGAAGTTCTGGTCATCGGCCACATGCGTGATATGCACAGTATCCTTGTATCGGAATATTTCTTCACCTGATATTGTAAGCTGCGGCAAATTCTATAATATTTATGTAAATATTTGAATGAATTAGATCTAAGACAAACATGACGACACTGATGAATTACAATCTAGTGTGGTGGTGTCATGTATGCGGGGATGTCTACCGCGGGCACAATGATACAATAAGTTGTAGAGGGTGGGAGTTATATTAGTGATCGATTTCACAGGACCACATCAGGTGCACAGTATCCCATATGAAAGTTAAATTAAAGTATTATTTGCAACCACGACTGAACTGATTGTACAAGTATAGGCTCAATCAATGTTGTTTACTAGTCATATACGGGCATGGCCCTGATAAATATTCGTGAATCTTCGCATATCAAACTACAATAAATTCAGATAAGTTATTCAACTAAAATCAGCTTTACATATTTCTGTGATCTAATTCGACCCAAGACCCAAAAATTATCGGAGTGGGTTGCCACACCCTTACTCACATAGTAAAAGATGTATGATGAAGCGCGGACCCAAGGCTCTCAACGCGGATGCCCACCGGCTGGCATCCCGGTCAGTACTGCACGGTCGTGTTTCAAAAGGCTGGCGCGCAACGGTGCCGTGCTGGGGGTGCCTGACCCAGGCCTGACGGAGCTCCCTTGGGCGTATTGCTAAGTCGGGCGATGGTCCGTGGCTGCATCAAGAAGTGAGGGAGTCGGCGGGAAGAGTCCGTTGATGGCCTGGATTGCCAGATCACTGCAAGTCCGGTGACGAAGACTCCTATACTGCACTGTCGGGGCAGGTTCTTTAACGACTGGTGTTGGCGATCGAACCGTCAGACCTACGGAGAGTCCGTAGAATAATTTTTATTGGTTCCGGGCTTGATGTATGGGCAAGGATGGATGTCACTTCCAAACGGCTCTCTGCTGCTGGCGATGCGTTCTTTTCTCACCGCTCCGCTTCAGTAACTGACTTTAGTTACTGTCATCGGCGCATGTATAGTCGTGTCTTGGAGATGCGATGATGAATAAAGTTCCTTGACAACTTCGAACAAAACCATAGTTTGGACAGCTCGAAGGATGCTGGTTCACGGAAATTTGGAAACTCTCAACTTGCATGAGAATGGTAGTGGACCAAATTGAATCTGCTTCTGGCTACAAATACAAGATATAAAAATAAACGATGAGAGCAAGGTCGTCTCCGAAGAAAATGACGTCGCAGCCCGCGCCTCGTTATCGTGACGTAAAGAATTAATGATGAATTATTGTTGAGCTTGGAACAAGGTTTGACGACAATCTAAAGTGTTCGGTCGTGAGCCTTACCATGTTACAATATCCCCGTCTTAAGATTAAAAAACTGGTTCCAAACCTCTTTAATCAAAAAAAAAAATGTAATAGGCTCAAAGACCAAAACACTAGCTTCATCAGATTAATGAATGCGATAAAGCAATCATTTTAATAATAACACCGTAAATTAACTCGGCAAATAATATAAAACTCTGATAGTTCTGCCTTGGCGATAAACATGACAGATGATGTTTTACAAGCACAGAACATATAGCATATCGTATACGTTGATAACATGACGTTCAAAAGCCTTCTTCGGCTGCACTCGTGATTGCCAAAACGATCTATCTCAGTCCAGCTAGAAGTCTGCACCGAATCAAAGGAAATGACTTAAGAGCATGTTTTCCCCTTACCCCTTCCACCTGATGTACTCTACTTGTATTATGAGAGGTATAACAAATGAACAGGCACTATCTACCAAGCGCGCCTAAGTATTATGTTACATAGGCGAACGGCGCCTCATATGATGGGTGGCAAAATTGAAGCCCCTCGCTTCCGGATTTGACTGTACATCTGAACAGCACGAGACATATTGTCTCACAACAGTGAAAACCCCTACGTCTATGCAAAATGGTGCAATGATGGCACCGGCATCTTCTAGTCCGACTCATACCTCTATGACGAGTGACAGCTCGATTGGCCTACTTGAGTGTACTCCCACAATCTTTTGTGCTCTGATAAAGCACCAAAGACTGAAAGGATGCAAAGATGGCATCCGACTCTTAAGCCGCTCATACCCTATGATGAGTGCCGTTATTGACGACCACATTGAGTGTTCTCCTAAAACACTCCCGCTGTGCCATGATGGCACAAAAACAATTCATGTACCTACTGAACCCAATTCCGTCGGATACTTCTTTAGGTAACAGACCACTAACTACATCCCCTCACGGCAAAGATGATGCAATTCAAAGTATAATATGTCATAATTACTATTCCTTTGATACGATAGGAATAACAAGCGACTACAACTAACCGAACTTACATTTCCTTTATGAAGAGAAAAATCTATTTCTTGTGAAGTATTTATGGATGCCCTTTTCTCCAAACAACATTCTATATTACAAATGTACATACTGTCATATATTCATCCTTCTTCTCAAATACGACTGACTGCATACAATATACGGAGTCTAGCTGCTTATACATTTCGTGGATCTTATGTGGGTCGAGACATGTATTCTGCGCTGTGTTTTACTTCTCCTGGTATGACGCGGAGGTGAGAACGTGTGTTGCTGAACGTTGCAGTGCCCACTGCGATGAAGCCTCCGTTGTCTGTATGGGATCTCCTCATCGTTGTACAATCACTGAGACTTGTGCTTCGGTTCCTTCCTTTCATGGTACTTTTTGATCAAGGTTATTTGCGTATAACTTTCTTTTACTATGATCTGGACTTGTTGTCAACCCTGTTGGACTTTCTTCTTGACAACAAATGGGTCCTTCAAGAGAGCTGGAGTCTCTTGTGGTTATCAGGTAAGCAACACTAACACTCTATCCTTCTTCGAGCCCTCGTGCGCTCGTGCGCTTCTTGTGAATGCTTTTCATGTACCGGTTCTTGGCATTCTTCTGCATTCTGCTGCGATTGTCAGTTCTTTCCATCTTGTTGCGAAGATCTGTTGCATAATCTGCGGCGCTTCTACCTGCTGGGTTTTCTTCCTCTTCCAACCCAAACCTTTTTCAGTATCTATAGGGGTCCTTTATCTGTCCCATTCAATAAAGTAGTTCAAAGGGCCTGCGAACTTGCGTTGTATCTTGTGGCACCTCCCGAAATGCGAATAACATGGCCGGAATTAAACCTATCCCATTTCTGTAGGCTGATCCACGCATAATTTTGATCATTTTCTTGATCGTCCCGTTGAACTCTCACCAGGGCCATTTCCCTTGTGCCTTGGTTATGGTGTTGTAGTGACTCCTTTTATGCTCAATTGATGATACACTTCTTTCATCAACTCTGCGTGGAATTGTGCGTACTCTGTATCGTGACTGATTTTCTGTGGAATGCCAAGTCTAGTCCACCTATCGATATAGTGCATTCTGCGTACTGTTACAGTGTCTACCTTTGGATAGCAGCTGGTTCTGCTTATTTTGTTGATTTTCTTTCATAGTCAAAACGTATCTGTTGCCTAGAGGTGGTGGTGGGGCTGACTGGCCCAACGGATATCAATCGTACCTGTTGGACGGCCATTACCACTGGCACTGCCTGTTGGCGGTGCTTTTCCTAGTCTTCCACGGCTCACAAAATCTTTGACACGTTGTCGATGAGATACAAAATCGACTAATATCTGCGTCATTCCCGGGCCAGTGAAATGAAACTGTGTAATCTGTCCTTTGACTTATAATTCCATGATGTCCGGACATGGGAACGTATGTGCTAATTCATGATGGCATGTCTATACTTGATTGCCCCTCGATCTGGTTCATGTTCTCTGACGTGCATGATACTTTCTATAAAGCACTCCTATTTTCATGTAGTAGCAAGTCGTGGCTCTATGCTTCTAGTGACACCTCGATCTCCCTTCAGTGCACGCTCACGTACTTGCACAGACTTTCACTACTTACTTTGTTCTTATTTCATGCTTGTGAAGGGTCACTGTGGCCAAGACTGATTGCTTGACTCTAAGCACCGATTTAGTTCCTTCCGCGATGCTTCCAGGATCTTCAATAGCCCCCCCCTATATCATGGTCTCATTCTCTTCCTTTGTCCTTCGCTGGACACATGTGATGTCTCAGGTTTCACCCTCTTCCTTTTCCAATTCAGGTATATGGGCTTGGCCCCATCTTGTTCTCTTGCTTTCATATCGCGTTGTATTCCGTTTCCTATCAAGATGGCACGGGTGCGTAGTCTGCTACCATTACTATCTCCTTTACTCTGTAGTTATGGCAGTTTCCAGTTTCACGATCGCTGGTCGGTGGTTGGCTTGCCGTCATGTTGTTGCATAACGAACAACATTTGTACGACCTGTGTAGCATTTCGCTGGCACCAATTTTTCTTTACTTTTTTTGGGTCGGCGCCGGTTTGTCTCTTCATACCTTCAGTCTTCGTTCTTAACTTTTACAGAGCAATTAGTACTTGTTTCGGTTCCCTTTTCTAGACCTGGCGGTGCTGCTTGCGATGTTTTCTTCAGGAACTGTATCTCTATGTCACTGATACGTGTTCATTGCCCGGGGCAGTCTCTTAATGTAATGTGGTCCTCCGCATTTGAAAGCATTCCCTTCCCTATTGACCTGATGGAATATGGGGTACATCTGTAGCTTCGGTAGTTTGAGTGTTCCCTCAGATTTATTCACCGGAGTAGAATGTGGTTTCTACGGGTTTCGCCACCTCTTGTAAGATGTTACGCTGGTCTGTTTGGTTCCTATTCTGTTCTGTAGGCTGCTGAGATCTAGTGTTCATCATATTCCCATTTGATTTAAATTTCTTTTCTGCAAGGCCTAGATCTCATCGAAAAGTTCTGCTGCAAACCAACACTTCCTTCTTGCCTGCCGGAGCTTTATCTCGGATAAATCTTTGCCTTGTCATGGCCAGGGTCTCATGAACTTTTCCATGATCATCATCTCTTTACAATTCTGCGTCATCTTTTGTTTGACTTCTCGACCCATCTTTCAAAATTGTCGGCGTTCCTAGTAGACCACTATTCTTCTTCGCACATTCACGCGGTTTTGCGCTGCGAAATTCTTGCGATTGGTGACCGCGCTCAGTTGATACGTTTTGTATGCCCATTTTTAATATTATTTGTAGTCTGCTCTATTCTCAACCGGGATTTGAATGTAGGCTTCTGGGCCTCACCCTTTCAGTAGTAAAGGACCAATCTAATACCCCATTCATTCACTCCACTTATTTAGCGTCGCGGACGCGTTCAACTGAGACAAGGTACGCCTCGATGTCCTCGCGATCCTCATGAAAAGGCATTTTGACTTTGTGGATTGCTTGCGGCGTGGTTTGGAGTTGGTTTGCCGCAAGCTGCCAATTTGCGTGTTCGATCATGCGTCTTATCTCCAGTTCGTATTCCTTTAAGTTTTTCTTCGCGCTAGCGTTCGGCAGCAAGTACCCAACCCCCTCCCCCCACACCCCCACCCCCCCTTTTGTCCTCTCGCTCTGCGGCCGAGCTTTGCATCTTCGCGACTCGCGTTCGGCTGCAAGTCTTTTGTCTCTCGCTCTGCGGCAAGCTTTGCCTATTCGAGTTCGGCAGCAGGTCTTTTTTTCCATCTCCGCTTCTGCGCAAGCTTTGCCTCTTCGCGTTCGGCAGCAGTCTTTTGTCCTTCGCTCTGCGGCGAGCTTTGCCTCTTCGCGCTCGCGTTCGGCAGCAAGTTGACTCTCTATATAGGCAATATCAAGTCGCCTTCTTTCAACACAAGGGGCTTCGCCCTGTGCTTTGTACACTATCGAATGCAGGGTCCATTGCAACTTGATCTTGTGTTGCTGTTACAGGTGTTGTAGACTCTGTCTTTTGGCCATCACACATGTATACGTGTTTATACAATTATCTTTAGCAAAATTATCAATACTCAAGTAAATCACTTATAATGACTCACAGATATGAAAAATCCTTTCTACGATTGCGACAGTGTACTTTGATATGCCAAAATATATTCTAATCACTAAGTCGGTATAGAATAGTGATCTCTATTCTCTTCTCTAGTCTGTCCGGATAAGACAAACAATTACAGACGACAAATCTTCTTCTCAATAGATTGATTAACAATAAAAGATAATACGTCTGCAAAGTGGGCGATTTTACCTGTCAACTATATCCGAAGTGATATTGGTGCATTCACAATGGGACTAATGAAATTTACGACATACAAGATTTTTTCGGATTTTGTATATGCTGTAAGAACTATCTAATGCTAACACTATGAGGGACCAGGGTGATCTAACGGAGAATATGGGCTCAAACCCAACCTACCGCATCCGAAGTGTAGGAGGGACAATGATTGTCCGCTATGCGGAGCTATATGAAGGCGAACGAGGGATCGACGTATCCCACCGCTGCCACCATTTATGTCACAGCGAATGGTGTGACGGTTATTCGGTTCACCTATTGATCACGTCTTCACGTCAATCGAATTCGCCCACTCTTCACGACAGAGGTCCAATAAGAAACAATTCACAATTTATTAACGAATAAAGTGTATGTGTGTGGAGTGTTGGATCGATAGTTTCATAAAAAATTATAATGATGTGTGGAATAAATTCAACTTGAATAAAGTTGTTCTTAATCTTGAACGGGCACTTAGAAGTTTAACGTCTGAAACCTGGACAGTCCTTGTCACGTCTTGAGAGTTATTTGCTCTTCAGTTCTTCTGTGTTCTGATCTCCAGCGTGAAGTACCGCAGTGAGTGAAGTTCTGGTCAATCGGCCCCCCATGCGTGATCTGCACAGTATCCTTGTATCGGAATTTTTCTTCCCTGATATTTAAGATGCCCGGCAATCTATATTATTTTTAAATTTGTATGATTAGATCTAAGACAAACATGACGACACTGATGAATACAATCTAGTGTGTGGTGTCATGTATGCGAATGTCTACGCAGGGCACAACAATGTGATACAATAAAGATGTAAGATGGGATGTAATATTAAGTGATCGATGTCACCAGACCAACCTCAGGTTGACACGAATCCCATCTGAAAAGTTAATTTAAACGTAATTATTGGCAACGCACGACTGAAATGATTGGTACAAGTTATAGGTCAATCAATGTGTTTACTAGTCATATTACGGGCAATGGAACTGATAAATTTTGCGAGATCTTCGCATATCAAACTACACATTAAATTCGATAAGTTTTCAACTAAAATCATCTTTCCATTTTTCTGATCTAAAGCAGACAAAATTATCGGAGTGGGTTGCCCCCTCACTCACATAGTAAAAGATGGAATGACGGGGACCCAAGGGCTCTCCAACCAGATCCCCCGGCTGCCTCCCGGCAGTACGCCGGTCGTTTTTCAAAGGCGGGCCGAAACGGTCCCGTGCTGGGACCTCCAGGCTGCCGGGAGCCCCGGGGGTATCAAGGGTGGGGCGATGGTCCGGGCTGCATAAAGATGAAGGCGGTCGGGGGGAAGAACCGTTGAGCCGGGATTGCCAGATCCTGCAGCCCGGCTGACAAACCCCTTACGGGGACTGTCGGCAGGGTTTTTTCAACACTTGGGGGTTTGGCGAGCACTCCCCCAAGATCTAGAATCTTTTTATTGGTTCCGGGGCTTGCTGATGGCAAGGGTAGTCCTTTCAAACGGCTCTTGCTCTGGCGAGGGGTCTTTTCCCATCGCTCTGCTCAGTAAAAGACTTTTGGGTTTTGTCATCGCGCATGAATATTTGGTTGGGGATGCGAGAAGAATAAGTTTCCCTTTACAACTTTGAACAAAAATTTTTATGGACACTTCCAAGGATGCTGTTTTACGAATAGGGAATTCAACGAATGAAAATGTAATGACAAATTGAATCTGTTTTCACAAAACAAATAAAAAAAAGATAACTCTCTTCCAAGAAAATATCGCACCCGCCCTCGTATCGTAAAAAGAATTATGAAAATATTGACCTTTGGGAACAAGTTTGCACAATTAAAGTTTAGCGTGACCCTTTACCATGTTACACCAATATACCTGGGTATTTTACGCATTCCATTTTTACAAAGAGGTCAGCACACCCTTCCCCCTTTTTGGGCCTTTAAAAGGGAGCGCTGAAAACTGCATGTCCTCTTCGGGCCTTTCGGCAAAACCCTTAAAATTCAGCCCCCTTTTTTTTATTCCTCGGGGTCGTTTTCGAAGATCACTGAACGGGGCTGTCCCCCTTCCCTGCGACACATCATCCCCCCTTTTCAAAATGTTAAGAGTGATCCCTCACCATTTTATCCAACGATTTTCCTCCCCCTTGAAAATTTCCTTGGTTCAAATCCCCTCATTCTACCCATTACTTATACTTATTTATTTACCCCTTCCTACACGGGTTTACGCTCCTTTGAGCTGACCGTCTTTGCATTTCTAAGTCGGGTCCCCTCGCCTTTCTTGCCATGGTTATTACTCCTCCCTGGCCCCCACCCCCGGGGTTCCAGTTTTCTTTCCATTTTGGCCCCGCCCCTACCCCGCCCCCGGGGCTCCTCATTTTTGACTCCCAGGGAAAACGCCAACAACTTTTTGAAACCCCATATGGCCACCGGGGCCCAGGGCACTGAAAACCGCCACCCCACCCCGCACCGCTACACGGCCCCTCCATGGCCTAGGGCACCCCCCTACGACCTATTTCATTCCCTGCACCCCCACCAGGGCCACCTTCAGGGCCTACCCCTATCTACGCTACGGCGCCTGTGCACTCCACCTCGTTTGTTCACTTTCCACCCCACGCCCTTTTTTCCCCTATTGACTGGAAACCGGGTGGTTAGCGGGAGATAACCTACCCCCTAAAAAAGCGGGATGGGGAAGTTTGTTTTGCACTGCTGCATGAAGTACTCCTGAAAAACTCTGACCTACTTTGACACGGGCCAAAGGGTAGCCGTTTAAATTTCTTCCATCTGTACGCACCGGGTTTTTTCCCCCCGGATAGTTGTCTCTCCAAAAAACCGGGGCTTCCCTTTCCTAATCGGGCCTTATCTAATAACAGGTAACCGTTCCCGTTTCTACTGCCCTATATTGTGGGGCACCCTCCCTTCTTTAATTGACAAGGGCAACGAGGGAATTTTTTCCATCCGCAAATTTCCTTTGGCAATATACCCTCTCGCCCACATTTAAAACAGTGCTTTCATTTTAACATTCTTTTGAGTCCACGTTGCCCACTTAAACCGTTTCTAATCGGTCCCTCCTTTTTGGGGTGGGGCAAATCACCCCTGACTGTGGGGTCGGGGCTTAGGGGTCGATGGTTCGACCCCTTCACCCCTTTTTCGCTGAATGGGAATTTCAAAAAACCGTCTGCAACTTTCATGACCCTCAAACTCCTAATTCTCTTTCCCCCGCCAAGAATTGGAATCCTTCCGAAAAGTAAGAATTTGCTCCTTAACGATCTCCTCCCTCAAAATTAAAAAATTTTTCTTTTTTCCTAACCTTATCCTTTTGTCAAAAACCCTAACCAAAAAGGAACTGTACTGTGTTCACCTTTTTACGAAGGGTTTCTCTGAAAAATTTCCTTTTCTATCGGGGGTTATTGATACCTCTAAACAAAGCATGGCACCGATCATATCGTCTTTTTTTCCGGGGCAAGCAGAAAAAGCACCCCTAGCTTTGGGGGCAGCAGGCAGAAAAATTTTTGGGGGCCCACCGTTCTTGGGGTAAACCCTATCTTTCAACCCTTTTTTAATTGAAAATGAAATCCCAAAATTTTTTCCGATTATCATAAACCCTTTGGGCTTTGATAAAGGGGATACATTGGTAAAAATTCACTTGGGGTTTTCGTCCCGCCCGTTCTTTCTCCAATTTTAATTTTTCTAACTCAAACGCCTATTTCTCTCTTTTCCTCTTTTTCCCGTTCTCTTTCCCCCTCTCTTTCCTTTCTCTCTCCCTTTTCCCTTCTCCCCCCTTTTTTTCCCTTATCTTTCTCTCCCCCCTTTTTCCCTTCTCTTTCTCTCTCCTCTTTTTTCCCGTTCTCTTTCTCTCTCCTCCTTTTCCCCTTCTCTTTCTCTCCCCTTTTTTTCCCCCGTTCTTTTTCCCTCTTGCCTTTCCCTTTTTTTTCTGGCCTCGTTTACACGGGGCCAGTTCTCATCTACATATGCCTTCATTCCCCCCTTTAGTCCTAAACTTTTTCCTTTTTTATGAGGGCCTCTTTTTTACGGGACCCATTGCTCAGCACCCCCTTATCACATTCTGAAGTATCTAACCCCGATCCTAGTTTAAAACAACACAGTAAAAGCAGATATCCCCGATCACTTGTAAATAAGCTCAAAAGTTTCACCACAAACAACCTCAACACAACCAAATCAACAAGTTCAAACAACAGGCCCCCATGAAAAAAAAATCAAAACAATCAAAAATGACAAACCTTTCTCGGTAAAAAAAAAAAAAAAATCTAGTTTCCCCAATTACGACAAATTTTAAACCTTCAAATTAACAAAAACCCCAAAAAAAATACTTAGCTCATTTATGTTCATCCCGGGCGAGCCCCCCAATTTGTGACGGGGGCTCCACGTCCCCCCCCCCTTATTAAAAAAAATTTTTCATATTCGGATGCGGGGGTTATAGACAAAAGTATTTTTCCCTTTTCCCAACCCCAAAAACCTTCCATAGCACAGCACTCTGTCACTCACTCGGCCCGCACAAAGGGGGGGGAAACCAATAACATTTCATAGAAAATAATCAACTTTATTTTAAATTGACTCCGACCCCCCCCCCTCATACACAACCCAAAACTGTTCATCAACAATTAAACATCATACAGACAACTCATAAATCGCATCCCTTTCCTTTATTTTCTCTTCATTAACCAGGGGAAACAATATTCCACTTTTCTGTTTGCCACTATAACCTTAAAAACAAATAAACGTCCAAACTTTCCAATTCCCCTTACCGTCATTTCTCCACCCCCTGTCGACTACGAGCTGAACCCCACACTGTTGTGTCCTCCCCATGGCCAAACCCAGTTGGGAAAAACTGGCAAAGTAGCTTGAGTCGCACCCTCACACCGAGCCCCGGGCTCCCCCAACTTCGCCCTTCCACGGAAAGGGCCCTGCGGCCCTCTCCCACAGGGCTTCTTGGGGCAAAAACCCCACCGTTTCTCACCCCTTCTAGGGGTCCCAAAAGGGGACACGTCGCGTCACCGTCCCCACACGGGGGACAATTCTTCTCGTCGTCGGCTCCGAGGTACAGCAACCTCCCCTGTCTTACTCCCCCCCAGGAGACAACAAGGGACAGCTAACCCCTGCTTTACCTGTATTTTTTTAGCCCCCACAAAAGGGCGAGTTTATTTCCCCTTTTTCCACATTCCTGGTTTTCCAACACCTTTTATTCGTTCTCAAAAAAAAGAAACCCCCTTTAATCTCAACCAATAATCCGGGACCACACATCAAACGATTGTACCAATAATCCCCCAATTATTTTTATTCCCCCAGGAATCACATCACCTACACATACACAACACCACGCTGCTAGGCCAACAAAGACTTGGGTACCCCTGGGTTTAAAGCATAACCCCCTATTCAAACTCATTTCGATTCCCCAACTACCCATTGAACTAACAGCCTGGACCTCTTTCCCCCAGATGATGTTCAAGTATTACTACCTCTATAGACAACAAGGCCAAACCCCCTCGATAGGCCGCCCTTTCCTTTATTTCCCCAAAAAAGGACGACTGAAGGGGGCTGTCTCTGCCTGCGGCTGACGGGCAACCCGTGACGGTCCCTGCAAAAGATTGCCTTTCCCTTTTGGCCCCTGGAGAACCCGTAAAAACCCCCATTCGAGGAACTCCTTAACCCCGGGGCCGGGAATCGGCAAATCTTGCACTATCCCTCAACATGCAAACCTTCCCATTACTCTCCCTCCTTCATATGCGACCGGGTATCCCCCCCTGGGATGCCTGAATCGCACACTTGAAGAACCCAAGGGCTTCCTCAAAAACAGCAAAAATACCCTTATTTTCCTAAATGCTCGAGAACATTTGGCCGATCAGACACCAACAAAAAAAAAACCCCCAAAAAAATCATCCCGGAAAGGGGTGGGGGGGGGGATAGTTACCTAAAATAGGGAGTGACTTTTCCCAAAACAGCGTGGATGTAATGCCCCTGGGTCAAGACAACATCTCTCGGGGTCCTGGGGTCTTCACCTGTGTGTGATGAACAGCATTTGAGAACGCCATGTGCCCACATTAGTGGATCAAAAAAACAATTTAAAACTATTGCAAATGAGACACTGCAGGGGGAAAACAAAAAACGCGTGCCCCTTCGCCCAAAAGTCTTTCTACGTGAAAAAACCCTTCATTTCATTGTCCTTTTTTTTTTTCTTGCTAAAAGCCTAAAGGTCGAAACCTCTGTTTGTCTTGTACAGTTTGCCCACGTTTCTTTGGGGGTTCATAACATTTATTTAAGATTAGGGAACGTCGTGACTGCTGAACCTTTGTAAAAGCAGGGGGTCGGGGGTTTAATGGCACTCAGGGGTCATGCACGGGGGGCGGGGAAGGCCGGCTTGGGTGTAATAACCGTCGGGTGTCGGGGCAGGGGGTCGGGGGTCAGGGCAGGGGGTGGGGAAAAGGGCAAGGGCTTGGTTTTAATGGAAAGGGCGTCGGGTGAATACGGGGTTGGTGTAAAAACAGGGGGTTTGGGTGAAATAACATGGGCGTGGGGTGTAAAACAGGGCGCGGGTTTAAAGGCAGGGGGGTCGGGTGTAAGGGGCAGGGGGCTTTGGGGTTTAAAATAACATGGGCGTTGGGTGTAATAACAGGGGCTGGGGTTGTCGGCAGGGGGGGGTCGGTGTAATGGGCACGGGGGCGGTGTAAGGCAGGGGCGTGGGTGTAATGGCACGGGCGTCGGGTGAAAATAACATGGGCGTCGGGTGAATGGAAAGGCCCCGCCGGGTGTAAGGCAAGGCCGCCGGTGTAAGGGCAGGGGGCGTCGGGTGTAAGGCACGGCCGTGGGGTTAAGCAAGGCCGTGGGGTTTTAAGGGCCGGGCGTTTTGGGAAAAAGGCACGGGCGTGGGGTGTAAGGCAGGGGCCGTCGGGTGTAATGGCACCCTCGGGTGTAAGGGGCAGGCCCGTCGGGTGTAAGGCACGGGCGTGGGTTTAATGGCAAGGGCTGGGTGTAAGGGCAGGGGCGTCGGTGTAATGGCACGGCGCGGGGTAAGGGAGGGGCGCGGTTTGTAATGGCATGGGCCGGGGGTGAATGGATAGGCGTCGGGTGAAAAATGGAAAGGGGGCCGTGGGTGTAAGGCAAGGGGGGGGTTAAAAACAGGGGCGGGGGTGTAGTGGCAGGGGGCTCGGGGTCTGGCACGGGCGGGGGGTGTCAGCATGGGCGCGGGTGTCAGGCAGGGGCGTGGGGGGAATGGCACCTTGGGGTGTCTTGGCACGGGCGTGGGGTGTAATGGCAGGGGGTTTGGTGTCATGGCACGGGCGTGGGGTGTCATGGCACGGGCGCGGGTGCATGGCACGGGGTGGGGTTTAAGGCCGGCGCGGTGTAGGGCACGGGCTTCGGGGTATGGACGGGCGTGGGGTTGTCTGGACGGGCGTCGGGTTCTGGCAGGGCGTCGGGAAAATATTTGTCCCTGTCCAAAAGGGGGTAAAAAAGGAGGGGTGAGGGAGGTGATGAGCTGCAGAACCTTGTTCCATCACTTTGTCGTCAAGCCCTGTCTTTTTTTGTGTCAGCGTGGAACAGAGTCGCCAGACAGACAGAGGAAGGGAGTGAGAGAGAGGAGAAAGGACTGAGGGGGGGGGGGGGGGGGGGGGGGGGGGGGGGGGGGGGGGGGGGGGGGGGGGGGTGAAGGGGGGCACTGTAAAATGATTAACTGATAACACTAAAGATGTGTGTGTGGGTGGGGAGAGAAGAGAGAGGGGAAGAGAGGAGAAGAGAGAGAAGAGAGGGAGGAGGGTGATTGGGCTTTTGGTTCACGTCACCAGTTTCTTCGTACAAAAGGCCCGGTGTGATGATGTGCAGGGAATGGTACAAGTTCCGGGCGGGGCCCCAGTCCAAAGCCTCCTGGGGGTGTCAAACACCTGGGCGAGGCCCCAAACGCTATGACCCAGGGTGGGGTGAAGATGTTTCTCCTTTTTGTCCTCCCTATCCTACATCCTCACTGGCTCTTTTTCTTCTTCTTCTTCTTCTTTTTCCCCAAGTCACGGACAAGTTGTGTTAAAAATCCCAGCCAGGATTCAAAGCAATTTCCCCCCTTTTGGGGGTCACCGATGCGTTCTCTTTTTCCTCTTTAACATCATCATCATCATTATTTTCAAATTATTCTCTGTCTGTCGTTGTCTTTTGTTGTCTGTCTCCTCTCTCTCTCTCTCTCTCTCTCTCTCCCCTCCTCTCTCTCCTCTCTTTCGCACACACAAGACAGGCGACACAAACACACACACACACACACAAACACAACACACACCACACCACACCACACCACACCCCCACACACACACACACACACACACCCCCACACAAAACACAACCACACACAACACACACACACCCACACCACAACACACAACACAAAACCACAACCACAACTCCTGATGGGGGTATCAACATAATTTTAATGTTTCTTTTTTTTTTTTTTTTGCTTTGCGAGGTCTTTTCGGGTAAATTTCCAAAGCCTGGCATTGTTCTGTTAAACCGACCAACCCGACCCGACCCTTTTTTGAAATGGGCAAAAAAAGATCGAAAAAATGAGAAACCTCTCAAGACGCCCCCCATTGTGCCAAAATTCTTTTTATTTTAGAACGCGTGGGGAACATCAGAAGCTTTAACACCTTTTTCAAGCCTGCGCACACGCCAGCTTTACTTTTGCCTCACTACCGGAGTTATCATAAAATCGCGAAATGTTTTTACTTGTAACCAAATTTTCTTTTCTGATGATTTTCCTCAAAAATAAGCACGCACGCGGGGCGTACACACACCACACACACACACAACACACACAATCTAAAATGCGCAAACGGAAGTTAACATAACAGTGATAGATTCTACATTCACTGTCGGATACATGAAAAACACCGCTAGGGCATGGATAAGAAAGAAAGAAAAACGGACCATGCTTAAAACAACAACAACGAAAATTTGATTTAAGTTTTTGGGGATTTTACTCATTTTGTTACAAATTTCCGTAGTAGATTCACTTTCTTTCCAACCAGAAAACCCAGCCCTTTCGACGACAGAAGATGGCAACCTTTCACCCCCCCGACCGATGGCCTCCCAACAGCCCTTGAATTGACCCCTGGCTACTTTCCCCCACTCACCCATTTGGGGTTTCTGCCGCCTGAACCAAATCGAGACAACCCCCCCCTGAGGCACGTGACAAACGAACGCCCGTGACGGGCAGGGCAGCTGATCACGTGCTTTTGCTTTTTTGCCTTTACCACCAAAAAAAAGAAAAGGGGAAAAACGAGATGGGGGGTCCCGTTAGGGATGGAGACGAATGATCGGGAGGGGTTTTTTGCCTTTTTTTGGGGTCAGCAGCGTCAATCATCGGGGTAAAGAGAAAAGACTTGACGAATGACAGTGCACGTGAACACGTTTCGGCAAAAGCATTCAAACGCTGAAGAATTTTCGATCTGGCTTTGGTGGTTGTTTGTTGTGGTTTGTGTGAAAGAGAGAGAGAGAGAGAGAGAGAGAGGAGAAGAAAAGATTTTTGGGTTTTTTTTGCATTTTTTATTTTTTTTTGTTTTTTTTTTCACGCCTTTCTCAATTGAGATTAAAGAGGGGGACACAAAAAATTGATTTGATACTTGATTGGTCTTGACTAACAATGAGTATTTGGCGCGCGACGATCTTTTATGTATGTGGGTGTGTTTGTGAGTGTGTGTGTGTGGTGTTGTGTGGGGTGTGTGTGTGTGAGAGAGAGAGAGAAGAGAGAGAGAGAGAGCATGCCGCACGCAGAAAAAAACTGCCCTGAAATGAAGTTTTTTTACAAAATGGAAACGGACATATTGTCTTTTTTTTTTTTAACCCATCCTCACGCAGAAAACCCCCCAATCTCGCGTCGTCTGTCTGTCTGTCTCTCTCTCTCTCTTCTCTCTCCTCTCTCTCTCTTTCTCTCCTCCTTCTCCCCCTCTCTCCTCCCTCCCAAAACCCACACTCACACCCCCCCCACCCCCCCACGTTCCCACCACGCACCCCCAACAACAACCACCCACCCCCACCACCCCCCCGCACGCGCACCCCCCCCCCCCTCCCCACAAAAAAAGGGCCCCCGCCAGCGCAGCGGGGGGGGAAAAAAGGGTGGGTAAAAGGTGGTGGGATAGGTTATTATCGCATAGTCAATCAAAGCAAAAGGGGTGGGGAGGTGGGGGGATAGGTTATTAAGCAAGTCAATCAAAGTCAAAAGAGGGGGGGTGGTATGGGGAAGGGGATTTTATCCTAGTCAATCAATGCAAAAGAGGGGGGGAGGGGTGGATAGGTTTTTGCATAGTCATCAAAGTCAAAAGGGGGGTAGGCGGTGGGGTGGGTTTTTACGCAAGTCAAACAATGCAAAAAAGGGGGAGGCTGGATGGTATTTTTCGCATGTCAATCGCAAAAAGGGTGGGTAGGGGGGGGAAGGGGTTTTTTTCGCATGTCAATCAATGTCAAAAGAGGGGGGGAGGCGGTGGATAGGTTATTACGCAAAGTCAACAATGCAAAAGGGTGGGTAGGGGGTGGGTAGGGATTATCCATAGTCAATCATTTAAAGAGGGGGGTAGGCGGTGGGGTGGTTATTTCGCAAGTCAACAATTCCAAAAAAAGAGAGGGTAGGCGGGGGAAAGGGTTTTATCGATAGTCAATCAATGTCAAAAGAGGTGGGTAGGTGGGGATGGTTATTATCCAAAGTCAACAATGTCAAAAGAGGGGGGGGTAGGCGGTGGGATAGGGTTTTTATCGCTGTCAATCTGTCGAAAGAGGGTGGGAGGGGGTGGGAAAGGGTTTTATCGCATAGTCAATCAATGCAAAAGAGAGAGGGGAGGGGGGTGGGATAGTTTTTACCAAGTCAATCAAAGCAAAAAGGGTGGGTGGTGGTGGGGTAGGTTTTTTTCGCAAAACAATCAAAATTCAAAAGAGGGTGGGTAGGTGGGGGGAAGGGTTTTATCGCATAGCAACAAAAGTCAAAAGGAGAGGGGGCGGGGGGGAAGGTTATTATCGCTAGTCAAAAATGTCAAAAGAGGGTTTGGGAGGGGGTGGGGTAGTTATTATCGCATAGTCAACAATTCAAAAAGGGTGGGGAGGGGGGTGGGATAGGTTATTACGCATAGCAATCAATGTCAAAAGAGGGGGGGGTAGGCGGGGGATAGGTTTTTATCGCAAAAATCAAACAATGTCAAAAGAGAAGGTTTGGCGTGGAAAAAGTTATTATCGATAGTCATTCAATGTCAAAAGAGGGTGGGTAGGGGGTGGTGGTTATTTTCGTATCAATGTAAAAAAGGGTGGGGAGGGGGGGGTAGGTTAATCGCATTCAACAATGTCAAAAGAGGGTGGGTAGGGGTGGGGTGTTATTAAAGCATAGTCAAAACAATGCAAAAGAGGGGGGGTAGGTGTGGGATAGGTTATTTTCGCATAGTCAAAAAGTCAAAAGAGGGTGGGGAGTGGGGATGGGTTTTTATCGCATAGTCGATCAATGTTTAAAGAGGGGGTTTGCGTTGGGATAGGTTTTTATCGCATATCAATCAAAGCAAAAAAGAGAGGTACTGTGGGATAGGGTTTTTATCGCATAGTCAAACAAAGTCAAAGAGGGGGGGGAGGCGGTGGGATAGGTTATTTTGCATAGTCAAACAAAGTCAAAAGAGGGGGGGTAGGGTTGGGGTAGGTTATTATCGCATATCAATCAATGTCAAAAAAAGGGGGGAGGGGGTGGGAAGATTATTACGCATAGTCAATCAATGTCAAAAGAGGGTGGTAGGGGGTGGGAAGGTTATTATCGCATAGTCAAACAATGTCAAAAGAGGGTGGTAGGGGTGGGATATTTTTATGCATAGTCAATCAGTCAAAGAGGGGGGGAGGGGGGGGGATAGGTTATTATGCAATCAATCAATTCAAAAGAGGTTGGGGAGGGGTGGGATAGGTTTTATCGCATAGTCAATTAATGCAAAAAAAAGAGGGGAGGTGGGGGTGGTTATTTTCGCATAGTCAAACAATGTCAAAAGGGGTGGGTAGGTGGTGGGATAGGATGTCATCGCATAGTCAATCAATGTCAAAAGAGGCTGGGTAGGCGGTAGGATAGGATGTCATCGCATAGTCAATCAATTTCAGATCGCATCTCTTAGGAGATCCAAGTAAAAGCTGCTCTGCACAACCCTCAGCTACTGTCAGCACTCATGTGCCGGCAATATTTGGTCATGGAACAGTAGAGCTGACCACGCTGATTGTTGACACCTTTTGACCTCCCTTGCATCCCTAAACAGATTCTCAAGCTGAAAGATGACCTCAACCTACATTGAATTCTCTTGCAATTCTTCTTCCTCTTCGTTCGCCATCCCGTTAGATGAGCAGCCCGGTGCCCTCGATGAAGGCTGCCGTCCGTCGCAGTTCCTCCAGGGTGCCGTACAGCTTGGCTTCCACTGCTGTTGGTGTTGGCCAGTACTTCTTCCTGGATGCTGCATGCGTCGTACAGTCTTGAAGGATGTGGTCGGTTGTCATTGGTCCTTCACCACAAGGGCACTCTCCACTCTGTTCAGTGCCAAATTTTGTGTGCATGTGGTGGAGCAGGCGATTGTGTCCAGTCCTCAGGCGGAAGATCTTGACCTGTTCCCGTCGTCCCAGCAAATGGTATTGTCTTCTGGGTTGTATTTGGGATGCAGGAGGCGCCATTTTATTCCTTGCTGTGCCTTGATGATTGTCCGAATTTCATCGTATGACACCAGGTTGTTGGCCTGCTCCTTCTGTGCACCGTCTTTTGCCAGAATGTCCGCTTTTTCATTGCCTCTGATGCCACAGTGTGCTGGTACCCATTGTATCACCACTTTCTCCACTCTGGCACTCAGGCAACAAGGGTTGAAGTGAGATGGTTGTTCTTTGCAGCGGGAGTTCTTGAGGGCTTGGAGCACGGAGATAGCGTCCGAGAACACCACCACCTGCCCAGTTGTTCTTGTGGAGTTCTGCGAGACTGTTGTGGTTGCCTCACAGAGGCTTCTCGGCTCAGCTCGGAAGTTGGTGGAGTATTTTCCTGTTGGAATTGCGATTTCTGCATCTCCGTCTTTGTATCGGAGGAAGATTCCAGCTCCACCATCTCTCGTTGCTTCTGTGGCGGAGCCATCTGTAAAGACATGGGTCCAGTCTTCCTGGGGTACTGGTTGCAGATGTACTCCACGGCCTGGGCCTCCCTTGGGGTGTCTGACTGTGTTCCTCTCTTCTCCACTCCGGGGATGCTGGTGGCGACTGTTGGGCACACCTGCCTCTTCCAAGGTGAGTGGGTGACATTTGCCGGGATAGGCTTTGCTTCGTGTTCCATCAAGACTGGGGTTTGTCTTTCAAGGCGTTTTGACTGGTGGATGAAGCTGCCTCTTTTCAGCCGGCTCTTGGTGGATCTGCTCATTGTGTTGTTCATTGGATGGTTTTCAAGGCGTTTGAATTTTGCTGCCTGGATGAGGATCCCTGTGTCCCTTCTGTCCTCCAATGACTGTAGCCCAGTGGTCTCCTCCATCTTCAGAATTGGGGTGGATGTCATGGCGCCAGTTTATGACACGCTGAGCTTGGTTCTGTATCTTGTTGAGATGGTCAAGGTTAGACTTTGCAGCTGATGCCCATGCTGATGTCCCGTACTCAACTACAGGTCGGACTCTCCCTGTATAGAATCTCTTCAGGATACGTTCGTCAGCC
This sequence comes from Conus ventricosus, assembly GCA_018398815.1. NCBI lineage: Eukaryota > Metazoa > Mollusca > Gastropoda > Neogastropoda > Conidae > Conus > Conus ventricosus. The sequence goes on along the minus strand of CM031625.1, from coordinate 24,131,001 downwards.
ACCCGGTCCGTCCCCGCAAGTTTCCTCATGATCGCCAGTCTCTCAACTTGGCCCTAGCTACAGCGTCTGGTGATCTGCTGTTTCCAAGTGAGCCTGCGGTCAAAGGTCACTCCCAGGTAGGTAGGTGTGGGTTCCTCTGCAAGCCTTTGGCTGTTCAGAGTCAGCTTCGCCTCTTGCTTATCCACTAATTTTGCAGCTATGTATCTATGATTGACACAAGTTCGGAAATGTGTCCGAGGTGTGATTTAGTAGAGAATGCGATAAACAAGGCACACAGCAAATCTCATACTTTGAAAATACACATGTTTTAATTCAGTGTATAGACTTGGCAAATTACAATCTGATGAAAAGAATACATTCTTGAATTTGAGTAAATCTATGACATTTGTGGAGTCATTTAACTCACTTCATTTTGCCCTCAGGTCATTAGTCATTTCAGTATTCGGCCGTTGCGGTTAAATCAAACAGTGCTTCGTTTATTGCTGAAAAGAAAACACAAACAAACAAACAAACAAACAAACAAACAAACGGTGTATTTTGTGTGTTTTTCATTATTCGTTGTTTTCAAATTATGTTCTCCGTACCCTCAAATAGGTTACAGGATAAATAAATCTCTGAATCTCTCTCTGTGAATCTCTCTCTCTCTCTCTCTCTCTCTCTCTCTCTCTCTCTCTCTTTGCAGGTGTGTGGGTGTGGATGGGTACGTGACGTGCATGCGCGCGTGTGTGTGTGAGCATGCGCAGAAAAAATGTGTGTATGTTTGTGTGTGCGTGTATATATATATATATATATATGTGTGTGTGTGTTGTAGTGTGTGTGTGTGGTCGCGCGCGCGCGCGTACGCACGTGTAATCCTATGCGTGTGTTCGTGCGCGTGCATGCGTAAGTGCGTGCGCACTCGCGTGCGAGCCTCAGCATTTTACTTGGACGGAACACACACAAAACGGATATTCCTAATAGTGCTTCTACCATGAACTTACTCACCTCCAATCTTCCCACGCAGTTTGAAGGACATGGGTGTTCTGGGGGGCAAGTATCGTGATGGTGCCCCAGTTCGCTTCGACAGTGGCGGACTCGTTCAGTGGAGCATGCCCACCGAGCTCTTGGTGTCCTGTAAAATGTTCATCGCCCACTACCCCTTCGACACGCAGAAATGCGCCGTTGTCCTCATCGGCTGGACCCACCCGGTCACCGAAATGGACCTGTTCCTTGGGTGAGAGTCCAGTCTGACACAGGAGTGAAAATGGGCGTGACGGCCTACTATGAAGTTTTAGGAAACGACACTTTAGGCCGACAGGCCCATCTTGCGAACAGGTGTGCTAGAATGTGAAATTCGAGTTTCGAATGGGTATTGAGCAAAGCAGTGTGAGCAGCGAGTTGTTGCAGGGAACACGGGAACGAGGCGTACATGCACGTACATGCGAGAGCACACACTCATAAATACCTATGTGTGTGCGCGCGCGCACGCACGCGCGCACGTACACACACACGCACACACACACACACACACACACACACACACACACACACACACATACATACACATTTACACATGCACACACGCGCGCGCGCGTGCACACACGCACACACACACACACACACACACACACACACACATACACACACACACACGCACGCACGCACGCACGCACACACACACACATACACACTCACGTGCGCGCATTGCTCAAACACACACACACACACACACACACTCTCTCTCTCTCTCTCTCTCTCTCTCTCTCTCTCTCTCTCTCTCTCTCTCACACACACACACACACACATACACACACACACACACACACACACACACACACACACAGACACACACACACACACACACACACACACACACACACACACACACACACACACACACACACATTGAGAGACAGACAGACAGGCAGACAAACAGAGGGAATTAGTGGCAATGGTAATTATCATCATCATCCTCAGTGTTCTATGACATCAAAAATAGAAGGCAATTCGCTGGTCAGGGATCCCCACGACTCTGTATCGTCAACAACGCAAAAAAAAAAAAGAATAGAGCTATTCCTTCCAGACTGGTTTTCAAATACCAGGAACTACACATATTCTTTAAAAAGTACTAAATCCTACTGATTTCTTGATAAGCTGTTTCTCCCGAGGTGCTGTCCTAAAAGAAATTCATCTCATCCTCGCTGATGCAACCGGCCTCTCGCTGCTGTGGCCAAGGATATTCAAACATAGATAAATCCCTCTGTAAATATGTTACAGGCAAACCAGAACGCACATGTTCACCCCGAACGGCGAGTTTGACTTGATCAACATTCAGCACGAAATCAACAGCATCGGGGACTCCTCTCTCTCCTATACCTTAAGGAAGGTCCACTTTGAGCTGACCTTCCGTAGGAAATGGCAGTTATATGGGCAGAGTAATAATAATAATAATAATGAATACTTATATAGCGCCTATTCTCGGCTAGAGGCCAAGCTCTAAGCGCTTTACAATCCACACTCGTTTACACAACGGCCTGCCTACCTGGGTAGTGCCGACTGAAGAGCTGCCAGCTGGCGCTTCATTCAGTCGTTTCCCGTGTCATCCAGTCAGTATCATTCAATATCGATCACTCATTTTCCTTACTTCCTTCATTCTTTCCATTTCTCACGCAGGGTGCATGCTATGTGTAACGTGTCATCCATACCAGCGGCCAAACTGGCCTACTCTTCCGAAAGTTGGTGATGGGATTTTACGTGTGTGCAAGATGTTATGCATGCGTTCACACACGGAACCTCGGTTTATAGTCTCATTCGAAGGACTGTATGGGAAATGGAGTCAGAACCAATGTTTACTCCGAGGGAAAAATCCCCCTGTACCGAAACGCCCCGGCGGGGGTTCGAACCCGCAACCCCAGGATCACCAAGATTACGAGTCAGGCGCTCTACCAACTGAGCTATTCCGACTCCCGGAATCTGGTAAGAGGAAAACAGGGCAAAGAACCGGCAGACTAAGGGCTGTGTTGCAGGCAAAATTGAGTAAGGCAAGTCCGGACTCTAAGAACTGGCAGACCGTTTTCTAGCTGATGCAAGTCAATGGCGGTTTTATGGGTGGAGTATAGTAAGGCAGGACCGGACAAGGGGTTGGCAGTCTTCACTCAGTGGAGGCGAGAAAAGGACTGTTATACGGGCAGTAGTTTTGGTAAGGTTAGACAGGACAAGGGATGGGCAGACTTTGTTGGTTCGAGGCGAGAAAATGACAGTTTTATGGTCAGAAGTGTTGTTAAGACTAGACAGGACAAGGAGTTAGGGGACGTTGTTACATGGAGGGAAGAAAATGACAGTCATAGGGGTCAAATTTGGCAAGGCCAGAAATGGGCAGACTTTAGTAAGAAAGTGACAGTTCTGAGCACAGAATTTGGTAAAGGAAATCAGAACAAACATTTGACAGATTTTGACATCTCGAGGCATGAAAACGAACCAAATTTGACAAGGCGAGGCAGGATAAGGATTTGGCAGACAATAATTATATAACTTTTTCTTTTCAGCTGATGCCCATCGTGCTGAACTCGATCCTGATGAACGCGGTGTTCCTGCTGCCCATAGAGTCAGGGAGAAGATGGGCTACAGCCTCACCGTCCTCCTGTCCTACACCGTCTTCCTCACCTGGGTCACCGAGAACCTCCCGCCCATCTCCACCGACACCTCCATCCTGCGTAGGTTGACTAGGTAGCTTAGTAGACTGAAGGTTGCTAGCTGAATAGATCGGTTCACAGGTATATACAAAGAAGTTTATACACTTGCGTTAACCTCGATCCCATATGAGTTGAAAAATTATCATTGGTAAGAAAGTTGAACAGTAAAGAAGTTAAATTATTACCTTGGTGTAATCCGTTCTTTTCATTTTTATATATTTTTTCACTAGCTTGTGAAGATTTAGTAACGATTTCCATTTATTCACTGTCAGTTAAATCATAAGACGCTGGATTAAACTTAATCATTTTTACATCTGCAAAACCAGAATGCAGTCTTATGTTTGTTTTCATTTTATTTGTCGTTGATTTTCTTTATACGAACCGTCCCATGTTCGGTGATGTTTCTTTTTTTTCATGAGCAAGCTTGTCCTTTAACAACTTCGTTGCTTTACTTTGTATATTATGAGATCTGACAGTTTGATAGCTGTCAATGATATTTTTCAGGTGCACAAATTGTTGTGATGCTCTATAGTTTTCTTGCGTATGTAAGTATTTTGGTTGATAGCACCGTGTTGCAAGCAAGTCGAATTTGCCTTCCATCTTTGTAACAGATCTATAGATCCACGTCTTAGTCTTCCTTTGAATCTTAAAGAATCATTCCACGTAAAGTAAATTGACCATATGATGTATACACAGGCGACATAATCATTCTGAAACTTTCTTGTTAGTCCCATAATCTTTTGGAAAGTGTCAATAGGTTCTAGAAGGATCGAGAAATCGCTCAATGAATTTTGATTGGCTATGCTACTTTATGGTTCTCAGCGTTTCCAGGTTGTCCCATGTACGTATATTGATTTCCAAATGCTACGTGATGATTCTTAAACTTTCAATGCGATGAGCTATGAATAATCGAGGTTTGGGATGTTTGAAAAATAGTGGCCTGTAAGCTTACATCATGTTGATGTCGAAAAAAAAACACTTCTCTGTTTGGAGACCGTTGTAACTTTCATATGAGGATGGAAACGTGAATCCACCAACTGGAAAATGTGGTATCGGGGTCGACCTTCCTCTGTTGAGATATGATGCAACGAGAGATTTGAGACAGGTTCTGTCTGTTTTCTGACTGAGCATCAAACGTCAATCATTGTGTCATCAAACTGTAGGAATTTGATTTGTCATCTTACGTCAATCATGGTGTTATCAAACTGTAGGAATTTGATTTGTCATCTTACGTCAATCATTGAGTCATCAAACTGTGGAGATTTGAATTGTCATCTTACGTCAATCATGGTGTTATCAAACTGTAGGAATTCGATTTGTCATCTTACGTCAATCATTGTGTCATCAAACAATGAGAATTTGATTTGTCATCTTACGTCAATCATTGTGTCATCAAACTGTAGAAATTTGATTTGTCATCTTACGTCAATCATTGTGTCATCAAACAATGAGAATTTGATTTGTCGTCTTACGTCAATCATTGTGTCATCAAACTGTAGGAATTTGATTTGTCATCGTGACAAACTGTATGTCCCACTTTGCAGTCACAAGAATTTCTGTGCATAAATCTAGCGCCAGCGCAGTGGGTGCTTTTCTTTTACTTTACATTAGATCTGGCATAAAGAGAGTCATTTTCTTCCCATCTTATGGAGACGTTTTATGCCCTTTGATTGTTGCTGTAAGTTTTATTGTTGTACCTTGTTCATTTGCTGGACAAGATTCTCACAGGTGTTTTTTTGTTGTTGTTGTTTTGTTTCGTTTTGTTTTGCTGTGTTTTGCTTTTCGTTTTGTTTTGTTTTCAGTCTGTCTTACACGTTCTGCATTTGACAGACACTATATCCTTCCTATTTCAGAGGTCTACCTGGCTGTCACTCTTTGCATGGGTTGCCTAGCAACGTTGCTAACCACCTGGGTACTGCACGTGTACCACCAACCCAGCGACAAACCTCTCAGCGAATTCTACGTCGCGCTGGCCAGGCACTTTCTCAGGCCATCCTGGGAAAACCAGAGATGATAAGGGCTAGGAGAACGTACTGGCGTCGTAGGCATAGGATAGCGGTTTTTTCTTTCTATTTCGTTACGGAAACAAGTAAAATCTAACTGAACAACAAGAAGAACGAGAACAATGATGAAACCTATTTTCTCAGGAAATGATTTATTATCAGTTTTGTCAAAAGGATAGTAATGATTTCCCTTAGAAAACCTGTCATGTAACTGTTTCCCTGTCTGCCTTATTATAAGTGTTTTCATACAGGATGATAACAAATTTCTTCGGAAATAAAATTGCAATGTTAATAACTGTTCACTTAGGGAAAAACAAAGTTAATAATCATTTCCTTATCGTCACCGTTTTCTTAAAGCAATGCTAGCCGATTCCTTATTATCACTGTTCTCTCAAAGATTATCAACTGGTTTTCTACGGAAAGTAAAATTACATTGGACTATCAAAACGTACTAACTTGGAAAGCCTACAGCAACAATTTTGTTTTGTTTTGTTTTGTTTTTGTTTGTCTGTTTGGAGTGCAACAATTGTTCGTATAAATACAGTCACAGCATCATTTTTTTTTTGGAAAACACTTTCCTTTTGTTTCCCCGTTGTTTTGATGTTGTTGCTCTTGATGGTGTTGTTTTGAACCTACCATCTTTTTGTCCGTCTTAAGAGTCCATACGTGCATGCGATCAGAGAGTTAAACCCTCGACAGCTGTTGCTACCAACCAGGCGACGTTACTATTTTTGGTGCATGTACAGAAAAAAAAAAAAAACTATGGTTAACATCATTAGAAATAATGTTAATAACATTATTATTAACATTATTTCAACGCCTACCTTGCGCCGAATTGGAGGATGAAGTTGAGTGATTGCTCGTTCATTTTCGTTGTCCTGAGTGTTTTGTGTATTGCCCTAGCAAGTCCTAAGAGGTCGAAACGCATCGTGATTTGTTTTGTGATTCGTTCGTCTATTCGCTTTGTTGTTGTTGTTGTTGTTGTTGATGATGTTTTTGTTCGGTGCTTTATCAATTACTTTTCAAATTTATCATTAGGGAGGATTTCTTTTTTGAGAACGTGTGCTTGAGGACTTTATCTATCTTCTTTGCATTGTTGATGAAGGTTATCCCGTCCTTTTTTTTTTTAAGCTAATAGCTAAATACACACGCACATTAATCTAAAAAAAAAACCATCTGGAGGTCAGAGGTGCCTCCCAACACGATCATGCAATTACGAACAAGTAATGGGTCGGCTTTGGACATTTCGTTCATTGTCGTTGAGGACGGGGTCCGCCGGACAATGGAGTCAAGTCATGCGTGAACTAACTCGACTGCCCATTGATCCAACACCCACACGTCTTATTCACAGATCCCTAACAGCGTGAGAGCCGCAGCTGCGTTCAGTTGGCATGTACTTTTTCCTACTTTTTTTTTCTCTTCCCCCCCCCCCCCCCCCCCCTTTCTTCTTACGTTTTGTTCCTCCTTTTTCTGGTATTTTACGGTGTGTTTACTTCTACGTCTTTTCCCCAAAATTGTCCCCCGATTTCTTCTCTACCTTTTTCTCCTGCTTTCTTTCTTTCTTTCTTTCTTTTTTCTATCTTTGTCTCCAAAGTATCCTCCGACTTCTTCCCTACTTTTTTTCCCTTCTCCTTTCTTTTTTCCCCAACAGTTGTCTCCATATTTCCTATATTTAGTTTCCATCTTTTCTCGTGTTTTCTTTCCGTAATTTTCCACTCTTTTCCTCAGTCTTCTCCTACCTTCTTCTTTTTTATTTTCCGCTCATTTTGTAATTTTCCTTTCCTTTTCTAACAGCTTTTCCTTCCTTCCCCCCCCCCCCCCCCCCGCTTCTTTTTTTCCTTCTCGTGCCTTATTTGCCTTGCCTTGTCCTACTTTTCTTTCGTACCTCCTCCAATATCCCCCATCTCACCACCAGCACACACACACACACACACACACACACACACTGTAAAGCACAGACGAGACAGAAATAAAGATCTCGCATCACACACAATCTTACTCCATACGCGTTCTTACCCAGGGATATAACACTTAGACTTTTGAAAAAAATACCACCCCTTCTTTATTAAATTACTAAGAAATTTCTACTCTCAGAATTCCGGGTGTAGAACAGAAAAGAATGGGGATAGTCTTAAAAGGTTTTTCACTCAGCTTAACATCCACCGAAAGATTCTCCCAAGTCTTTCCTCGTCGCCTCTCTCCCTGTAGTTCACCAGGGACGACGTCAACGACCCAACCTGGGTCTGGCTCCACGACTAGACAAACGTAGCCGGGACCTTCCTCTGTATGTCTTCACGA
>CM031625.1:24105717-24108217 GCA_018398815.1 Conus ventricosus | reverse complement strand
AAATAGATTTCTACTTTACCTGGCCAGGTGATCTTAAACTATTCACGAATCACTGTCTTTTCTTTTCCTTTTTTTTTCTTTGTTTCTTTTCACTGTCACTTTCACAAGCACAACACAACTGCTGGCACTGGTCAGGTTGGACTGCTGGCACTGGTCAGGTTGGGCTGCTGGCGTTGGTCAGGTTGGACTGCTGATGAAAGTGGCGCGGCCAAGTATGAGGTCGAACCCCGGATCAGATTGAACAGTGACTATCAGACATCGATCTGTTCTCCTTTCTTTCTTCCTGCATTAACGCATTGCACTCTCTCTCTCTCTCTCTCTCTCTCTCTCTCTCTCTCTCTCTCTCTCTCTCTCTCTCTCTCTCTCTCTTCTAGCCTGCTCTATCAAATGGACATGGTTGCTTTTCTTTTCCTTTTCTTTTTCTTTTTTTTTTTCTCTTCATCAGTTAGCAACTCTCTCTCTCAACATCTCTCCTTAGTCCTTCCTCTGCAGACTCTATCTGGTGCTAATGCTTCAGCTCGGTTCTGTTCACTCCTCTCATCTCTCTGCTCTTCTCTCGTCAGAGCCTACTCCCAGAACCTCTTCCTCTCTCTCTGTCTTTTTCGTTCTCTCCTCGTTCCCCCTTTTTCTTCTCCCTCCACACTCTCTTATTCTCATCCTATGTGTCAAAGGGTGAGTACCATTGGTCAGTATTTTTACTGCCTTATACTGAGGTTACCTCCCTCTAATTCCATTCGACGTTCAAATCGTCAAGTCACATCTACTGGCCTTGCTCTCTGTGGTGGTCAATGGGTCATTTAATTAATTAGCTTGATTTCACCCCCACCACACAATACCTTCCCCCCTCCTACTTCAACCGGCGACGTCTGGCTTAACTTGTGGGCGCTGGTCGCAAATTGGCCGGATCAGTCTGACCCAGGCGCCGAGACCCGTCTGGCCAGTCCTATCGAGACGTCGGCAAGGCTACTTAGTCTGTCTGCTGGACAGTGCTGTCTCTGTGGAGCCTCTCCGCTATGCCTAATTGGCTGACGCGACACCTTAAGTCGTCTGCCTGGACACCAGGATATTTGAGTTGGAGCTTATGTCCAAACAAACTGGCTGGCGACTGACCACGACTTCGGTTTTTCTTTTTCTGTCCGTGACAGTTTGGCGTTTTCTTCCCTATCCCCATGTTTCTTTTACATGCGAATAAATGTACATTTTCCACCGCTGAATAACGAGTCAAACCCCATACTTCTGCTGCATACAGTAGCAGTGGCTTGACCTGTGTATCAAATAGCTTAAAAAATATATTTATATCTAAGTGTCCTAAACTATACATTGTTTTCATTATTTCACCTATTTTCCCTTTCGCCCTTCCTGCATATTCTGAAAGTGAAATATCTACTGAGAGTTTGGTCGTTAGAGTGAAACCTAAATGTTTGTAGCTGTTTACTACCTCAATTTCTTCCCCTTTGTAGTTCCATTTTCTAGTCTGCCAAGGTATCCTCCCTTTCTAAAGACCATGATTTTTGTTTTTTTGGAGATTAACCTTTAGTCCAATGCAGTCCGAGGCTTCCTGTAGGTTCTTAATTTGGTTTTGCAAACCTACTGGAGTTCTTGCTAATAACGCTATGTCATCAGCAAATAGAAGTGAAAATATTTCTGCCTTTCCGGGTAAGAATTCATAACCGTGTCTTCCTTTAGCTGTGACATTGTCTGCAACTTCTGTAATTAGTAATGAAAGATTAGGGGGACAGTAAGCACCCTTGTTTCACTCCTGTGTGACATTCAAAGAATTCTGTTAGTTCAGTTCCATGTCTTACGCATGCTTGTACTGTTTTATAGATAGCTTTTAGCATGTTAATCATCTTCGTAGATATTTTGTGTTTCTGTAGGATTTCCCAACGTCTTTCTCTATTTACTGTATCAAACGCTTTCTGATAATCAATGAAGGCTACGTACAATTTACTTCTTCTTCTGCCATATAGGCAGTTACTTATCATAGATGTTAGTGTGAAAATATGGTCCACTGTTGCGAACCCTTTCCTAAAGCCTGCCTGTTCTTTGCTAATTTTATTTTCTGCCTCTGCCCAATCATATAGTCTTCTGTTTAATATTGCTGTGTACATCTTGCTTATGATGCACAATAAGGATATTCCTCTATAGTTTCCTGGATCCTGTCTATCTCCCTTCTTGTGCAGTGGTATAATCACCGCTCTTGACCATTCTATGGGAAGTGACTATCTTGATATAACTTATTGAATAATTTCGTTAAGAATGGCACTATATTTTGTCCTATAGTTTTGAGAAATTCAGGAGGGATTTCATCAATGCCTGGTGATTTGCCTTTTAAAAATTTTTCTGTAGCTGATCTTACTTCGTTTTCGGTTATCTCTTCGTCTAATTCTTGTACATGAATTTCGTTTAACACCTCTTCTTCTTGTGGTCCTTCTTCTGTATCGTTTAGTATTTCTGTGTCATGTGAATTCAAAATGCTTTCGAAATGCGCTTTCCACTG
>CM031625.1:24100717-24103217 GCA_018398815.1 Conus ventricosus | reverse complement strand
CACAGGTCAACGGGGAGGGGGGCTGAGGGGAGGGGGAAGGGGGGCTGCTAAAACCAGGATGGGGGTGGGAGGGGTGCGGTGGACGAAGGGCGAGTATAGCTGGTCAACTTACATTGAAGTGGGTTCCCCGCAACCAAGGGAACAGTCCTCGTGCCTGGAAACTACCCGCTTTAGGAAGTTATTATCATAATTTTTCTTACGAAACCCATCACTGTCTTTATGAAAACAATGATGAAGTTTTCAAGATCACAGAAAAAAAAATATTACAAATCCAATTTTACTGACACCCGCCAGTCACTCATCCCCCTTCAGCATGCATATTATGCTGGACTTCACCAAAAAAATCTGCCCTTGGCCTCTAAGAGCCAGCCAGCCAGCCAGACAGCCAGACAGCCAGACAGCCAGTCAGCCAGCCAGCCAGACAGCCAGCCAGCCAGACAGACAGACAGACAGACAGACAGGCAAAGGAAGGGGAAAACCCTTAAAGAGAATTGAACAATGAAAGAAAGAATGAATAGCTCCACTCAAACAGCAGGGAAAGGTGCAGTGGCTGCCGATATCTCGCCGGGCATGTGGCTTGAATTCCCCTCTGCCACACACCACAGCTACTCACCGCCAGCCCCCCTGATGGAGTCTTCCCTGCAAAGACAACAAAACAAACAGCATGCGTCTGCATCGTCAGCCCGGCTGTTTCCTTACTGATTTTGTTGTATCCTCTACCCCTTCCCAGCTCTGTCTGTCTGTCTGTCTGTCTTCTCTCTCTCTCTTCTTCTTCTTCTTCTTCTTTTTCTTCTTCTTCTTCTTCTTCTTCTTCTGTCTGTCTGTCTGTCTGTCTGTCTGTCTGTCTCTCTTCTCTGTCTGTCTGTCTGTCTGTTTATCTGTCTGTCTTTCTGTCTGTCTGCCTGCCTGTCTGTCTGTCTGTCTGTCTGTCTGTCTCTGACGTCGTCGTCGTCGTCGTCGTCGTGCTCTCTCTCTCTCTCTCTCTCTCTCTCTCTCTCTCTCTCTCTCTCTCTCTCTCTCTCTCTCTCTCTCTCTCTCTTCCCCCCCCCCCGACACTTTACCATATGCACCAGCTCATAATCTGTTGATGATCGATTTCAGCCGGCATGGAATGTTAAGAAGGGCAAAGTTTGTCTTTTTCGTTTCAATCAATGAGGTACGGCTTTTCTCTCTTGTAGGGGATTGGGATAAACGTACATGGAAAACCAATGTTCCAGACTGGACATGGAGCATTGCCAGGACTTAAGTGCTGGCTCTGATCAGCCTTTGGTTCACTGGAACCTCAGAGTAACTGCCTGTGCTCGCTTTGGCTTAAGGCTGTGCCAGACCAACTGACATAGGCTAGAACACCAAGGCTACATCAAAATGTTGTTATGCTCTGCATAGTTATGCGGGGATTGTCTTCAGTTGTGACAAGCTCCTAGCATAACATTATAGGTCTCCAAAATCCCTCGAAGTCGGAGTGTGGCTGCCCACGTGGCGGGGTAATCAAAAAGGTCCCACACGTCATGTTCTGATCCCCAGCTGATGCATTTGTACCATAGTGTTCAAGTACTTCGGCTGTTCGGATGATCCCTGGAGTCTTTTAGCCAGGGTACGACAGCAACAACAACTGCCTGTGCTGTCAGTGTATTCTTGGTCTTTCCATTGAACAGTCAAGTAATGCCAGTTCACTTATGTTCCAGAGAATTGTGGAATGAGTGAGTGGGCTAATCCTGTAAGTGTACACTCTGTTTTCTTTATCAATATCATAGTGATGATGATGATGACGACGATTATGATGATGGTGATGATGATGATGATGATGATGATGATGATGATGATGATGATGATGATGATGATGACGATCATGATGATGATTGATGATGACGATGATGATGATGATTGATGATGATGATGATGATGATGATGATGATGATGATGATGATGATGATGATGATGATTGATGATGATGATGATGATGATGGTGATGATGGTGATGATGATGACGATGATAATGATGATGATGACGATCATGATGATCATGACCGAAACGATTTCAAGAGCCAAACAACGCAATTAAAGGATCGTTATTCCTCAGCAAACAGAAATTGCACGCTTGAATGTGTAATGCACAACTCACATGTCAATGCATATAATACGCAAAAGCATAGGCACGGCTGTTTAGTAATCAGGTGAGAAGTCACGGCTGGTTGACTGTAGGAGCGGCGCAGCCTCACACACTGCTGGCAGTGTGTGTATCTGGTGACAGTCCGGTCAGTGCCGACACGGGTGACTATACACCACACAGAGCTCGTCGTGAGATGCTGCGGCCGGCCTATCCCGGTGAATCTGGTTACAGTCCGGTCAGTGCCGACACGGGTGACTACGCACCACACAGAGCTCGTCGGGAGATGCTGCGGCCGGCCTGTCTCGGTGAATGAACTGATAGACAGATTCTGTTTTATGCCCCCTCCTCCTAATCCTTTCTTCACCCCCTTTTCTACCCCTACTCCAACCG